>CM040439.1:46341980-47052651 GCA_022702705.1 Papilionanthe hookeriana x Papilionanthe teres | reverse complement strand
GGAGTATTTTGGGTATTTGGAGGGTATTGGAGGTATTTTTGGAATTTTTGATATTTTTGGGTATGGATGATCAATTTGAGTGATGTGGAAATGTTTGGGAATGATTTTGGAGAATTTTGGGTGATTTGGAAATTTTTGAGAAATTTGGGCTATTCAGGGCTTTGGGTAGGTTGGCGGGTGTAGGGTCCCGGGGGTCAGAAATTGAAAATTTGGAAAATTGAAGATTGGGTGGATGTAGGTGGAATGAAATCATTTTTGTTGAGCCATGAAGCCATATCAAGCCCACATGAGCCATGAAGGGACTCATTTGAGGCATTCACTATGTTGTTCCTAACCTCTAGCCAAGGGCTTAGGGGTTAAGGACCATCCATGTGAATCACCTACATGAGTCAGGAGGTCAAGTCGGGTATGTGTGTGTTTTTATGAAGTGTGTGAAAGTGTAGTGTGTAGGTGTAGTGTGTGTGTAAGTCAACCCTTCACCAGACCAGGCCACCCAGGGCAGTCCTAAGGCCAAAGAGTCCTATAGGAACTCATCCTTTAAACTTCCACATTTGATTTCAACCCTCAGGTGATTAGGGGTCTACAGTCGAGTTTATGGAGTTTGCGAGGAGTTTAGAAGTGGTTTGAATTTCTAAAAGGTGGGTCCCAATTCTAATCCTCTAAGATAGTCAAAGGAAAAGCCTAAGGCTAGATCCTAAGCACTAAAAGAAGAAGAGAAGACCTCATAAAAAAATGATTGTTTATGTTGTGGATGCTAAGCAAGTATACGTATCGTATCAAGTAATACAGGGCTCTAGTGGAGTCCTGGTTATCGATCCCACAGGGAAAGAGAAAATTAAATAACAACTAATTTAAAATAATAATAATAATTTTTAAAATAGTATACGAAAATTTGGAATTCTAAATTTGAGCGCAATAAAGTAAACTAAGTATTTTAATTAGGTAACTTAACTAAGTAGAAAATTAATACGTATTGAAAGTGCGGGAAATTAAACTAATTGCTAAATAAGTCTTAACTATTCGAAAAAAGTATCTTTCCCTTGTTTAGAAATTTAAGTGATTGATGAATTTAAATAGATAATTTTAAGGTATTGTGACAAATAGGAGCATTCCTATTCTTTACCCTTTGGTCGAGTGTAAAGAATATTGACTAATCCTATGTTTGATTGCTGAATCTGCGGCTAGGTCGGGAGGATACCGACTGCCACTTGAGCTCCCACGTTCCCCTCGCCCGAGGGCTAACATCTACATTTTAGCTCTCGAACAATAGGAACGAATTGAATATTTTAGTACGTCACACTAAAATGCTCGATTCTACGCCCGATGATATTATTTCCCTATTTATTTGCACCCTCCTTCCAAGGCTTTTGAATTCCCCGAATATCGGATGTAATTTTTACTATAGTTGATAATCAACATATTTTAACAAATCAAATGGCCGGTTTGAAAGTAAATTAAGTTTTAAGTAAAAATTATCACAATTTATTAATATATATAAAAGTATCTCTATTTTAATTTCATCAAGTCACTTAATTTCATAAACGGGGAGAAAGACTAATAAACTACTCAGAATGCATGGAAACTAAACTAAGCATGGATT
This sequence comes from Papilionanthe hookeriana x Papilionanthe teres, assembly GCA_022702705.1. Lineage (NCBI taxonomy): Eukaryota > Viridiplantae > Streptophyta > Magnoliopsida > Asparagales > Orchidaceae > Papilionanthe > Papilionanthe hookeriana x Papilionanthe teres. Next base: position 47,051,051 of record CM040439.1, on the reverse strand, counting down.
TCATTTAAAGTTAAAAACAATAAATACAAATACTTATCTCGATTTATCCCCAAGCAGACTCCTCGTAGTTCCTTTGACTCTTCCTTCCAGTACAGCACGACTCACTAATTACTCACTAAACTCACTAAAGACTCACTAAAGACACACAACTGCACACAAAACTAGACAAAAGACTAAAAGATTGCACACAAAAGACCGATTTTCGGCCTCATATATAGAGGTGAGCAAAGGACCAAGAGGTGCGTAAGCATCCCTTCAAAAAGTGTCCGGGTTCGATGTATACGTGCCATTTGAACTACCTCGCCGTCGGCGACGAACTACCTCGTTGTCGGCGAGGCTTCAGAAGATCTTCGAGCCGCTCTAGCTCGGCTGTCGGCGGGCTCGGGCTCGTTGTCGGCGAGACGGTTATAAATTCTTCGGAATTTTCTTCTTGTAACCTCGCCGTCGGCGGCTCGATCTCGCCGTCGGCGACTCGGCTAAATTGCATGATTTTGCTCCAAATTCGCTCCTTTTTATGATTTTTGCTTTTATCACCTAAATTATTCATTCATGCAACAAAATAAAGAAAATACCCTTCTTTAAAGTGCAATTTCATCAAAAATAGGTATGAATTTCTTAATAAATTTTTCGACGATCAAAATCCCCCAAACTTACTTATTACTTGTCCTCGAAGTAATTTTTAGTACTACATAAAAATAATGAGTTTTATAATAAGATTTTTCAATTTAAATAAACTATGAATTAGATTAATTAATATCATAATGAAGTTAAACAAAAATAATTCATGTAATTTAATTAATCTTATAGAAATAAATTATTTAGTTATCGAGTTTAAGATTTCTAGTTTACTTATTCATTTCGGGAATGACTATATTTAAAAGAATAACTACTTAAGATATTCATATGATAAGAAATTCAAGAAAACACTATTAGGTAAAATTCTAATCCATAAACATAAGTTTGGAAATATCTAAGTTTTTTTCCTTTAGGTTAATTCGAATGAAGCCGATTTTTGATAAGGCATCTCCTCGAAGCTTCTCCTTATTTTTCTTTTTCTTTTTCTTTTTCTTTTCTTTTTTTTTTCTAATGAGGATTATCGTATCCGGAGAGCACTGTTAATAATTTTGAACTTCATTTTCATTTTCCTAAATTTAAAACTTAGAAATATTTCTTAGCTTATATATACTTCATAGTTTTTACTTCATTGATTTTCAATCTTTTCTTTTTCACTTGAATACTTAAGAATTTTAATTTTAGAATATAGTTTTCCTTACTAAAAATAGTTTACTATATTCTTATTCCCTTTAACCAAATAGTTTATTCTATTTAATTAATTAAAGTACTAGAAATATTTCATTTAACCTTTTATAATAATTAAAAAAAATAATTCATATTAAATCAAATTGAAAAATTTGCTATAAAAATCATTTTTATAATAATTTGAAAATAGAAATTGAAAACAAGTTAATAACTAAATTTGTATTTTACTCCCCCCCCAAACTTAAATTTTTATATCTACTATAAATAATGAAAAATGGAGAGTAAATAAATCATACCTTTGAAGTTTAGGTATTTCTTTTTTCTTTGAAATTTTTGCAGGCTTTTTCATTTTTCATTGAACCTGTACTGTTAGTATTCTCCATATATATAAAAATTTAAAGAAAATGCAGGGATAAAATCTGAGATAAGTATTAAATACAACAATTAAAATTAACTCTACACTAAACATATGAATTACTAACATATTAAAACAATTTAACTAACACATTAATAATTTTTAAAACTTAAAACAATACAGAATAAAATAAAAACATACTAAAGAAAACTAACATCCTATTTAATATAAAAACAAATGCAATTAACTAACACAAAAACAAAAACTAAACTACTATAATAATTCAAGCAAATAATCTAACAAACATCTAATGTCTTACAACATAAAGTACTAAATATTACAAACATATAAAAGTTTTTTTTTTCTTTTTTTTTTAAAATAACTTAACATTAAACAAACAAACAAACAAATAAAGTCCTAATCTTCAACTAAAGTCCCAGGCTATATCATCTCCTCCACGATCCGTAAGTTGAGAAGGCGAGCGAGCTGGTCTTGTGAATATCGGGGGCACTCGGGAAAGACAACATCTAAATCACCACTCCTATAGCGACGCTCGGCTTCATAGTATGCAATCTCGTATTCCGAATGTCGTCTGGAGATATTCACTATCATAATCGTGTCTTCTCTCCAAGCCTCCAATCCTTTGATCTATATGCTCGAATCTTCTTTCCATATTTTCTCCAAATAACTCAAAACTCTTTCTACTCGGGGTTAATTCATTCATCGAATCTTGAAGGGTAGGGGTGGTAGACTCGGGAGGTTCATAGCTAGTAGAGGGTATATCTCTGCGGGTCGAGTGAAATAACTTCTCACTCACGATCTCCAACTTTCGTGGGATTCATATTTCTTTATATTAGCACTGAGTTAGGGGTTTCATAGGCTCTATCCAATCCTCATCATCTCTTGCCTCTACCCAGGATAATTGGCGAAGTGCATAGATAAGACCGGGATGTCCTAATCCTCCTCCACCTTCATTTCTAGCGGTGGCTAATATCTTTTTATATATAACACTTCCCACATTAATACTCTTACAGTTACGAATACGAAATTCGAAGCGCTTTCATCTCTTGTTACCTCACTATGATGGTAGGTAGGTAACAAACTAGAGCGAAATAAAATAATGCCGAGCTTTTGATGTTGCATTTAGCATAGAAAGAGGGAAGTTTACCCGTTCCCGCTGCTTTATCTTCCAGACTCCTTTCCCATCAGTGAGAAAGTCGATCACCTCTTCTAATGGTCCTTCCATAGTTCCAAAAGTTTCATATTCGCTCACGGTGTCTTGAACTTCATAATATGCGTTTATTCTAGCAGTGACTGAAATCTACGAAAAATCCTCTAACTTTAACCGGTGCATCTTACTGCTGTGTTAAGTTTGTATAAAACTCCTTTACAACATCTACAGCTGCTCTGTTGGCAACGAAACAGAAGTTTTCCCATCCTCGCTCCTTTATAACTCGCTCTACTTCTCCTCCTAGATTCTTGAATACTCGATCCGCAATGCACTTTCTTCCTTGTAAATTTTCAAAATATTTTGCCTGTGCTCGTGCATTGATGAATCGGTTTTCGTCGAACTCTACTCGACGTTTTTGTCGTGGAGCCATTTTTCGATACGTGAAATTTACAAAATTTTAACTAAACTCCAAAATATTACTAATAAGGCTTCCCACAACAACTAAAATCCATTTAAATCGATTTCTATGAAATTCTTCCAAGTATTTTCTTCACATTTCAAAAATTTTCAAAATATCTCAATGTAGAAGAAATCAATGGTGAATATCAAAAATGTTTGCATAGGAGTGAAGCTCTTACCAAGGGGAGATGAAATCCGGTGTCAAAAAGTGTTGAAATCGCTTCAAATCCAAGATCTCTCGAAGCCACTAGGTCGGTTTTTCGAAAATTTTAGGAAGGGGATGATGAATAGTGTCGGTTGACCGATCAAATATAGGTCTTTTCGAGTTCTCGCTGTCAGCGAGATTTTTCTCGCCGTCGGCGAGCTAATTAATTCCATAAGGCAAAAGTTTTGGGAAAAATCCGCCGTCGGCGAGAAATTCTTCGCTGTCAGCGAGATCGATCTCGGCTGTCGGCGGGATTTTCTCGCCGTCGGCGAGGTCCTAAAAATTTTAATTTTTGAATTTCGTCAATCATTTTCAACCTCGATTTGCCTTATATTATATTTCCGATCATATTATTTATTAATTTAATATGAAGATTAGCTACTTATACACAAACAAATTCACACAACACAACAAATTAACTTTAATATTGAAATCCATGAGACATACAAACTAACATAATTTAAAATTCTATAATCAAACTTCAAACTTCAATCCTTACTACCAATCAGCATCGCAAACCAATCCACGACACACTAAATGCTGATACAAAACTATGACGCATATCTCGACTAAGTTTGAGATATTCGAGTCATCACTCCACACATAATAAAATCTAAATCAAATCGAAATAACATAAATACAAACATACTTATGAAAATCTTTACTACTACTCTTGAGGTCAGAATCTTCATCTTCTACGATATTTCCTATATGACGATGATGTACAAATAAGTTATAGAAAGGCTCGAAGGGAAATTCCGAAGCAGATTCTTCGGTGATCCAACCCTTCGTCTCGGTAAATGAAGAAAGCTAGCTTCCAAGTGTCCGAGAATGATCGAAGTGTTCCTTCATCCTCCGATCGATGTGATCGAATAAATCAGATATATTGTCGATTAAATCTCTCACATTACGTAGTTCTTTCTCCATTCCATTAATTTTCTTCATAAGTAACTCGTTTTATACGAAATACGCCTTGCTATAGGATTATTCCGTGAAGCTCTATCGGAGATAAATGTAATGTCTTCATTATTGTCCAAAGTAGGGAACATATACGTAGGATCGAGCGGCTTCAAGGTAACGGAACCTTTTCCCAAGCTTCATAAGAAACACAGTATCGATCGCATAATGCAAAAATAGTAGATGGGTGTCCTAGTCCGTGAAGCTGACCCATGCACGATTAAACTCAATGCAGACTTAACAATTATTGATCCAACATCAATAGGCAATCCAATTTGAATACAATAATTCAATATAACGCATTCCTTTGAAACTTTGTTTACCCTCATAGTAGGTAACAATTTAGATGAGATGAAAAAGTGCCAGTGCTTTGAGACAGGATTCAAAAGTGATGCAGAGAAACTAACATACCCGTCTTAACGCATTTCCCAATCTTCTGGTTCATTAGTCAGATATTGAAATATCTCATTCATATTATATCGAGAAGGCACAAAATTTGAATAGTGACATACCGGGGTGTTTTCTATAGAGAATAATTCATTTACTCTTGATGGAGTAAACGTCGCCCATCTTCCTCGGACGTAGATATTCCCATTGTTGATCGCATGTAAGTTAGAGTAGAACTCTTTCACAACTGGAATAACAACAGCAGACGTAGTGTAACAAAATACCTCCCAGTGCCGCTGTGCGATCGTTTCTTCTATCTTAGTAGTGGAATTCTCTAATCCTCGATTGACAAATCCCGTTCCTTGATAACTCTTTTCTTTACCAAAACCTTGTTGAAGATCCGCTGCGCTTCCGCACTCACAAATTTCCTCCGGTTAAACACTCAGATTTAGAGGAATCTAAGAATTTGGAGGCCATTATGGTGAATGGAATGAATTCTAGTGAAGAAGGCGGACTTAGAATGGTTTAAGAATGGGTTTTCACAAAGGAATTGGTGTTGAAACCGTCCAGATCAGCATTTAAAGTATATATAACTCATTTTTATAACTTCCTCGCTGTCGGCGGGAGGTTTCTCGCCGTCGGCGACTTAGTTATAAAAGCGCCTTTCGGGATCTCGGCTGTCGGCGGGCTCGTTTCTCGCTGTCGGCGAGCTTATAAATAAACTAAATTAAATTAAGCGCGAACCTCGCGTCGGCATATCGACTCGCGTCGGCGAGATTTCAAAATAATGTCCAATTTCGCTCTAAATCGAATAATTTCTTTTCTCATCATAATGGTTCGAATATGTGATGATTCTTAATAATAATTGAGTAGTAAAGTTTCAATAATATAAACTAACTATTAAGATACAATAAAAATAGATAACTAATATGGGTTGCCTCCCTTAAAGCGCTTGGTTTAACGTCGTCGACTCGACCTAATTTCAATTATTAATCGAAGTCGACTAAGCATTAAAACCTCTTTATAGTTAGGTCTTATACCTTCGAAAATATGGTTTTAATCTATGTCCATTAACTTTAAATTTATGTCCAGTTTTTGGATCTTCGATTTCTATAGTTCCGTATGAAAATATTTGAGTTATGGTGAAAGGTCCTAACCATCGAGACTTCAATTTTCCAGGAAATAATTTTAATCTAGTATTATATAGCAAAACTTCCTGTCCTGGTTCAAAATTTCTCTGATTAATCTTCCGATCATGCCATAATTTCATCTTTTCTTTATAAATCCGATCATTATCATACGATTAATTTCTTAATTCTTCCAATTCATTTAATTGCAACAATCTTTTCTCACCGACTTCCTTCATATTATAATTAAATTCTTTAATCGCCCAATATGCTTTATGTTCTAATTCAACTGGTAAGTGGCATGTTTTTCCATATATAAGCACTGTAAGGAGTCATTCCAATCGGAGTTTTATAAGCGATCCTATAAGCCCGTAATGCGATTATCTAATCTAATAGACCAATCTAACTTATTTGGGTTTACAGATTTTTCTAAAATACGTTTAATCTCACGATTAGATACTTCAGCTAATCCGCTAGTACGTGGATGATAAACGAGTGGATATCTTATGAGTAATATTGTATTTTTCTACTAGTTTGTGAATGTATTTATTTCTAAAATGAGTTCCTCCGTCGGTGATAATCACTCTCGGCATTCCAAATCTAGTAAAAATATTTTTCATCGAAATTTTGAAACACTCTTAGCATCACACCTAGGTAAAGCTTGTGCCTCAATCCATTTGGAAACATAATCAACGACTACTAATATATATGAGTTTCCAAACGAAGGAATAAAAGGTCCCATAAAATCTAATCCCCAAACATAAAAAATTTCAACTTCTAATATAAAGTTTAGAAGCATTTCGTTTCTTCTAGATATATTTCCTACTCTTTGGCATTTATCGCAAGTTTTAATATATCTATATACATCTCTAAATAGAGTAGGCCAGTAAAATCCAGATTGTAGAATCTTATAAGTAGTTTTATAAGTCCCAAAATGTCCTCCAAAATTAGAATCATGACATTTTTGAATAATTAGTTCAGTTTCTTCATAAGGTACACATCTTCTAATAATTAAATCCTTACATTGCTTATATAAATATGGTTCATCCCAAAAATAAGTTTTTGTATCATGGATGAATTTTTTCTGTTGTTGCAAAGTTAGCATAGGTGGTAAAATATTACTAACTATATAGTTTACTATATCGGCATACCATGGTATTTTCCACTCATTGATATTATATAGTTGTTCATCGGGAAAAGCATGCTATAATTTCATTTTCAATATCGGATAATTCATGATTTTTTAATCTTGATAAATGATCCGCAATTTGATTATCGGTTCCTTTCTTATTAACGATCTCAAAATCGAATTCTTGCATTAATAGCATCCATCTAATTAATCTTGGTTTGGAATCTTTCTTTTGCATTAAATATTTGATAGCAGAATGATCGGTATGCACGATACATTTTGTTCCAATCGGATAAGGTCTAAATTTATTAAAACCATATACTACCGCTAATAGTTCTCTTTACGTAATCGTATAATTTATTTCAGCATCATTTAGAGTTTTACTAGCATAGTATATAACTTTAAAAATCTTTTCATATCTTTGCCCAAGAATCGCTCCTACGAGCATAATCACTAGCATCACACATAAGCTCAAATGGTTTCTCCAGGTTAGGTGAAACTATTATAGGTCTTGTAATTAATTTTTCTTTTAAGAGTTCAAAAGCATTCGGGCATTCGATTGTAAATTCAAATTTCTTGTCCTTTTCGAGAAGTTGGCATAGAGGTTTAGTAATTTTTGAAAAATCTTTTATATAGCGTACGTAGAATCCGAGCATGTCCAAGAAAACTTCTTACCCCTTTTACCGTAGTTGGAGGTGGTAATTTAGCTATAACTTGAATTTTTGCGGGGTCCACTTCCATGCCTTTTTCCGAAATTTTATGCCCTAATACAATGCCGCCCGCAACCATAAATTGACATTTCTCCCGATTTAGAACTAAATTTATTTTCTCACATACTTCTAATACTTTTTCAAGATGAGTTAAGCATGTGTCAAATGATGTTCCAAATACGGAGAAATCATCCATAAATACTTCTATTTCATTGTCAATTAACTTACTAAATATAGACATCATACATCTCTGGAATGTTGACATAATCCAAAAGGCATTCTTCGAAAAGCGAAAGTTCCATAAGGACTAGTAAATGTAGTTTTCTCTTGATCCTCAGGAGCAATTTGTATTTGATGATAACCGGTGTATCCATCTAGAAAAAAAAATACTTATGTCCGTCTAATCTATCTAACATCCGGTCTAGAAATGGTAAAGGGAAGTGATCTTTCCTGGTGGCGGTATTTAATTTCCTATAATCAATACATATACGCCAACCAGTAACTTGTCTTATAGGAATAAGATCGTTATTTTCATTGGCGATGACGGTCACTCCTCCCTTCTTAGGAACACGGTGAATTGGGTTTACCCAAGCATCGTCGAAATAGGATATATAATACCATTATCTAACCATTTTAAAATTTCTTTCTTAACTACTTCTTTCATTATCGGGTTTAATCTCCTTTGGGGATCTGCTTTAGGTTTATGTTCATCATCTAAAATAATTCTATGCATACAGATTGAAGGACTAATTCCTTTAATATCTGCTAAAGTCCAACTAAAAGTTTTTTTATATTTTTTTAAAGTTTCTAAAAGTTTTTGTTCTTGAGATTCGTTTAATGCAGATGAAATAATAACTGATAAAGTTGAAGAATTACCTAAATAAACATATTTCAAATGATCAGGTAATATTTTTAGCTCAAGTTCAGGAGGTTTAATAATTGATGGAACTATATTCTTGTCAGTATTTTCAGTATTATCCAAAAATTCAAATCTTTCCTGAATAAAATCTAGTTCTTCATGATTATCTTCAATTAATTCAGTGTTTTCTTTTTCTAATTTATCCTCGTAATATTCCTTAAAATGTTCTTGTTGTAAATAGTCAAGTATTTCCATCCGAAAACATTCATCATCTTTTTCTAGCACAGGATATTTCATTGATTTTGCAATATTAAATGTAACTTTTTGGTCATTTACTCTCATAGTTAATTCTCCTTTCTGAACATCAATCATAGCTTTTCCGAGTAGCTAAAAATGGTCTTCCTAAAATGATAGGAATTTCTTTATCTTCCTCCATATCTAAAACAATAAAATCTACTTGGGAAGATAAATTTATCCACCTTTACTAACACATCTTCGATAACTCCCTTAGGATAGGTAACCGAACGATCGACTAATTGAAGGGTTACTGAAGTAGGTGTAATTTTTCCTAATCCTAATCTCTTAAAAATCGATAGAGGCATTAGATTGATGCTTGCTCCTAAGTCACACAAAGCTTTTCCATAAAATTTTTCTCCTATAGCGCGGGGTATAGTGAAACTACCAGGATCTTTCAATTTTTCGGAAGCTTCTTCGAATAATAGCACTACACTCTTCACTAAGTGCGACTTGTTTCATTATCGGTGAATTTTCTTTTCTTATTTAGAATATCTTTCATAAATTTTACATAATTTGGCATCTGATCTAAAGCTTCAACAAAAGGTATATTAATTGTTAATTTCTTTAATATTTCAAGGAATTTAGCAAATTTTTTATCTTTTTTATGTTGAGCTAGTCGTTGAGGAAATGGTGGTGGAGGTTTTTCAACAGAAATTTTCATAGGTATTAAAGGATGTTCCAAGTTTGAATCTTGTTGAATTGTTTCCTTTTCAATTTTCACTTCCTCTTTTTGGCTTTCAAGTTCTTTTTGAATTTGAGGTTCTAATTCTTTTCCACTCCTTAGTTGTATTGCTTTAATTTGTTCTTTTCCTTGATCTTTAGGATTTATTTCCACATTACTAGGAAAAGTTCCGGGTATTTTATTATTTAGCGCGATAGCAATATGTCCAAGTTGAGTTTCGATATTTTTAATAGATGTTCCTTGAATTTGTAATTGATTTCCTTGAATTTGTAGTTGATTTCCTTGATTTTGTAGTCGATGACCCATATTCAAAATTAATTCATCCATGGATAATTTCTTATCCTTGAATTGAGGGTTATTGTTATTAAATCCAGGTGGGTAATTAGGTTTATAGTTTGGATTTGCTTGATTAGGTTGATTCATCCATTGTTGATTAGATGTGTTATTCCAATTAAAATTTGGATGAGTTTTCCAACCAGGATTATAATAGTTTGAATAAGGGTTATTAGTTCTATTATTAATAGCATTTAAAGTTTCATAATTAGTTTGAGATTTTATGATTTGTCCAGTTGAGTTTTCTTCTAAAATAGGAGAGTAGTTCATTCCAAAATGATCTAATTTCTTAGATATAGCAGCAATTTGAGAAGCTAACATAGATATTGCATCGTTTTCATGAATGCTGGCTATCTTTTTAGGATTTACTCTATCAACAGGCCATTAGAAATTATTTGTTGCCATTTCTTTGATTAGTGCATAAGCTTCATCAAAGGTTTAGACATTAATGAACCTCCAGCAGCAGCATCGATGATTGATCTTAAAGATCCTACTAATCCATTATAAAAGGTTTGAATAATCGACCGATACTGGTAGCGCATGATGTGGGCATTTCCTAAGAAGTTTCTTAAATCTCTCCCAAGCTTCATATATTGATTCTCCATCTAACCGACAAAAAGAAGTTATATCATTTCTAAACTTAGCAGTTTTAGATGGTGGAAAATATTTGGATAGAAATTTTTGTGATAATTCTCCCCAAGTTTTAATAGATCCAGGTGCTAACGAATTCAACCACATTTTAGCTTTATCCCTTAATGAAAAAGGAAAAAGGAAAAAGTCTAAGTCTTATAGCATCGTCAGATACTCCTTGATATTTAAAAGTAGCACAAAGTTCTAGAAAACTAGCAAGATGTAAGTTAGGATCTTCAGTAGGTGAACCACTAAATTGATTGTTTTGTACCATTTGGATAATTGCGGGTTTAAGTTCAAATGAATTAGCGAGCTACATCGGGGTTTTGAATAGTTAAATGAATTTCATCCGATGTAGGGTTGGCATAATCTCTTAATGGTCTTTGTTGGTTCATATTTTGAATTTCGGGAATATTCGCCATTTGTGTTAAATTTATAATTTGTTTCTTTTGTTTTCTAATTCTTTTAATTGTACGCTCTAATTCGGAATCGTAAGGTATTAAATTTTCGTTTCCAAATTTGCGCATACAATTTCAGAATAGATATTAATTTATTTATTATGATTATTTTAAAATAGTCGATTACTTGTAGTAAATTTTTCTTACTCTCCCCGCAACGGCGCCAAAAACATGACCCACAATTTTATATTATGATATTTTTAATTTAATTGCAACGACGCCAAAAACTTGACCCCGCTATTTATATGTATAGAATTGTAATTGTTTATGTTGTGGATGCTACGCAAGTATACGTATCGTATCAAGTAATACGGGGCTCTAGTGGAGTCCCGGTTATCGATCCCACGGGGAAAGAGAAAATTAAATAACAACTAATTTAAAATAATAATAATAATTTTTAAAATAGTATACGAAAATTTGGAATTCTAAATTTGAGCGCAATAAAGTAAACTAAGTATTTTAATTAGGTAACTTAACTAAGTAGAAAATTAATACGTATTGAAAGTGCAGGAAATTAAACTAATTGCTAAATAAGTTTTAACTATTCAGAAAAAAGTATCTTTCCCCTTGTTTAGAAATTTAAGTGATTGATGAATTTAAATAGATAATTTTAAGGTATTATGACAAATAGGAGCATTCCTATTCTTTACCCTTTGGTCAAGTGTAAAGAATATTGACTAATCCTATGTTTGATTACCGAATCCGCGGCTAGGTCGGGAGGATACCGACTGCCACTTCGAGCTCCCACGTTCCCCTCGCCCGAGGGCTAACATCTACATTTTAGCTCTCAAACAATAGGACCGAATTGAATATTTTAGTCCGTCACACTAAAATGCTCGATTCTACGCCTCGATGATATTATTTCCCTATTTATTTGCACCCTCCTTCCAAGGCTTTTGAATTCCCGAATATCAGATGTAATTTTTACTATAGTTGATAATCAACATATTTTAACAAATCAAATGGCCAGTTTGAAAGTAAATTAAGTTTTAAGTAAAAATTATCACAATTTATTAATATATATATAAAAGTATCTCTATTTTAATTTCATCAAGTCACTTAATTTCATAAACAGGGAGAAAGACTAATAAACTACTCAGAATGCATGGAAACTAAACTAAGCATGGATTTCATTTAAAGTTAAAAACAATAAATACAAATACTTATCTCGATTTATCCCCAAATAGACTCCTCGTAGTTCCTTTGACTCTTCCTTCCAGTACAGCACGACTCACTAATTACTCACTAAACTCACTAAAGACTCACTAAAGACACACAACTGCACACAAAACTAGACAAAAGACTAAAAGATTGCACACAAAAGATCGATTTTCGGCCTCATATATAGAGGTGAGCAAAGGACCAAGAGGTGCGTAAGCATCCCTTCAAAAAGTGTCCGGGTTCAATGTATCTATGCCATTTGAACTACCTCGCCGTCGGCGACGAACTACCTCGCCTTGTCGGCGAGGCTTCTAGAAGATCTTCAAGCCGCTCTAGCTCGGCTGTCGGCGGGCTCGGGCTCGGCTGTCGGCGAGACGGTTATAAATTCTTCGGAATTTTCTTCTTGTAACCTCGCCGTCGGCGAGCTCGATCTCGCCATCGGCGACTCAAGACTAAATTGCATGATTTTGCTCCAAATTCGCTCCTTTTTATGATTTTTGCTTTTATCACCTAAATTATTCATTCCTGCAACAAAATAAAGAAAATACCCTTCTTTAAAGTGCAATTTCATCAAAAATAGGTATGAATTTCTTAATAAATTTTTCAGCGATCACTAGCCTAATTTTTTTGGTCAATTTTGACCAATTGATCACATTGCCATGCAATTGGACCCCACCTAAAATGGTCATTACATCACACCATGTGGGGAAACAAATTAAGACCATGGGACCAACCCCATAATTCACTTGATTATTTAATTATTGGTATATGAGACTTCATTAAAGCATAAAGCTAAGGTTAAGCCCAACCCTGTTAGGATAGTCCAAAACGCTAAAAAATCCAAACCCAAGCCCATGACCGGATTTCCATGGCATATTACACATGGACTAGTCATGATGCACCGTGATACACTAAGACATGTGGGTGGAACAAAAGCTAAACCAAGCTAACTCCAACCACTAAATGAAAATTTGGCACCACTCACCATGGGGGAAGACACTTGGCACCTTGTTCTTAACCTCTTTGACTAGCTTTTGGTGAGCCAATACCAGACCAAATCTGGTTTTAGAAACACACCAAAAGGTCTCCTAATCACCTTAAGCACCCTCCCATGCCTCCCTCTTCAGCATTGGCAATACCACAGTCAAGCCATGGAAACTTGCAAAAGTTATTCCTCACTGCCCAAAAGCCAGTGAAATTTCTCTCAACATTCTCTGAGGAGCCGCCTGTGCTTCTTCATGCCTATTCAAGTTTCACCGCAAGCTCACATGCCCATAAATAGAGCACACTCAATAGCATTTGACCGGACGATTTACAGACTTTTATTTTGCAAGAATTTATGAACTCAAATTTATATATGTTTATAATGATTTTGTAAAGTCCAAGCATTCAACGCAAGTATACGTATCGTATAAAGTAATACAGGGCTCTAATGGAGTCCTGGTTATCGATCCCACAAGGAAGCTATGAAGTAGAAGAAAGTGTTTCACAATAGGTAATGTAGCACTGAAATCTGATTCTCAAATTGCACTTAAAGTTTAATGTTTACTTCTACTACCACTATGTATAAAACAGTAAAAATTAATCAAACTACAATTACTTCTAATAACTTTGAAAACAGAATTAACTAACAGACACACACTAAGCTATATATTTGAAAGGTTTTTGATATATATAAGAAAAGTATCTTTCCTCTTGCAACGAGAATATGATGTGTGGATGATATGGAACGAATATCTATTTTATTGTGCCAAATATGAGCATAAATATTTCTTTGCCCTTAAAAGAGTACCCCCTCTTCCAAGCATGAAAAGAACATTAACATATCCTAAGTTTAGTCACTAAATCTAAGGCTAGGCTGGGAGGATACCGGCTCTCACTATGGAGCTCCCACTCACCCTTCACCTGAAGGTTAACCTTCAAGTTTAGTTACTAATCTTAGCACCAAATTAGGGATCTCAGCCTGTCACCCTGAAACCTCCAATTTGAAGTTCATCAAAACACATTTCCCTATTTATTTGCACTCAATTCCTATGAACTACACAATTCATCCATAGAAACTGAATAGATTCTTCATTAATGTTGTGGAACACTAAATCCTTTCAGAATTAATGTTCAACAACATATTTTAACAATTCAATTGGCCAAATTAAAAACTAAATTAAGTTCGAAATGAAAAACCATCACAATTTCTTCAATACATTAAAAGCACTTCAAATTCACATCAATCCATCATCACATCTCTATGCAAGAAGAAAGATAAAGGAGACTACTCAGAATTCATGAAGAAGATACAATAAAACATAGATTTTATATAAAAGAAAAGTCATACAAACCACAAAAGAAAATACAATTTATCTCTTTCTCTTCCCCAATGCAATTCCCTTGAAGTTCCTTTGAATCATTTTCTTTCTTCTTTGCAACACTTAATTCCCTCTTTAGAATGGAAAGGAAGAAGCAATCTCTCACTTTACTTCTTCTCCTTCACTCCTTAGAGAAGAATTCCTCTCAAATTCTAACTTCTACACACTTTTCTCCTAAGCCCTAACACTCAACACACACTCTCCCTCTCTAGAACTTCAGAACACACACTAAAAACCACACTATTTTCGTCCAAAAATAGTTACTTATAAATTAAAAACAAAATTCCAAGAGTTTCCATAGGCATCCCTTCAAAAAGTCGCTAAAACTCTTCAAATTTAAATTCCACCAAAATTGGGCGCCGGCGGTGCTCTATCGTCGAATTAATTACAGAGTTCTCTGGAAAATGGCACAGGCGGTGCCAGAATCTGTTTTCCTCCTTTTTGCTCCGAATTCGTTCCTTTTCATTTTTTTTCGCTCCAATCACCTAATATCAACATACCTGCAATAAATCATGAAAAATACTTTTCTTTAAAGTGCAATATCACCAAAAATGGGTAAAATTATATAGCAAAAACAGTATATATTTTGGTGCATCAGCATTCACACACTATCAAGCTCCTTAGTCAGCCTTCAAAATCATTTGCTCTCAACAACAAAAATGCTCCCCCTGGTCAGAGCAATTGATTTCTACCATTTTTAAGTATCCTCCACACTACAAAACCATAATTTCCCCACAGAAAATTAGGTCCAATTTCAGCCCCGACATCAAGCTCCCCTAAACTCAAATTTGTTCCTGAAAGCTTCCTCAAGCCCTAAATACTCTCCCTAATCGAAATTAAGCCTTCCCACGGCCTTAAATATATCCAACACCAAACTTTGGAACTCTTTGGTATAAGTCATACTTCAATCCATCCAAAGTGCAAAATGATAAAATGAGGAGCTTCGTGCCATCAAGGCAATTGTCCCTATCAAGCCCAATTAATGCCACACCTCTTGGGACAAGGTATGGATCAATATCCCTAAAAATTGCTCTCGATTTGGTTTTTTATGAATGAAATAAACAATGCATGTCCATTAAACCATATAGATAGGTTCATATCACCTAGATGAAGTTATAGGAACAAACCCCGAGTGATTTAGTTAAGAAATGAGTGAAATCTTAGGGATTGATTGTGGACAGCTCTTGGTTCTCTGTCCCATGAAGACGATGAACCAAATTGATCCCAATCCTCCCCAATATCAATTCTAAACTTAAATTCACCATGCCTAAACTTAATTAAAATCAAATCCAAGACCAATTTGGTCCAGTTTCAAGCCAAGTTCAATCTAAACTAGAAAGCCCCAATTTTGGTCATATGACCTAAATCCCCCAAATTGAACCACTTGGCAAAGGCATTTTCCGTAAATTTAAATCCTAAACTCTTCATAACATTCCTACACACAAAATTGATCCACCAATTGACCAACATTTAAACCTAAGCCTCACCCAAATCCAACCCAAATCAAAATCCCTAAATTTACCCCAAATGTGTCATATGCCCAAATTCCACCAAATTGAATACTTTAACCATAAAATTTCCACCCAAATTTTTTTTTTGAAAACACCTCATGACATTCCCCTAGACCAATTTGAGCCATCAATAAAGATATAAACCCACTCTAGCCTAACACAAACCCATGCTAACCCAAATGTCACAAAATTTACCAAATGACCAAAATCTCACCAAACCCACCTCCCAAATCTTTTCCAAACTTTTCATAACAATCATACACACATATTGCTCAATCAATTTGAACTAATCCAAGCTCAAACCCAAGCTAGCCCAACATTGACCCAAGTTACCTTAAATTGAACCCATGACCCAAATGTGACCAAACCTAGCCTTTGACCAAGCCAAGCCTTCTACAGCCATCATTTGGACCCTTAGGAATGAGCTAGATCCACCTAGCCCAATCTAGTTGATCTTTAGACCAAGGGTCCCCCAATTTTGGGGATCTCCTTCCTTAAATGGCTAAATTATATATTTATTTGCCCAAAGCTTTCTCCAAACCCATTAATCACAATTAAGACTCCCTGCTAGCTCACCTGAGCACCTCCCTTGGCCTGGCTGGCTGGCCTAGTCGCTGGAGGAGCCAAAAATCGAGAGCCAACCTTCTAAATCTAACCCAATTTGGCTCATCCAATGTGTTAAGCCACCATTGCTCATCGGAGCTGCTCAGCACCCCATAGAAGCAGCTAAATGCACCCACCAGCAAAACTTCTTAGAAATAAATAACAAGCCATAGGACTTCGAGGTAGCTTGCTCAGTGCAGCATAAATTCTCACTTCATCTCATTAGGCATTTGCACACTGTGCAATATAAACCCTAACTCGTCTTAGGTTCCGAGATTGTCATCCGATATGACATAAATCTTCATATCTTTCAGGCTATTCACATGATCGATATTAAGTGAATGTAAGCCCTAAATAATAAAATTGGCAGGATTGAACATTAAATAATTATCAAATTGGAGCCAAACAATAGGATAATTTGGGAAGTAACTAAGATTTTCCTTGGATCTATGTCTTTCCCCTAGTCTTCTTTTCTTTTGGACTCCTATAATAACTGTTTTGAAACTTGAGCCACTCACCTATTGGATTTCCTATTACCATATTTTCTTGAAGATCCTACTTTTTGGAAGTCATGGATAAAATATTTCATGATCTCAATTAAGAGTTTTCTTAGATGACTTCAATTATCTAAGATGTAATTAACTATAGGGGCTTGCTCTTATAGGAAACTTAAAGACCATAGATTAAAATAAACCCTATCTATTTTTTTTATATTAGATAGGGAAAGTTGTTGGTAAACATAAATGGTTCGCAGACAAAACAGATGTCATAAGTCTTTAGTTTATTTGATCAAGCCTCACCACCAAGCAACATATCCATTTTTCAGGATAGATAAATGGCTTGTGGTGTAGTACTTGATCATTTAAACTATTGCTTATATGAGGTCAGTTTGATTTCATATTTTCAAAATAAAAAAATGATATTTTCTGAAATTATATACATATACATATATATATATATATATATATATATATATATATATATATATATATATATTTATATTTATATATATATATTAAATCTATTTTAAACCGGGCATTGGGTTACCCATACCAACAACCGACAATATTTGATTACAATGGCCGACAACATTTAAATGTTAGGGTATGATGTATCAAGGAATTTCACAATATTTTCATGTTTATAAACTACTTCAAAGGAAAAAAAATTACTAACATCATACAAGTTGAATGGTGAATCAAGGAAATACACACGCATGTGTGTGAATCATAGAACATGAAACAAGAAAAGGTAAACCATACATACATATAAGGGCATATCTAAGGGTTTACAGTAAAAGAATGAATCAAGAAAATCCAAAATATTTTCATGCTTAAATACTGCTTGGAAAAAATTTTCTCTTGATGGTTTTGGGATAATGCACATCAAGGGAGGGGAGTTCGTAGGGTTTATTGAAGGAACAAAAATTCTTGTCAACATGAACCTAGTTCTCACCTCCGATCCAATGCCCCGTCTCTGGTGGACGGTGGAGTTCCATGGTAACTTCATTGATGTTGTTGCTCAGCTCAGAGGGCCTGAGAAAGCAACACCGAAGACCATAATGTGGTTGATGAACAAAAAATGCCTCAAACTTATAATTTAATGAGCCATTTTCAAAAATACAGAATGGGGAAGCAATCATTAAAAGAAATTGAAAACACTAATGATGCCTCTGGTGTTTTGGAAGGTCGTGGGAGCAAGATCTCTATAGCATCCACAAAAGAAACTCAAGAATTTATTGATGGGTGTAATGAGGCCATGAGAGTCCAAATGTAACTTCAAAGGAGACTTCATGAAAAATTGGTGGTTCATAAAGTCTTCAAATAAAGAAAGAAGCTCAGGGGAAATATCTGCAATCCATTCTCAACAAAGCCTACAACGCTCTCGTCGATCCAAACCTTACCAAAATCGGTTTTGATACAATCAAACAACAATTCACAAAATTTGCAAATAGATATATCATTGGTTGTGTCCCATATGAGCCCGTTAAGCTTCCATCCCTATCTGGACATGCCAGAGTTTTCGCGGAAGATAAGACGTGGGCGAGACTTGAACAAATAACAATATGCTTAGTTGGTAATTGTCTGGATTCCGCTGACACCCATCTGATTTTTGCTTGAGAATGGAAATTTGGAAGTTGGGGTTGGTGTTTATGAAGATGAGCTTTGGATGTGTTCTATTTAAAGCGGTGGATGTAATTTTTTCTAAAGTTTGTGTTTGTATGTTATTCCTGATTTTTTACCATCATATAGTCCCTCGAGAACTATTGTGAAAATAAACAGCTTGGGAAAAAAAGATGTTCTCGGCATACAAGCTGAGAAGTGAATCAAGGAAATACAATTGTGCTTGTGTCTGCGCGAATAATAGAACATGCAATAGGAAAATGTAGAATTAAACATTTATACAAGCATCACCCCCTGGTAAACTTTCACCATAGCTCAAATATCATAATTTCTCACCTGATTTATGCAGATGACCTCATGATTTTCTCCAATGCATCCAAGAAGGCTGTTAAATATATCCAGAATTGCATTCAAATGTTTCAAAATCAATCTAGGCTCAAGTTTAACGAGCTAAATGTCGGATCCTTTTCTCCAAAAGGGTGTCCCGGGAGGCTAAGCACTCGGATTCTTAATCACACAGGTTTCACCAAGCACCAACCTTCCTATCAAGTACCTTGGAGTCCATCTAAGCATCGGCGTAAGCAAGCAAAACCATTTTGATGAGGTTCAACAAAGGATTTGTAACTACTTATCTAACTGGACACACCTATACCTATCTACTGGAGGGAGGATTACCTTACTCAAAAGCATCCTAACTACTTTTCCAAATTACCTCATGCAAATGACTACTATGAAAAAGAGTACTCAAACCCAGTTGGAAACAGCTTTCAACCACTTTTTATGGGTCGGTAAAGGCAAACAGATTCATTGGGTCGCTTGGAGGAAACGGCCAAACCTCTTTGGGCTGGTGGACTAGGCTTCAAGTGTCTAAGTCACCTACTCAAAATAAACCATTGCAAACTTTGGATTAATTTCGGGGCTCAAACCTCTCTCCGGGCCTTATATCTTAATGGTAAGTATCGTGAGACACATTCACCCCTCATTGGCCACTGCTAGACTGGGTGACTCTAGAATCTGGAAAGCTATGATGAAGATTAAGCAAGAAGCTGAAAACTTGTACTTATGGCAACTTGGCAAAGGCAAGATCAATTTTTGGTTGGATCAGTGGTGTCCTCATGACTGGCTCCAACCAAACACACCTGCTAGGGACATTAACCTCTTGGTTGCTGATTGTTGGGAGGAGGACCACTGGTCTATTCCTTTCCTCCACTCCATCCTCACTGATTCCTCGACTAACAAGGTCAATACCATACCTTTTGATGAGTCCAAGCCCGACACTATTTACAGAACTAACAAAAATCAAAGTTTCTCCAAGGAGATTTATGATAAACTTGTACACTGGGAGAGTGTACCCTGGGGTGAGATCTGTTGGAATAAGTTCTTATCCCCTTCTATGGCATTTTTCTGCTGGAGACTGTTCAGGAACATCCTTCCCACTGATGATATTCTTAAACTCAAGGGATTGAGAGGCCCTTCCCGTCGCAGATTATGTCATATGGAGGAAGAATCAATCAACCACCTTTTCTATGCTTGTAATTTCTCCCAGCGAGGTTTGGACTCGGTTCGTCCAAGCACACCAATTTAAATACTCTACGGTTACATTGGAATCATCCGGTTACTTGCTCGGCAAGATTGGCGAATGTCGGGAATACTCGCTATTCCACTACTCATTGCATGGTTCATTTGGATGGCTAGAAACAAGGCTACTTTTGATAACACCCCTCAAGATGTTAAAACTGTTACTAGTCATTATCTCTCTTATGTACTTAAACTAATCAAGTTTAAAAACTTCCCCAACATTTGCTCCCAAAACCTCTCTCCCAGAACCACTTCCCCCAGAATTACCAAAGTTTTTTGGTTTCCCCCAACCCAAAACTGGATAAAGGTGAACACTGATGGCTGCTATAAACTTGCACAGGGTGGCATTGGGGGCATATTCAGAAATCACAAGGGTAAATGTTTACTCTATTTTATGGCCCCTATTGTTGCCTGTGATGCCTTGGATGCAGAACTTCAAGCTGTCTATTGGGCATTAAGGTCGGTCGTCCACCTTAACCGGTCTCCTCTCATTGTGGAATGTGATTCTATGGAGCCGGTAACACTTGTATCAACAAACACTACACATAACGAGCAAGCCATCAACTCGGACAACTAATTTCTGGGCTCATAAGATCAAACTTCTCACTACTAAGGTGCATGTTCAGTTTCAGTTCATTTTTAGGGAAGGGAACAAGCCAGCTGATTGGATTGCTAATATGGGAGTTCTCACCTCCAACCTTGCTCTTTCCACCACTCCATCTCCATTTCTCAGACAACTAATTGCTGGAGATCTGCTGACTATCCCTCATCTCAGGCTGAACAACTAGCTTTGCCTTGCTGCCTGGTCCTGTCTCGGCTCCCGTTTTTGAGCCGACTCGTCATATGTACTTAGTTATGACCTTGTTTCACTCATGTGGTATCATCTCCTGGCGGTTTTGTCTTGGTAGGGGCTGCATTTAGATTTTTTGTTAGTTCTCGCAAGCCCTTCTACCATTTTTGTAATTATTTTGCTTTTCAACATGTAGGGGCCTCCATTGCCCTTTCCTTTAAAAAATATATATATATATATATATATATATATATATATATATATATATATATATATATATATATATATATATATATATATATATATATATATATATCATACAAGTTGAGAAGTGAATCAAGGAAATACAATTGTCTTTGTTTGTGTGCAAAACCACTTTATCTATCTTCTTTTATGCACACCCGCTTGCTCCATAGATTGAGTGCTTTCAAGCCCACCAACTCCTTCTCTTTCACGTCCTTCTCTATAACGAAAGCAAGAAGCCTTGCTTCCATAGAATTGATTTCTGAAGTGGTGAACTAGATCTTGCTCCTCAAATTTCTCTCTCTCTCGACAGCTGAGGCCATCTTCATCGTTGTACGTATGACAGCTTCAAGGAGGGAAGAGGAGATGGCCAACATGAAAACATCATGTTAGATGTCATTAAAGATGTCATTTTCGGCGGAAAGTACAGAGAGCTATAAGCGCAACCGTTGTATCGGTTTCTGACAGTTTGTCACCTCCTTCACAAGACGAACATTCACTATTTTCAGATTCTCTATCAGCCGGTTGTTACTCATGCTTCGCGATGTTGAAGTGGCAGGTCCGGCATAGATTTTTTCTTCCCAACAACAACTATTCTATCTTTCTTACTGACCGCGACTTTATATATTAAACAAGAATTTATGAAGTCAAATTTATATATTTAGAATGATTTAGTAAAGTCACAAATTCAACGTAAGTATACGTATCGTATCAAGTAATACAAGGTTCTAATGGAGTCCTGGTTATCGATCCTACAGGGAGGTGAACGTTCTTTAAATCAGATAATATAGCACTAAAATCCAATACCCAATGTAACAATTACTTAAGTGTACTACCACTAGTTAATGCAAAGTATAATAAAGCTATTACAATTACTTCTAATTACTGAACTATATTAACTAACAATGTGATTTATAAGATACTTCTATATGAAAAGTATCTTTCTCCCTGCATAAAGATTATTATGTGTGGATGATGAAGAATGGTAATTATTTGTGTTGTGCCAAATAGGAGCATATTTGCTTCTTTACCTTTAAAAGAGTACCCCTCTTCCAAGCAGGTAAAGAACATTGTCGTATCTTAAGTTTAGTTACTAAATCTAAGCCTGGGCTGGGAGGATACCGGCTCTCACTTCGGAGCTCCCACTCACACTTCACCCGAAGGCTAACCATAGGCTTTAGTTACCAATCTTAAGACCAAATTGGGGATCCCATTCTGTCACCATGAAACCTCCAATTTGAAGTCCATCAAAACTCATTTCCCTATTTATTTGCACTTAATCCCCATGAACAACGCAATTCATTTACAGACATTAGATGGTTTCTTCATTCTTGTTATAGAACATTCAATTCTTTTGGAATTAATGTTCCTCGACATGTTTTAACAATTCAATTGGCCGGATTGAAAAGTAAATTAAGTTCTAAATTAAAGAAACATCACAACTTTTATAACACTTAAATGGCATATCATCTCCACATCACCGCATCATAATTAATTCATGCAAGAAGAAAGACAAGGGAGACTACTCACTAACCATGGAGAAGATATAAAAACACATGGATTTTATATATAAAGAAGAGTCATAGAAACTACAATAGTAAATACAACTTAACTCTTTCTCTTCCCTAAGCAAACTCCTTCAAAGTCCCATTGATTCATTTTCTCTTCCTTGAAACACTTGATTCTCTCCTTGGAACAAAGATAAAGAAGCAATCTCTCACTTTACTCCCTCTTCTCCCGTCCTTAGAGAAGAATCTCTCTTAAAATCACAAACCCTAACTCTCTCTCACACTTTCCTCACACTCTCTACAGCAATTCTCTTCTCTTCCTCCTCTCTATTTTCGTCTTGGACACTTAATTTAATGTTAGGAAAGAATTCCCCAAGAGTTTCTTGAAGCACCTCTTCAAAAATCAGCCAAAACTTTTGAATTCAAAGTGAACCGACATAGGACGTCGGCGGCGCCCTATCGTGTCAATTAAATCTGGAGTCTCTAGAATAGGGCGCCGGCGGCACCAGGGTTATTTTCCTCCAAATTGCTCCATTTTGCTCCAAATTCGTTCCTTTTTGCATCTTTTCTCTCCAATCACCTATAATCATCATACCCGCAACAAATCATGAAAAATGTCTTCCTTTAAAGTGCAATATCACAAAAAATAGGTAAAAACATATAGCTAAAATAGTATATATTTTTGGTGCATCACTTACCCATGAAGGAGAGCAAAGAATCAGAATTGAATGGCCAAATCTTTTCTTCTTCTTTAATGGAAGTGAGGGAAAAAGGAATTACGATTAGGTTTCTAATGAAATTGGCATTTACATATAATGCAGGGTTGAGGGTAAATCTGTTTCAGCGAAATAGATAAAAGAAATTAAAATTGTTGCAGAGTTCCACCTCCTCTACTCCGCCGCCGTCATCCTCGCCAAAATTTTTGACTTCCTCTAACTGTTTCTGATAAGCATCTCAAAGAAAATTTAATCCCTTCTTGGGGTTCGTAAAACTGTACTTAATTGGATTCTTGTTCTTATATTAATATCATATTAATTTCTTAAATCTGAAAAGTGTAACAGCCTCCACGGAAAACGGATTATTTATACTCTATTTTTCTTGCAAATAAATTTTATGAAAATTATCTTATATATATATTTTTTATTTTTTTATTTGTCCTAGAAATTAATATTGAATCATATAAATTTTAAAGATAGTAGTGATGTAAAAATTAAATTAATTTTATTAGGTGCTTGCTAGTTTAATATTAAAAATTATAAAATAAAATAATATTTTTATATTTCTTTCAAGAGTTGTATAAATATAATTAATGCAATTCCATTTTAAAAAATATTTATATGAGAATTTTTTTTCAAAGATTAGGTTGAAAAAATCAAAGAATTATGAATAAAAGCTGCAATTCCATTTTAAAAAATAGTAATTAATTAAATAAAATTATAATAAAAATCACGAATTGTTTTGTCATATTCGGATTGAAATAAAATTGATGAAAACATCTAAATTTATTTTTCTACCAATCTATAATACATAGAATAAATAAAAACAAGGTAATGAAAAATTCTCAATTATAAAGAAAAGCTAAAACACGTTCCAATTATAATTATAGTATCGAGTATAAAAGTTATGTGTGTGTGCGCGCATCATTAAGTAGAAAATTTTTTTGTCACAATATTTTGACCCAAAATTTATTAAGAAGAATTGACCCAAAATTTATTAAGAAGAAATTCAAAATTTTTATATAACACTCAACATTCATGCCTTTGTAGGGCTAAAAGAGAAAATAATATAAAAATTAAATTACAGGTCGTATCATATGAAACCCTTAAGATTTGTCATTGATGAGATATTTTCACAGGAGTCACGCGACTCATAGATGGGCTTAGACTATGATGGGCTGGAGTTTGCTCGTCGTACATGATTTATCTTGTCGTCGTGCAGGCAATCTTGAAGGATCGCTCACGAAATTGTTGATGTAGCTTGATAAATGCTAGTGAGCTCAACAGAGAAAGTCAACAAGTATTGGCGAGCTTATGCAGAATAGCTTGCATTGATGGCGATGAAACATATATATTTATGTTTGCATGTCGCATGTCGTCGCCGTCAATTCCTGTATCATGTTGATGTCAAGGAGTCGCCACTCTCTTTCTCTATCCATTACCCTAATTCTTGTTCTACTTAGACTTATTGTCAGAAGTCTTTGGAGAATTTGAAGAAGGATTAATCATGATAGAGATTGAGAGAAAAAGAGATCGAATGATAATCTCATAGAAAAAGTCTTCAGATTGTGTAATTACTGAAGTTTTTCATATAAGAAGATCACTGAAGATCTTGGATAACTAGAGAGGCCTTGTAGGTAAAATACCTATCCTGAGTTCTTTACTCTCCTATAGGACCAAGCTCCTATAGTTAATTACATCCTGAGCAATTAATACTGCCTAGGAAAACTCCCGATTAAGGTTAACATTTATCCTCAAAAAAGTGTGAGTGTTGTCGTGGCAGTGTGTTTTGTCTTGTTGCTAATGTCGTTGTTTTGTTGAAAAGTTTCAGGTTATATGTCTAACTTAAAAGTTTTGTTTTGTTTTGTTGCTAATGTTGTTGTTTTATTGAAAAGTTTCAGGTTATATGTCTAACCT
This sequence comes from Papilionanthe hookeriana x Papilionanthe teres, assembly GCA_022702705.1. Classification (NCBI taxonomy): domain Eukaryota; kingdom Viridiplantae; phylum Streptophyta; class Magnoliopsida; order Asparagales; family Orchidaceae; genus Papilionanthe; species Papilionanthe hookeriana x Papilionanthe teres. Next base: position 47,025,519 of record CM040439.1, on the reverse strand, counting down.
AAAAGTTTTGTTTTTTTTTGTTGTCAATATTCCGTCGTCGATGTCCTGCAAAACAGAGTTAGCACACCCTATAACATGCAAAGAAAATCTAAACGGAATTTCTTGTCTTCATCCTGCAAAGAAAATATTGTCAGAAATAATGTCACAGAATATTTTTTGAATGTCAAGTTATTTTGAAATGTCAACTTCATGTTAATCATGTTATTTTATTTTTGAAATGTTAAATTTTCGTTGATTATGTCAACATCAGATTTATGTCGGTTATGTCGATTTTGGTTTGAAATGTCGAATTTATGTCGATTATGTCGATATTCGTTTGAAATGTCAAATTTATGTCGATTTTGTCAATTAAATGTTTGGAATGTCAAATTTATGTCGATTTTGTCGATTAAATGTTCGGAATGTCAAATTTATGTTGATTTTGTCGATTAAATGTTCGGAATGTCAAATTTATGTTGATTATGTCGATTTGAGTTCAATTTTATCGATTTAAGTTCAATTTAGGTTGAACCTAAGATTTATGTCGATTTAGGTTCAATTTGAGTTGAATCTAAGGTTTATATCGATTTAGGTTCAATTTGGGTTAAACCTTAGGTTTACGTCGATTTAGATTCAATTTGGATTGAGTCTAAGGTTTATGTCGATTTAGATTCAATTTGGGTTGAACCTAAGGTTTAGGTTAACTTGAGTTCATGTTAGGTTGAACTCAAGTTAGGTTATGTTTAGGTTAGGTTCAATGTTTGTTGAACCTCGAGTTAGGTTATGTTTGAGTTTAAGTTAGGTTCAATGTGGATTGAACCTAAAGTTTAGGTTTGCTTGAGTTCAAGTTGGATTGGACTCAAGTTAGGTTATGTTTAAGTTTAAGTTAGGTTCAATGTGGATTGAACCTAAAGTTTAGGTTTACTTTAGTTCAAGTTGGATTGAACTCAAGTTAGATTATGTTTGGCTAAGTTTGGTTTAACTTGAGTCTAATATGGGTTAGACTTAAGTTTGGTTTAATTTTGACTTAGGTTCATGTCAGGTTGAACCTAAGTTTGGTTTGACTTAAGTCTAATGTAGGTTAGGCTTAAGTTAGGTTTGAGTTTGACTTAGGTTCATGTCAAGCTGAACCTAAGTTTGGTTTGACTTAAGTCTAATGTAGGTTAGACTTAAGTTAGATTTAGGTTTGATTTAGGTTCAAAGTGGATTGAACCTAAGTTTGGTTTGACTTAAGTCTAATGTAGGTTAAACTTAAGCTAGGTTTAGGTTTGATTTAGGTTCGATGTGGGTTGAACCTAAGTTTGGTCTGACTTAAGACTAATGTAGGTTAGACTTAAGTTAGGTTTAAGTTTGATTTAGGTTCAATGTGGTTTGAAAATAAGTTTGGTTTGACTTAAGTCTAATGTAGATTAGGCTTAAGTTAGGTTTAGGTTTGATTTAGGTTCATGTCAGGTTGAACCTAAGTTTGGTTTGACTTAAAGTCTAATGTAGGTTAGACTTAAGCTAGGTTTAAGTTTGACTTAGGTTCATGTCAGGTTGAACCTAAGTTTGGTTTAACTTAAGTCTAATATGGGTCAGACTTAAGTTTGGTTTAAGTTTGACTTAGGTTCATGTCAGGTTGAACCTAAGTTTGGTTTTGGTTTAGGTTCAAGTTGAGTTGAACCTAAGGTTTAGGTTTGGACTTAAGTTTGATGTAGGTTGAACTTAAGTTAGGCTAAGATTAGGTTCATGTATGTTGAACCTAAGGTTTATGTCAAGCTAAGTTGAGTTAGGTTCACTGTCAATTGAACCTAAGGTTTCAATATGAGTTGAACTTAAGTTAGGTTTAGGTTAGACTTAGGTTTATGTCATGTTAAACCTAAGTATGATTTGAGTTTGGGTTAGACTTAGGTCCATGTCAGGTTGAACCTAATTATAGTTTGACTTAAATCTAATATGGGTTAGACTTAAGTTGGGTTTAGGTTAGATTTAGGTTCATGTCGGGTTGAACCTAAGTATGGTTTAACTTAAGTTTAATGTGAGTTAGACTTAAGTTAGGTTTAGGTTTGATTTAGGTTCAATGTGGGTTGAACCTAAGTTTGGTTTGACTTAAGTCTAATGTAGATTAGGCTTAAGTTAGGTTTAGGTTTGATTTAGGTTCAATGTGGGTTGAACCTAAGTTTAGTTTGACTTAAGTCTAATGTAGATTAGGCTTAAGTTAGGTTTGGGTTTGATTTAGGTTCAATGTGGGTTGAACCTAAGTTTGGTTTGACTTAAGTCTAATATAGGTTAGACTTAAGTTAGGTTTAAGTTTGATTTAGGTTCATGTCAGGTTAAACCTAAGTTTTGTTTAACTTAAGTCTAATATGGGTTAGACTTAAGTTTGGTTTAAGTTTAATTTAGGTTCATGTCAGGTTGAACCTAAGTATGGTTTGACTTAAGTCTAATATATGTTAGACTTAAGTTAGGTTTAGGTTTGATTTAGGTTCATATCAGGTTGAACCTAAGGGTTTGGTTTAGGTTTGACTTAAGTTTAGTGTAGATTGGAGTTAAGTTTGACTTAGATCTAACTAAGTTTGGTTTGACATAAGTCTAAATGGGTTAGACTTAAGTCAGGTTTGATTTTTGTTAAACCTTGGTTAATTAAGGCTTAATGGTCTTATTAAGTCTAAGGTTTAGACCTAATTAGGGTTTAGGTTTTATTAAACCTTAGTTAGTTAAGGTTTAATGGTTTTAATTAGGTCTAAGGGTTAGACCTAATTAGGGTTTAGGTTTGATTAAACGTTAGTTAGTTAAGGTTTAATGGTTTAATTAGGTCTAAGGGTTAGACCTAATTAGGGTTTAGGTTTGATTAAACCTTAGTTAGTTAAGGTTTAATGGTTTAATTAGGTCTAAGGGTTAGACCTAATTAGGGTTTAAGTTTAATTAAACCTTAGTTAGTTAAGGTTTAATGGTTTAATTAGGTCTAAGGGTTAGACCTAATTAGGGTTTAGGTTTGATTAAACCTTAGTTAGTTAAGGTTTAATGGTTTAATTAGGTCTAAGGGTTAGACCTAATTAGGGTTTAAGTTTGATTAAACCTTAGTTAGTTAAGGCTTAATGGTTTAATTAGGTCTAAGGGTTAGACCTAATTAGGGTTTAGGTTTGATTAAACCTTATGTTTAAGGAGGTTAATTAAGTTTAGTATGTCTTTAAACCTAATTAAGGGAGTTTAGTTGTGCTAATTAAGTTTAATATGTCCTTAAACTTAATTAAAAAGAGTTTAATTTTTATTAAACCTAATTTAGGTAAGGTTTAATGGGTTAATTAAGTTTAGTGTGTCTTTAAACTTAATTAAAGAAGTTTAATTTTTATTAAACCTAGTTTAGGTAAGGTTTAATGGATTAAATGTCATTTTAAACCCTAATTGTATCTAATCTTGTCATTTTAAACTCAAGTGAGGTTTATTATTAGCCTATCATAGACTAAAACCATTTTCAAAGTTTTTGCTGATGAAAATAATTTATATTCATAAAGGGTCATTTTGGGATTAAAATAATTTAATTAATAAATGATTTTATCCCTAAATTTCAAAATGTCATTCAAAATTGTTTTCATGACTTAGGAATATTTTCCTAGGGTTATTATCTGTTGCCCTATCATTCCTAGTCATTTGTATTTTTATTTTCTTAATTTTCAAATTTTTATAATTATTATTTGAAATAATTACAAAGAAACTTGAAAATTCAAGAAAAGTATCCTAGGCATGTTTTCTGTCCTTAGAAAAATTATGGAAGGTCCCTAAGAACATAAAGATAAATGCCTCAAAGTTTCATAATTTTTTGATTTATAAATAATTTTTAATAATTAAAATACTCCAGAGAGTATTTAATTAATTAAAAATTAAATACTAAGAATAAAATTATGATTTTATTCTCATAATTTTCTCCTCTTCAAGAGCTTTCCAGAGGTATTTTCATTTTATTTTTAGGACCTCTGGTTAAAGAGATATGAGTTTTTGAAGTTTAAGGGATTAAAAAAAAATTTTTTTTTTTAATACCGCGCCGCCGAACTCACGCCCGTTCGACACGTGTCCTCGGACGCGTCGAACGGGCGGGAAGATCCCGTGCAACGGGTCGGACCGCGGGGCTCCGTTCGGCGCAGATCTGCGCCGTCCGTTCCAAAGGCGCCGGATCGGACGGCGCAGAAAATTCGGGATTTAATCCCGAAATTCCGTAGCCATTGAACTTCAAACATTAATTTCTCACTCATTTCTTGATGAAATTGAGTGATTTTTTTTTAAATGCTCATCTAGACAAGTAGTATCAATCCATACGGTGATGATACACTTTTGAGCTAGAAAAATACATGATTTATTAAAAACATGAATTATTTTGCAAATATAAATTCCATACCTTGGCCACAAGTGGATCAAGTCAGATCAGACCCTATGGTTGTCTTCTTGGACTCCAAGAAAAGATTGTGGAAGCAGCAATTTATTCCAGAAGTTGTGGTTGGAGAGGAATTTGGGAATTGGTCCTGATTTGGGCTGATTTTGAAAATGGCTCAAATTGGCTCAAATGGGTTAGATCTATGGTTGGGTTTCACTCCTAAAAGATAGTGGGGACTCTTAGGAAGAACTTTTATGTTGGGAGCAGGAGGATTTGGGCAGCATATAGGTCTCACTAAATATTTTCTTCCTCCTTAGCTAGTTTCGGCCAAGGGCTCTATTTATAGCCAAATGATGGAGTTGGCTTGCCTTAGGCTGTTCTTGGGCATTACTTCTCCCCTACATGCTGATTGGGTGATCATTTGGCAGGAGATAAGCTTAGATTTTTCTCTCTAAGTATTTCATGGTAAATATTATCATTTTGTCTCATGTCCATTGGCCATTGTGGGAGGTGAATGGTGAGGTGTTGCAAGGCTTGCTAAGGAGCTTACAACCCAATCCATGAGCTTAGGAAGTGATGACACAGAACCTAGCCTATAGCCTAGCCTTCATCATTTCCATTTACCATGGTAAAGAGAGGTTACATGTGAGGTTTTCTCCTCGTTGGGTGGCTTGGGTGGTGGTCATTTTGGCCCTATGTTGGCCGACCACCTTAAGGAGGGAATGAGGGAGGTGATGACACCTCATTCCATGCATAACCATGGGGGTTAAGCCATGGATGATGGGCTTTAGGATGGGCTTTAGGATAAACTTTAAAATGGACTTTTTATATGTTAAAGAGGCTTTTAAAATGAATTAGCCCAATTAAATATGAAGAGCCCACTTGTATTTTCATCCCTCCCCTTTAATTTCTATTTTAATTAATTTTTTTATTAATTAAAATTGGTGGAAATTATTTGATTAATCAATTTACTAATTAAAAATGATTTCAAATTAATTAATTGATTATTTTTGTCATTTTATGTCATTTTATGATTTTTAATTTAATTTTCATTTTAATTATGTCATTAAATTAAAATGTTGAAAATTAAATCATTAATCATTTTAATTAATCAAAATAATTTTGAAATTAATTATTTGATTAATTTTGTTATTTTTATGTCATTTTTTATCTATTTTAATTAAAATAGATAAGTGTTGACCAATTTTGACTTGGGTTGACCCAAGTTAGCCCAAATTGGTCAAATTGATTTTAAGATGTCCAATGTTTGTGATTTTGTCATTGTGGTGTTTTAAATGTGTTAGTGGGTGAAAAGGTCAATTTATGGGTCAACAGAACTGGTCATTAGATCTGGTCTGACCAATTTGATCAAAGTTGACTTTTTAGGTCAAAAGGGTGACCTATGGGGTCAACAGTGTAGGTCATTAGGTCTGGTTTGACCAATTTGACCAAAGTTGACTTTTTAGGACATAAGGGTGACCTATGGGGTCAACAGGGTAGGTCATTAGGTCTGGTTTGACCAGTTTGACCAAAGTTGACTTTTTAGGTCATAAGGGTGACCTATGAGGTCAACAGTGTAGGTCACTAGGTCTGGTTTGACCAATTTGACCAATGTTGACTTTTTAGGTCATAAAGGTGACCTATGGGGTCAACAGTGTAGGTCACTAGGTCTGGTTTGACCAATTTTGACCAATGTTGACTTTTTAGGTCATAAGGGTGACCTATGGGGTCAACAGTGTAGGTCATTAGGTCTGGTTTGACCAGTTTGACCAAAGTTGACTTTTTAAGTCATAGGGTTGACCTATGGGGTCAACAGGGCTGGTCATTAGGTCTGGTTTGACCATTTTTGACCAATGTTGACTTTTTAGGTCATAAGGGTGACCTATGGGGTCAACAGTGTAGGTCATTAGGTCTGGTTTGACCAGTTTGACCAACGTTGACTTTTAGGTCATAAGGGTGACCTATGGGGTCAACAGGGTAGGTCATTAGGTTTTGTTTGACCAGTTTGACTAAAGTTGAATTTTTAGGTCATAAGGGTGACCTATGGGGTCAACAGTGTAGGTCACTAGGTCTGGTTTGACCAATTTGACCAATGTTGACTTTTTAGGTCATAAGGGTGACCTATGGGGTCAACAGGGTAGGTCATTAGGTCTGGTTTGACCAGTTTGACCAACGTTGACTTTTTAGGTCATAGGTTTGACCTATGGGGTCAACAGGGTAGGTCACTAGGTCTGGTTTGACCAGTTTGACCAAAGTTGACTTTTTAGGTCATAGGGTTGACCTATGGGGTCAACAGTGTAGGTCATTAGGTCTGGTTTGACCAGTTTGACCAACGTTGACTTTTTAGGTCATAAGGGTGACCTATGGGGTCAATAGTGTAGGTGATTAGGTCTGGTTTGACGAGTTTGACCAAAGTTGACTTTTTAGGTCATAGGGTTGACCTATGTGGTCAACAGGGTTGGTCATTAGGTCTGGTTTGACCAATTTTGACCAATGTTGACTTTTTAGGTCATAAGGGTGACCTATGGGGTCAACAAGGTAGGTCATTAGGTCTGGTTTAACCAGTTTGACCAAAGTTGACTTTTTCGGTCATAAGGGTGACCTATGGGGTCAACAGGGTAGGTCATTAGGTCTGGTTTGACCAGTTTGACCGAAGTTGACTTTTTAGGTCATAAGGGTGACCTATGGGGTCAACAGTGTAGGTCACTAGGTCTGGTTTGACCAATTTGACCAATGTTGACTTTTTAGGTCATAAGGGTGACCTATGGGGTCAACAGGGTAGGTCATTAGGTCTGGTTTGACCAGTTTGACCAACGTTGACTTTTTAGGTCATAGGGTTGCAACAGGGTAGGTCACTAGGTATGGTTTGACCAGTTTGACCAAAGTTGACTTTTAGGTCATAAGGGTGACCTATGGGGTCAAAAGTGTAGGTCATTAGGTCTGGTTTGACCAGTTTGACCAACGTTGACTTTTTAGGTCATAAGGGTGACCTATGGGGTCAACAGTGTAGGTCACTAGGTCTGGTTTGACCAGTTTGACCAAAGTTGACTTTTTAGGTCATAGGGTTGACCTATGGGGTCAACAGGGTTGGTCATTAGGTCTGGTTTGACCAATTTTGACCAATGTTGACTTTTTAGGTCATAAGGGTGACCTATGGGGTCAACAGGGTACGTCATTAGGTCTGGTTTGACCAGTTTGACCAAAGTTGACTTTTTAGGTCAAAAGGGCATTGACTCATTGTAAAATGAGGTCAACATGCATAAATACCGACGAGCTCAATAGAAGAGCTTAACAAGGTCTTCTGAGAGGCAAGTCTTATAGCCGTAACTTGGATGGATGTGATTAATAAGTACAATATGCATGCACCCAGACATTAGGTGTGTGAGAATTAGCCTCGATCCTTTAGGCCTAGATGACCCATTTAATATTTGGCTTTCCTTATAGCTTAGGAAATCAACTTTTTACACTTATAGAGAATAACTTTGTCCATTAATTTTTTTAAAAAATCTACATCACTTTTCTAAGCACTTCCGCGGCTTGGATGAGCCCAAGTTATTAAACAAAAAAGAAAAAAAAAACAAAAAAAAACGAGCAGTCCACCAAGTTAAACGTTGGTACGTTGAACGTACATAATATTTTCTTCTAAAGGAGAAGTTACATTAATGAGATTTGTAATTTTTGCTTATATATCAACATCAATTTTCATAGTTTACCTTGCTTCGTGATTAAACTTTTATTTAATAATTTTTTAAAACTATTAATATATTCTTAATCTGATCACAATATTAGATTCACACTTTCACTTTTATTCTTAGAATAGTTACAAATTGTGATTATGGATATTGATTGATCAATGATTAATTAACATTAATCACTTTGATAAAGAGACTATGTCTCTTTCAATTAAAAAAAAAAAAAAAATTAAAATGATATTCATCAAATATTATTGTATAACCATAACGTTTAAAATTAAGTGTATAATGATATTCATCAAACAATATTTGATTGCTATAGATTGTGATCATGGATATTAATTGATCAATGATTAATAAATATTAATCACTTTGAAAAGTAAGAGACAATCAGTTAAAATGATATTCATCAAATATTGTTGTGTAAAGATAAGAGTGCAATAAATTAGATAAAAAAAATTGACGCAGTATATAAGAATCTTTCAAGTGACTATTTTATATGTATTGACATCATAAATATATTTAATGACATGAAATTTATAAAAAAATTTGTCATCATACAGTGCTTTTTATAAAATTGGACAGCTGTTTTTAAAATAATATAAATAAGAAAATATTATATTCTATCAGAGAAAAAAATAATTAATTGAAACTTACATGAAAATATTTTAAATTTCCCTTTGAGTTTCTTGAATTTATAATAAAATCTATACTTCACTTGAATATATAATAAAATCTATATGTCACTTGAATTTATAATAAAATCCATATATCACTTGCATTTATATAGTTAGTTTTTCTAAAGTTTAAATTAATTAAAATAATAAAATATTTGATTTTTTAAAAGACAAAAAAAACTTTAAAATAAATCACTTTCCAACATAAGAAATAAAATTCTTCCAATTAATAAATGATGATAAAAAAATACTAAAAAAATAATAAAGAATAAAATTAGTAATTAATGACAAAACATCACACTCTAATGTATAAACTATTTCTTAAAAAACATACAAAAAGTCGCAAATGCTGTCGTACCAGCAACAGCTATAAAGGGTGTCGCAACAGCAACACTGCAAAATAAGCTCCTTCTTCGCTTTCCATGCTCGTTCGCTTGCTCCATGGATGCAATGCTTTTTTTTAACTCTGCCAACTCTTTATCCTTCTCCTCTTTTTCTTTGACTAGAGCAAGCAGCTCTATTTCCTTAGCATTGGCTTCCCTAGCGACCGCTTCGATCTTCTTCCTCAGAATTTTCTCTCCGTTTGAAGCAGCTGTCATCTCTGCCGTTACGCGAGAGGCTGATTCACGAAGTCTATAGGAGAGGACAAGCGCAGAGACATCACGTTGGATGCTGTAAGAAAATCTCTTTTTCGTCAACCAGCGAAAATAGCTGGATGCGGAGGCGCTCGATCTCTTTCTGGGACTCCACTACCTCTTTCACGAGACAAACATTCACAATTTTAAGATTCTGCATCAGAAGACTATTACTTGATTTTCCCGAAGCTACAGAGATTGGGAACTTCTTGGCGGCGATCTTATCCTTCTTGCCCATTGAGGAGAGTGGTGGATGGGGATTGAAAAACTAGATTCTTTTTTCTTCTTTCCTCAAGAGAGCTTCGAGGGTTTTGGATTAGGAGGCGTTTATTTATAGATGACGTGGGGAATTTTTAATTAGAGTTGTCAGTGATTAAACTGGCGGGAGAATAGGGAGATGTGATGGATTAAGGTGGGAGGTTAAAGCTTCTTTCGGCGAAATAAATAAAGAAAATTCATTTCTTTCAAAGCTCCGCCTCCGCCATCTGCGCCGCTGCCAACCATTTCGGCCTGCTCAACAAAATTCAGTTTAGCCGCTGTTACTTAATCAGCCATTTCCCCGGCTTCCCGTTATAAAGAAGAAAAACTTTTATATTTTCCCCAAGAAAGATAATTTGCTTAGTATTTTTAAAGATAAATTGTATAGTAATTTATTTTTCTTAAATAAAACGACTTCTATTCCATAGAAAATTTTGAGAAAAACCTTTTGAATAGGATTATTATTACAGCATGAATTTATATTATTAGAATTATCAAATTTAGTATTTTCATAGACATCCGACACATAAAAATAAGAGATGAACAATTCTATCTATAAATATATATTTAAATTTACATACAAAATAATCATATTAATTCAAATAAAATGTAATTTTTTTAAATACAGTATATTTATTATCAAATATCGATAAGCATAGATTTTAAAATTATAAAATTTGCATTAATCCAAATTATATTACACTTATTTTGATCTAAATTTGATAATTCTAATATTTATATTAATTGAAATTAAATGTGTAGAGAATATTAAACAGAGAAAATTTTGTTTTATCAGGATTTATCTATTTAATTATGTGATACATTTAATTACAAGGATGTTCTGAAGTAACAAGTTGTAACTTTTTAAATTCATCTAATATTCTAAGATAAAAAGTTAGTAACTTTTTACTGAAGAATCACCTACAACTACATATTTTATTTCTTATGGAATTAAAGAGATTACAACGAAAGATTAGAAGACCCTCTAGATATATAAGTGGGCAACAACCAGACTGATAACCATAGAAACAAACTATAGCAGAACAAAAATACAAAATAAAAGATACACTAAACAGACTTAACAATGATCTTTTAGCTTGTCAAGTCGTTCCAAAGCAAAGAGACTGGAACCTAGAATTGAGAAGAGAATTGGTAAAGAGATCTGGTAATTGATCGATGGTGTTAATATGATGAACACTAATGTATTTATATTTCATGCATTCTCTGATGTCGTGACAGTCGATTTTTACATGCTTGATTCTAGCGTGAAAGACTGGATTATTGGCAAAAGTTATCGCAAAAGTATTGTCAAAGTAGAAAGTGGGAAAAGAAATTTGAGAATCTTGAAGTAAACATGGGAGTTGGACTATCTCCTTCACAATCATTGCTAACGCTCGATATCCAGCTTTAGTGGAGGACCAAACAATAGAACCTGCTTTTTAACATACCATGTACATACCATGTGATACGTGTAGATCTAAGAAATATACAATAACTACTTGTAGATTTCTGATCAATGGAATCACCAACCCAATCTGCATTTATAAAAGTCTTGAGCTCTAAAGTCCCTCAGATTATTGGCAAGCAAGATTATTGGTGCCTTGTAGGTACACGAGAACAAATTTTAGTTGTTGAAAGTTGTATTGGGTCGGTTGATTCATTGTTTGACTGGCTTGATTTATGGACGGACGATCGCGGCGGTGGATGATCTTGGTGGTGGCGATTTGGATCCAGGCGTTCACCAGCACCAACTTCGATTTCTCCTCCTCCTCCTTAGAGCTGAAGGCGGCGTTGAAAATCACATAGGTGTAGCTTAATCACCTCGCCATTGCTTCATATCTTGGTAAGGCGTTTGGATGGTCTTCAGGTCTTGTTCTTCTCTATTTCCCTCTACCTGCTGTGTCGTTTCTTGCTGCTAGACTCGGGTTCTTCGCCTATGGTTTGCAGTAGACTCTCGTAACCGGCTGAATCTCCATTCCTTATGCCCTGGTAATTAAGTGCAACTACTTTCCGATTTATTTATACCAATGCTCTCTTATATTTCTCAAAATTTAGATAGAATAATAATATACTTTCTGACTGAAAAATATTAATAGGAACAAGTTGAGAGGTGTATATGTGAATAATTGATCTGTAATATAATTTATATTGTGCTAGAAACATAATTCCTATTTTGAACTGTGAGTTATTTAAATATTCTCTAGAAGATAAAAAAAATAAAGAAAGAAAATAAATGAATTCCTTATATGTTTGAAAATAAAATTTTATATTTTAAAATATGATTTTATATTTTAAAATAATTTTAGCAATAAAGAAAAGAAAAAATGGTTATTTTTCTACAAACAACTGCAAATCAGTTGTTCTCAAACTGCAGAAATCAAACTAACTTATTCATTTTAGGGGCGGCATAATAGTTATTTATCCACAAACAACTGTAAATCAGCTGTTTTCCAAAAGCTCAAACCAAACAGACAGACAGCTTATCCAGATCAGCTGCTTACCAGAATAGACTGCTTATATGGATAAGCAGGATAAGTTGCAGCTGCCCCAAACAGATCCTTACTTTAACTATTCCTCCAGCTTTCTGTTATGAAGAAGAAAGATTTTTGCATTTTCCCATAGATAGATAATTATTGAGAATTTTTAATGATAAATTGTATGATAATTTATTCTTCATAAATAAGACAATTTCTATTCTATAGATAATTTTGAGAAAAATCATTTAAATAGTATTATTGTTAAAGCATTAATTTATATTATTATAATTATCATATTTAATTTTTTCGTAAGACATCCGACACATAAATATAAGAGATGAACAAAATAATCATATCAATCTAAATAAAATAATGTTTTTTTTTAAATAAAACTGGATATTTAGTATATATAATATCAAAATTTGATAAGCATAGATTTTAAAATTATAAATTTGCTTTAATTCAAATTTATGTTGCATTTATTTTGAACTAAATTTTATAATTTTAATATTTATATCAATAGAAATTAAATATGTCGAGAATACTAAACAGATAAAATTTTATTTTATCAGAATTTGTCTATTTAATTATGTGAGAAATTCATTGTTTGACTGGCTTGATTTACTGCATATGTCGTATCAAATTGCGTGAGAATCAAGTACTGCAAAGAATCAATCAGCTTACAATCAAAAGATTAATCATGAAAGAGACTTTGATCAGAGGTTAAGAAAATTTTCCAATATTGTCAAGATTTTGAAAACATTTTGAATTTTTCATACTAAAAGTATAAAAAATTTACTAAGAGTGTGTGACTTGATTTATAAGGTGTGAACTGCAAGAAGTGAAAGAAGCATGTATGCCATGAACCTTGAAAAGGGTTCCCAATGTCTTCATTTTGATTTTGTTGTGTAAGTTGTGAAGTAGATTGTGAAAATTACCAAAGGCATCTAGAGAGAGATAGAAAAGGAAAAACTCAAATTGAAAGAAAATAAATCTCATATCAGGATCAGTCATAATCATTAATTTATGAAAAGAAAGAAAAGATGGCATCATAGGTGACCAACTTTCCCATCAAGTTTTTAATAATCATTTTATGCATATAAAAATTTGAACAATTATTTGGCTCGTGAATGAAATGGAAGTTGAAGACAGGCAAACTAAACTGTTCAAACTAAAATGTTTCTGAAATTTGTCAGACAAAAGGTACAATCGTGTGTGTGTGTGTCTATATATATATATATATATATATATATATATATATATATATATATATATATATATATATATTTATTAATGTTGTTTTGATGATAGCAGTATAGGGCAGGCTTGACAGAGCAAGAAGTAAGGTGGAGTTGCTAAATATATATCGTAAGCGTGTGATGCAATTGGCGAGGAGCTTGCTTGAGTTCTTAGATAGTCTTTTCAAGTTTACAAATATAATATTGATGAACCTGATCGAGAAAGCCTTATGATCGTTGCATATAGATTGTGTCATGTAGATTGCAATGAAGAAAAGCATTGACTACAACCAATTGAAGAATTTGCCAATTATAAGTGACTGTTATAGTGAGGAAGAACTGAACCGTACATATTTTAGCGTGCTGGGCTTTGAACCAAGCAACAGTACCGTCAAGATTCAATTTGGTCTTGAATGCCCACCTACAACCAAAATTATTATGCAAGGGTGTGGGAGCTATCGATTCGCATGTCCCTTGATCTTGTAAAACTTGAAATTCATATGACATTGCTTGTCTCCAGTGTTTATTTTTAACCTCCATTGAATAGGTAGTAGGATCAATAGTGATTTTATGGTAAAAAATTTTTTCAAGGTTTAAGGTTATCAGTTTTAGTCCGAGTAATCATGGGATGTGATGGAGGAAGAGTGAAATGAGAGCAAAGTTGATCACTATTAGGAGAGGAGCTTGGTTCGATGGAAATATAAGAAACTGGATCCAGAGACGTGAGAGGTAGAGGATCGAGTTATATGAGGAGATGTTTTGATATGAGAAAAAATAGTAGATGTAACAATGAGAAGTGGAGACAAATGTGATGTGAAGTTGGTGTGTTGTTTGGAAGAATTTTTATTCTTTTGATAGGGAAACAGTCTTCAATAAATATTACTTGTCGAGAGATGTAAATATTGTTAGTTAGTAGTTTATTTAGCGTGTTTATATTCTCAACTCATTTAATTTCAATTAATAAAAATATTAGAATTATCAAATTTAGTTCAAAATTAGTGTAACATAAGTTTGGATTAAAGTCAATTTTATATTTTTAAAATATATGTTTATCAAAATTTGATATTATATATACTAGATATCCAGTATTTAAAGAAAATTACATTTTATTAGAATTAATATGATTATTTTTGTATGTAGAGTTAATTATATATATATATATATATATATATATATATATATATATATATATATATATATATATTATTGTTCATCTCTTATATTTATTTATATACGTTAAGATTGCTGCACTAAACTGAATGCCGGGGGCAGAACCAAGAATATATATAAAACGGAAAGCCGGGAGAATAGCTGATGACGTAACAGCGCTAAACTGAATGAGTTGAGGCGGTGGCGGAGATAACAGAGGCGGTGGCGGAGCATTGAAAGAACTGAATTCTCTTTAATTATTTCGCTGAAAGAAACTTAAACTTCCTCCCTAATCCATCTCCCTAATCCATCTCCCTAATCCATGGCACCCCCTTTTCTCCCGCCCACTTAAACACTGAATACTCTAATTCAAACTTCCCCACATTCATCTATAAATAAACGCCTCCTAGTCTAGCTTTTCAATCCCCGTCCACTACTCTCTCCAATGGGCAAGAAGGATAACATGGCTGCCAAGAAGAACCCAATATCTCAAGCTTCTTCGGGAAACACAGGTAATTGTCGTCTGATTCAGAATCTCAAAACTGTGAATGCTTGTCTTGTGAAGGAAGCAGCAGATTGTCGGAAAGAGATCGAGCATCTCCGCATCCAGCTTAGTTCACTGGTTGCCGAAGAAAACATTTTTCACGGCATCCAACGTGATGTCTTTGCGCTAGTCGTCTCATCTAGTCTCCGCGAATCCGTCTCTCACGCAATAGCAGAGATGGCTGCACCCTCAGACAGAGAGAAAGATCTAAGGAGGAAGATCGAGTCGGTCGCTAAAGATGTCAACGGTGAGGAAATAGAGCTTCTTGCTCTAGCCAAAGAAAAATATGAGAAGGAGAAAGAGTTCGCGGATTTAAAAGAAATAATTGGATCTATGGAGCAAGCCAGCGAGCGTGAAAGGCGAAAAAGGAATTTGTTTTGCAGTGTTGCTGTTGCGGCACCTTTCGTAGCTGCTGCTGGGGTGGCGGTACTAGTGGCTTTTTGCATAGCTTTTAAGAAATAATTTATCCATTAGAGTGTGATGTTTTGTCATTAATTACTAATTTTATTCTTTATTATAATTTGTTAGTATTTCTTTATTATCATTTATCAATGAAAAGAATTTTATTTGCTACGTGGAAAAGTGATTATTTTTTTAGTTGCTTTTTATTTTTAAAAAATAAAATATTTTATTAATTAAATTAATTTAAAATTGAGATAAATTAATTATATAAATTCAAGTGATATACAGATTTTATTATAACGTTAATATAATATTTTAGGTGTCATCCGACACATAAATATCAGAGACGAATAAATCTATATATATATATATATATATATATATATATATATATATATATATATATATATATATATATATTCGGTATGCTTGTGATATAATTAGTCATTGATTAGCAACTTTAATATAATAGGATTAGCTAATTAATTTTACAAACCAAACTGTCCTTTTAATTATGAATCTAAGAACTCAAAAATAAGTTCAACATTTATTTTTTAAAGTTTTAGAAGATATTTCTCGTAAAATAAGTGCTCATTGAAAATTCGTATCAGACTAAGTTTTAAGTATATTCATATTTTTAAAATAAATATTTTATGCAGAAAAGTAAATAATTTTTTATTGATTTCATATTAAAATAAATTAAGTAATTTAATTTGATAATATTAATTCGGACAACCTAATCCAATTCTTGACGTTTGAAATATTGAAATTTAGTGCAAAATAGAACATTATATTCCGATCATATTTTTATTTAGAATAAATATTAAATTTGACGAATTTATTTTGAAACTTTTATAATATATTTTTAAAATCACTGGTATGTATTATATAATCTCAAAATAAAATTAACAATTTTACAATATACAATTAAGGGTCGGCTCAGACGAATCTTGGAAATTCAGGGTTTTTTTTAATGGCAAATTTGATCTTTTATCCTCTAAAATATCAATTTTACCTCCCAAAATATCTTCTACCCTTAAATGTGTAAGTTGAGCAGTAAAAATTATTCTATCACAGGACAGAAGATGCAAAATTGACATCCGGAATTTAGTGGGTGTGTCACATGGCAAGTGTGGGCACTTTAATACCTTACAGTGTGCCTACTTACAACATGATTAGTTATCACTGGACTCATGACGTAAATTTATGTATAAAATTTATTAATGTAGTAGCAGGCGAGACCTCCGACAACTTCTTCTCAGTAGCCAAAAAGCTATGGCAGAACCGCTGGGCATTTCGATGACTAATAGCTCTGATGATCTTCAGCTTCGGGGTCGGCATGGTCTACTACAGCATACCTCTAAACCTCGGCAACCTCAGATTAAATATCTACCTCAGTGTCGCTCTCAACGCCCTCATCAAGCTCCCTTCCTTTGTCTTCATCTTCTGTCTCATAACCCACATGAGTCGCTGCAGCTCCACCCTCGCTTCTCACCACAGCTAGTGGATTATTCAGCATGGCTTGCGTGGCGATGGGCGGGGGAGGTGGTTGGGCTGAAATGGCGACGAAGCTCGCGACATTCTTTTCAGTGTGCACAGCGTTCAGCTTCGTGTTGATAAGCAGTATCGAGCTTTTTCCGACGTCCGTGAGGAATTCGGCGATAGCGATGGTGAGGCAAGAGTTTGTGGTGGGAGGGGTGGTTGCGCCGGTGGTGGTGGCGGAGGAGAGGAGGAGGAGGGTGATGTTCTTTGGGGTGTTTGGTTTGGCCATTGGATATTATGGGATGTTTGCGGTGTGTTTGCCGTAGACGAGGGGGAGGGGGATGAGTGATACTATGGAGGAGGAGGAGTTTAAGGATGGAGGTGATTAATTATAATTTGTTGCTGTTGTTATTTTGCCTTTTTTATTTTTGATCTTTATTTTTATTGTTATTGGGGTTGTGGACTGTCATTTTCTAGCATTGATTTCATCTAATTTTTCATTAATTCTTGGATTAATTAATGTTGTCTAATTGTGTTTTTTGTTTTTTGATTGGAGAATTTACCAATAAACAATACAATTCATACTAATTATGTATGGATATTTAAGGAATAAACTTTTATATTTACATACATGAAACTTAAAAGCTTTATTATAATCATGTTTAAAATGTCACTATTATTGGGCAGCTGCAACTTATTGAATAATCTGTTGATAAACTGATTGAAAATAATATGCTAATAAATTATATGTGGTGGTTATTACAAATTTTTATATTTTTTTGGAAAAGTCAAACCGCAGCTAGAAAACTGCTACCGCATCTACATAAATGTGGTGTAAAAATTTTGCTTTTGATTTTTTGAAAACATATAAGCTGCCAAAATGCAGATTACCCGAGCAGGCCTGGTGTTTTCAAAACGGCACCACACCAAATAAACTGCCCCAAACTGACCTTATATCTTTTGAAACATAGAATTATTATATCAAAGTGTTATAATGAAATGTGATGCCATTTACACGTGCAACACACAGTTATTACTTATTTACATATCTCACACCAAAACTTTCATATTTACACACATAACACTCAAATCTGTAATATCATATAAAATATAGATCTATGATGGGCATTTTCATTTATAGTCATAATGCATGAAAGTGCTGACAATGTAAATATGAAAGTTTAGGTGATAAATATATAAACATGTAAAAATTATTTGCTTTCTATGAAAATTTTCCTAAATGTGAATATTAAACGTTGAGTATTAGAAATGTAAATAGATTGGAATTGTGAGGTTATGTATTGTCAATTTTCCTTTGTAATTTGTTGTTTTTGGAAGTTAGTTGTATAAGTCTAATATTGGATATGGAAAAAGAGTCAATTTTTTGTCAGAATAGTCATTTTAACAAATGCATGTATGATATCTATATTGTATGTATGTATGTATGTATGTATGTATAAAAATACATGCCATCATACCTATGCATAAAAATGTGTATTTCACGTTTTAAAATACAAAATGATAAAATTTGTGATGTGATAGCATAAATGTAAGAAAAACAAAATGTAGGTGTCAGATATGTAAATATCTAGGACTTGGATGATATGTATATAAATTCCTCTAGAAGGCTAAAATTATAGCAAAACTATTATGAATTTTGATGTGTAGAGTTGTGTTAGAATTAAAGTTATCCACGGGTAAGATCGGAGCCTTACTAATGTGAAATATTTATATATGGAGTACACACACAGTTCTGCGTTATGATCTTGTGAGTTTGAAAATATTCTGATGAGTTCATGGTAGCTCTGACGAGTTCATAATAGTCCATAACGAAACGGGTCAACTTAGCTTAGACCTAGTTTGTCAAGATATTTTAATGTACATATAGTGATATTGCACACTCTTAGGATGGTGTTGATGTTATTATAGGCATGCAAATATTCCACTTTTGACATAAATATAAGTCATTGATATGGAAATTTTTCTCCAATAATATGAATTGCATCATTCATGATCTTACTCATATTTTAAATTAGTAGAGCTTTTTTTTTTTTTTTTTTTTTGAAACTGAAAACATATTTGATCAAAATTAAAAATAGAAAACAGCAAATAAAACCATTGTTAAAAGATAAAATTGGTGGTATTTTAAAGTAACAGATACAAATTTTGTTAAAAGAGCTTTCCAATACTTTACAATAGAAAATACACACAAATGAGGAGAGAGAAGGCCTTTCTCCAACTCTCTCTTCTCATTTATGTGGAATCTGCATCTATTATTTTTTCTAAAATCACCAGAATAGCCCTCGAAAAAGACATCACTAAATCTATTTTTTTAGTATTTTTTATGAGTTATATATATATATATATATATATATATATATATATATATATATATATATATATATATATATATATATATATATATATACAAAGCAATGGCCATAGACAATTATGCGAGCCTCCAACTATCCCTAATGTGCCTAACAAATCTAGTAACACCTCATTAAGGCCAACTGTGTTAGAGGAGATTCGAACTCCCAACCTATGGATATATATATAAGACACACACATAATATATTCTTAGCACATGCATGGTCTCACCTGATCTGTATCAACCAAAACATGATATATTATCATGTCCCTAGGTTTTAAGCCTTAAAGAGAAGTCCATATGATTCTCAGGCTATATATAAATTAAAGAATTTCAGAATATTGCTCTTCAGCCAATTCTCTCTCCTGTTCTTAGCCGCTCACATATTAGATTCTCTATTGAAGGCATGAGACATCCTTATGATGAGATCACTATTTGATCAGTTATGTATCCACCTGAATATTGGCTATATAGTAAACTGAAATATATTTTTTCATGTATAGATTTATGACACTAATGTGTTATAAATATAAATATTAAACTTTGGGGGTTTGATATGTAAATACGGAAGAATTGTGCGGCAAGCATGTACATTTATTGTATTATATATTAATCGATAATTGGAATTTCTCGGCCATGGTGTAATGGGACTTTAAAGAACACAACCGTTGGCTTGATCTCCTTAACAGACAATAAGCGGACAAATACTAAGGCTAAAATGATTAATAATCAATTAAAAGTATTAAAAGAATTTGACCCCGGGATTTGAGAAGACTTAGGACCATCATAGTGACTACTCTGCCGACATGCTAAGGAACCCTCACACACACAGTGAGAGCGGAACATACTTTTTATTATTCTTATTTTTGTCGAGTCATCTAAATTATGCACATTACTTATGTTTGTGATATGTAAATAGATAAGACTTATAATGGTATGCATGTATATTCTCATATTATTAAGCTATATGTGTGACGGGACTTTAAAAACCACGGTCATTGGTATGATCTCATTCAAAGACAATAACCAAACAAATGATAACATGTATTGATTGGTCGGATAACACTAAATAACTACATTGGTAGACTCGGTATTTGGGAGCATTCACATGTAACAATCTGGAGAAAGTATAATCTGAGCACATCGTACGACAGCAATAACAGGGACCAAAACATCGTACGACAACAATAAACATCAGATAATGCTAATTTTATTTTTTGCGTGTTGAAAAATTTATGACAGATAATATAATGCATTAATATTGCATGAACATCCAACACTACATAGATAACAAAAAGTGATACTGAGAGATGTCAGAATTTTTACTTGAAGAATTTGGAGACAAAAAATCATGGCACATCCTTTTTTCATACAACTGGGAGGATGAGATTACTATTTTACATCAAATATAATACTTATCAATATACAACGTCAAGAAAAATACTGGTGATAGAACAAACAACATGTTCTAGCTATGACTATATTAAAGCAAGTAGTGGTCACCAGTGGTCAATAGCCATGAAGACCAAAAATTAATATCATAACTTTAATACATATGTTTTTCTACTATACAGTGAATTTTATTAAAATAATTCAAATTCTAATATCATATTATTATAATTTTAATAACTAATCTCGTAGAAAATAAAAAGAAAAGTTATAAAAATAAATATCATATATGCTGAGTAAGATTTTTAGTAGTAAAATTTTAAGTTACTTTTTCATTAAAGTTATACAAGCCTCAAGATAATGAAATATTATGAGAATTTTATAATGCATGAACAGATTCATAATTATGAAATTGATGCAATATATATATATATATATATATATATATATATATATATATATATATATATATATATGATGCGTGCTAGAAAATTCGCGTGAAAATTATATTTATGTGTGTGAAAAATATAATTACCTTTTTCTGTCTGTAGCACAGTGGATTTTTGTAAACATCAATCAATAGTAGATTTTTGCAACGAGGCCATACCCAGTGGTTTTTCCCTTTACGGATTTTCCACATAAAAACTTCAGGAGTCGTCACCTCTTATTTATTTTTCATCTGTGTGTGCTGAATTTTCGTACAACACTAAGACAATAATCCGCTACTCTACCGCCGCGAATTTTCTAGCACACATCAATATATATATATATATATATATATATATATATATATATATATATATATATATATATATATATATATATATATATTGATAAAATAGGCATGATAACTAGTTGATGTGGAGAGTTGCATAAGTTGTTGGTAAACATTTAAATTACACAAATATTTAAAATTATTATTTTTATGATCCTATAATATAATACAAAATAATAATATACTATTTTGACATTTGAAAATACTATGCTACAATGAATTCAAATGAAAGTTAAAATTTTCAATAGTTTTTTGCATATGTTACAAGAGATTTTTTCTCTGTCCATTTTGGATAAGATATGATTTATTTTATTTTGGGTTACATATTTTCTATAAAATTAAACACTATAAATGATTACATTTTAGAATATATGACCTTATAAGAAGATTTTTTTATTAAATTAGTGATTCATGTTTCTACAGTATTCAAAGTTTATAATCACTATTATTATTTTGCAAGCTAATAAAGAAGCTCAAATTAGGGGAGGGTTTGATTTGAGTTTTGAACAAGTTAATGTCGGGGCAAAAAATTAGGGTTTCCTAGTGGAGGGGAAGGCTTGGAGACGATGGGGATCAATTGCCTAGGTCAAGTGGAGCACTTTTGTTGTTGGGAGAAAAAGAACCAGGTCGCTCCTTGAGGAATTTGGTTGTGTGAAGGCTCTCGTGTATGGGCTATTTATAGCCATCGGAGCTTGGGGTGGAGCTTTTCCGGGCTTGGGGAAGCTTAGGGGGCTCCTCAAATAATTTCAAGAGGAATCTCAGGAGCTTTTGGCAGTGAGGAAGAACTTTCTCATTTCTCCATTTCTTTGTCATGATGGTTCCAATGGTGAAGAGGGAGGCATGTGAGGGTGCTTAACGTGATTGGGAGACCTTTTAGTGAGTGTTTAAGACCAGATTTGGTTTGATTTTGGTTTACTAAAAGCTGGTCAAAGGGGTCAAGATCAAGGTGCCAAGTGTCCTCCCTTATGGTGAGTGGTGCTAGATTTTTCATCTAGTGGTCGTCCCATGCTCAATTTTTTTTTTAATTACTCTTAATTTAATTTGGAATTTCATGATGGGTCATAGTTGGTTGTGGTGGGCCATGGCTAGTCATGGTTAGCCCATGTGTAACGAGTAAATGAATTGGGCCACGGGCTTGGGTTTGGATTTTTAGGGTTTTGGGCCAACCTAATTGTGTTGGGCTTAACCTAAGTTTAAGGCTGTAAAGTAATTTCATAATCCACCCAATTAAATAATTAGGTGGACTATGAAAGTTGGGCCCATGGTGTCAATTTGGTTCCCCACATGGTGTGATGTCACGACCATTTTAGGTGGGGTCCACTATTATGGCAATGTGGCAAATTGGTCAAAAATTGACCAAAATGGGCTAGGCCCAATTAGATTTGACCACTCATGATGCCACTAAATCTTGTGGCACAAAAGGCGTTTTAGGGTTTATTAGGGTTTGGGAAGACCTTAGATGAGGCTAGGGATCAATTTGGGTAGACCCCCTTACCATTGTGAATTTAGGTATGAAGGTGGCCCCTAAAGTTCATAGGGAGGTTTCTAAGGTTTTGGGACCCAGGGCATGTCTTACCCATGGGGGGAGGTGTTTCGGCATATCATCAGGCCAAAACCCTAAACCAACTAAAGCAAGAGTTGAGGGTTTGGGCTTTTCCTGATGAGGACCAAGAAAAACACATCTGGGTGAGTAGGTGGATCCTCACAAAATCGAGGTCAATAAGTGGAAGTTCGATTTAAATTTTCAAAATGTTCTCATGTTTGTGCATATTTTTGATGTAGGCATGATTTCAGTATACCACAAATATATTCTCCACCAAATCCCAATAAACAGATTTACTAGATGCCATGAAAAGTTACGATTAACACAACTGAGAGGTATGATATTGAAAAAGAATTTCAAGAACATCAATTGTGTCATCGACCATTGCAATCGTCGTCTCAATTTAAAAAAGATGGTATTTTTTAAGTATTTGTTTAATTTGTTCTTTTAATCTACTTTGTTTAATTTTGCAAATATTTCAATTTTAAAAAAAATTACAAATTTGAAATTTTCTTAGTTTATTTAGGTATTTAAAGTTTATTTTTTTTAATTAAAAACTAATTACAATTTATTAATTGATTTAAAAATTAATTTTACTGTTTTTCAATGTATACAATAAGTAATAAAAATATTTATAATGCTATTTAATATATATATTAATAATAATAATAATAATAATAATAAACTTAATAATAATATTATGAATAATAAAATTAAAAAGGAAAAGGTATGCACCGCTTATGAGGGCGCATCCGCACCTTTTAAAAAAAATTGGGGAGCTCCAACTCTTATTCCTTTATTAATGTGCTCCTTCCTATAATTTCACCAATTATAAATGTATTAATAATAGTAACATTATTATAAAATCTAAATTATAATAATTTAACTAAATATTACATGTAGCTTCACATATTAAAAATAATATGAACTATATATTGTGTTGAACTCAAATTTATCCGTAAATTACACTTAAATTAAGAGTGTATCTGAGGGAGCTTAAATCTTGTTTGTGTTAAGATCAAGTTCAAAACAACTCTCAAATAATTCTATCTATTCTAATTAATTTATTCAAATTAAACTCATACTCATTTGTTACAAATTAAACTCATAGTCTGCTCAAAATTATAACTTATTAAAATTTGGTATGATCAATATTACTATTGTTAGAGTCGAAAAATTATTTGGTGCATACACCCACACCCATACATTTTTTTGGTAGGGAGTGGTTTTAATTGGTTCATCATCCACAAATTTACGTACGGTGAAAGTACCAAATAATTTTTCTTTAGACTCAAGAGTGAATCAGTTTCTGCCAAAGCTGACATTGCATAATTTATAAAGCATAAAGTGAAACGGACATGACGGAGGAGTAAGGATTCAATTGTCAATAGTTATCGGTGGCTAACTGACAATAGAGGACAATAAAATGCTCTAGGCTAGATTTGTCAAAAAAAAACTTTTTATTTATGAACAACACATGTTCGGCTCACTAGGTGGCCGTGTTTGATGTGCTCGTTAAGCAAACGGCGCAAACTCTAAGAAATTTGTTCATTCGTGTACGGCTTGATTTAGCTCGAATGAATTAAATAATATAAAATAATATTTGCATAATATTTATATGTTAAATTTCCATATTATATTTTTAAAAAATAATTTTTATTACTTTTTAAAATAATATTAGTTCAGATTGTCAATGAAAATTAATTTTCTTATAGAAATGCAGAAAATAATAATTAGGTGGTATGTTTGTAAAAGCAAAAAAAGGCCTCTGCCTGCTCTCCGGCGCCCCACCCGTGGTCCGACTTGGACCACTCCTCCCCAGCGCAACCCAGAATCTTTTATGTGGAACATATAAATACATAAAATTGGCAGTGGGTATTTATGCGAAAGAACTTCATGCATTTCTCCAACCTTGTTTTGTCGTCCCAACTAATGCGTGTCCTCTCCTCTATTTTAGGGGCAGCTTATAAGTGCGGCAGCGTTTTTGAAAATGCCGTCTAACCGTTTGATTCTCGCGTTTTTGAAAACGCTGTCTATTACGGTTAATTTTTTTACACAATTTATCTTGAAATGCATAAACTGTCTCACGCGGTCTCTTAATCAATCTCACATTTGATATAGAAATTTACGTATTATCATAATAAATTTAATTTAGTAAGTTGACTACCTGAATAATTTTACTGTAATAATTAACTCTGTTAATTATTTGCATCAAAATCTAAATATTTTTTAATTTAAAAAATAATTTAATAAATATAACATTATTTAAAATTAACATAATAATCAATATCAATATATAACAGCTTTAAAATAATAATAATAAAAAGAGTTGAATTACTTACCCATAATTAGAAACCAAATCTTATGTGCTGTCCATTTCTTCAAACACATGCAACCAAAGTTTTACCATCCGCAATTTGGCCTGCCTATTTCATCCTCACCATTAGACGTGCAATCATATATAAAAAAAATAATTAAAACAATAATCATATATTAACTTAATAATCAAATTAAATTTATAAAAATGTTTTAAATTGAAATCAATGAAATTTAAAAAAAAATGACAAAATCGATATTTATATATCAATTTTGACTTTTGGCCGGTATTCATATATATATATATATATGATATACAGATTTTGCAGTGTGTCGAAGAATCAATTCCAATCAAGTGGCTTGGAGCTGACGATCAAGTTGAACGAACTGAAAAGACCAACCGAATAAAAAGATAAAATTTAGAAATGATATCTAGCTTTACTGCTGTAACTTTGTCATCTATGATCTCTTCCCCCATTATTGACATGCAAAATATTAAAAAAATTAAAAGAATAATCATATATAATAAAATAATAATCATTTTTAATTTACAAAAATATTTTAAATTGAAGCCTAAGAAATTCCTAAAAACAAATAAGAATAAAACGGGTGTTTATATTCTGATTTTGACTTTCAAAATTGATCCGCCATTTTTGAATTTAAATAACTACGTCTCTTAAAAATTTCATCACACACACTGATATATTTGATTAAAATGAATAAATTAATGGAGTATTGGCAGAAAAAAAAAAAGTGTCTGGAGTTCAATAGTAGAGCGTCACGTGTCAAGTTGGCCACACCGTAAATACACTCAGTATTAAAAGGGAGGAAGCCCATTTGACATGTGGTACTCCGCCATTGGACTCCGGACGCAAATGAAGTTCGGATGTAATATTTTTTTCGCATTAGCTGATTTGAATTGGAGAAAAGCTTTGAAAAGACTCTTTTTGATTTGGATTTATAGAACTGAAATTTGCTACCAGATCTAGAAATTAATGAATAATTAATAATCCATGGCAGCTATATGTAAATATAAACTAAAAATCTGGAAGTATAAACGTGGACACTTAGCATGCTTTAATTTTGTTTCTTCTATGTGTACTCATTTTCCACATGAATGAGATCCATTTGATGGACTTAATTTTTGCCCAACTTTTCTTCTGCTGCTCTATCTCTTTCTTGTATCCATTAATTTGCTTAATAAGGTGCCATTGGTGAACTCTTCAAACCGCTAAAGCCATATAGGCATGGCCCCTGGGTTCTTTAATATGCGCATGTGATAATGATTCTACTTTCATATATAAATATATATATATATATATATATATATATATATATATATATATAAGATAAAAATAATCACTTTTAAATCATCTGATATATTAATGTTTATAAATTAAAATTTCTAATTTTTTTTATTACGGAATTTTTTTATGAAAATTCGAATGTCATGTGCATTATCTTCCCTGCCTACCATGATAAAAGTGAAGCACAGTCATTTTCGTGACATTCTGCATCGGAGACCCACAACAATCGATGAATACGATCTTCTCATTATTTAGAACACGTGCATCGACATGTGTTCCATCGATTGCTCTAATATAATTATATAAAGATAACGAATTGTTACATAATTACGATATTTATACAAAAATTGAGTGAATCAAATAAGAAAAATTACCTTCAAATATGACATATCGTTCATCGTGAAAAATCTCTGTGGCGGTCCTTTCGAATATCGGATCTTTTGGTTTTATGACTTGTAAATAAAAAGGTAACAAGTGCATTCAACTCTACTGAGAATTATGTGCAAATCGTGTCTGAACAGTGCTGAAATTGTTCCATAACTTTTCACATTGATTCATTATGTGATATTATGTAGAGGATTGTTGCTAACACCTCTTGTGAAGTTATTTTGAGTGACTCATGAAGTCTATGATTTATATGTAGTTCCTCCAACGGATCAGTGAATATTGTCTTTGTAATGTTGAACATATCACTAAATCTCTTTGGGTGGCTTGCAAACAACTCTCCAACTCATTTGTCGCCAACATATGAAAATGTCATACAAGTAGAGTACTTTATGTACGAGATATAATAATCACACATGAAGCATACTACAACTGTAACTCTTTTCTGCGTCTTTCTTTAGTTGTGTCTATGTCAGTATTAAGTGACTAACACATAAGCATCAATGAATTAGTTACAATCATATAAAGTTATGAACACAACTAACATAAGCAAATAACATTACAAAAGTAAATATAAACCATAAGGAAGAATGAAAAAACTCTCAAGCGGCATGTATAAAGTAGTACAAATATCAAAAGCAACATGAAAAATCATAGGAAAATAAAAATATCCAAAGTAAATAAACAAATAGCAAATATGAGATGCCCCAGATAAAAAAATTGTCTATCAAACGTCAGTGCTCTCTTGAAAATAATGTAGGTAATTGACCACAGGAAAATGTATTAAGAAATTCATACCAATTTTAAATGAAATTGCACTTTAAAGAAAGATATTTTCTATGTTTTATTGCAGGTATGAAGATTTATATGTATTGGAAGCAAAAAGATCGAAAAGAAGCAAATCTGGAACGAAAAGGACTAAAAAGAGATCGAGCTCGCCGATGGCGAGAAGGTCAGTTCAAGCCAAATACATTGAATCTGTACGCTTTTTGAAGAGGTGCTTAAGCAACCTTTGGATATATTTCTTCTTCTTTAAATATAGACGAATTTAGGCTGAAAAGTGTGTTCCTTTGGTGTGTCTTGTGGAAGTGAGTAGTGTGTGGTGAGTCTATTATGTGTGCATTAGTGTGTTTTAGAGTATATTAGTAAGTATAATTAAGTGTGTTGTACAAGAAGGAAGAGTTAGAGGAACTTCAAGGAGTCTCGTTGGGAGAAGATTCGAGATAAGTTTTTTTTTATTGTTTTATAACTTTAAATGAAATCCAAATTTTGTGTTATTTTTCCTATGCATTCTGAGTAGTTTTCTCTGTCTTTCTCCTTGTTGTTGAGATTTTGTGAAATGAAGAATTAAATTAGTTGTGCCTAAAAATATTAAATAAAATTGTGATAATCTTTTTACTTAAATTTTAATTTACTTTCAATTTGGCCAATTGAATTGTTAAAATATGTTGAATTATCAACTATAGTAAAGATTAAATCCAAGATTCAGGGAAGTCAAAAGCCTTGGAAGGAGTGTGCAAATAAATAGCGAAATATAATTATCGAGCGTAGAATTGGAGATTTTAGAGTGACAGGCTAAAATCCTCAATTCGGTCCTATCGTTTGGGAGCTGAAGTGTAGATGTTAGCCCTCAGGTGAGGGGAACGTGGGAGCTCCGAAGTGGCAGCCAAGTATCCTCCCGACTTAGCCGCAGATTCAGTAACCAAGCATAGGATTAGTCAATGTTCTTTATGTCTGGACCAAAGGGTAAAGAATAGGAATGCTCCTATTTGGCACAATATAATTCTAATCTAATTTAATTATTCATTCACTTAATTCTCTTAACAAGGAGAAAGATACTTTTTCTAAATTGCAATCTTCTATTTAAAAATAAAGTAATAAAGTTTAGTATAATCGTTCTTTATTTCTGTACACTAGATAGTAATTGCATTTGCTGAAATTAGTTCTTAATCTCTAAACTTCTCTGTGGGATCGATATCCAGGACTTCATTAGAGCCATTTATTACTTGAACGATATGTATACTTGTGTTGATAAAAGGGGCAGAGGACATAATTGTTAATTTTACTCTGATAATCATTTATAAAAATATATAATATAAGCTCCGCAATCATATAAACCCTGCTGCCTCCCGCCCCAGGTCAGTAATCCACCCTACGGTCAGCGGTCATCGTCATGAAAAACTCTCTCCAGGTCAAATCTCCATGCATCTTCATAGAGAACAAATACAGTGACACATCCTCGTAAATTTCTGAAGTTGCCTCCAAAGTTCACAAACCTGTTGGACAGAAGTTGTTTGTAATGGCTGGGATCATTGGTGCATGAAGCCACAAATTGTGAGATCTGGCTTCTAAGGAAAGCAGCTCCTTATTTTTCAACCTGGGGACGCTTTCACCGGCTCGTAGACACAGCTTCGTGGAGGTTCAGACTGAGGCCTTCATTGGAATCGCCTGTTTGATCAACTCTCAAATTTTCGGGGATGCCACCAAACCCCGCCTCACAGGGAGCATATGCATTATTGCCTGTTATCACGACACCTTCAAACATACGATCCAACTTCTCCTAAAGCTCAGGATCGATTTCATTGTATTTAATTTTTTTCACAACAGACACCACCTCAAATTCATATAAAATATTGTTAGATTTGAAAATAATTTAAAAATTAGCAAAAACAGTTGACATTTTAAAAATGCTCACTATCAGTCTCTTTGCCTACCGTTCCTCGGAAGCATCAATCATTCGCTTTACTGGATCCCAACCAAAGCCCTTTGAACCTCACTTCAACTCCTTCTAGATTTTACAATCCTTCTTTAGATGATCCCACTTATTTTGTAACTACATCCTATCATATTCTTTATTTGTAATTTTCATGAATTTTCTAATAATATTTATTAGCCTTCCATGTTGAAATAGGTTGTCGACATATTTTTCAGTTCGATCTCCTTGAGGCAAGGCCGTAAAATATTATCTTTATATCATTATCCCACATTGCAGATGAACCAATCTTTTTGGTTTTAACCACTGTGATACTAGAATGACGAAAATAATTAGCATAAACCCTGAGAGCTATAAAAAAATGCCACAAATCATTAACAATGTCTTTTCACACATCTACCATCACCAACACTCACGCACAAACACATTCACCTGCACCAACAACCACACACATTCCGCCACCACCTCATTGTTGACCTCACCTTTGGTGAGATCTAGTCTTTCTTCCTTAGAAGCATATGATCTAGCAATAAAACTTTCATGTTGACTATCCTAGAAGACTAATGATGGAACATTTCCCCATTAGAAATTCTAAACACCTACTTACTCTTCTTGGAGTTCCACATGCATGGTCTTGACCTCTAGCACTTAGTAAGATAAAGCCAAGCATGATAAAGCTCAAGAGAAGTCCCCATAGGATTATCAGGTCTTAGGGTTAGCCTTGAGTGGTGTGGTCTTGGTCAGTCTTGCACACACACACTTGAACCCCGCATTTTCACTCACAACCTAAAACCCTAAACCAATCACGTTTAACATGGTTCCCTACTCTTTTGGAAACTCATGTTGATGGTCCCCCAAACCCTTAACATTTGGCTAAGGGTGGCTAGAACCAACACATGAAGGATCCAAAATGGGGATTCCCTTGGTCCTTTAGCTCAAAAAAGGCTAATTCTATGATTAGCATTCTCAATTGATCCCAATTTTACTAAAACTCCCAACTTTGGCTTTTTAGTCCCAAAATTTTTCAAAATTACCAAAATGCCCATGAAACCCTAATTTATTCAAAAATTGCCCAAGTTCTCTCCAAAAACCTTATCAAACCATTCAAACCACTCAAATTGCCTAAATACCTTATTTTCCCCAAAATTCCTAAAATACCCCAAATTTGCCAAAACTAGAAAAATACCCTTCATGCCTCAAAAAATCATAAAATCTCCAAATTCACTCCAAATGTCCCCAAAAATCAATCCTAACCACCCAATGTCTCCAATTGCATCCAAATCCAACAAAATTATCCAAAATTCTTAAATTGCCCCTAAGCGCCCAAATTCTCCAAACCTCCCCCAATTTCCACCAAATTCATTTCAATTTCACCCAATTTCAATTCTAAACTTAATTTCAACTTATCCAATCCCAATCTATACCAATTTGAAGCCCAGTTGAACCATTCTCCACATCTTAATTTCAATTTTGAGCCAAAATCCCTAAATTGACCATACCCCTAAATTCCATCAAATTGAATCCCATAAGCAACCCAATTTCCCCAATTTTGAATCCTAACTCTTCATAACACTCCACTACACCAAACTAAACCTTCAAATGACCCAAATCCAAACCCAAACCAAACTTAAACCCAAGCACAAATCAAATGCCCCAAATTAACCCTAAATCAAAATTCCACTAAATTGAACCTTGCAATCAATTCAATTCTATTAAATTTGTTTCCCAAATGCTTTAGGAAATTCTCCTAAACCAAATTGAGCCATCAATTGGTTTGGATCCAAGCCCAAGTCAATCCCAAGTCATATTTTAAGCTTAAACCCCCATTTTGAACTTAAATCCAAATCCACCTCAAACCTTTTGGATTAATCAAAGTTTATCCATTTTTGCCATACTTAAGCACCCTAGGATGCTAATCACATCACTTAATGATCCCTAATTGAGCCCTGGACCAAAGATCTCTTGAATTTGGGGATTTCCTCCCAAAAAGGCTATACTAAAGAGATACTTGCCACCAACCTTCCTAAGCACCAAGCCCATCACCATTAAGCTCTCCTCACTTTCTTGACCCAGCTAGCCATCACCCTGCCCTAATTGGCAGGCCTAGTGGTCGAAAAACCCAAAACCGAGAAGGTCGCCCCATGCTTTGAACCCAATTACACCCATCTAATGTGGCTCACTCCCATTGATCATTTGCACCGTTCAGCTTTTCATTTAAGCAGCCATTTCCACCCCATGACCTGCCACCATGGTTATTCAAGCACCACCCCTCACGGCCAAAACAAGGATACACTAACCATGACGATGCCCTGCCAAAATTATTCCAAACTTCAATTACAACCTTCCTAAGCTCATCCTAATCAAATTTCATCCATCTCCCCCACTGTCTAAGTTTAATTTCAGAGCTTAATAACAAGGCATTTTCTTACCATCTCCCCAAACACCATCAATCTCCAAATTGAATTGCTCAAAAGTTTCCCCAAACCACACGAGGAAGTTCCCCCATCATATTCCCCCTCTTCTAAGCTCTCTGCACCTGACTTTCACATGGGTCGCACCACCTGCTAATCAAACTCCTACACAGCTTCAACCCCAGCTCGAGCCAGCACTTGAAGGAGGATTGCCAGCTCACAATGAACGTGCAGAACCATCCCAATCAAGGCCACACCTCTTGGGCTCAGGTATACACCATTTCACCCAAATCTGAGCTCGGTTTGGGCCTTTATGAAGAGAAGTTTAAATTCATGCTTAATTAACCATATAGATGGGTTCATCTCGGTTAGATGCATGCGTAAAAATAAACCCCATGTAATTTCATTGAGTATCGAGCAAGATATTAGGGTTTTATTACGTGTGGTTCTCGGTTCACACCAGTTGGGGATGAAGATGTGCAACCATTGGATGGCGTGTGTATCAGTTAGACAGCCCAAATCAAGCCAGACAAACAGATGGAGCGGTACAGGCAAAATGCATGGCTGCTGACTCAGAAGGCGGCGTCCAGTAGGGCAGCGACACACATGCTTTCGACCAATATGAGGAAAGAGTCAGCTTCGCGTGGATAAGTAGAAAATTAGGGCAATTATGATTTAAAATAATTCAGAAACTTTAAAAAATCATAACTTGGTGTAGAAAATTCATGTTTGATTAACCGTATAGAAGTGTTCATCTCGGTTAGATGCACGTGTAGGAACAAACCCCATGTAATTTCATTGAGTATTGAGCCAGATATTAGGGTTTTAGTACATGTGGTTCTCGGTTCACACCGCGCGCAACCGTTGGATCGTGTGTGTATCACTTGGACATCTCAGATCAAGTCGGACGAATGGATGGAGTAGTAATGGTGAGACGCGTGGATGCAGGCGCCATCCAGTAGCGCGGCGACACACGTGCTTTCGACCAGTACGAGGAATTAATCAGCGTCGTGTGGATAATAGGAAATTAGTGCATTTATGATTTAAAATAATTCAGAAACTTTAAAAAATCATAACTTGGTCTGAAAAAATCATAAAAATAAAAATACTATTGTGATCAGTGAACAGAGGAAAAAAATGTTGACTAAAAATAAAAAAATTTTATCTTGCATTTTATTTTTAATTACTTAAATACTCCAGAACTTGTTTTAATTATAAAAAAATTAAATATTAATCACCATGATGTGAAATTTGGATGGTTTGTTCTCACGTGCTTAGGGTTGTTCTCTAATTTTTCCAAAGTCGGAGAATACCCCTAACATTAAAAGCTCTAATTTTTCATGTAAGCCACCCTTATTTTACTTGAAATAATTATAAAAATTAAAATATAAATCAGAAAATTATGAGAATTGATTTGGTAAGTTCACTGTGGTTAGACTTAGAAAAAATAAAGCTCAAGTTTCAAAAACAAGATGAATCTCATAACCGATGAACAACTAAAAAAATAAACAACTTTCACTTAATATTTCGAAACAAAATGAATCTCATAACCGATTAAAAATTGTACAAGTTATTGCATTCACAACTATTGAAATATCATGCATTTTCAAATTTTAGTTTTGGGAACAATCATTTGTCTTAAGGATTTCATAGATAGCTTCCATATAGGAAGAAGCAATTCGATTCCTTTCAAATGCATGTTAATTGTCTCAATTCATACATGGGTAGCGTACCATAATTATGTCATAGGCAATCTAAAAGTTCCAAAATTTATTATGCCATCATCACAAGCCAATTGTCAGCGGGTCTGATACTGCACATCTATGTAGCATCGACAACTCTAAAAATGTGACGCAACCGTATCAAACATATATTGAACACTGACACTTATCCGACACGCCCCGAAAATTCTCCGACCATTCTCCAACACTATAAAATATATGTCTAATTTTTTTTGCAGGCCTGAACATTTCAGAGACACATCTCGACACTGCATCGAACATGAACTTAAAACGATTTCGAGCAAAATTGGACATGGGAATATCTCATCATGTTCAAGTTTCTTCATAGTTTGGACATACTTGGATACTTGTACTCCACTCCTTGCACAAAAGAATACTAAATCCAACATTAAAAAATATATATTGCAGAAAAACATAGCTTAAAACTTGATCTACATAATTAGACTCAGCATAATAACAATTGCCTTAAATCATTCCCCCATGCCATCCTTGATAGTTTGAAAACAATGAAAAATCCCATCTTTAGTTTAAATTCAATTGATGATTCACCATTGCTTACCTCAAAGAACATGAAATGGAAGGGAGATTTACATACATACCACTGAATTCCTATATATTTAAACATCACATGGTTCAACTTATTTAATGGCAACCTTGTATTCCTATATGGGTGTTGCCTAAGAAGCCTAACACATGCCATTCTCGATAATTTCAACGCAAGGAAAATTTTCATCTTTAGTTCAAAATCTAAAAGTAAAATAGATTTACATGCATACCTTTGAATTCTTATGAATTTAAACATCACATGGTACTCCTTGTTTAATGGCAACGTTGCAAGTCTATATGAGTTGCCTGAGAAGTCTCAGCCCAGGCCATCCTCAATAGTTTCAGTGCATGGAAAATTCTCATCTTTATTTCAAAATCAATCAATGATTCATCATCGCTTCCCTCAATGAAGAATGAAAAAAGAAATCTAAGAAAAATAATAATGGGGCATTTACATACATACCACAGAATTCTTATGTAATTAAACTTCACTTGGTTCGCATTATTTAATAGCAGCCTTCCATGTCTATACAGGCCGCCAAAAATGCTTGCCCTCTTCCCATCTCCGATAGTTTGAGAATAAATAAAATTATATCTTAGGTTCAACGTCAATTGATGATTCATCTTCACTTCCCACAATGAAGAACAAGAACGGGATTCTAAAAATAAAATAAAGGAAGATTTACATACATATCCTTTGAATTCTTATACCTTGTTTAATGGCTGCCCAACAAAGTAGCATTGCCCAACGAAGACATACGCGACACACACAAACAGGGGAGAGACAGTGAGAGAGAGAAAACATGTAGGTCAAAAGAAGAGGCAGTGTGAAGAATATCTCATCTTGCAGAGATCTAAATATTTTTTGCACGACTGAGAGCAAGAGAGTGAAACAAACATCAGGTCAGTCATAATCATTAATTTATGAAAAGAAAGAAAAGATGGGATCATAGGTGACCAACATGCCCATCAAGTTTTTAATAATCATTTTATGCATTTAAAATTTTGAACAATTATTTCACTTACGGATGAAATGGAAGCTGAAGACACGCAAGCTAAACTGTTCAAACTAAAATGTTTCTGAAATTTGCCGGACAAGGTATAGTTGTTTGTACATTATGTATATATAAATATAAATGTTATTAGTGACTCACAATTACAATTAAGACTAAGGGGTATTCTTGGACTTTGTGCATCCCTTAGGCCTTATCATTAGGCACCTTCTATTATATATAGAGATGGGTGGGTGAGGCTTTGTACCAGGTGTGTATGTGAGAGCCAAGTGAGAAATCCTGTCCAAGAAATCAAGAGAGAGAGATTAGCTTGTGGCCAAGGTGAGGAGTGCATCTAAGGGGTCTTGGGAGAAAGAAGATCCAAGAAGATGAGGGCTCATCTTAAATCTATGTACTCTCTTGTAAATGTCTTAGTAAGATTGACGATGTTTTCCCTCCCGTGGATGTAGATCCTTTTGGATCGAACCACGTAAATTGCTTGTGTTCTTTCTTGTTGTGTTTTTTCTTCTTTCTTTCTTTGATGTTCTTCTAGCTGTGACGATTATCCCACAACAATTGGCGCCGTCTGTGGGAAAACAACAGTTCTTGGCTAGAGGCATTCGGCTGGAATCAAGAAGAAGGAGAGGAGCTCTACAGCAGGCTGAATTCGGCAATCCAGCAGGCTCGGCAATCCAGCAGGCTCGGCAATCCAGCAGGCTGAATTCGGCAATCCAGCAGGCTGAATTCGGCAATCCAGCAGGCTCGGCAATCCAGCAGGCTCGGCAATCCAGTAGGCTGAATTCGGCAATCCAGCAGGAAGGAGTTCGGGACTCCTTAGTCTACAGCCTGCTGAGGGGTGTTCGGCTGGAATCAAGAAGAAGGGAGGAACTCGGCACTCAGCAACCTTGCTAGGGAAGAATTTGGTCCTTCTTGGAAGGTCTCGCCAAAGGTGACCTTTGGCAATCAAGAACCGCAGCAAGGAGGTGGAGGCGTCCGGAAGAGCAAGGGCCTTAGGCTGTCCAGGGAAGCCAGATTTCTCCTCATAAAGTCGGCAAGAAGGAGGCTGTTGTCATTCCGCATCCTCCTCCTCCACAGCAGCATTGAAAGCGAGCAATATAGACAAAGTTTTTGAGACGATACTGACTGAGATTTTCCGCATCGCGAGCAAGAAGGCCCTCGCCGCACAGGAGGCGGCTGCTTTGGCTGGGCCTCGTATTCAGGGGTGCTGCGCGAGAAAAGCTTCATCAGGGGTGCTGCTCCATCAGTCGGCATTCCCAAATTCCAGGTTACAGGAAAAGCCCTGTAGCAAGGTCTTCGGCACTCCATTTCTTCAACTGTAATTCGTCTGCAGCAGCTTATTCGGCCTGCATTGCCCCGATTGCGGGAACTCGTAAGGATTCTTTGACCAGCCGTGTATCTAAGCTGCAGCGAGGAGCTCGACTCTCTATCTCTTCGGCAGTACAAGGAGTTCTACAGCAGTCAAAGTCTTTCGGGTTTGATAATCAGTTGATTGGAAGATCTTGGTGTTAAGAGATCTTTGGCGGCGACAATGGGTTCCGCCAAATTCGACATCGAGAAATTTACCGGAAAGAACGACTTCGGCTTGTGGAGAGTGAAGATGAGGGCTCTACCGGTTCGGCCAGGCGTTGCGAAGCCTTGCAAGGTTCGGCGAAGCATTGCCGACCGACCCGACCGAGAAAGAGAAGAACGTCATTCCGGACGTGGCTCGCGTCCGATAATCCTAAGTTTGGGCGACAAAGTGCCGAGGGAGGTGTCGAGGGAGACAACCGCACAATCACTCGGGCTAAACTCGAGGTACTTTATATGACTAAATCTTTGCCAACGTGACTTTTTCCGAAGCGGCGCTTATACTCATTCAAAATGCACGAGGACAAGTCGGCTTCGGAGCAGTATCGACGAGTTCAACAAGATAATAGATGATCTCGAGAACATCGATGTCAAGATGGACGACGAGGATAAAGCGTTACCGCTCGTTAAACTCTATTCCTAAGAGCTACGAGCATTTCGGTGGATGCGATGCTCTATGGTAGGGTACGTACTATTACCTTGGAAGAGGTTCAATCTCCGATCGAGCCAAGGAACTTCGAAGAAGCACGACATGAAAGAAGAGGCCAGTGGAGACAGTCTGACAGTTAGAGGAAGACCGAGCAAGAAAAGTTCCAAAAGCGATCAGAACAGATCAAAATCCGTAAAGAAGAGCAGAAGTCAGTCTTCTAAGAGATCTAACAAGTGTTACCACTGCCACAAAGAAGGTCACTTCAGGAGGAACTGTCCGGATAGAAAGAAAAGCTTTCAGGAGAAGCCTAAAGATTCCGGAGAAGCAAGTGTAGCCTCAGATGGCTATGATTCAGACAGAAGCTTTGGTGATATCGGAATCGAATCCAGCGAAGGAGTGGATCCTCGATTCTGGGTGCTCCTTCCACATGTGCCCTCACAAAGATTGGTTTGAGACACTGCAACTGGAAAACGGCGGGTCTGTACTACTTGGAGATAATAAAGCTTGCAGGGTACTTGGCAGCGGAACAATCAGAATAAAGATGTTCGATAGAGCTGAGCGGATACTTCAAAATGTCAGGTACGTTCCTGAGCTTAAAAGAAATCTGATCTCTTTAGGTACTCTGGAGTCAAGCGGATACACGTTCAAGGCAGAGAATGGTTGCATCAGAGTAGTCAAAGGTTCTCTCATTGTCATGAAAGGGGTCGAAAGAATGGGTTGTATTCTCTAATTGGAAGAACTGTCATCGGCAACTACTCAAATGCAGTTCAATCAGAGACAGACAGGACCAGATTATGGCATATGAGACTGGGGCATGTAAGTGAAAGAGGCTTACAAGAGCTGTCCAAGCAAAATTTGTTATGCGGAGATCGAGTCGACAAATTAGAATTCTGCGAACAATGGTGTACTGGGGAAGGCTACTAGGGTGAAGTTCTCTACCGGAAATCACACATCGAAGAAGCCACTTGATTACGTACACAGTGATTTGTGGGGACCAGCCAGGACTCAGACTCATGGAGGAGGGAGATACTTCATGTCTATCATCGACGATTACACCAGGAAGGTATGGGTCTTCATCCTTAAAACTAAAGATGAAGCTTTTCAGCGGTTCAGGGACTGGTTAACTCTCACTGAAAACAAGACAGGAGCAAAACTGAAACACTTGAGAACTGATAATGGTTTAGAGTACTGTTCAGAACAGTTTGAGGAACTATGCAGAAAGAATGGCATCACAAGACACAAGACAGTCCGGAATACTCCTCAACAGAATGACCTAGCTGAGAGGATGAACAGGACTCTCCTAGAGAGAGTGAGATGTATGCTACTGAATGCAGGACTACCCAAAAGTTTCTGGGGTGAAGCTGTGTCAACCGCCCGCCACCTTATCAACGGATGTCCATCGACGACTATCAATATGAAGACTCCTTTGGAGATGTGGTACGGGAAACCGAGTAACTACGATAACTCGAAAGTTTTTGGATGTATCGCTTACGCTCATGTCGACGGGATAAGCTGGAAGCAAGAGCTTTGAAGTGCATTTTCATTGGATATCCACCTGGAACCAAGGGTTACAAACTTTGGTGTCTAGATCAACAAAAATGCATCATCAGCAGAGACGTGACATTCGATGAATCCAAAATGGCAAATTTGCAAAGCTACGTTACCAAAAACAGTGCCGCTAAGGAGGGTTCTTCAATTGAGGTGGAGCTGCAACAACTACAGACTTTGACTGATCAAAGGACTGTTGTGAACAATCAGAATGAAGTGACAGAAGACCAGCAAGAGACAGAGCCAGAAAACAGATCAGATGATTACAGGCTGACAAGAGACAGACAAAGAAGAACTATCAGACCGCCAGAGAGATACGGTCGTGCAGATATGATCTTCTACGCCTTGAGTGTTGCTCGAAGAGATAGAAGAAGTCGAACCGAACAACTATAATGAAGCTTTAAAGAGCAAGGAAAGAAATAGATGGGTCGACGCCATGAATGAGGAAATGACTTCTCCGATGAAGAACAAGACTCGGGAACTTGTGGATCGACCAACAAACAAACGTGTAGTTGGTTGCAAGTGGACCTTTAAGAAAAAGGAAGGCACACCGGTATCGAAAAGATCGGATATAAAGCCAGACTCGTTGCGAAGGGATTCACTCAGGTAGAAGGAATCGACTTCAACGAAATTTTCTCGCCCGTGGTAAAGCATTGCTCCATTAGGATGGTTTTAGCACTAGCGGTTCAATTCAATTTGGAATTAGAGCAGCTAGATGTTAAAACTGCGTTCCTACATGGAGAGCTTGAAGAAACCATCTACATGGATCAGCCAGATGGGTACAGTACACCGGAGACTAAGGACAAAGTTTGCCTGCTGAAGAAAGCTTTGTACGGATTGAAACAAAGCCCTAGACAATGGTACAAACGTTTTGATGAGTTTATGCTGAAGATCGGCTTTGTCAGAAGCAGCTACGACAGTTGTGTATATATGAAGTGGCGAGGACGATGAAATAAGTACGTACTTGCTCTTATATGTAGATGATATGTTAGTAGCAACGAGCAAGTAGGAGGAAGTCCGAAGATCAAAGGTATGCTCAATTCGAATTCGATATGAAAGACCTAGGACTCGCTACAAAGATCCTAAGAATGGAGATCAAGAGAAACGAAAAAGGGGCAGACTTATTCTTATCTCGTAAATCTTATATTCGAAAGTTCTGGCAAGGTTCAATATGCACAAGGCAAAGCAGGTTGCAACACCGATTGGTCAGCACTTCAAATTATCGAACTCTCAAGCACCTGAGACTGAAGCTGAAAAAGAATACATGGAGGGTGTCCCCTATGCCAGTGGGGTTGGTAGCATCATGTATGGTATGGTGTGCAGCAGACCAGATCTTGCCTACGCCGTCAGTGTTGTTAGCAGGTTCATGGCTAATCCAGGGCAGACTCACTGGGAAGCACTAAAATGGATTCTGAGATACTTAAGAAGTACTACAGATTTGGGGCTACTCTTTAAAAGACGAGAAGGCAACGAAGAAAAGTTAGTTGGTTACGTGGATTCCGATTATGGCTGGAAGCATCGACACCAGGAAATCACTGACCGGATTCATTTTCACTGTCTTTGATACTGCTGTCAGTTGGAAGTCTAATCTTCAATCTGTTGTAGCTCTCTCAACTACAGAAGCTGAGTACATCGCCGTAACTGAAGCTATCAAGGAAGCCATGTGGCTAAAAGGCATGGCTGAAGAGCTTGGGATACCTCAAAAGGTGGTAACTGTGTTCTCGCGACAATCGAAGTACTATTCATCTCACCAGAATCGGTCTTTCATGAAAGGTCCAAGCACATTGATGTGAAGCTTCATTTTGTGAGGGACGTCGTCGCCAAAGGCTCAATAGTGGTGGAGAAGATACCTACTGAGGAGAACCCTGCTGACATGCTCACCAAGGCGCTACCTATAGCTAAGTTCAAATATTGTTTGGACTTAGTGAACTTTACCACGGGCTGAGGGCCCCTCAGGGGGCCAGGTGGAGGGAATCATCTTTTCAGAGCTTCGAAATTGAGAGTCAAGGTGGAGAATTGTTATTAGTGACTCACAATTACAATTAAGACTAAGGGGTATTCTTGTACTTTGTGCATCCCTTAGGCCTTATCATTAGGCACCTTCTATTATATATAGAGATGGGTGGGTGAGGCTTTGTACCAGGTGTGTATGTGAGAGCCAAGTGAGAAATCCTGTCCAAGAAATCAAGAGAGAGAGATTAGCTTGTGGCCAAGGTGAGGAGTGCATCTAAGGGGTCTTGGGAGAAAGAAGATCCAAGAAGATGAGGGCTCATCTTAAAGCTATGTACTCTCTTGTAAATGTCTTAGTAAGATTGACGATGTTTTCCCTCCCGTGGATGTAGATCCTTTTGGATCGAACCACGTAAATTGCTTGTGTTCTTTCTTGTTGTGTTTTTTCTTCTTTCTTTCTTTGATGTTCTTCTAGCTGTGACGATTATCCCACAACA
This sequence comes from Papilionanthe hookeriana x Papilionanthe teres, assembly GCA_022702705.1. Lineage (NCBI taxonomy): Eukaryota > Viridiplantae > Streptophyta > Magnoliopsida > Asparagales > Orchidaceae > Papilionanthe > Papilionanthe hookeriana x Papilionanthe teres. The sequence goes on along the minus strand of CM040439.1, from coordinate 46,984,137 downwards.
ATAAATATACACAAACATATACATACATACATATACACATAATTTCTTCATAACAATGGCAAAAGTAGGATGACAAAAGTAGAATAAAAATATATTATATTCTATTTAAATGAATATTTTAATATAAATAATAAGATTTAAATCTTGCCCCTAACATTAACTACTTATGGCTATGTTATTTAAATGAATATTAACAAGGGATCATTTTTCGCGAACAACTCGTATTCGGCTCGCTGAGTAAATGAACAGAACACGAACAAATTTTTTTTCGTTTTGTATATGAACGAACAAAATACGTACGAACAATGATATTTTTAATAATCATTTTATTAGCATCAATATGATTATTTTGTAAGTAAATTTATATATATATATATATATATATATATATATATATATATATATATATATATATATATATATATAGAATTGTTCATCTCTTATATTTATATAAATACGTTAAGGTTGCTGCACTAAACTGAATGTGAAGAGCAGAATCAAGAATATATATAAAACGGAAAGCCGGGAGAATAGTTGATGACGTAACAGCGCTAAACTGATTGAGTTGAGGCGGTGGCGGAGATAACGGAGGCCGTTTCGCCAGCGGAGGCGGAGGCGAGCATTGAAAATTGAAAGAACTGAATTCTCTTATTTCGCAGAAAGAAACTTAAACTTCCGCCCACGTTAATCCCATTTCTCCCGCCCACTTTAAACACTGAAAACTCTAATTCAAACTTCCCCACATTCATCTATAAATAAACACTTCCTAATCCTAAACCCTCATATCTCACATCCCAAAAGAAGAAAAAATAACTAGCTTTTCAATCCCCGTCCACTACTCTCTCCGATGGGCAAGAAGGATAAAATGGCTGCCAAGAAGAACCCTAAAGCTTCTTCGGGAAACACAGGTAATTATCGTCTGATCCAGAATCTCAAAACTGTAAATGCTTGTCTCGTGAAGGACGCAGCAGATTGTCGGAAAGAGATCGTGCGTCTCCGCATCCAGCTTACTTCACTGGTTGTCGAAGAAGACATTTTTCACGGCATCCAACGTGATATCTTTGCGCTTATCGTCTCCTCTAGTCTCCGCGAATCTGCCTCTCGCGCAACGGCGGAGATGGTTGCAGCTTCAGACTGAGAGAAAGATTTAAGGAAGAATGTCGAGTCGGTTGCTAAGGATGTCAACGCTACGGAAATAGAGCTGCTTGCTCTAGCCAAAGAAAAAGATGAGAAGGAGAAAGAGTTGGCGGATTTAAAAGAAAGAATTAGATCCATGGAGCAAACCAACGAGCCTGGAAGGCGAAAAAAGAATTTGTTTTGCAATCTTGCTTGTGCGGCACCCTTCATAGTTGCTGCTGGGGTGGCTTTTTGCATAGTTTTTAAGAAATAATTTACCTATTAGAGTGTGATGTTTTGTCATTAATTTTTAATTTTATTTTTTATTATAATTTGTTAACATTTCTTTATTACCATTTATCAATGGAAAGAATTTTGTTTATTATGAGGGAAAGTGATTAGCAACTTTATCTATATATATATATATATATATATATATATATATATATATATATATATATATATATATATCGGTATGCTTGTGGTGTAATTAGTCATTGATTAGCAACTTTAATATAACAAGATTAGCTAATTAATTTTACAAACCAAACTTTCCAAGAATTAAAAAAATAAGTTCAATATTTGTTTCTTTTAAATTTTCGCAGATATTTCTCTCAAAATAAGTGCTCATTAAAAACTTGCGTCAAAGTAAGTTTTAAATATTAACTTTTCTGCATAAAATATTTATTGATTTCATCTTAAAATAAATTCAGTAATTTAATTTGATAATATTAATTTGGACAACTTAACCCAATACTTGACATTTGAAATATTGAAATTTAATGAAAAATAGAAAATTATATTCCGATCATATTTTTATTTAGAATAAATATTAAATTTGATGAATTTATTTTGAAACTTTTATAATATATTTTTAAAATCACGGGTATATATTATAAATCTCAAAATAAAATTAATAAATTTACAATATACAATTAAGGGTCGACTCAAATGATCTCGGAAATTCATGGGTTTTTTTAATGGTAAATTTGATCTTTTATTCCATAAAATATCAATTTTACCTCCCAAAATATCTTATACCTTTATATGCGTAAGTTGAGCAGTAAAAATTATTTCATTATAGGACAGAAGATGCAAATTTTCGTCTGGAATTTAGTGGGTGTGTGTCACATGGAAAGTGAGTCCCACCCCACTTGACACCTTACAATGCGCTCACTTACCACATGATAAGTTTTCACTGGACTCATGACATAAATTTATGTATAAAATTTATTTTTTAGCTTTTTGTAGCAGCCGGCGAAACCTCGGACAGCATCACACACACACACGCGCACACACACAAACAACATTGAACACCTCAACCAAAATTTGGGCAAGCACCTACACACACCTACACATCCACAACCATCACGCTAAAATACGTGTTTTTAATGTTCAAATGCCAACACCATCAACATCGAGCATATCACAACCGAAGTATAAAGCATTTGTATGATGCAAACCGAGCATCATAAAGTATAAAGCCACATAACCGAGCAAGCTCAAACATGGATGCAACATTAAGCATCAAATCGAGCATCATGGATGCAACATAAATCATCAAAATCATCAACCAAGCATATCATAACCGAGGATATCATGATGAGCATATGTATGCAACATAAAGAATCAAAATCATCCATGATATACTCAGTTGATATTTATCACGACCGAGCATATCAAAATCATAAATCAAATCATCATGGTTGCAAAATGAAGCATTAAAATCATCAACCGAGCATATCAAATCGAAAACCACCAATCCAAGCAAAAAGAGAAATCAAGAGAGAGGAAACCAACAAGCAAATTGAGAACCATTGCACATTAGCATTTGCAAAATCACAAAGCCGCCTAATAGATAAGATAAGGCAAATATTACCGGAACAGAGGAAAGAGGTATAAGAGGGACTTCCTTACAAAGTGCATAATGCGCACAACCACCAAACCGAGTCGATGAAGAATAGTAATAGGGAAAAAGAAAATAGAATGCTTACCGCAATAACCTCCAACCAAAGAAAAGGAAGCACTCCATAGAGCAAAAAGTATACAAAAACACCAAATCAAGTGGAAGAAAAAGAAGAGAGGGAGAAGCATGTAAGGGCCCCCGAAACAACCATCCGCATCCACTAAGAGACAATTAGAAATAACGCCTAGCCACCGGAGCCACAGATCCAAAAGAATCGAAAGAAGAGAAATTAGGGCAATAGCCGCATCGAGGGAACCGAAGAGGAACAAGAGGGTAGCCTCGGAAAAAATACAAAAGAGTAGCAGCGTAAAATAAATTCGAAAGAACACGGGCTACAAGGTTAAGCCCGCGGCCCGCATTTCGATTGTATTTAACAAAACGCCCCCGCAACTGTAGAATCCAAACACTCCAAATTGCGGTCCCAGAGCACAACGCAGTAACACCGTAGCTCCAAAACGACCAGTTAGTTTGAATGTAAGAAGTTGATAGAATTTAAATTTCTATTAATTTATAGTATTATATTTAGTGGACAAAACTTTTTTTATTATTATTATTATTATTATTATTATTAATGACAAAATTTTACAACCATCGTTTATTTAGTATTTGTTAAAGTTTATCAAAAATATTAGAAAGCACTCATACAGCTATTTTCAGAAGACTATTAGTAGAAGTGAGAATTTATGATACTATTAGTTAACTATTATTCATGATCATAGATATATATATATGTAAATACGTATTTATAAACATATATATATATATATATATATATATATATATATATATATATATATATATATATATCATGTTTATAAATATTTATGTACATATATCTATGTATATATGTGTGTGTGTTAGATATATATGAATTAGTGCTCGTTTCGTGGCATTTTAATAGATCTGCCTCTTTGAAAGTTGTAAGTTCCCTCAGATCACGGGTTCAAAACCCCTGGTAGCGCAGTGTCGCCTTAAGCCAGGTGGTACTCAAATTATTTGCACACAGGGTAGCCCCCTCAGCGGGCGTTGAGCCAATAGGGTGGGTTGGGAACCTCATTCCCCGGCCCATTTTTTTTTTTTTTTTACAAAAAAAAAAAGAGAAAAAAGAAAAAAAGTATATATGAATTAAGTTATCTAAATATACTATTTATAATATTCAAAATTTAGAAGCATTTTTTAAAACCCTACTTTAAAAATAAGTTGAGCTTATTTGTAGAGGGACTATTACAAATTAGAATTAATTATATATAATCATCCTACTAAAATAATAATGTGACAGGGTCTGTTTGTGGCAGCTTGTGCTTATCCAGATAAACCGTTTATCTGAAACGCGAACCGCGGGTTTCGACCCGCGTTCCGCTTTTAGTGTAAAAAATCAACTGCGTTTTTGGATAAGATGCTCCAATGGAATTTCTAAATGATGAGCGATGTTTTCAAAACACTGTCGCTGCAGATAAGCTGCCCAAATGAAACCTTAATTTATTATTTTTACTGCAGCTTTCCTTATAAAAACAAAGGGCAGCTGTAATACACATTTATTTTCTTAGCCTTACTTTCATAACGAGAAATATTAGTGCTGTGGGTATGCAAGTTTCAATCATATTATTTGAAAAGATTAAGAATACATTTTTTAAACGTGTTAATAATAGTAAGGTCATTATAACATATTTAACGAGAAAGATTTACATATAACATGCCACACAATTCATATGTATTTACGTGTCCAATACCTACATTTTGATATTTATATTCATGCCACTATATATGGATGAAAAGTTGCACCTCACTTTTCAAGTTAGTGATAGTAATATTATTTTATGTGGTATGAAATATTTGAGGGTTTAAAAAGTACGGGACATTTCAGTACATACCACCTAATTCTTATTTAGTTACATTTCTAACACATAAGCATTACTTGTTATATTATTTGCCACACTCTGGGTTTGAAAGACGGTCACCCTTGATGCATGCTAGAAGAGCACGGCGGCAAAGTAATGACTTGTTAACGTCTTAACATTTGATAAAAAAACCAACACACCACTAAGAAAATTATGTACATTTGTGTCGGCCATATCGATGTAAAACGATGGCAAATTTGACGATAATATGGGATTTTCGTCAAATTTAAGTCCATGCTTTTTTTTTTCCACAGGTAAAATATAGGTCGATAATATATCAATTGTTCACATTAATCGCTAATATAAATAGATCAATGATTAATCAAATATTAATATCTGAATTAACCAAATGAATATGAAACATGAAACAAATGATGAACCTCAACTATACTATCAATTATTCTTTGAGTAATGTCAGTTGATGAGTCTGGCGTATGTTTAGGCTTGGTACTTGTTATGTATGGCTCATATACCGGAAGTTGGAGTCTCTTGAGTGAAGAGATGCGTCTCTTGGATTGAAGAGACGTGTCTCTTGGTGAAGAGGTGTGTCTCTTCATATTTAATGAGTTGGTTTATCTATAAATATGTGTAACTCTTGTGTACGTAATTGAACTCCTCTGAAATAGTGAAACTGCTGCTCTGCTCCCGAGGACGTAGGCATTTATGCCGAACCTCGTTAAATCTCTCTGTGCTCTTCTTTTGGATTTTCGTTTTGTTCGCCCTGAATTTTCATAACAGTACTCACATCATCAGTCTCGGTATGTTTACATCGATAGGTCTGTCCACATTATAGGGCGATGTTTATATTTGTGCATTTTTATCTGGTTGTTGATAGGCTCATGTAAGGATTAAATTTTTTTACCTAAATAAAATAAACAACTTTACTTAATCTTTCAAAACAAAATGAATCTCATAACCAATATAAAAACTGCAAAAGTTACTGCATTCACAACTATAGAAATATCATGCATTTTCTATATTTAATTTTGGAAGTACAAAACAAGACTAGAAAACAATAAAATTTTAACTTTTAAAAGTCCAGAACAATCTGATGGATAACCAATTTACTAATAGAAACTATTTAATAGTGGTTATCGAAAACTTAATTTGTAATTAAACTGCTCAAGAGAAAAGTTTCAACCTGCTGAGTAAACTGCTGATATATTAAATAGAAAACTAAATGTATTAGAACAAACATGTATGTGAGGGATTTCATAGATAGCTGCCATATAGGAAGGAGCACTTGGATTCCTTCTTCTTTTGTTTCTGTTGTTTTGACCCCCAATTAGTCACTAAGGCAAGTGGCACCCTTGTAAACTCCTCCTTACTTTAAGCCACCATTGTTGACTTTAGAAAAGTGCCACCTCATTATGGAAAACCCTATAAGAGGACATGTGGAAGGACATGTGGAGGCCATGCAGTGGAAGGAGGACATGTGAAAGGACATGTGGAGACCATGCGATGGAGGACTCTAAAGGGTGGACATGTGGAAGCCATGCGATCCTTGAAGGTTACACCTCATCTATTTATAGAATATTATAATGTAATCTAATCTACTATAAATAGATGAGAGGAGGGGAGGCTTTAGTGTGGGTTTTGTAAGAGTGAAAAGAACTCAAGGAGTGGGGGCTAGCGAGTGAGGTGAGGAGAGCATCTTGGAGGCCTTGAATGTGAAGGGAGGCCATGGAAGATGAGGGCTCATCTATGTAAAGCTAAGTACTCCTTTCGTCTCTTACCTTAGTGGATTATTTCGATTCCCTCCCGTGGACGTAGGTCAACAGACCGAACCACGTAAATCCTCTTGTTTGTTTGTGTTCTTATGTTTGCATCTTCTTTGCTGTGATTTGTGGTTTGTTCTCTTGCCAAGATTGAAGGAAATAAAGTGTTTTTCCCACAACAATTGGCGTCGTCTGTGGGAAAATCTCGACACATATTGGTCGAAGAAATCACACCCAAGAAATCGCAGCAAGAAGGAAGAAGAGGTGTTTGGCGGGGACAATGGGTTCCACCAAATTTGACATCGAGAAATTCACGGGAAAGAACGACTTTGGCCTGTGGAGAGTAAAGATGAGAGCCCTACTGGTTCAGCATGGTGTCGCAGAAGCCTTGCAAGGGCCGGCGGCACTGCCGGCCGACATGACAGAGAAAGAGAAGATTGGCATGCTGGAGAAAGCTCATAGTTTGATAATCTTGAGCTTGGGCGACAAGGTTCTGAGGGAGGTGTCGAGGGAGACAACGGCTCAAGCGCTTTGGGCCAAACTCGAGGTACTCTACCTGACCAAGTCCCTGGCTAATAGGCTCTTTCTGAAGCAACGCCTATACTCTTTCAAAATGCACGAAGACAAATCAGTCTCGGAGCAGATAGACGAGTTCAACAAGATCATAGATGATCTTGAGAACATCGACGTCAAGATGGATGATGAGGACAAGGCGCTGTTGTTGCTAAACTCTATTCCTAAGAGCTACGAGCGAGCTCGAGGATGCGATGCTCTATGGAAGGGCACAGACGATTACTCTGGAAGAGGTTCAATCATTGATCAGAGCCAAAGAACTTCAGAAGAAGCACGACAAGAAGGAGGAAACCAGCGGAGACAGTCTGATGGTTAGAGGAAGATCGAGCAATAAAGGTAATAAAAGTGATCAGAGCAGATCAAGGTCCAGAAGAAATGTTAGAGGTCAGTCTTCTAAGAGATCCTACAAGTGCTACCATTGCCACAAGGAAGGTCATTTTAAGAAGGACTGTCTGGATATAAAGAAAGGCTTTCAGGAAAAGCCTAAAGATTCTGGAGAAGCAAGCATAGTCTCAGACGGCTATGATTCAGCTAAAGCTCTGGTGATCACAGAATCTGAATCTAGCAAGGAGTGGATCCTTGACTCAGGGTGATCCTTCCACATGTGTCCTCACAAAGACTGGTTCGAGACACTACAACTGGCAAATGGTGGATCCGTTCTACTTGGAGACAATAAAGCTCGTATGGTGATCGACAGCGGGACGATCGAATAAAGATGTTCGATGGAGTCGAACGGATACTTGCAAGCATGTCGAGTACGTCCCAAAACTTAAAAGAAATTTGATTTCTTTAGGGACGCCGGAGTCGAATGGATACTCATTCATGGCGAGAGAATAGCCGTATCGTAGTAGCTAAGGGCTCTCTCATAGTCATGAAAGGAGTCAGAAAGAATGGGCTATACTCCCTAGTTGGAAAAACTGTGATCGGGAACTTCTCAAATGCAGTTCAATCAGAGTCTGACAGATCCAGACTATAGCACATGAGGCTGGGGCATGTAAGTGAAAGGGGCTTACAGGAATTGTCCAAGCAGAACCTGTTATGCGGAGATCGGGTCAGCAAACTGGAATTCTGTGAACAATGCGTACTGGGGAAGGCCACCAGGGTGAAGTTCTCCATTGGAACACATACATCAAAGAAACCTCTTGATTATGTACACAGTGATCTATGGGGCCCAGCTAGAACTCAGACTCATGGAGGAGGAAGGTACTTCATGTCTATCATCGATGACTACACCAGGAAGGTATGGGTCTTTATCCTAAAAACAAAAGATGAAGCTTTTCAACGATTCGTGGACCGGTTAACTCTCACCGAAAACAAGATGGGAGCAAAGCCGAAGCACTTGAGAACCGACAATGGCTTGGAGTACCGTTCGTAGCAGCTCGAGGAGCCGTGCAGGAGGAATGGCATCACAAGGCACAAGACAGTCTGGAACACTCCTCAACAGAACAACCTAGCTGAGAGGATGAACAGGACTCTCCTAGAGAGAGTGAGGTGCATGCTGCTAAATGCAGGTTTACCCAAAAGTTTCTGGGGAGAAGCTGTGTCAACCACCTGCTACCTTATCAATAGATGCCCATCGACAGCTGTTGATATGAAGACTCCCTTGGAGATTTGGTACGGAAAGCTAAGTAACTATGATAGTCTTAAAGTCTTTGGATGTATTGCATACGCTCACGTTAGACAGGATAAACTGGAAGCGAGGGCTTTGAAGTGCATCTTCATCGGATACCCAGATGGAACTAAAGGTTACAAACTTTGGTGCCTAGATCAACAAAAATGCATCATCAGTAGGGATGTGACATTCGATGAGTCTAAAATGGGGAATCTGCAAAGCTATGTTACCAGGAACAGTGTCACTAAGGAGGATTCGTCAATTGAGGTGGAGCTGCAACAACGACAAACTTTGACTGATCAAAGGACAATTGTGAACGATCAAGACGAAGTGGCAGAAGACCAGCAAATGATTGAACCAGAAAGAAGATCTGACGACTATAGCTTGGTAAGGGACAGACAAAGGAGAACTATCAGACCGCCAGAGAGATACGGCCATGCAGATATGATCACCTTTGCTCTGAGTGTTGCTGAAGTGATAGAAGAAGCAGAACCAAACAGCTACAAGGAAGCCCTGAAGAGCAAGGAAAGAAACAAGTGGGAAGAGGCAATGGATGAGGAAATGGCTTCTCTGATGAAGAACAAAGCCTGGGAACTTGTGGATCGACCAACGAACAAACGCGTAGTTGGTCGCAAATGGACCTTTAAGAAGAAGGAAGGCACGCCAGTGCCGAGAGGATCGGGTACAAAGCCGGACTCGTTGCAAAGGGATTCACACGGAGTTGAAGGAATTGACTTCAACAGAATCTTCTCACCCGTGGTGAAACACTGCTCAATTAGGATAGTCTTAGCACTAGTAGTTCAATTCAATTTGGAATCAGAGCAGCTAGATGTTAAGACTGCGTTCCTGCATGGAGAGCTTGAAGAAACCATCTACATGGACCGACCGGATGGGTACAGAGACACCGGAGACAAAGGACAAAGTTTGTTTGTCGAAGAAGGCTTTGTATGGACTGAAACAAAGCCCAAGACAATGGTACAAACGATTTGATGAGTTTTTGCTAAAGATCGGTTTTGTCAGTAGCAGCTACGACAGTTGCGTGTACATGAAGTGGCAAGACGGTGAAATCGGTACGTACTTGCTCCTTTATGTGGATGATATGTTAGTAGCCAGCAAAAGCAAGGAGGAAGTCCAGAAGATCAAAGGTATGCTCAATTCTGAATTCGACATGAAGGACCTAGGACCAGCTACAAAGATCCTAGGGATGGAGATTACCAGAGACAAGAAAAAGGGTATCTTATTCTTGTCTCAAAAGTCATATATTCAGAAGGTTCTAGCAAGGTTCAACATGCACGAGGCTAAGCGAGGTTGCAACACCTGATCGCCAACACTTCAAACTATCAAACTCTCAAGCACCGAGACCGAAGAAGAGAAAAGGTACATGGAGGGTGTCCCTACGCCGGTGGGGTTGGTAGCATCATGTATGGTATGGTTTGCGAGCGGACCGGATTTAGCCTACGCCGTCGTATCGTAAGCGGTGTTCATGGCAAGCCCGGGACGGGCTCACCGGGAAGCACTAAAATGGATCTCGAGATACTTAAGAGGTACCACTGATTTGAGGCTACTCTTCAAAAGGCGGAAGACAAAGAAGAAAAGGTAGTCGGTTACGTAGATTCGATTATGCAGGAAGCATTGACACCGGAAGTCACCGATCGGGTTCATCTTCACTGTCTTCGGTACTGCAGTCAGTTGGAAGTCTAACCTCCAATCAGTTGTGGCCCTCTCAACAACAGAGGCTGAATACATCGTTGTGACTGAAGCAATCAAGGAAGCTATGTGGCTAAAGGGCATGGATGAAGAGCTTAGGATACATCAGAAGGTGATAACTGTGTTTTGCGACAACCAAAGCACCATTCACCTGACCAGGAATCAGGTATTTCATGAAAGATCCAAGCACATAGACGTGAAGCTTCATTTCGTAAGGGACATCGTTGCTAAAGGCTCAATAGTGGTAGAGAAAATACCAACTGAAGAGAACCCTGCTGACATGCTCATCAAGGCGCTGCCCATAGCTAAGTTTAGACACTGTTTGGACTTAGTGAACTTTTCTACTGGCTGAGGGCCCCCTCGGGGGCCAAATGGAGGGAATCACTACTTTAGAATCTCATAATTGAGGGTCAAGGTGGAGATTTGTTGTTTTGACCCCCAATTAGTCACTAAGGCAAGTGGCACCCTTGTAAACTCCTCCTTACTTTAAGCCTCCATTGTTGACTTTAGAAAGGTGCCACCTCATTATGGAAGACCCTAGAAGAGGACATGTGGAAGGACATGTGGAGGCCATGCGATGGAAGGAGGACATGTGAAAGGACATGTGGAGACCATGCGATGGAGGACTCTAAAGGGTGGACATGTGGAAGCCATGCGATCCTTGAAGGTTACACCTCATCTATTTATAGAATATTATAATGTAATCTAATCTACTATAAATAGATGAGAGGAGGAGAGGCTTTAGTGTGGGTTTTGTAAGAGTGAAAAGAACTCAAGGAGTGGGGGCTAGCGAGTGAGGTGAGGAGAGCATCTTGGAGGCCTTGAATGTGAAGGGAGGCCATGGAAGATGAGGGCTCATCTATGTAAAGCTAAGTACTCCTTTCGTCTCTTACCTTAGTGGATTATTTCGATTCCCTCCCGTGGACGTAGGTCAAAAGACCGAACCACGTAAATCCTCTTGTTTGTTTGTGTTCTTATGTTTGCATCTTCTTTGCTGTGATTTGTGGTTTGTTCTCTTGCCAAGATTGAAGGAAATAAAGTGTTTTTCCCACAACAGTTGCTTTATGTTATCATTTCGTATAAAGATAGTAATATAAACAAATGCACGTTAATTGTCTCAATTCATACATGGGTAGTGTAACATAATTATGTCATAGGCAATCTAAATGTTTCAAAATTTATTTTGCTATCATCACAAGTCCACTGTCAGCAGGTCAGATATTGCACATCTATGTAGCACCTACACTGTTAAAAATGTGACGCAACCGTATCAAACATATATCGAACACCGACACTTCACTGACACGCCCCAAAATTCTCTGACCATTCTCCAACATTACAAAATGTCTGACTTTTTTTTAGGCATGAACACATTTGAAACACAACTCAACACTTCATCGAACATGTGCTTAAAACGATTTCGAGAAAATTGAACATGGGAATCGAGAGCACCCTATCTCTCGTTATGTTTATGCTCCCTATAACATTCATCAAAATCGAGAAAATTCCCACCAGGCTATCCTTCGTATTCTGAGTACAAGGAAAAAATCCCTAATCCTGGTTCAACGTCAATCAAATGATTCATCATCTCCCTCAAAAAGAACAAGATTCAAAATCTAAAAATAAAAAATAAAAAAAATGAAGAATTTACATATATACCACAGAATTCTTATCTATTGAAACTTCACGCGGTTCACATTATTTAATAACAACCTTCCATGTCTATACAGGCCGCCAAAAATGCTTGCCCTCTTCCCATCTCCCATAGTTTCAAGGTCAATTGATGATTCATCATCACTTCCCGCAATAAAGAACAAGAACGGGATTCTATAAATAAAATAAAGGAAGATTTATATACATACCCATTGAATTCTTATGCACTTACTCTTCATACGGCTCACCTTGTTTAATGTCTGCCCAACAAAGTAGCATTGCCCAACGAAGCCAAGCAACACACACAAACAGGGCAGGGAGAGAGAGAAAACCCAAGTAGAATTTAGTAAAAACCGTGAGCCCAAATCTAATAAATTTCGAGAATGATGGGGACTTGAAATCCCAAATATCTGACAAAAACCTAAAAACAAAATATGCTGAAAATAAACGGAATGTTTCAAAAACCAACAAATGGCTAAAATTATTTTGTTTGATAGCCTTGCTCTAACATTTCCAAGTGCAATGAACTTAATATGGAATATATGAAAATAAAATAGAGCTGACAATTAACACCACTGGCTGACTGTACTTCACCCAATCTTCAATGAAATTCCAGTTTGTAACAGTCCAATGCAAAGTAAACTAATTTGTCACTTTTATAGACTCTAGGACTAAAATGACATGTAAAATGTCAAAGGGCTATTTTGACACTTTTCTCAATTATAATAACTGCGACCAAATGCAATCCTCTTAATGAAATACAATTAACAAAATTTTAACAGCCACATATGTTATCAGCAGACCCTTATCATCTTCCATTAAGCTTAAGCTAGGAAAGCCCCGTCCGAGTTATCACATTCACAGAAGAAACGCCAATGTGCCGCTGTTAGAAACACATCAATTGTCAAGAGATGTAAATCTTGTAAGTATGAATGTTTAAATATTTATAGTCTTTTTGAAAGGGAGCAGAACTAAGAGGCAAACACTCTTTAGAAAGAGTTAGTAGTTTATGTAATATGTTTAATATTCTCAACACATTTAATTTCAATTAATAAAATTATTAGAATTATCAAATTTAGTTCAAGATAAGTGTAACATAAATTTGGATTAAAGTCAATTTTATATTTTTAAAATCTATGCTTATCAAATTTTGATATTACATATACTAGATATCCAATATTTTAAGAATGAATTTAGAAATAATATTTTGGAGGACGGATGGGAACTCAGCGGGTGAAGTCTAAAGGACGGAAAGGGTCCTTTTTGCTCTGCTAGGGTTTTCTTTTCTTCGTCCTCCTGTGCTTGGATTTCGGATCTTCTGCTTGGCTCCTTACCTGTTTTCCTTAGATCTGTCTTCGAGAATGGCCGATCTTCTCAATCGTCCATCTTTTCTTGAAGCACTTAAGGGTAATATTGAATCTTCTTCTTCTACTAACAATGTTTGTTTATTCCCTGTCTCTTATAGAGATCAGTTCGGGGAAGAAGGTTCTGATGGATTGTTAAAGAAAGCCTCAAAAAAGAACGGTAACCCAGCTTTAATCTTTAATGAGGAAGAAACGGCTCTTCTTGCGAGCCACTAAAATACACGCCGATCGGTAAGTTCACTTATGCGCATCCTAGAATGGAAGTTATACGGAGATATTTTATGGATCTTAAGCTTTTAGGTAAGTGGAGTGTTGGCCTCATTGATGGTAGGAATCTTATGATAAAACTTGAAAATGAGTCCGATTACACGCAATTATTTTCAAAGAAAGTTGTTCTAATTGAAAAAGTTTATATGAAACTTCTAAAATGGACGGTTGATTTTAATCCCAAAGAAGAACCTCCAATAGTTCCTATTTGGTTTCGGTTTCCTGGATTAAAACTACAGTTCTATAACAAGAAAGTTCTATATTCATTAGGCAAGGTCTTTGGATCTCCTATGAAAATAGACATCACATCAGTTAATTTCAATCGTCCATCTATTGCGCATATTTTAATAGAAAGAGATGTTTTAGCTCCTTTCTGTGATTCTATTTGGCTGGAAGATGTTGGATCTGTTTACTGGCAAACCGTTGAAATGGAATATATTCCTCCATATTGTAGCAAATGCCATATGTTTGGTCATAATCTAAACAATTGTTATATTGCTCATCCACATTTGAGAATTAAAAATAATAAAAATTTCAGTAAAGAGGCTGTAGCTCCTAAAGAAAATAATTTCTTGCATGAACATATTATTAATTCTACAACTTCTTTAAATCATGTTGACTCAAATGTGATTGTTATTCCTGACAAACCTGATAAAGAAGTCTCTGCTTCTAAAGAACAAGATCCTCAAGTGGTTTGTCATGATATTTCTGAGCAATATAATGTTGATTTAAATGAGACCTTCAGGATTATTGATGTTCCTAATGATTCTGTTATTGATAATAATCAATCTAATTTATTGATTGATCCTATTATTGGTAAGGCAATAGAAAATGTTGATTTAACCCTTACCAATAAAGGAAAAGACACTAATGGTGATATAGTAGCTGATAATTTGGATACAGATACTAATACTTTGAACAGGTTGGAGCTTGAAGAAGATTGGTTGGTTCAAAAATCTTCCAGAAGGAGGAAATTCAGAGGTAATAAAGAATTGAGTTATATAAATCCTGAAGCTGTGATTGATCCGATACCGGGTAAGAATGATTTAAATGAGGTTACTTCTACTTCTAGAATTACTAGAGGTAAGAAAAGATCTTGATGATAATGAGTTTTAACACTTTAGTTTGGAACATTAGGAATTATCAGGAACATTAGAGGCATTGCTAAAAAGGATGCTTCTAATAGATTAAAGAATTTAATTAGGAATTATCATCTGCATTTTTTTGGAATTCTGGAACCTTTAGTAAATCCTTCCAATAATCATAAGTGTCTCAGATACATTGGGAATTTTCAACTAAATGCTAATGTTAATAATAAAATTTGGTTTCTATCAAAAGATTTTATTAAGGTGGATGTTATTATTAATCATGCACAGCTGCTGCATGTTTTCATTTCTTACTTAGATATCTCCTTCCATTTTTCTATTATTTATGCTGGCTGTACCAGGCAGGATAGATAGATTTTATGGAATTTACTTAATTCCATTGGTCCTTTGGATGCTTCGTGGCTTGTGGGTGGTGACTTTAATGTAATTACTGTTGTTCAGGAGAAAAAAGGAGGTATTTCTCCTAATATCAATCTTATTTCTAAATTTAATAATGCTATTATTGAAGCTGAGCTTTTTGATTTAGGATTTACTGGTAATTCTTTTACTTGACATAGGGGTAATGTCTTTGAAAGACTTGATAGATTTTTGGCTAATTCTTTATGGTGTAATAAATTTTCTAATTTTGAGGTTCAGCATCTTACCTTTAATGCTTCTGATCACACTCCTATTCTGTTAAGGATTTTTAATAAGATGTCTAACAATAAGTATCACTTCAGTTTTCTTAATGTCTGGCTTCAGCACCCTAGTTTTTTAACTTTTGTCAAGGATAACTGGATGTTTCATAATAATGGTTATCTTTCTTACAATTCTGGACAGAAACTTTGGTATATGCATAAATATCTTGCTAATAAGCTTCGTTATTGGAACAAGAATGTTTTTGGCAATGTTAAGAAGATGGTTATGGAGGCTGAGATTAGAGTTCAAGATTTAGAAGTTCTTTATCATAATAACATTATTAATATGGATCTTTTTAATCAAGCTCAGAAAGATCTTTCTTATGCCATTCATATTGAGGAGAGCTTTTATGCTCAGAAAGCTTTTAGGAATAATTTTTTGGATGGTGATTGGAATACCTCTTTTTTCCAAGCATGCATTAAGAATAGAAGAAATCAGAACTATATTTCTAATATTAGAAATTCTAATGATACTATGTTAAATAAAGAAGAAGATATTATCCATGATGCTATCAAGTTCTTTTCTACTCTTTTTACTAATGACAATTGTCCTCTTGATAGGATTAATCTGGATGTTTTTTCTTTCAATGAGGAGTTACATAATATGAATTTAACTTATGTTCCTTCCATTAATGAGATTAAGAATGTGCTTGATAATATGGATGATGGTAAAGCTGCTGGGCCGGATGGCTTTACTGTTGAGTTTTATAAACATTGCTGGGATATTGTTAAGCATGATTTGGTTAATACTATACAAGATTTTTTCAGGGGCATTGATTTACCAAAATTTTTCAAAAGTTCTAATATTGTCTTAATTCCTAAAGAGCATGATGCTAAGGACTGGAATTCTTTTAGACCTATCAGTATTAATATTGTGGTTTCTAAACTTATTTCTAAGATTCTTGTTAATAGAATTCAGAATATTTTAGGTAAGATCATTTGCCTTAACCAAACGGCTTTCCTTAAAGGTAGGAATATTTCTGATCATGCTCTTACTGTTCAAGAGCTTCTGCTTGACATTGACAAATGTAAACGTGATGGGAATATCATTTTCAAAATGGATATTAAAAAAGCTTTTGATTCTATTAGATGGGAGTTCATTATTCATGTTTTGAAAGCTTTTGGTTTTAATATTGAGTTACGTAATCTCATTTACAGAATTCTTAACAATAATTTTTATGCTATTCTTATTAATGGTAATTCTTATGGTCACTTTATGGCCTCTAAGGGTATAAAGCAAGGAGATCCACTTTCTCCTTATTTATTTATTCTTGCTTTCGATTATTTTTCTAAGGAGGCGTTTGGGGCAGCTTATTGAGGGCAGTTGCGTTTTGATTAAGTCGCAGCCATGTTTGAATAACACGTTACGACCTGCTTAATCCCACCGCCCATACCGCGCTTAATAATTTTATCCTCTGGAGTCGGAAGCAGGCGGTGTTTAGCTTATCGCGCGGTTTCGAGTTTATTTTCCAAGGGTGCCCTTCTGCTGCTCGTGCGCGTCCCCCTCCCCTCTCGCAATCACCGGTGAGCACCATCCCAGATCTGCTCGGAGAATCGGCGAGATCGTTGAGCACCACCGCAGATCTCGTTCCCTGTTCGGCTAGATCGCGAGTTCTTGCCTCTGTTGTACTCCTAACCCGAGATCCACCGTATTTCACTGATCTTTCTTCCACAGTAGGAGATCGAAGGTAAATTTCTTCCGCAGTACTCCTTCCTGTCACACATATTCTTCTGGAGAAATTTGTTTCCATTTCTGCAGCCAATCGAGGGTACGAGTTTTGGATCTAGGTTGGATTTGCTGATTTCCGTTGTATTGCTTTGTTTTCTTCACCACTAAAAGAAGAAACAAATAAAATTCATGCTTGTACTGTGCAGCTCTTGCATTGTTTTAAATTAGTTATAAATTTATTTGATTACAATATTTGGTTGCACGTGGTTAGAAGAAATCAATAATAGTTTTAAACTTTACCTTCAATCTTCCTCAAACACCATGATTTTATTGTTCTCGTACAAAAGATGTGAAAACAAAACCATCTTTTCCAAAAACATGTTTTGTAACTATAAGAAATCAAGAGTCCTTAGAATTTAGATTGGATTTTTGGACATTAATTATGTAATTATTTTGCATTTGATTTGGTGCAGCGAGCCCTAATTCCATCTGTTACTGGTTCACATCATCTTATAGCCATCATTATCAGGACTTTCTTAGAATCATTAATAAGTGGATCCATTGCTTTTCCTTTCTTATTGAAGGCGTTGATCATTTTCAGCTTTATCATTTTATTAGATTTTGATGCTTATGTAGTAATTTGATATTATGATATTTTCCCATATTTTTGCTCTGGATGAGCATTAGCATATGAAGTTAGTATTTATTCGCTAAAATAAACTGTCGTCCATAATATAATATGTGTTTTTCTAAGTTTTGGATCGAAGGTAACTATTGGATGTTATGTATGCAAAATAGAATTCATGCTTGTACTGTGCAGCTCTTGCATTGTTTTATTAGCAATGGTTAGGAAAAATGAGGCCGGTACCTCAGCAATATGGGATAAGGAGGGTACGAACATTTTCTGCAGCATCTGCATCAATGAGATTGGCGCCGGTAATAGGCCATCCACCCATTTCAGTAAGGAAGGTTGGCTGAACATAGCTCAGAAGTTCAAAGAGCAGACAGGTAGAGATTACGAAAAAGTACAATTTAAAAACAAATGGGATCAATTGAAGAAAGATTGGAAATTGTGGAAGGGGATGAAGCATGGATATACGGGGCTGGGCTGGGATCCCGCTAAACGGACAATCAATGCTTCAGATGCTTGGTGGGCCGAGAAAATTGAGGTGAGATTTTCTTGTTTGCAAAATTGTTACTCCATTTCTCATTGATTATAATATTTTTTTGATTAAGTTATTATGTCCCTAAACCCCAATCTCAACGTTCTGTTACAGGCAGTGCCAGCATTGAAAAAATTCAAACAGAACGGAATTGAACCAGAGTTGGAAGAAAAATTGGACATAATGTTTAGAGGGGTGGTGGCTACGGGGAATTATGCAGTCAGCCCTAGTCAGACGAGGTTTCTCGGAATTCCAGAGGATTCCGCACCAGCTCCAGTGTATGTTGACGATGAAATACATAGTGTCAACCAGATGGAGATGGGTGAGTCAAGCTCACAGCCGAAGAGGCCCAGGCAGGGGAGAAAGAAGAAAGAAAAGGACAGTATTCTGTTGGATAAGCTCGACCGTCTCATTGACGCTTTTGGAGCACCACCGCCAGCTCCAGCTCCTGACTGCGTTATCTTAGAAAGTATTCGGATTTTGTCTTCTATCCCTGAGGTGGTTGCGGACAGACAATTCTATGCAATTTGTATGAAAAAACTGGAGGATCCAACACGCAGACAGATATTCATGGCTATGGAACCAGATATGCGCGTCGAATATCTGCGTGTTATTAGGGATGACTGAGCTTATTTATGTTTTTCTTGTCTTCTGTATTGTACTCTTTAATGTTGTTTACGCAGCTGTTATTTGAACTTATGTTTTCTTGATAACTGTACTTCTTCATGACTGAACTCAAAAGCTAATTAGTAGCGTTTTATGCATTTGAAGTTTTATTTTAATTGTAGCCGGTTTGATTTGTCTAATTTCTTCCTTGTTCTAGCATGAATACACAATACGAACGTCGTAAGAGAATGGCATTGGCTGCAGCTATTGCCATAATATTGCTGGAGTATTATCGATCAAGCAGCCTTCGTTTACCCCGTATGACCTCCACCTATGTCGGGGACAAATGGGTTGGTGAGATGCTTTCGGGACATCCAATTCGTTTCAACAACATATTTAGAATGTACGTCCCGATATTTTTAGATCCACTTCACGAGTTATCTCTAAACCATGGACTTCGAGGTTCTTCAAGAACATCACGAAGAGAGGTACTGGCCATAACGTTATATATTTTGTCACGAGAATGAATCGGTTAGAGCGACCATGGAGAGGTTTCGGCATTCATCCGAGACTATCGGTCGCTATTTCTCCAAAGGCATAAGAGCACTTGCTAGTCTAGCTACTAAAATCGTCAGGCCAGAGGATTCATCATTTGCTCATACCCTAGTTCAAATTTTAAATGATCCCCGTTACATGCCTTATTTCAAAGTAATTTTTATTTTCTTTACGTACATACAAAAAAAAATTCTTCTAACATATGCAGAACGCAGCCGCATAGGTGCAATTGATGGTACTCACATACATGCTCGAGTAGCCAGTAAGGATAAGGTGACTTTCATTGGTCGAAGTGGTTCACCAACTCAAAATGTCATGGCGGTATGTGACTTCAACATGTGTTTCACGTATGTTATGGCGGGTTGGGAAGGGAGTGCACATGACAGTCGAATTTTCTCGTACGCCATTACAAATAGATCGCTGGGTTTTCCTCAACCGCCTCCAGGCAAGATATGATTTTTAATAGTCTTACTTATATGTGCTTATTGTGCATAACAATAACTATCATAACGAGGAAATACTTATTTGGTCGATGCTTGGATACCACTATGCGGAGAGGGTATTTAAAGTCATACCCGGATACGAAATACCACATCCCGGATTTTGAGCGTTCTAGTGGCGTCGCCCGGGGCAGAAAAGAAATGTTTAACAAGCGGCACTCTTCTTTGCGCGGTGTGATCGAAAGAACATTCGGCGTTTGGAAGAACAAATGGGTCATCCTGCGCGATATGCCTCCGTACCCATATCAAAGCGGACACACATCGTAATTGCTACGATGGCGCTTCACAATTTCATTAGACGGCATCCCTCTCGGTACGATACGGATTTCAACATGGGCGACGCCGACGAGAGTCATATCCCCTCCGATGAATACGATTCTCATCTTGGGGATTCTACTCTAGAGGACGTCATACGGTATGAAGAATTTGTTACACGGGATGCGGAAGGTGCATCGGAGATGGTCGATTTGATGGAGCGTATCACGGATGCGATATGCGACTCTCGAACCGATTTTATGTGACTTTGTATTGATTTTGTTTCAATATCTTAAGTATGTGAAATATAATACCACTTTATATTTCAATAGTTGAATGAACCTTTGAATTTAACCTAAAAATTGATCTTCTTTTTGTTTATTGAAAAGATTATCAAAATATGTCACCCACATATGTTGAATATATTCTTATAAGAAAAATACTTTCTGATTACTGCCTGTGTAATGTTGAGCTTTCAATTGCTCTATAATGGAGGAACATTTTCTTTTATCGTGGATTTTATGATAGAACAAGCATGAAGGCTTATTGCCTATTCCTTGAGGATTGTTGCAGTATTATCTTGCCTACTAAACCAGTGAAATTTGCTATCAGAGTAGCCTCTCAACTGCTAGTGCAGAATCAGAATCAGGATTGATGCATAAAAAATGTAATATAAATAGGTAGGAAGTGTTCCTATTTGCTATCAGAGTAAAAGATAAGTTGCTTGCATATATGTACCACGTTTAGATATTACATATGTAAATACATAAGAATTATGTGGTACGTATGTAAATGCCGATAATTTGTATTACATAAGTTGCTTGCATGTTTCGTTAAATTTGTTTCTGAATAATCAAGATGTATAATTTGTTTCAAATTTTGAATCCGTGATTAAAATTTTATAATGAAAATTCTTATTATACAGGTTTAATTATAATAACTGTATAACTTTTGAGCTGGCTTAAAATGGGCAGAAGAAATTGACCAAATTCTGGCATACTTGCTTAAATATCAAAGAGTTTGAGCATGGTGTTAAGCCACTAGCAGACCAGCTCGAGGTAAGTGTGAAATCTTTTCCTATCTTGTGAGATGAATGAAGCCAGCTTGAGCCAACATCTGCAAGCCAATGTCTGGTTTTGGCATACATGTCTAGGATTCTAAAAACCAGACATAAATGATACAATCAAGTTGCTTATAAATGCTGGTTTAACCTTTATCCTGAGGCAGTGGAAAGGAATGTTGTTGGAAATTTGGCTTTTAATGCCTTTACCTTTTTGATTATTTCAGAAGTTTAGCCTTCTTATGCTCATGCTAAAATAAAGTAGGCATAATATCTGCTTCGATCAGTTTAGCCTTTAACCTGAGGCAGTGGAAAGGAATGCTTGTTGGAAATATGGCTTTTAATGCCTTTACCTTTTGCAGTTAAACTCTTGTTCAATTGTCCAATGGAGGGGTTGGGCTTTATTGCTGATCCTTTGCTTGCTGGTTGGCTTAACGTTTCTTTGCTATTGAGGGGGTTAATTTTTTGTGGAGTTCAATCTAACTGTTTTCTTTTCTTTGGTAAATTGCAACTCTTGAAAACTTCTGTCTGGAGTTATTTGGCCTATTGGTTCAAGTATATGTGGTAGGAATTAGAAAAAAATCACTTATCTTTGTAATAATTATCTCTATAATAGAGGCAATTCCAAAGAGCTTCATACTATTGCTTAGGTTACTTCTAAACCGAAGCATGTTGGAGGACTTGATATTCCAAATTTGGATTTTATCGATCTTATGTGCAAGTCAAAAATCATTCTAAGGCATTACAACTTCTCTTCTCTTCTTGCTTCATGGTGTATTGAACACTATAGTGCCTTATGATATAGGAGTAGAAGTAAGATTTCTCCTTATTGGTAAAATCTGTGTCAACTTTCGGTGAAACTGGAAGAGCTATTAATTTTGAGATTACTATTAAATAGTAATCTGATGTTCTTCTTTGATCAGTGGCTTGCAGGCTGGTCTTTATGTGAAAATTTTGGTAATGCTGTTTTTCCAATGGATAAGTCTACATGATCTTATCAAAATTAAAGATTTTAATTCATAATATAGTAGCTAGTCCCTTTCCAATTGGAGTAAATACATTTGGTTTAGAGGGCATTCCAGCATATTTGCTTCATTTGCTTGCAAATTTTTGGAAGTGCTCTTTTTTGTAAAGGAAATATGGTTAGCATATGTTGTGTTCTTTGTTATGTTGATCATGAAAATTACAAGTGGGTAGCCTTACTGTTCAATGTTTGTAGATCTTATCATGTTCCAGTTTTTGTAATTTCGAGAACGATGGATGTTTCATTTTTTCTGAATTCTTGGGATTCCATATGGACATTCAAAGACACACTTGAAGCATCTTCACTTGTTGGATGGTGCTTATTGGGGAAGAAAAATAATGATAGGGAATAGCTGCTCTTTTATTTTGAAACTTCAGCTTTAAATGATCTTAAATTTAATGTGCCAGCCTTATTAATTTATCTCTTCTCTTTTATTCTGCATCACGATTTCTGATACGGAAATGCTGCTTGCTGTTACTAAAATAACTTGTTTCTGAAATTATTCAGTCTGCTTCATGATTCTGACTGCGAGGACGAGATCCTCCTTCATGAATAAAATACGTAAATGCATTGGAATTTGGTGGTGTGCATGTAAACTCTTTTCCTTATAGAGGAAGGATCCTTAAAGAGGGCAAAATTCTCATCCTCTCTTCTATAGTTGGTTTCGTATTTTTTCTTCATTTTCTGTATTAGATTTCATGGATTGGCTTTAAAATCAGTTGTACCTGTCTTTAAAACAGCATGGATGGCCTTATGTTTTCTAAGGCAACCGCTGTTTTGAAGAGGACCGTTTCCTTCACTTGTTCGGAATTTAAGTCCATGAAGTTAATTTCTCTCCATTGATACCCTACGGTTATAACTAGCTTTCTTCTACTTATAATTTGGATTTAAAAGTGCTTCATATTTATCTGCTGCATATTTAATGGTATGCAATGCTTATATATATATTGTTATTGCTACATATCATCGGCTACATATTTACTTGCCTAGTATAACTCGCTACATGTTCACTTATTGGGAAGGCTGGAAATGCTTTTACTTGCTCTTTGGAATGGTTTTACTTGCTTGTTTGGAATGTTTTTACTGCCTACTGCATGTTGTGAATGGATTTATTGGCAAGGTGGAAATGGTTTTAAAGTGTACTTTGTCTTCAATTACTGCAATTGTGCAGTTTTTACTCTACTAGAAAAGGAATTTGTAATAATTGTATCTTTAAGGTGTTTGAGTGCTGTGAATTGCACCGGCAAGTGGTTAGAACTTCATGTAATAATTGTAAATCATTTTGTATTGAAGTAATAAAAAACTTTGCTGCTCTTTCCCCGTGGATGTAGGTCACTTCGACCGAACCACGTAATTTGTTGTGTCTCTTTTACGATTATTTGGTTTTACTTATATGTTGGTGTAATGTTAAAATTCTGTAATGAAATTTTCAGCAAATTTCTGACTTCACAAAAAGCTGTATGCATGTATACATATCTGAATAATGAACCCAGAAATTGAGTGAGTTGCTACCTTTTCCCTAACTGATATAGCAGCAGCTTGGATGGCCCCAGGTTTGAGGTTACCTGCTTCTTCAAAGGGCTATCTATATTCTTCTTTCCCCTGACCGATTCTTCAAAATCATAGTGTAAATGTACATTTGATTATTTTGTGCAAATAGATATGACAGTTTGGTTTTATAATTATTGCCAAATTGATCAACAGTAGGAGGTCACTCCATAGATGCCAAATTGATACAGGCTTCACTGCTTGGCTGCTGTACATAAAATTTCTCATGGCGGGTTTGCCTTTATACGTAACACTACTGTCAGGTACTTGGTATTAAAATTTGGAAACTCTTTGGCATGGTAGTTGTGAAATCTAGCTTGAACAGCGAAAAGTTAAATGAATTTTTTTAAATTAGTTACGGAAGTTGTCCTAGTTCCAAAATGGTGAATGAAATTTTTTGAAACATTCATATATTTTGAAGTTATCCTGGTTCCAAAAGGTTCCAAGCTATTCGTAGACCCATGCCTCAACACCCTTGCTGCTTTAGAATTTACATATATACCACCCAGTTTATATGTATTTACATGCCTAACGCCTAAGGTTAACTTTTAATACTCACATGTTGGGCCATCCTTACTTTGACCCCATCTGCTCTTATAATTACTGAGCTATTGGTTTTATTATTTTTTGGGAAGCTTTACATATATCCCTTTTGAGCTCAATAAGCAGTTAGGCCCCTCCATTTTTAAAGTATGCACTTGTTGATTTCTATTTTTTTTTTGCATCTTTTAACAAATGGCAATTTTGTTGAACTTGTATTTTACCGTTGGCAGTGTTTTTTTGGAAAGTTTACATACATACCATAGAATTCATTTATGCTACCCTACCTGGTGTATATTACTTTTTAAAAGTTAATCAAACATCCTCTGCTCAAACAAGAATCCACATATTTGTTGATGGGGTTTTCTTGTTTTTTTTGTGCGATCCAAAGGAGGGACCTAATTTCTTGGTTTGGAGAAACAATTACTTGGTTTAGGAGAAACAGGGCAACCTAAATTTGAGTTCATTGTCGTAATGGGATAGAGAGTTGCAATTTTAATATTGAGGGAATTAGTTTGAAGTTAGCAAAATTTTATTATCTGGTTGCCTTGTTGGAACCTATTTAACAGTTCAACTGTTCAAGTAACACATAAAAGAATATTGTGTAATTATTATTATTACTTGAAAAGTGGTAAGGCTTACATAAGACGGAAATATTATCATACAGCTGAGCTTGCATTTACTTTAGATTTTTTGTATAGCTTGGAATAAATCCATTGGGTCTTTGTTTGTTTTCCTAATAATAGCTTCAATGGCTGAAAGTGATTCATGTGAAGCTCAGGGAAGATTATAGTGGATTGAAGGATTTGCTAGATCTCCCGCATTGCTTGCTTTGTCTCAGCCTTGATAATTTTGGCACCTTCGACTTGGTTTACCCTTGCATTTAAAACATCAATATGTTGCAACATTCTATTATTTCTTGCAAGCAATTTTGTTTAAGAACTGATTTTTTTTCTTTCTTCATTACATAACAATTAAAAAAGTGTTAAGGTTGATCAATCCCACATGTTTTGGCTATTACTGATGCATTTTTTTTTTTTGGAAGGGAAACATAGCCAATGCTTCAATGAAAACCTTGAATTGATGTGAAGCAATTCATTGAAGTAATTCATTGAATTTCTTTTTAATCGATTTGTGAATATTTTATGCATTCTCTAGTGGTTATCTATAATTAGGTTAATTTTTTTATTTTGTAATTATATATTTGCAGGAAAATGAGCTACAGGTCTGCAGTAAAGTCCGACCGAGTACTATGTCGATGCGGCTTGCCGTCCATAATACTCATGTCACGCCAGGAACATAGCTACGGGCGACAGTTCTACAGATGTCCTCGGTGGGGACAAGGATTAGAAGATTGCGAGTTCTTCGGGTGGTTTGATAATACGTACGTAACTACATTATCCCGTACGAACACCGTTGCTCGAGGATCCATGGTATCACAAGTTCAACACATTGCTTCTAGTTCGACTGCTTCCCACACAGACAAGCTTACTCACAGTTTTGTGGTGTCATAACCAAAGAACAACCATCGTGACATGCTCTTACATCATAAAATGAATGCTGTCATTTTTCTCCTTGTAATTTTAACCTGCTACTTCTTCTTTTTTATTTAGGTTACGTGAAACTCACTATTAGGTGTGGTCTCTATGTATTTTGTATTTAGGTTTCAGATTGTACTTGTATTTTATTTGGATGCCTGTTAGATATGTAAATATACTGTTGTATTTTGAAAACCTTTCATTAATATGTTTGATCTGGTTTTAAAATGAAAAATGTTTGAGTGGTGTATATGTGAATAATTCTTAAGCGATACCAATGCTTGTCATTTTCGACTTGTTCGAATATTTATTAGTAAAAAAACGGCTCATAGTCAATGTGTCATGTGAATTAAAGCTTCATGTTTGGAGCAAATCAAATATTTTTAGTCATTTTTAAAGCTTGTTCTCGGCTTATATTTAACTTGAATGATTTACAAAATTATAAATTTGAATATTTTTTTGAATACAGTAAAAAAAATTAATGATTGTGATCGAAATTTAAAGCGAGCTTAAGAACTAACGTCATAGCAGTAAATGATATTTGATGGTAGATTAGAAGCATATTGTACATTTGAAAGGGATTGGTTAGTGAGGTGAGGTACACAAGATTTACATAAGAATTGCATTGTATATAAGTAAATATTTAAATGAAAAATTTTTTATTTAAAAATATTTGTCGTTAAATTTTAAATAAGATTTTATACTTAATAAAATTTTTTAAGAAAAAAGTAACATAAATTGTTATTTTTCTACAAACAATCGCATATAAGCGGTTTTCAAACCGCGAAACCAAACAACTCAACGAACTTATTCATTTCGAGGGCGTAACGATCATTTATCCATAAACAGCTGCTAATCAGCTGTTTTCAAAACACTCAAACCAAACAAACAGACAGCTTATTCGAATCAGCAGCTTATATGAATAAGCAGCTTATCTGAATAAGCTGACTACCATTCAGCTACCCCAAACAGACCCTAAGTGTATGAATATGCTTTATGAGAACAATCCTTCTCTTAACTATGTGTATAAAGGATATTTTAGTATTTCACATTTGTGTTATGCTGATGATTTGATTATCTTTACTAATTCTAATAAAAGAACTATAAAAAAGATTTGGAAGCTTATTTATCATTTCCAAAGGGCTTCTCGTTTGCATTTTAATACTTCTAAGTGCTTCTTTTATGGTTCTAAACATATTTCCTCTGTTAAGTTGAATTGGATTGACCATTTTACTTCCTGTCATCATGCTGCTTTACCTTTTAAATATCTTGGTTTTAATTTGGCCAGGCATACTAACAGGATTAATTTATTTTCTGATTTAGTGGATAAGATTAGGAAGAGAATTCATTCTTGGGAAAATAAGCTTTTGTCTTTTGGAGGGCGTATTACTCTTTTAAAGAGTATTTTTACTTCTCTCCCTCTTTATATTATTCAAGTGATGAATGTTCCTAATGCTATTATCAGAAAATTGGAGGTTATGTTTAACAGCTTTTTGTGGGATGCTTGTAGGAGAAAAGGCTTACACTGGAAATGTTGGGATAAAATTTGTAAGCTTATCTCTAATGGTGATGCAGGTTTCGGAAAAATTTCGACTCTATTCGTTTTAACTTTATGAAATTATGGTTTCATTTTAGAGAAAATAATTCTATTTGGTCTTTTCTTCTTACTTCTAAATATTGTGGTAATTTTCATCCTTTATGCATTACCTCTTCCAAGAATGATTCGTATATTTGGAAAGAGATGTTGAATGTCGCTGGCTTGGTTGAGAACATGATTTGCTGGGATTTAGGTTATGGTAATTTATCTTTTTGGTATGATAATTGGACCACTTTGGGTCCTCTTGCTTGCAGTTATGGTGGGCCTCAGGAAATCAGGATCAAAGTTAATGATTTCTGGGAGGATTCTGGTTGGAATTTGGATAAGTTAAGGAATGTTCTTAACCTAAATACTGTTAATTTCATTGCTAATATTCCTTTAGCTACTGACAGAAAAGATATGCCTAAAATTAAAAGCAAAATTGGTGATTCTCTAACCAAGACCTTTGCTTCTGTTCAATTTGTGCCTGTTGGTTTAGATCTGGATTGGGCTTGGAATAAATGGCTTAAGCCTTCCATCTCCTTTTTTACTTGGAGGTTATTACATAATTGTATTCCTATTGATGATCTTCTTAAGCTTAAAGGCTTAAGAATTGTGTCTAAATGTTATTTATGCGGTATGGATGAGGAGAATATAATGCATATGTTCGTTAACTGCAGTTTTGTAGTTCAAATCTGGAATTACTTTTTCATTATTAGTGGTAGGGATGAGTTGTTTAATGGCTACATTTCAATTGTTGAAATGTTTAGAGATTGGAACAGTAAAGGGCATCCTTTTCTTAATGTTATACCCTCTATTATTGTTTGGTTCATCTGGATTTCCCGTAATAATATCAAGTTCAATAATATAGCTAGTAATCCTACTCAAGTCATTGGGCAAATTACTGCTTATTTCAATAAATGCTTTACTGTTTTTGATTTCAGTAAACACATTAATAACGAATATATTAAATCTATTGCTTATAATCTCAAATTCGTATGAACTCTAATAACAACTACGTTACTAAAATTTTTTGGAGCAAACCTCCTGCTCCTTTCATCAAAATAAATACGATCTTTGCTGGAATACTTTAAAAGCTGGTATAGGAGGTATTTTCCGCGATCTGGAATGGCATTCTTTGTGATCTAGTTTACATCTCCTCTTCTGCTAGTTCTTCTTTAATCGCTGAGACTGAGGCTTATTTTATTTGCTTTATATATTGCTCAGAATAGAGGTTGGATTAATATTATTTTTGAGATTGATTCCTTATGTTTGTGGAATATACTTGCTATGCATCATAACTGTCATTGGAGTATTGTTTTACATATTAAGAAAATTAAGGCTTTGATTATTAAAATGAATGTGATTTGGACGCATACGAAGCGTGAAGGCAACGTGGTGGCGGACTGGATTGCCAAATTTGGATCTCATTTGCACCAACCTTTGGTTTCTAATGTTATTCCTATCTTCTTAAATTCTGTCATTATGTTAGATCGTTAATATTTTGTGTTTGTTTGTGTTTGTTTGTGGTTGAGTCGTGTGAGTTTGTATGTTTTCTTTTTTTGAAAGAAGGACCTAATTTTTTCTCTTTTTTGGGGATTGTAGGGTGTGTGCGTTGGGACATTTTTCCCGGTTTTGTACTTTTTATTTTGATGAAAAAAAATTGAGCCTATTGTGCTCTTTTATTAAATATATATATATATATATATATACACCGGTTTACTAACCACCGATCGCCGTCGACCTCCGTCACCGCCGACCTCCGTCACCGTGGACCTCCACCAATCATCACAATCGACTGAACAACCGTACAAATACCGCCGACATTGTAGTCTCAAATGCCATAATATTTCCCTCCCGTCCGTGGGATTGTGGCTTCGTAAACGTCAATCAAAAGTGGATTTTCGATTAACCGGCCAGACTCCGTGGTTTTTCCCTTTACGGGGTTTTCCACGTAAAAAACTTCTGGAGTCACTGCTTGTTTCCTTTTCATCTGTGTGCGTGCTGGATTCTCGTACAACGCTAAGACGATACTTTGTTACTCTACCGCCATGAATTTTCTAGCACACATCAATATATATATATATATATATATATAAACACACATGCACACACATGTACCTAAATTTTTTATATTTGAGTACATTACACTCAATCTTTGACACTTCATATTAAGAATATCACTTTAAGACCATTGTGTTATAAATGTAAAGATCAAATTTTAAGTGTTATGCATGTAAATAAGGTATGTAATTTTTGTATTTTTATTTTTATTTTGATGTGATATTGTAACAATAAATTATCATATGTTTTTTTTCAAAGGAAATGTTGAGAAATTGGATGATGCTAAGAATTCCACTTCCTGAATTGGCGGTCTGATGCATCTATGGAAATTATCTTATTTATATTTCCTTCTTCTTTTAGTTCCAGCTTTCCTTTAGCAGATCCCGCCAATTCTTCTATTTTCCCCAAAATTCGGGACTTGCTTCCAATTTGCAAAGACTGATTCACAAGGCTGATATAGCAAAAGGCTGATTCCAATTTGCATTGGGATTTGATTCACGAGGCTGTCTCTGATTGTCCTTTGTTTAGGGGAAAAATATTACGTTAGGATTCCGCATGTAGAGTTACGTGCTGGTAGTCACGTGCAATTCCTTAATAATACGGAGGAATAATCTTTCGTTAGTTACTTCGTGGTCGCGTATTTTTGGGTGAATGCAAAATAAAATATGAAATATTCATTCGTAAAGACTTCGCGTTATTCAAGTCTTATTGTGCTTGAATAACGCGGAATAACACGGAGGAATATTTTCGGTGTTATAATAACGCAGAGGAATATTCGTCGTGTTATTCCGCATTATTCACTAAAACATCGTCGACCACGAGTAACACGGGAATATCCTCGTTGTTATTTCGTTAAGATCTTGCGCATTTCACTGGCCGTTGATTGGACTTCACACGTAACTCTACGTGCGGAGTCTTGATGTAATATTTTTCATTGTTTAAGCAAGCTACCTTAAATCATTCTTTGGCCTGAACAAGAATAAAAGTGCTCACGGTTATAGGGAAGAAAATTGGCATAAGAATTACCTCCACTGCATTTTCCTCGTGATTCCTCTTTCATGTGTGATGGCTTTCATTTACGAAGAAAAGGAATAGCTTGTCGTCGCTTCTCCAGTTTATGTCTTCTTCATGTGTGGTGCTCACTGGATAAGTGAAGAAGAGATGGGGAGAGAAAAGTGAGGAGGGAGAGAAAGAGGTAGAGAGAGAAAGACTGGATTTTCTGTAAACGCGAGGCGATCGGCGTATAATTCCTCGAAGCTAATAAAATCCTCCTCGTGTACCCGTTGACGTAGGAAATTTGTCAAACCACGTAAATCTTTGGGTGATTTTATGTGTCCAGTTTCTGTGCGACTTCGTTCCAATTTTTTACTTTATTGTCGTCGTTTTGCACAACAAGTGATATCGAGCTCAAGCCTTGATCCGAGGGAAAACGACGGTTGTGATGGCTTTATTGACTGAGATCGAGAAATTGATAACATAGATTTTGGTTACTGGAGAATGCAAATAGAAGACTACTCTATGGGAAGAAATTTCACATGCCGT
The DNA here is from genome assembly GCA_022702705.1 of Papilionanthe hookeriana x Papilionanthe teres. Lineage (NCBI taxonomy): Eukaryota > Viridiplantae > Streptophyta > Magnoliopsida > Asparagales > Orchidaceae > Papilionanthe > Papilionanthe hookeriana x Papilionanthe teres. The sequence goes on along the minus strand of CM040439.1, from coordinate 46,952,840 downwards.
TACTGGGAAAGATATCGGAAAAAATGGATGAGATCGATCAAATTTGTTGAATTGACGGTGTTCCGGTGCTATTCGGTTAACCCCGTCGAGATCCGTCGATCACAACGTCATCAAACAAAGAATTATTGCAAATCCCCACACGCTTTATCACGTACGTACGAAAAGCATTTACCTGTAACAAGGTGCACTCGATGAGAAAGTTATTGAACTTTAAGATAGTGAAAGGTGTGTCTCGTTGTTGAACCCTCTCGACAATTTCAATATCATCACAAATCAATTGTCATGTCAAAATTGATTTCGACGATGAGATACATGCGCTGATATTGTCGGTTTCATTGTCAAATAGATAAGAAGACATGAGGATGGTAGTTAGGAATTATGTAGGTAAATCTAAACTGAAATATGATGATATTCATGATTTGATTTTGGCTGGGGAGATGCGCGGGAAAGATTCTGGCAAGACCACGTGTTCGAGTTCGACACTGAATGTTGATTCTAGAAGGAGATCACAAGATAGGAACTCAAACGTAGTGGTGATCAAAATCAAAACACGCAGGCAAGAGCAAGTCAAAGTTCCGTCAACAACCAACCTCGCCGGGACCGCGGCAAACCGGTCACATGTTAAGAACTCACGATATTATAATTGAACAAGTACAGGATGTGTTATTGCTAGCAGTTTACAGTTTTATTGATGACTGGATACTAGATTGAGGAGCTTCTTTCCGTACATCTTTCCACCGAGAGTTAATGTGAAACTATGTTGCAGTTGACTTGGGAAGGTATATTTGGCTGATGGAAAAGCTTTAAACATGGTGGGGATGCGAGGCGTTGACATTGCACTCCCTAACAAGAGTAAATGGATTTTGCAAAAGGTCAGACATATTCTTGAGTTGAAAAAAAACCTCATTTTTGTTGGGTTGTTCAATGAAAGTATTATTTAGTAGTTGTTCTCGCATACATCTCTGAAGGTTACTAAAGGAGCATTTCGTACCGGACGGCTACAGATAAAATCGACACTCATATATGACTACTATCGAATTTCACTTTTTGTGGAGGTTCAGTTTCTTCTTAGAAGCCTATGATCTAGTCATAAGACGTTCCCTGTTTTAAATGCTTCTTTGCTTTTCTTGGAGTTCCACATGTTTGATCCCAAACATGAGGGAGCTCAAGAGGGTTCTCATAAGATTGCTTGGCTTTAGGGTTAATCCCAAATGATGTGGCTTTAGTCAGTCCTGCACACACACAGACATACCTTCGCAATTCTACTCACAACATAAACCCTAAACCAAACACCCTTAACCTCGTTCCCCACTCTTTTGGAGACTCATGTGGGTGGTTCCTTAACCCTTTGCCCTCGGCTAGGGTTTGGCTAAGACCAGCACATGGAGGATCCAAAATGATATTTCCCTTGGTCCATGGCCCAGATAAAGTGACCTCATGATTAACATCCCCAATTGATCCCAATTTTACCAAACTTCCCAAATTTGGTCTCCTGGCCCCAAACATTCCAAATGATTCAAATGGCCCAAAGTACCTAAAATTTCTCAAAATACTCCCAAATTAGCCAAAATTACCAAAATACCTTTCATACCCAAAAAATTCCAAAATTTTCCAAAATCTGCAAAATCACTCCAAATGATCCCAAACTCAATTCAAACCACTCCATTGAGCTCAATTTGACCAAATTGATCATTTTTTTGACCAAAATCCTCAAATTGCCCTTAAATGCCCAAAATGCCCAAATCACCCCCAATTTTCACCAAATTGATTTCAATCTCACCCAATTTCAATTTTAAATCAAAATTCATCATGTCCAATCTCAGTTGAAGCCAAATTCAAGCCCAATTGAGCCAATTTCAAGACCAAATTTCAAGCCCTATTCAAAATCCCTAATTTTGCCAAAATTCCCAAATTCCATTAAATTGTACTCCAAAAATCTTCTCATACTTTCACCCAATTGACTCTCAAATATATCATGCCAATATCCTAAACAAAATTGATCAACAAATTGAGCCAAATTTGAACTCAAACCTCACCCAAACTCAACCCAAGCTAAAATGCCTAACCAAAAATTCAAAATTCCCCCAATTTGAACTTCACATCCCCTCAAATCCAACCCAATTGATATTCAAAATTCTTCATAGAAATCTCCTAAACCAATTTGAACATTCAACCAAATCAAAGCCCTAGCTCAATCCAAACCCAAATCTAGTCCAAATGCCCCAAAATTGACCATGAATTAGAACCCATCAAATTAAATATCATAATCAATTCAAAACTACCCAATTCCTCTTCCAAACTTCTCATGCCAATTATCCACATCAAATTGATCAATCACTTTGCCCAAATCTTAGGCCAAACCTAAACCAGACCCAAGTCCAAACCAAAACCACAAACTTGACCAAACCTATTCAAATTAACCAAACCATGGTCACCATAGCCAACTTCTGAACCCTAGGAACCAAGCTAGACCCACCTAGCCCAACCTAGTTGAGTCATGGACAAGTCCCATGAATTAGGGGATCTCTTCCCATTTCTTGCCCAAACCAAGGAGATTTGTCATCAGTCATCAAACCTCCCAACTAAGCACCATTAAGAGCGGCCCTGCTCCGGCGACCACTCCTAGCCACCTCGCCCTTGGCCTAAGACTACTACTACGGAAACATCAAAACCCGAGAGCTTCACCATTCAACTCCCACACACAATGTGGCTAGCTCCTTACGAAGGAATCGCATCGTTCACTTCCACCCGCAACATTTTCCACCCTCGTCACTCATGGTGGCGTATCATGCTTATTTAACCATCATCACCTCCCATCGCTAAAAGTGGAGAGTGGCTCAAAAATGATTTTGGGAGCTCCTTGTAACTAGAGAGACATAAGAAAAATAAAATGGAAGTTAAAATAAATATTTAACTTTTAAGGCATATTTTAAATTTTAAATAATTAAAAATAATTAAAAAATCATAAAAATCACAAAAAAGTAAAAGGGCACTAAAATGTTCTAAATTGTTTCCGAATCACTTTCAGACCGACATTTTTCCTAATTTCGAAAAGATTATGAATTTTTAAAGCAAAAATGAATTTTTTCATTTAATAAACAAACATAAAATTTGTTTCTATGGGTTCTGTGAACAAAGAGATTTAAGAAAAATATAAAAATTTATTTTCCACTATAATAATGTTTTATATTTAATTAACGCTGAAAATAAACAAATAATTATAATAATTAAAGTAAAATTTAAAAAATCATGAAAATTGATCTAGATGATCCTCTAACCAATTTATTTCTAGATGGTCCCATGAGCCGTATGGCTCATTTTGATAAGTTAATGAATTAACTTGAAAAATACATATTTTTGCATTAAAAATAATTCTAAAAATAAAAATATAAAAATCAGAAAAATATATATTTTTTCCTCTGATATTTTAGCTGACCCATGAGTGGGGTAACATAAAAATTTCAAAATCACTTGAGAATAATTTAAAGAATTATAAGGTGATAAGGCCTTAAAGGGCAAAATGATAATTATGAAATTTAAGCCCTAACTAATGCTCAGGTTATATTAAAAGGTAAACGGGTAATATATGATCATACTTGACTTTTCAAAGTGGTTGAAACACAATGGATTAAGAGATTGAAACCAATTCCTCATTTTTCCTTAACAAGGGCATAATTGTAATTTCCCCTAATTATTATAATTTGGAAGTTAATTGAATTAAATGATACTAAGGTGAGAGGTTCGACTTTGGAAGATAATAACTTACTAATTTAAGACCCCTTGTTAATATTTAAATGATGTTATAATCCATGATAAAAATTAAATAAAGCGTAATTTAAAATCCCTAAAGTTCTAAGTTTATTTCACCCATAGGTCTTAAGGGCTTAGAAGTGAGTTAGGCTTAATCCAAGTTTATTTAATGAGCTCTAGAAAAGAAAATTTAACTAATCACGAGCACTTTGAAAAACACTAATGGCCCAACTCTCAATTTCAGTTGATTAAGTTTCTTAACAAATCAATTTATCTTTAAAGGCCTCACTCACATAATTCCTAAACGAAACATCAAATGATAATTACCTCACTTAGAGTGATGATTGAAACATTATGGTTCATTGAGCAACAGGATAAAACATATCTATTGAACCTTAAACTTGATGACGGATGAATGATTTAGCAATTTAATAAGTTCAGAAGAAGTCGAGACGTTCCAAAGGATCTTAAAAAAGGTATAGGGTTTATGCCCCACACTTCTTTATAGCCATTTGGATATCTTGAAGGAAAATTGAACCCATTATGTCTTTGCTCAAGAAAATTATCCTTAAAATTCAAATGAATAAGAACTCACCAAGTTATGATTAGGAGTCAATAGGATCACCCCAAACCGTTTTCCTACTTTCCTTTCTACAATTTATTTAAATTCATGCTTATTGCATTGTGATTGACTTTTACTTTACCACATTTACTTACCTACGCTTTCTTTACTGCACTTGCATTTACTTACCTGCAAAGTTCAAGAAAAAATAAAACTCAAGGCGAACAAAATTTCTTTTCAAAATTAAACAACATTCATTAAAAAAAACAAAAGATAATTAAATTAATACACCCTCTTTAGATGATCAGGAATCCCTCGGATGAGGCAATCTACGGCTGTTAATGAGATTTCGATCCGAAATGAATTTAACAATTCATTTGCATCTGCGGAATCCGAAGAAAATAGTAATGTCGAAATGAGGGAACCGTGAGATCATAACATATGTCGCTTAATCAACCTAAAGTCCCCCCATAAGACATCTAAAATAATGAGAACAACAATGAAACTTGGCATACACCTGCTTCTCGAATCCTTCAAACCTCTCGAACTTACACTCTAAACTCGAAAACTTCTACAACAAGCGAGTCAGAGCACGCACCACGCAAGCAAGATGATGAAGACATGTAGAACATCTTCGAGAGAGCAAAGGAGTCTAAAACAGTAAATTTGTTCATAGAATTAACACAATTCATAAGACTATGAAGTTGTTTGCTAGTGCGACATAAATTCTCAACCAATCTTTAAGCTTTTGTACAAACTTGTTGTACAATATAAACCCTAACTCTTCTTATGATTCTTAGGTCGTCGTTCGGTGCGATATAATCCCCCCATCTTTTCGTACCATTCGTATGATTGCATTCATGATGTAAGCCCTACATAATAAAAGCAAGATAACATTAAATAATATCTCTTTGAAAACCGAAGCCGAACCGAGGATAGTTTGAAAAGTCACCGAGATCTCTCCTCGTGACTGCAGATCCCCTACCATTTTCTTGGATTCCATAATAGATGTTCCCATTTGCACTTTCCCATTTGATACTTCATATGTCCGACCTTGAAAAACCTAAACCTTTAGAGTTCATGAAGACAATTTTTTCTGATCATTATCGAGAGTTCTCTTAAGTGACTTCGTTTATTTGAGAGGTAATTAACTATGGCCAAGCCCGCCTTATAGGAAACTTTAAGAACCCAGGTAATATAAACCATATTTAATCTTTTTGATTAGATAAAAGAACTTGTCAGTCAACATAAATGGTTCGCATACTGAAAAAATGTCATAGATTGTTTAGTTTGTTTAAATTACTTCATCATCAAGTAATGCGTATGTTCTTCGGGGTTGATGCATAGCCTTGCAACGTCGTGTTCTTTTATTTAAACTATTCCGTATATGATATCGCCTGATCTCATATTTTCAAATTAAAATTTTACTTTCTAAAATTACATATATTTATTAAATTAAATTCTATTTTTAAAAGAGGGCGATGTGATATCCATTTCGGTGACCGACAATTTCTAAATTTTAGCGAAAGACAACTATAAAGCTACTCAACACTGCTGATACCGGCAGCTTGCAGAGCACGACAGACTGCTGCATTGGTAGGTTATCACCTAAGTCGTGGGCATGAAAGAACTTTATCCGTATGCAAGCTACCATAGCAGTAACCGCTAATCTCAAGATGTGTGAGAGTTGTATTATGAGGAAATAGAAGAATGTCATTAAAAAGAGGCGAAGATCAAAGTGCAAGTGAAAACTCGATCTTGTGCACACTAATAAAGGGGACCTTCTCCAGAATCTCTTGAGCATTTTGTTATTATGCCACAGTCATTGATGATCACAGTAGAAAGTTAAGGTTTGTTGATTTACCAGATGTCACAGTACATGGTAGTGATGTAAGTGATAAGGAAAGTGGGTCCGGGGCACCCATTCTTATTGTTATGCGGTCAGCTGCAAGCAGTCCACCCCTACAACTACAGTTTGCAGGTTAGTCAGGAATAGACGTTCTTCTCAACATTACTCATCGACCTTGAACTACATTTTGGTAATAAATGATGGAGAAATATAAAGTAATGAAGAAACCATGCAAGATGAAAAATCGGGAGCAAGTGAGCTGACCATGAAGAAGGAGATGAATTCCCAATTGGAAAATCAGACATGGGAGCTCGCAAAACTTCCACCCAGGAAGAACGAAAAAAAAAGACGAACTTTTATAATAATACTCATGTATCAAGTTAATAAAGATATGATGAAAATCTAAATGGGTTCAACAATTTATTATTAGTATTGAACTAAACCCAATTATTTTTTAACTCAGTATAATGTAAAGATTCTATGAGCTGCTGGAAATCGATACTCATTGGGACCAAAAATAAATAAAACTTGAGAGAAATTCTACTTGACAGTAAATATTCACCAACTGAACCAGCTAATAGTTCTATGGAATTAGGTAGCCTAATTATCTTATCTATTCTCTTGAAAATATTGGCTAATAACTATCCAAAATTTTCACCAACCGCCCAAGGCTTCACACAAGTAGAACTACTAAACTCTATTAACTTTCTATCCAAAAACTAGCTCCAAGTCCCCTCCAAGATGCTAACATGTAGACAAACTTCCTTGCTACAAGACTAGTTACATCAAATCTACTAATATATTTCTCATTATTTTGTCATATGATAATCTGAGTTTGGCATCATATAGCATAATACAAGAAATATATTGTCTCCTGCACTAAGTTAAAATCACAACATCATCAAATGTTTTTCATTTCTAACAGATTATCATCATCATACGTGCATTGAAACTGCAACAAATTCAACAAACAAAAGATTACAAAAATAAGAAAGAAATCCCAAAAATGCATTATGATACTTTCTAAGCAAGAAAATTTCATCCATATATATATATATATATATATATATATATATATATATATATATATATATATATATATATATATATATATATATATATATATATATACTAAATAAAATCCATTAAAAAAAGAGAATTACGAAGCTGGAAAATTATTTTAATGAATTTTTTTTTCCATTTTTGCATGCATTTATGTTCCAAAAATCTAATCTTTAGAGCCTCACTCACCACCTCTATTACCATGCATGCGTGAGAAGCAGAGAAACAGCTCACAGCCAACGAAATTCCGCCACATGTACAATCGACATAGGTCCCAGTGCGGTACGTTGCAGCGCGGGAACTATTCACATCTGCAGCCAACGAGCCAGCTGGGTAGGGTTAACGATACCAGGAATGGACTCCATCTGTCTAAGCAGATACGCCACCTCATCATACGCCTTACCGGTCCGCGTTGAGCAGGCCCGGTCGATCTCCCCTGAACTGGATTGGGCCGAACCGCCAGCCGGTTCGGGCCGTCCGGGAGGCCATATCTTTCCGGGAACACGTACCCTTGGTGAGGAACTCGTGGGCTAAGTACCCGGCGAGCAGTTGGTTATCCGCCGGCGAAGAATCTCCGGCAGCCAGTTCGGTTTTCGCCGCCGAAACCGTAACCGTCGGATCTCTTTCCTTCCGCTTCCTCGAGATTCTCCACGTCAGCAAGTGCGAGTTTTAAAATTGTTTTGGAATAAGAAAAGTCAGGAAAACCAAAAACGTAAATTTGACAAAATTGAAGGGCAGATTTGGAAACTAAATATTAAAATTAAAAAAAAGGGAGGGTTTTGAAGAGAATGCGAGGACGATCGCATAAGAAGGGGAGCGAGAGAAAAAAAATCGCACGAAACGGCGAGATCGGCGGCGCAGCTGCCTACGGGAGGTGGCGGCCGGCGGAACACGGCGAGAGATAGGAGAAGATAAGAGAGCAAAAGGACCAAAAAAAGCTGGAGATTTGGGGGCGTAGAAGAAGAGATTATTATAGACCATCGCCGGACTATATAAGGTGTTCTCCGTTATATAACCATACTATCCAATAATATTACGAGATTGCCACGCTATTTGTCCAAAATGCCCCTGGTTTATAATATCATTTTGCTAGGGTAGATGGGCTGTAATTTGTTAATAGAGAAATTATAGATAGCTGTAAACTCTGCGCGGTAAAGAAAAGGACAAGAGAAACAATTAATAGAGAGAGGGTAATTTTAGTTCCTTTTATAGGAGAGCGATGTTCATTGTGGGGGACAATTTAGTCTGCTGTCATCCGTCTGATGAAGAAAGAACGGCTGATTGCGGTGGGGTCGGCACCATCTCCAAAACAAGCAAGCTATGGCATTTTCGTGATTAATGAAACTAATAGGGGTGAAAGGAAAGGAAGGAAGGGGGTTAATCTGGGAAAATAGGGAAGAAGAATCTTGTTAGTGGTCCACCTAGAACGCATTCGGATTCCAATGGCCAGGATTGATCCACGTGGCGCTAGATAAATGAGGTGGGAAATGCTATTTCGCGCCGGTTTGGTGAGGGCTTCATGGAAGGTAACGGGTTACGGGTAGGAAATAAGTTCGTGGACCGAAAGCGTTCGACGGACCGACCGGACCGGATCAAGCAGTTCGCTCCGGTTCACGAAAAATATATTGGAAGGTAGTGAGCAACGATCTGGACTGTCTGATTATTGGAAAGTGATCCAATGGAGGCGTTGATGCCATCCAAACATGACGAACAGATGCTTACATACATACATACATACATACATACATACATACATACATACATACATACATATGTATGTATGTATGTATGCATGTATGTATGTATGTATATATGTATGTATGTATGTTAATAGTACAAAATTATCATCAAATGAATGAAATAAGATTTATTTATCATTTATTTATAATCAGTTCAATTAAATATTGTGAAAACTTTTAGGTCATTTTTTTAATCAATTTGATAAGCATGGCATGTGCATGAACTTGATATATATAAAACAGAGCTTAAGGCCTTATGCACCCTTAGTTCCATCTTCTACTTATAAAGATAGCATATCATGCTTTTGGCAAGATAAATACTGCTTAAAACTTGCTGCCAAAAAGCCTATGATATCTTGCAGGGCGGAACTTACTTCTTTTTTAGGGGAGTGCAAGTCAGTCTCCTAGACCTAACAAGAGAGGAGCTATAAGTACGAAGGGCAAAGTGAGATTTTAGAAGTGGGGTAAAATCCCATATTTCTGAAGGGGAAAAAGACCAAATTGGTCTCTCATATAAGAGCCTGTTTGGGGCAGCTTATTTGGTGAGGTGTCGTTTTGAAAGCGCACATGTACTGTTTGGGTAAGCTGCGTTTTCAAAATATTGAAAACACAAGGCGAAGTGAGAGCCTTTCCCTAAGAACATAAACTTTTCTAAAAAAAATAAAAATTTGAAATAAATGATCAGATCATTTATCAAATAGATTATTTTTAATCAGCTTTATCACCGTATTATTCAATAAGTCGCAAATGCTTCCAAATAGACCCTAAGTTAATATCTAGATTTAAGGAGGGGACAATTGCTCCCCTTGAACCCTATCTGGGCCTGCGCTTGATATCTTGGCCTAAAGATGGCAAGAAAAATCTACTTAAACTAATGAGCGAGACATTTGATTTGCAATGGGGAGCATAAAATTACCAAGTCGCAGTGCTTAGATTGCCTTATTTCTATCATCAACTAGATCCACTCACTTGTTCAACACTGTGACACACATACATAGCATTTCTTAGTCACCTCTAGTTAAGTCACTTACTTGGGGTATGATTGCAAATTTTATATGCTACATATGAACCTATATGTATATTATCCAAATTAGACTTATGTTTTTACAATTATTAAGTTGCGAACATATCACCCTCAAGTCTTATGTTTTTACATATCTAACATCTATACATTGTTATTTAGATTTATACCATCCTAATATTTCATATCACATAAATTGTACCACTACTTTAACTTATAATAACTGAAATACACCTTCACTTGCAAAGAATAGCGGCATATATATAGAAATTGAAGCTTAAGTAATACATGTACATATATATGAACTATGTTGTATGCAGACAAATCTTTCTTGCATTTAAATGAAATATTGAGATGGTATTCTTTCATATAGAAAATTTTATTACAAAGAAGACACCATTCATTTACACTACTAAAAAATGTGCAAGAGAAATAAAAATTAGAACTTCTTTGCTAAGGGTAACATCACCTTTAACTCTACCTTGGAGTTTATTATGACAATAATAATTGAAATTAATGTGGCAGATAATAAGATGGTTTAGGTATTACAATATTACCTTTTTTTTAAGTGGAAAGAAGGGAATAAATTGCATAATTTGGATGGTTAACATCTAGACCAAGGTAACATCACATGCTACACTCAATAAGAATGGGCAAGAGTATTGATGCTACCAAGAATCCAAGGTGAGGCAAAGGGAAAATAGTATGTAGGATCTCAAACTCAAAGAATTCACGCATGCAAGGCATAGGGATTCAACTAAGAACGCCAACGGATTCTTGAATTTTGATTTCATTCGGGTGTAGCTCCACGCAACCGCAAATTACCGCAAAGAAATGGGAAGGTGAATTTGGGATTTCATTTGTTCTCTTATCCATACTTCCCTCTTGGTCTTCGGCTTCCGTATCCACGGGGCAGCAGAGTAAAACATCACGAAGAATAGCGAGTCACATGTTCAAGCCCAAACCCCCCCCCCCCTGAATCCGACCCACACTACGCCCCTGTTGTCCCCCCAAATATGCCCTTAATTAAAATTTACTTATTGGGATAAAGACTTATTGTTGTGTTGTTGTATAGAAGTTGAAGCTTATGAGATTTTATAAATTCTATTAAAGCTACCAAATATTTTCTCCGGATTTACAAGGATTTACTTATTAACATTCCAAACAGTTTTTAGAATTTAACCTTTCAAGATTTCATAAATCTGACTTTACAGTATTTATTGAATTTACTCAATCTTATTCAAATTAAATCCTACTTACAACCAAACAACCCCTAGAGAAAGAGTATTAGTAGGAGTTGTTTGGTTCAGGATTTTATGTAGGATTTAAGCTAAATCCTGCTAAACGATAGAAAATGCCTCTGTAAATCCTACAGGTTCTTAAAACTCGTTTATTGATCTTTTTTTCCTTAAAACTGGATTTGCCAAAAGAAATAAGAAGCGTGATTTATGAGATTTAGAGAGGGTGAAGCTTGTGGGATAAATCTGCTAAAACTAACCAATAATTTGATTTATTAAATCCAAATTTACTAAATGAATAACGATAATAACTGAAAATTAATTTTAGATCGAATTTCTATCTAACCGACCTCCAAGATTGAAATTGGTTCATTTAACATCATATTGATGTTAGGTATGTCAAAGATCGTTAAATCCATTATGACGTCTCTTTCTAATATTATTTTTACTTTGTACTTCTATGTTAACAAGCTTCAATAGTTCGTAGATTACATGTGAACACTCTTTATGGTTGAACGAGGATGGTTTGTTGCATTGCTTAGGGCTTGGGACTTTTCGAGTATCAAGGGAAGGAGCGGTGCATAGTTGTATTGCCACTCGACCGGCGGGGGTATAGGGGCCTCAAAGAACACTGGAACCCTCCCATGAGGAGGTTGGTAAGACTTTTTGTTAATTATTCCATTACACCTACGTACAATGAAGAAAGAATTTCAGGAGCCAACTATTGCAATGCTTATGCGAGTGCACCCACGTGCGTGTCGAAGCAGTCCAGGTGCACAGCTAGACCGCAGTGTGACCTGTGTAATTGACAATATATATATATATATATATATATATATATATATATATATATATATATATATAATTCAAATAAATTTAAAATTTATTTAGTCTCTCACCTTCATTAATCAAAAGTTTTGTAGGAGGCCTTCTGAAGCTCAAGGAGAGTCGATCTCAACAAGCCGACTCCGTGTTTTGGCCACATCTCACGATCCTCTCCGAGTATGATCTCTCGAAGCGGGAGCTCCCAGGGGAAGAAGGCCGCACTACGAGTTGGCGTCTCATAGGCCGACCTATGATACCTGTTCGACCTCTAGCACATTCAGTCCATCCAATTCCACTTCACAAGCGGAGGAGATGGGTCGCCAGGTTGCTGCTGAGGTTGCTACCAAGGTCGCCTACCTGAGATTGGAGATGTGGGCAAAGATCGGCGGAGCTGTGTTTGAACCGTAGAAAAGAAAAGGAGCAAGGCACGAGTGCGGGGATGATGATGATGATGAGAGTATCATGTGATGCAAAGGAGGATGAATAGGGAGTTATTATTTTGCTTAGTTGTGTATTGAACAATCTATTGTTGGTGAACATTAGTTTTATTATGTTTGCCAGACATTTCGTTTTGCTTTAATTCAATTGTTTTTCTTTTATTGATGTATATAACTTATGTGTTAATTAATTTTGTTATTGTGTTGTATTGTGTTTTGATTGATCGGTTACAACTGCAAGTGTGTAGATTGTAGTTTTGAAAGAGGGTTTTATGTTTTTTTTTTTTCTGCTGGTTTAGGTTTTCGATGGCTTATCGACAGTTTTATGACTGTTTATCGAACAAGTAATTATTTTCTGACAGTCTATTGAACAAGGGACATCTGGGCAAAGTGCAAATACTTTTACATGTGCAATGTCGTCAATAAATTCTCATGGTTAACTGACGGTTTGGTGACAGTTTACTGATAGAATCGCGACACTTTCCGTCGGAACTGCAACACTCTTCCTACGAACTTTTTCGTCAGTTATATAACCTTCGGTCAAGCTGCGATTAAACATGACATGTTTTTGAATCTACAACGGCGATTACAGTGCATCGGTTAACCAACGTTTAGTGTAAACTGTAATTAAATATGTCGATAATTTACCACGACAAGCGTTTTTGCTACGTCAACTTTATCGTAGCTAAACCGTCGAAAAATATATTTTCTATGGTTTATTCGTTATCACCAACGGTATTTGACCGTCGGTAATACACAAATTCCTATAATGAGAATAGAAGTTCTTTAACCACTTAGAAAATACTATTTTTTTTCACCAAGGTTAATGATACAAGTAAATCTAAATGAAAACATATTAGCTCTATCATAGGCTTCATTATGGAATAAATGAACAATTTTGTCCTCCCATTTTTTTTCTATGAACCATCTCATCTCCTTCTTTCTTCCTCTATTCACATAAATATTTAACATTTCATAGTCATATATATGCACATTATTATTTTTCACCCTAAGTAGAACTTAAACATGGCAACATCACTAAATTTGAGACAATCAATACAAACTTTATTCATTATTTCTTCAAAAGCAATACTGGCTGTGAAATAATTGATTAAATCACCAGTAAAATGAGCTTAACATAGCATAGGTACTCAACCCAAAAGATTTTAAAAAAAAAAAATTAGGATGTAAATTATTACAGAGATGATCATAATTATCTTTAAAAGTATAACCAAATGGATGAAGGAGGCCATGCAAGTCAACACATTCCCTCCAGCCCCCAAAGCTTAAACCCACCCACCACCTCCATGACCTCCACCACCACCTCCACCCCCACCTCCACCTCCACTCCACCGCCGCCCCCGCACCGCCTCCAATAGCCCCACCATAACCTCCACCAAATCCACCACCCTTACCGAACCCTCCCCACTTCCATCTTTTCCTCCCCTCCCCTCCTCCTCCTCCTCCACCTCCACCACCACCCCGCCGCCGCCACCAACTCCTCCAAAACCACCACCTTTGCCAAACCCGCCTCCAAATCCCCATCCTTTTCGCCAAGCTCACCACCAGCTCCAGCTCCCCGTCATGCCCACCACCCACACCACCACCAATCCCCTCCACCTTTCCCTATCCCCCCTCCAAAACCTCCACCTTTTCCCCCACCTCCACCCTTAACCCTCCCTTCCCATACCCTCCACCACCACCAATCCCTCCTCCCTCCCCTATACCACCCCCTAAACCTCCTCCCTTACCAAAGCCCCCACCCAACCCCCCTCCCTTTCCAAAAAAATCCACCACCATGAAGCCCTCCCTTCCCAACACCACCACCAAAACCACCTCTCCTTCCCCTCCGCCAGACCCTCCCCCACTCTTTTCCAGCCACAATTGCTTCTCCTCATCCCCACTCAACAGTCCCTCCCAAAGCTTCTCACGCTCAAACAACTCAAGAACAACAGCATTGCGCGTTGCCTTATTTAGAGCAACTCATCTCCTCAGCCACACAGAACACTTGTCTTCTTCGTTTGGGTTTCTCTGTGATCTGGTAAGTTGAGGAGGGAGAAAGCTATATATAAAGTACTCGATCGAGCTGGTTTGGCTGAATTCAATGAGGCTCAACTGTTTCCTGCCATCTTAAAGTGACAATGTAAAGCTGAGAATCACAAGCGTGAGTTGTTAAGGACTTGAATGCAGTGTGTCTGTTTGCATATAGCCAATACTATTTATATTGTAAATGGTAGCAGATCTTAGCAATACGTAACTGAACGAAGTACAACACAAATATTACGTATTGCTAAGATCTGCTACCATTTACAATATAAATAGTATTGGCTATATGCAAACAGACACACTGCATTCAAGTCCTTAACAACTCACGCTTGTGATTCGTTTTACATTGTCACTTTAAGATGGCAGGAAACAGTTGAGCCTCATTGAATTCAGCCAAACCAGCTCGATCGAGTACTTTATATAGCTTTCTCCTCCTCAACTTACCAGATCACAGAGAAAAACCCAAACGAAGAAGACAAAGTGTTCTGTGTGGCTGAGGAGATGAGTTGCTCTAAATGGGCAACGCTTGCAATGCTGTTGTTCTTGAGTTGTTTGAGCGTGAGAAGCTTTGGGAGGGAGCTGCTGAGTGGGGATGAGGGAGAAGCAATTGTGGCTGGAAAAGAGTGGGGAGGGTCTGGCGGGAGGGGAAGGAGGTGGTTTTGGTGGTGGTGTTGGGAAGGGAGGAGGGCTTCATGGTGGTGGATTTGGAAAGGGAGGGGGTTGGGTGGGGGCTTTGGTAAGGGGAGGAGGTTTAGGGGGTGGTATAGGGGGAGGGAGGAGGGATTGGTGGTGGTGGAGGGTATGGGAAGGAGGAGGGTTAGGTGGAGGTGGGGGAAAAGGTGGAGGTTTTGGAGGGGGATAGGGAAAGGTGGAGGGATTGGTGGTGGTGTGGGTGGTGGGCATGATGGGAGCTGGAGCTGGTGGTGAGCTTGGCAAAGGATGGGGATTTGGAGGCGGGTTTGGCAAAGTGGTGGCTGGAGGAGTTGGTGTGGCGGCGGCGGGGGTGGTGGTGGAGGTGGAGGAGGGAGGAGGAGGAGGAGGAAAAGATGGAAGTGGGGGAGGGTTCGGTAAGGGTGGTGGATTTGGTGGAGGTTATGGTGGGGCTATTGGAGGCGGTGCGGGGGGCGGCGGTGGAGGTGGAGGTGGAGGTGGGGGTGGAGGTGGTGGTGGAGGTCATGGAGGTGGTGGGTGGGTGCAAGCTTTAGAGTGGAGGGAATGGAATGTGTTGACTTGCATGGCCTCCTTCATCCATTTGGTTATACTTTTTAAAGATAATTGAGATCATCTCTGTAATAATTTACATCCTAATTTTTTTTTTTTAAAATCTTTTAAGCTGAGTACCTATGCTTATGTTAAGCTCATTTTACTGGTGATTTAATCAATTGTTCGCTAAGTATTGCTTTTTGAAGAAATAATTAGTTAAAGTTTGTATTGATTGTCTCAAATTTAGTGATGCTTTCGCTATGTTTAAGTTCTACTTAGGTGAAAAATAATAATTGCATATATATGACTATGAAATGTTAAATATTTATGTGAATAGAGAAGAAAGTATGATGAGATGGTTCATAGAAAAAAAATGGGAGGACAAAATTGTTCATTTATTCCATAATGAAGCCTATGATAGAGCTAATATGTTTTCATTTAGATTTACTTGTATCATTAACCTTGGTGAAAAAAAATAGTATTTTCTAAGTGGTTAAAGAACTTCTATTCTCATTATAGGAATTTGTGTATTACCGACGGTCAAATACCGTTGGTGATAACGAATAAACCATAGAAAATATATTTTTCGACTATTAGCCTACGATAAAGCTGGACGTAGTTAAACGCTTGTCGACAATTAAATTATCGACATATTTAATTGGCGCTTACACTAAACGTTACAATCCATTAATCGTAATCGCCGTTGTAGATTCAAAAACATGTCACACGTTTAATCGCAACACCGGCTGCTATATAACCGACGAAAAGTAAAGCTTCGTAGGAAGAGGTTGCGCTCCGACGCAAAGTGTCGCGATTCTATCGCAAACCGTCACCAAACCGTCGCCAACTCATGAGACGCATGACGACATTGCCCGTAGTAAAAAGTGTCAGACTTCGCCTGCATGTCCCCGTCTCAATGTAATCGTCGAAAAATAATTACTTGTTCGATAAACAACATAAACCGTCGATGCTCCATCGAAAAAACCTAAACCAGCAATAAAAAAAAAAACATAAACCCTTTTCAAAACTACAATCTACACACTTGCAGTTGTAACCGATCAATCAAAACACAATACAACACAATAACAAAATTAATTAACACATAAGTTATATACATCAATAAAAGAAAAACAATTGAATTAAAACAAACGAAATGTACAACAACATAATAAAACTAATGTTCACCAACAATAGATTGTTCAATACACAACTAAACAAAATAATAACTCCCTATTCATCCTCCTTTGCATCCTGTGTCCTCTCATCATCATCATCATCCCCGCACTCATTCTGCACTGGCTCCTTTCTTTTCTACAGTTTCAAACACAGCTCCACTTCGATCTTTGCCCACATCTCCAATCTCAGGTAGGCGACCTTGGTAAAGAACCTCCGCCAGCAACCCTCGGCGACCCATCTCCTCCGCTCAGGAAGTGGAATCGGGATGGACTCCGAATGTGCTAGAGGTCGCATGTGCATCACAGTCGGCCTATGAGACGCCAACTCGTAGTGCTCCGGCCTCTTCTTCCCACCGTAAGCCTCCCTTCGCAGATCATACTCAAGGATCGTGAGATGTGGCCAAAACACTGTGTCGACCGTTGAGATCGACTCTCCTTGAGCTTCAAGAAGGCCTCCTACAAAACTTTTGATTAATGAAGGTGAGAGACTAAATAAATTTTTAAATTTATTTGAATTATATATATATATATATATATATATATATATATATATATATATATATATATATATTGTCAATTACCCTGGCTCACCCGCGATCCGCTCAGTCTACCTAGGACTGCCGACTACGCCCGTGGGTACTCGCATAATCGGCAATAGTTGGCTCCGTTCTTTCTTCATTGCTCATAGTAGAAGGAATAATTTACCAAAAAGACCTTGCCACCCCGCCTTAATCATATGTAGTAGGTCACTGAGGTTCAGGCCCCTATACCCCCGTTAAATGAGTGGCAATACAACTATGCCTCAGTTTCCTTCCACTCGATACTCAGAAAAAGTCCCAAGCCCTAAGCAATGCAACAAATACATCCTCGTTCAACCATAAAGAGTGTTCACATGTAATCTACGAACTATTGAAACTGTTAACATAGAAGTACAAAGTAAAAATAATATTAGAAAGAGACGTCATAATGGATTTAACGATCTTTGACATACCTAACATCAATATGATGTTAAATGAACCAATTTCAATCTACTGGAGGTCGGTTAGATAGAAATTCGATCTAAAATTAATTTTCCAGTTATTATCGTTATTCATTTAGTAAATTTGGATTTAATAAATCAAATTATTGGTTAGTTTTAGCAGATTTATCCCACAAGCTTCACCCCTAAAATCTCATAAATCACGCTTCTATTTCTTTTGGCAAATCCAGCTTTAAGGAAAAAAGATCAATAAACGAGTTTTAAGAACCTGTAGGATTTACGTAGGCATTTTCTATCGTTTAGCAGATTTAGCTAAATCCTACATATCCTGAACCAAAACAACCCTACCAATACTCTTTCTCTAGGGGTTGTTTGGTTGTAAGTAGGATTTAATTTGAATAAGACTGAAAATCTAATAAATACCGTAAAGTCGATTTATGAAATCTTGAAAGGTTAAATTCTAAAACTGCTAATGTTAATAAGTAAATCCTTGTAAATCCGAGAAAATATTTGGTAGCTTTAATAATTCTATAAAATCTCATAAGTCAACTTCTATACAACAACACAACAATAAGTCTTTATCCCAATAAGTAAATTTTAATTAAGGGCATATTTGGGGGACAACAGGGCGTAGTGTGGCCTTATCTGTGGGGCCTGGGCTTGAACATGTGACTCGCTATTCTTCGTGATGTTTTACCGCTGCCCCGTGGATACTAAGCCGAAGACCAAGAGGGAAGTATGGATAAGAGAACAAATGAAATCCCAAATTCACCTTCCCATTTGCTGCAGTAATTTACTGTTGCGTGGAGGCTACACCCGAATGAAATCCAAAATTCAAGAATCCGTTGGCGTTCTTCGTTCGAGATCCCTATGCACTTGCATGCGTGAATTCTTTTGCTCTAAGGTTTGAGATCCCTACATACTATTTTCCCTTTGCCTCACCTTGGATTCTTGGTAGCATCAATACTCTTGCCCATTCTTATTGAGTGTAGCATGTGATGTTACCTTGGTCTAGATGTTAACCATCCAAATTATGCACTATTCCCTTCTTTCCACTTAAAAAAAAAGGTAATATTGTAATACCTAAACCATCTTATTATCTGCCACATTAATTAATTATTATTGTCATAATAAACTCCAAGGTAGAGTTAAAGGTGATGTTACCCTTAGCAAAGAAGTTCTAATTTTTATTTCTCTTGCACATTTTTTAGTAGTGTAAATGAATGGTGTCTTCTTTGTAATAAAATTTTCTATATGAAGAGAGAATACCATCTCAATATTTCATTTAAATGCAAGAAAGATTTGTCTGCATACAACATAGTTCATATATATGTACATATGTATTACTTAAGCTTCAATTTCTATATATATGCCGCTTCATCTTTGCAAGTGAAGGTGTATTTCAGTTATTATAAGTTAAAGTAGTGGTACAATTTATGTGATATGAAATATTAGGATGGTATAAATCTAAATAACAATGTATAGATGTTAGATATGTAAAAACATAAGACTTGAGGGTGATATGTTCGCAACTTAATAATTGTAAAAACATAAGTCTAATTTGGATAATATACATACTTGCCAGTTCCATATGTAGCATATAAAATTTGCAATCATACCCCAAGTTAGGCTGACTTAACTAGAGGGTGACTAAGAGACTGCTATGTATGTGTGTCACCGATGTTGAACAAGTGAGTGGATCTAGTCGGGGATGATAGAAATAAGGCAATCTAAGCACTCGACTGCTAATTTTATGCTCCCCATCGCAAATCAAAATGTCTCGCTCATTAGCTTAAGTAGATTTTTCTTGCCATCTTTAGGCCAAGATATCAAGCGAGCTCCGTATGTGTTCAATAGAGCAATTCTGTCTCTCCTTTAAATCTAGATATTAACTATGTGTCTATTTGTACAATTTCATACTTATCGAATAATCATTGATAAACCGATTAAAATAATCCGCCGATGCTCTTTTAAAAGGCACAAGTTATTTCCCCCAAATTTTTATTTTTTTTGTAAGTTTCATAATTACGCGTAAGTTCTCCTCACCGCACGCTCGTTTTCAATATTTTGAAAACGCAAATACCCAAACAAGTGATGTGCGCTTTCAAAACGACACCACCAAATAAGCCGCCCCAAACAAAAAAGCCTCCTTATATGAGACCAATTTGGTCTTTTTCCCCTCGTAACACGCTTACCCCACTTCTAAAAATCTCACTTTCGCCCTTCGTACTTATAAACTCTCCTCTCTTGTTGGGTTCAGGGATTACACTCCCCTCTAAAAAAGAGAGACCTGCCTCCGCCTGCAAGATATCACAGCTTTTTTGGCAGCAAGTTTTAAGCAGTATTTATCTTGCCAAAAGCATGATATGCTATCTTTATAAGTAGAAGATAAGGGGGAGACCTAAGGGTGCATGGGCCTTAAGCTCTGTTTTTTATATATATCAAGTTCATGCACATGCCATGCTTATCAAATTGATTAAAAAAATGATAACCCTAAAAGAAGTTTTCACAATATTTAATTGAACTGATTATAAATAAATGATAAATAAGAAATCTTATTTCATTCATTTGATGATAATTTTGGCCTTATTAACATACATACATACATATATACATACATACATACATACATACATACATACATACATATGTATGTATGTATGTATGTATGTATGTATGTATGTATGTATGTATGTATGTAAATGCCAATTCCAATCTCATGTTTGGATGGCATCAACGCCTCCATTGGATCACTTTCCAATAATCAGACGGTCCAGATCGTTGCTCACTACCTTCCAATATATTTTTCGTGAACCGGAGCGAACTGCTTGATCCCTGGACCGGTCGGTCCGTCGAACGCTTTCGGTCCACGAACTTATTTCCTACCCGTAACCCGTTACCTTCCATGAAGCCCTCACCAAACCGGCGCGAAATATGTTTCCCACCTCATTTATCTAGCGCCACGTGGATCAATCCTGGCCATTGGAATCCGAATGCGTTCTAGGTGGACCACTAACAAGATTCTTCTTCCCTATTTTCCCAGATTAACCCCCTTCCTTCCTTTCCTTTCACCCCTATTAGTTTCATTAATCACGAAATGCCATAGCTTGCTTGTTTTGGAGATGGTGCCGACCCCACCGCAATCAGCCGTTCTTTCTTCATCAGACGGATGACAGCAGACTAAATTGTCCCCCACAATGAACATCGCTCTCCCTGTAAAAAGACTAAAGTACCCTCTCTCTATTAATTGTTTCTCTTGTCCTTTTCTTTACCGCGCAGAGTTTACAGCTATCTATAATTTCTCTATTAACAAATTACGAATAAGCCCATCTACCCTAGCAAAATGATATTATAAACCAGGGGCATTTTGGACAAATAGCGTGGCAATCTCGTAATATTATTGGATAGTATGGTTATATAACGGAGAACACACCTTATATAGTCCGGCGATGGTCTATAATAATCTCTCTTCTTCTACGCCCCCAAATCTCTAAGCTTTTTGGTCCTTTTGCTCTCTTATCTTCTCCTATCTCTCGCCGTGTTCCGCCGGCCGCCACCTCCCGTAGGCAGCTGCGCCGCCGATCTCGCCGTTTCGTGCGATTTTTCTCTCGCTCCTTCTATGCGATCGTCCTCGCATTCTCTTCAAAACCCTCCCTTTTTTTTAATTTTAATATTTAGTTTCCAAATCTGCCCTTCAATTTTGTCAAATTTACGTTTTTGGTTTTCCTGACTTTTCTTATTCCAAAACAATTTTAAAACTCCTTGCTGACGTGGAGGAGATGTCGGGCCACGTCCATCCGATCTCGAGGAAGCGGAAGGGAAAGAGATCCGACGGCCACGGTTTCGGCGGCGAAAACCGAACTGGCTGCTGGAGATTCTTCGCCGGCGGATAACCGCCGCTCGCCGCTGGGTACTTAGCCCACGAGTTCCTCACCAAGGGTACGCTGTTCGGAAAGATATGGCCTCCCGGACGGCCCGAACCGGCTGGCGGTTCGGCCCAATCCGGTTCAGGGGAGATCGACCGGGCCTGCTCAACGCGGACCGGTAAGGCGTATGATGAGGTGGCGTATCTGCTTAAGACGGATGGAGTCCATATTCCTGGTATCGTTAACCCTACCCAGCTGGCCCGTTGGCTGCAGATGGAATAGCTCCCGCGCTGCAACGTACCGCACTGGGACCTATGTCGATTGTACATGTGGCGGAATTTCGTTGGCTGTAGGCTGTTTCTCCGTTTCTCACGCATGCATGGTAATAGAGGTGGTGAGTGAGGCTCTAAAGATTAGATTTTTGGAACATAAATGCATGCCAAAAATGGAAAAAAAAATTCATTAAAATAATTTTCCAGCTTCGTAATTCTCTTTTTTTAATGGATTTATTTAGTATATATATATATATATATATATATATATATATATATATATATATATATATATATATATATATATATATATATATATATATATATGGATGAAATTTTCTTGCTTAGAAAGTATCATAATGCATTTTGGGATTTCTTTCTTATTTTTGTAATCTTTTGTTTGTTGAATTTGTTGCAGTTTCAATGCACGTATGATGATGATAATCTGTTAGAAATGAAAAACATTTGATGATGATGTTGTGATTTTAACTTAGTGCAGGAGACAATATATTTCTTGTATTATGCTATATGATGCCAAACTCAGATTATCATATGACAAAATAATGAGAAATATATTAGTAGATTTGATGTAACTAGTCTTGTAGCAAGGAAGTTTGTCTACATGTTAGCATCTTGGAGGGGACTTGGAGCTAGTTTTTGGATAGAAAGTTAATAGAGTTTAGTAGTTCTACTTGTGTGAAGCCTTTTATGGTTGGTGAAAATTTTGGATAGTTATTAATGCCAATATTTTTCAAGAGAATAGATAAGATAATTAGGCTACCTTAATTCCATAGAACTATTAGCTGGTTCAGTTGGTGAATATTTACTGTCAAGTAGAATTTCTCAAGTTTTATTTATTTTTGGTCCCAATGAGTATCGATTTCCAGCAGCTCATAGAATCTTTACATTATACTGAGTTAAAAATAATTAGTTTAGTTCAATACTAATAATAAATTGTTGAACCCATTTTAGGATTTTCATCACATTCTATTAACTCGATACATGAGTATTATTATAAAAGTTCGTCTTTTTTTTTCGTTCTTCCTGGGTGGAAGTTTTGCGAGCTCCCATGTCTGATTTTCCAATTGGGAATTCATCTCCTTCTTCATGGTCAGCTCCCACTTGCTCCAATTTTCATCTTGCATGGTTTCTTCATTACTTTATATTTCTCCATCATTTATTACCAAAATGTAGTTCAAGGTCGATGAGTAATGTTGAGAAGAACGTCTATTCCTGACTAACCCGCAACTGCATTGTGAAAGGATCGTCATACTCGACCGCATAACAATGCGCACCGGTGCCCCGACCCACTTTCCTTATCACTTACATCACTACCATGTAATCGTGACATCCGGTAAATCAACAAACCTTAACTTTCTAATCGTGATCATCAATGACTGTGAAAGATAATAGCAGCCTCCCAAGAGACTTCCCTTCCAGAAGCGTCCCCACACATTAGTGTGCACAAGATCAGTTTTTCCCCGCCTTCACGCTTCGCCTCTTCGCGCAAAACCGACATTCTTCTATTTCCTCATAATACAACTCTCACACATGCCGAGATTAACCGATTTCCGTTGCGGTAGCTCGTATCCGGACTAAAGTTCTTTCATGCCCACCCGACTTAGGTGACCAACCCCGCAATGCCGTTGCATCTCGTCGCGCTCTCTCGCAATCGGCAACATCAACAAAGGTTTGGTGGGCCTATAGTTGTCTTTCGCTAAAATTTAAATCATTTCACACGAAATTCGATATCACATCGCCCTCTTTTAAAAAATAGAATTTAATTTAATAAATATATGTAATTTTAGAAAGAAAATTTTAATTAAAATACAGATTTCAAATCGATATCATATCTCGAATAGTTTAAATAAAAGAACACAACATCGCAAGCTATGCATCAACTCGAAGAACATACGCATTACTTCGATGATGAAGTAATTTAAACAACCAAACAATCTATGACATTTTTTCAAGATGCGAACCATTTATGCTGATCGACAAGCTTCTTTATCTAATCAAAAAGATTAACATATTATATTACTCCGGTTCTTAAAGCTTCCTATAGCGGCAAAAGCGCCCGCGTTTAATTACCTCTCAAATAAACGGGTGTTCACTGAAAGAGAACTCTCGATAACGATCGTAAAAAATCGTCTTCATTAACTCTAAAGGTTTAGGTTTTTCAAGGTCTACATATGAAGTATCAAATGGGAAAGTGCAAATGGGAACATCTATTATGGAATCCAAAGAGAAAGCTAGTAGATGCCACGAATCCCGATGGTAACTGTGTTGACTTTTCAAACTATCCTCCTGTCACTGGCCAAAGAGATATTATTTAATGTTCTATCTTGCTTTTATTATGTAGGGCTTACATCTGTAAGATACCAATCATACGAATAGTCTGGAAGATGGGGGGATTATATCGCACCGAACGACGACCTAGTTAATCATAAAGCAAGAAAGCTGTGGTTTACATTTGCATAACAAGTTTCCGTACAAAAGCCTAAAGATTGGTTGTGAATTTATGTCGCACTAAAGAACAACTTCATACCATGAATCGTGTTAATTCTATGAACAAATTTACTGCTTTTAGACTTCGTCTTCGAAGATGTTCTACACAAGCCTTCATCATATCGCCTACGCGTACGCTCCAAGCTCCTTTGCTTGTAAGCTTTCAAGTTTAGAAGTGTAAAACAAGAGGTTCAAGAAGTTCCAAGAGATTTAAGGTGTATGCCAAGTTTCATCGTTGTTCTCATTATTTTAGATGTCTTACGTAATTTTCAGTCGATTAAGCGACATATGTTATGATCTCACTCGTTCCCTCATTTCGACATTACTATTTTCTTCGCATTCACTTTCTGGTTTCAAATGGAATTGTTAAATTCATTCAGATCGTGAAATCTCATTAATGTTCGTAGATCGTCTCATCCGGGTGGATTCCCGATCATCTAAAGAGGGTGTATTAATTTAATTATTCGTTTTTTTTAATGAACGTTGTTTAATTTTGAAAATAAATTTTGTCATTTCGAGTTTTATTTTTTCGAACTTTGTAAGTAAATGCAAGTGCAAGAAAGAAAGCGTAGGTAAGTAAATGTGGTAAAGTAAAAGTCAATCACAACGCAATAAGCATGAATTTAAATAAATCAGAAAAGAAAGTATAAAACTATTTCGCGATCCTATCGACTCCTAATCATAACTTGGTGAGTTCTTATTCATTTGAATTTTAAGGATAATTTTTCGAGCAAAGACATAACGTTCAATTTTTCTTCAAGATATCCAAAATTCGCTTATAAAGAAGTGTGGGGCATAAACCCTATACCTTTTAAGATCCTTCGAACGTCTCGACTTTTCCGAACTTATTAAATCGCTAAATCATTCATCCGTCATCAAGTTTAAGGTTCAATAAGATACGTTTTTATCCCGTTGCTCAATGAACCATAATGCTTCAATCATCACTCTATGAAAATTATCATTCGATGTTTCCGTTGTGAATTATGGAGCGAGGCCTTTAAAGATAAATTGATTTGTTAAGAAACTTAATCAACTGAAATTGAGAGTTGGGCCATTAGTGTTTTTCAAAGTGCTCGTGATTAGTTAAATTTTCTTTTCTAGAGCTCATTAAATAAATCCTCGATTGCTCTCACTCACTTCTAGTTCTTACACCTGGCGCGAAATAAACTTTAACTTTTGTGTGGATTTTAATTACGTTTATTTAATTTTTATCATGGATTATAACATCATTTAAATATTAACAAGTATTTTAAATTAAGAAAAGTTTATTATCTTCCAAAGTCGGTCCCTTCACCTTAGTATCATTTAATTCAATTAACTTCCAAATTATAATAATTGTGAAATTACAATTACGCTCGTTAATAAAAATGGAGACCGTTCAATCTCTTAATCCATCGCGTTTCAACCACTGAAGTTTCGCATGATCATATATTACCCGTTTACCTTTTAATATAACCCGAGCATTAGTTAGGCTTAAATTTCATAATTATCATTTTCATTTCTTTAGCGCCTTATCACCTTATAATTCTTTAAATTATTCTCTTGCCGATTTCAAATTTTTACGTTACCCCACTCATGTCACTTAAAATAGTCGTATAAAAAATATATATTTTTCGATTTTTATTTTTATTTCTTAGAATTATTTTTAATGCAAAAATATGTATTTTTCAAGTTAATTCATTAACTTATCAAAAGTGTAGCTATCCGTCCTTAGACCATCTAGAAATAAATTGCTGTAGGATCATCTTAGATCAATTTTCATGATTTTTTAAATTTTACTTTAATTATTATAATTATTTGTTTATTTTCGCCGTTAATTAAATATAAAACATTATTATAGTGGAAAATAAATTTTTATATTTTTCTTAAATCTCTTTATGTTCACAGAACCCATAGAAACAAATTTTATCTGTTTATTAAATAGAAAAATTCATTTTTTAGCCTTTAAAAATTCATAATCTTTTTCAAGAATTAGGAAAAATATTCTGATTGCTCCTAAGTGATTCGGAAACAATTTAGAACATTTTAGTGCCCTTTTACTTTTTTGTGATTTTTATGATTTTTTAATTATTTTTAATTATTTAAAATTTAAAATATGCCTTAAAAGTTAAATATTTATTTTAACTTCCATTTTATTTTTCTTATGTCTCTCTAGCTTTCACAAGGAGCTCCCCAAAATCATTTTTCAGCCACTCACTTCGGGCAAGTAAATGCGGAGCATGCATTAAGCAACAGCATTAATCATACATACCATGGCCGGCCAAGGGGCGGAAATGTTGCCGAGGTGGAGTCGAACGATGCAATTCACCAATGGGAGCTAGCCACATCAGGTAACGTGTTCCCATCATGAGGAAACTCTCGTGTTTTCGATGTTTTCCTACACTGTGCCGACCACCAGGCCAAGGCCGGTGGCTGGGCGGTCACGGAGCCGTGGCCGCTCTTAATGGTGCTTAATGAGGCTCACGACCGATGACAAATCTCCTCGTTCAAAAGAAATTAGAAGAGATCCCCAATTCACGGACTTGTCCATGACTCAACCAGTTCTGCCAGTGGGTCTAGCTTGGTTCCTGTGTGGTTCGAAGTTGGCTATGGTGACCATGGCTGGGTTACCTGAATTGTGTTTGGCCTAAGTTTCAGGGTTTCGTTCGGACTTGGGTCCGTTTAGGCTCGTCTAAGATTTGGGCAAAGTGATCGATCAATTTGGCGCATAATCGGCATGAGAAGTTTGAAGAGGAATCGGGTAGTTTTGAATCGATTATGATATTTAATTTGATGGGTTCTAATTCATGACAATAATTTTCGGGGCATTCTGGACTAGATTCGTCTGATCGAGCTGTATTGATTTGGTCAATGTTCAAATTGGTTTAGGATTTCTGGCGAAGAATTTTGAATATCAATCGGGGTTGGATTCGAGGGGATGTGAAGTTCAAATCTAGGGGAATTTTGAATTTTTCGTTAGGCATTTTAGTCAGTATTGGCTCGGGGTGAGGCTCGAAAGTTCAAATTCGCTCAATTTGTTGATCTAAATTTCCATAGATATCGGCATGATATATTCGAGAGTCAATCGGGTGAAAGTACGAGAAGATTTTTGGAGTACAATTTAATGGAATTCAAATTTTGGCAAAATTAGGATTTTTTTGAATGTATTTCAAATTTGGTCTTGAATCGCTCAATCGGGCTTCAATTTGGCTTCAACTCGAGATCGACATGATGAATTTTGATTTAAAATTGAAATCGCGAGATCAAATCAATTTGGTGAAAATTCCAAGATTTCGGCATTTTCGGGCATTTAATGTGCAATTCGGGAGGATTTTAATAAAAAAATGATCAATTTGGTCAAATCGAGCTCAATGGAGTGGTTCGACCGAGTTTTCGATCATTTATGATTTTGCGCATTTCGAAAATTTTTGAATTTTTTTGGGTATGAAAGGTATTTTGGTAATTTTGGCTAATTTTGAGCATTTTTGGAGAAATTTGCGCATTGGGCCATTCGAATCATTTGAATGTTGTGCCGTGAGATCAAATTTGGGAAGTTTGGTAAATCGGGATCAATGATGTTAATCATGAGGTCACTTTATCTCGCCACGGATCAAGGAAATATCATTTTCGATCCTCCATGTGCCGGTCTTACCAAACCCCTGCTCGAGGGCAAAGGGTTAAGGAACCACCCACAGTAGTCTCCAAAAGAGCGGAAACGAGGTTAAGGGTACTGCATAGTAGTTTATGTTGTGAGTAGAATTGCGAAGGCATGTCCGTGTGTGTGCAGGATCGACTAAAGCCACATCATTTCAGATTAACCCTAAAGCCAAGCAATCTTATGAGAACCCTTCGTAGCTCCTCATGTTTCAGATCAAACATGTGGAACTCCAAGAAAAGCAAAGAAGCATTTAAAACAGGGAACGTCTTATGACTAGATCATAGGCTTCTAAGAAAGACTAGACCTCCACAAAAGTGAGGTCAATAGTAGTCATATATAGTGTCAATTTTTATACACCGATCCAAGACAACGCTTCCTTTAAGAATCTTCCGGGCAAGGTTATCTCGAGAACACTACTAAATAACCACTTTCATTGAACAACCCAACAAAAATGAGGTTTTTTTTCAACTCAAGAATATGTCTGACCTTTTGCAAAATCCATTTACTCTTGTTAGGGAGTGCAATGTCAACGCCTCGCATCCCCACCATGTTTAAAGCTTTTCCATCGCCCAAATATACCTTCCCAAGTCAACCGCAACATAGTTTCACATTAACTTTCATGAAAGAATGTGACGGGAAATAAGCCCTCCTCAATCTAAGATTCAAATATCAATAAACTGTGAATCAAGCAGCAATAACACATCCCGTACTTCACTAATTATAATATCGCCAGCTCTTCTTTATGTGACCCGGGGCCACACAATTCCAACAGGCTGTCATTGACTGTGATTTCGACTCGCTCTCATTTCTCTCAGGGTGATTTCGATCTTCCTCTCGTTTCGAGTTCCTATACCGTGATCTCCTCTAGAATCAACATTCGGTCGAACTAACACGCCTTGCCGAATCTTTCTCACAGATCTCTCAAACTCAAAATCAAATCATGAATATCACTATATTTCGCCTTAGATTTACCTACATAATTCCTAACTACCATCCTCATGTCTTCTTATCTATTCGACAATGAAACCGACAATATCAAATAAGATGTATTCATCGTCAAAATCAATTTTCGCGTACAACAATTGATTTGTGATGATATTGAAATTATTCAGAGGTTCAACAACAGACACACCTTTCACTATCTTAAAGTTCAATAACTTTCTCATCAAGTGCACCTTGTTATTCACCGATAGCTTTTCATACATACATACGATAAAAGTTCACATGAGGATGGTAATAATTTTTCGTTCGATGACGTTGTGATCAAATCTGATCTCGACAGGTTAACCGAATAACAATCTTTAACCCGTCAATTCAACAAATTCCAATCGCCTCCATCCATTTTTTCCGATATCTTTCCCAAGAATCTCGCATGTGAAATTTCTTTCCCATGTAGAAGAAGTCTTCACTACATTCTCCGCAACTAAAATCTATGTTATCAATTTCTCAATCCTCAAGTCATCACTTCATCTACAACCATCGTTTTCCCTCAGATCCGAGCTTGAGCTCTGATATCACTTGTTGTGCAAAACGACGACAATAAAGTAAAAAATTGGAACGAGAAATTCGCACACAGAAAAGCAGACACATAAAATCACCCAAAGATTTACGTGGTTCGACAAATTTCCTACGTCAACTAGAGTCAGCAGAGGATTTTATTAGCTTCGAGGAATTATACCGTCGATCGCCTCGACGTTTACAAGAAATCACTTTTCTTCCTTACCTTCTTTCTCTCCTCCTCACTTTTCTCATCTCTTCTTCACTATCCGTGAGCACCACATGAAGAAGACATAAACCCGGAGCAAGAAGAAGTCATTCTCTTTTCTTCGTCGTAAGCCATCACACATGAAGAGGAATCCAAGGAGAGAAGTCTCGTGGAGGGTAATTCGAAGTGCCAATTTTCTTCCCTATAACCGTGAGCACTTTATTCTTGTTCAAAGCCAGAATGATTTAAGGTAGCTTGCTGAACAATGAAAAATATTACATCAAGACTCCGCACGCAGTTACGTGTGAAGTCCAATCACCGAGAGCGTTGAAATCCCTGGACAATACGTAAATAACACTAGCGGATATTCCCCCGTGTTACCCGCAGCCGAATGCCCACCGAATAACGCTAATAACACGACGAATATTCCTTCCGCGTTATTATAACACCGAAAATATTCCTCCGTAAAGAGTTCCGCGTTATTCAAGTGTTATCGTGTGTCACATAATACCATCACACAAGACTAATAACGCAAATAACACAAGAGCGAATATTTCATATTTTATTTTGCATTATTCACCCAAAAATACTGCTGACCACGAAGTAACACTGAAGATTATTCCTCCGTATTATTAAGAGATTGCACGTGACTACCAGCACGTAACTCTACATGCGGAATCCTAACGTAATATTTTTCCCCTAAACAAAGGACAATCAGAGACAGCTCCTCAGAATCAAATCCCAATGCAAATTGGAATCAGCCTTTTGCTATATCAGCCTTGTGAATCAGTCTTTGCAAATTGGAAGCAAGTCCCGAATTTTGGGGAAAATAGAAGAATTGCGGGGATCTGCTAAAGGAAAGTTGAACTAAAGAAGAAGGAAATATAAAATAAGATAATTTCCATAGATGCATCAGACCGTCAATTCAGGAAGTGGAATTTTAGCATCATCCAATTTCTCAACATTTCCTTTGAAAAAACATATGATAATTTATTGTTACAATATCACATCAAAATAAAAATAAAAATACAAAAATTACGCACATATTTACATGCATAACACTTAAAATTTGATCTTTACATTTATAACACAATGGTCTTAAAGTGATATTCTTAATATGATGTCAAAGATTGAGTGTAATGTACTCAAATATAAAAATTTAGGTGTTACATGTGTGTGCATGTGTGTTTATATATATATATATATATATATATTGATGTGTGCTAGAAAATTCATGGCGTAGAGTAACAAAGTATCGTCTTTAGCGTTGTACGAGAATCCAAGACGCACACAAACATGAAAAGGAAAAACAAGCAAGGACTCCGGTGTTTTACGTGGAAAACCCATAAAGGGAAAACCACCGAGCCTCGGCCCAACACAAAAATCCACTTTTGATCGACGTTTACGTAAACCCCCGTCCCACGTACTAGGAGAGTACTCATAAGCTCTGCGACTACAATGTCGACCGATGTTGTCCGGTCGGGTGGTGATCGACGATGATTGCTGGAGCACCACAAAGACGAGGTCGACGGTGACGGAGGTCGACGGGCACAAGTGGTTAGTAGACTATGATCTCATGGTGCTAAGTCATAGCTTCTACTTAGCGCATTGGGGTTTCCTCTATCCTTCCTCC
Source organism: Papilionanthe hookeriana x Papilionanthe teres (assembly GCA_022702705.1). Classification (NCBI taxonomy): domain Eukaryota; kingdom Viridiplantae; phylum Streptophyta; class Magnoliopsida; order Asparagales; family Orchidaceae; genus Papilionanthe; species Papilionanthe hookeriana x Papilionanthe teres. The sequence goes on along the minus strand of CM040439.1, from coordinate 46,921,333 downwards.
CCCTCAGCGTGAGCACTAAGGTCCGTTTTATAGGGTTCTCGGGGTGTACCACCTGTACCTACTGGACGACGGCTCGTGGCTCCTCGATCGACGCGCATTTGCGGACATTTGATAAATTTTAACGATGTCGAATCGAGTGATCTCGGGCTTGTTGGATTCGTTTTGTTGAGACACTCGATTCGAGCAGGCGGCCGCGCGTTCCGCATTCATTCGATCTTCCAACGTGTCCGAAAACCTTCTAAATGCTTAATTTTCGATCCGGCCGATTCGACCCTGACGGAATTGGGCCTTGGATATCACGAGTCCGCTCTATCGAGCCCTGGCCGCCGACTATGCCGTCGAACGAGCTTTCCACGACTTTTCATCAACATTCGAATATTTCGCTAAAAATACTGGCTCTCGAGATCCGCGTCACGCCTCGCATTTTTGTTGAATGCCGAAAATTTGTTGGCGATATTATATATATATATATATATATATATATATATATATATATATATTGATATTTGAGTGAGAATTTGAAAAGAGAATGAGGGTGGTTGACTTGTAAATGGCAAGATTAGGTGGATTGTATGTAATTGCTCAAGCAGTTAAGCATGTAGTTGACAATAGTCTCTATAAATTAAAGTAACACATACATTAGTTTTAGTTCTCACTACAAACAATCAAAATGAGAGAAAAAAAAAAAAAGAAAGAAGGCATGAAGCTCTTCTCAATTATCTTCGATATATCTTATTGAAAAGCAAGCTAAGCTATCTTCAACCACTGTTTCGAGCTTCGTTTGTCCAAAGGCTACCATAGGGCTGCAGCAAGATAAGTTGGAGCCATGCTTTCCATTGGGTTCATTTCCACCAAATACAAAAGCCCAAAATTGGCCCTAAAGCCCACATGACATTTCCATTTGCCATCCATTTAATCAAAGCCATTCCCTAAGTTATAATTCCATCATCAAACAATTCCAAATCAAGCCCCATACAAATTCACATCAAAATATCAAAATTTTTCTTAAATCCATTTACATGAAATTGACCAAGCTTTCCCCAAGCCAAAGGTGAGCCATGAAGCCATGCATGAGCCACATGGAAGCCATGAGAGCCTCTTTACATGTCACCATACCATATCGGGTAGGAAGGAGGGCCCCTTTCCTTAATCCCTAAAGCTCATTAAATTCTTAATCATGATTCACCTAAACCTAAATTTAATCCAAATATATTTGGATGGAGACTTCTCCATGCCAAACCAATCGATCCCTTTGATCCCCCACAAGCACCCAAAGCCACCTTGAAGGGTGCACCAAGCCCAAATGGGTGAGTTGACCCATTTAGACCCAAAAACTAGCCATGCCCCATTCTACTTTGGATCAAAGCCTTTACACTCGGCATTTGCCAATCGCTTGCACAAACACCTGCCACCGACCCACTCGACCCCGAGGGTGACCCTTGCTCACGGCCGACCACCCCGGCCGCCGGAAAACTCCATGGCCGAGAGGTCCAAGTCAATCCAAGCTTGGAATTCTCACTCGCCGAGCCGCCCCATGCCCAGCGGCCATTGCAGACTGTTCTTCACTGCCACGAGCGACCGATCCGCCCTCAACTCCCCCCGGAGGCCCTCCGCCCCCGCCTATTTAAACTCCCCACCTCTCGGCCATGAAGAGGTGCCGAACCGTACCATACCAAAACTCTGCCAAAATCACTCCTCACTCCCCTCAGACTTAGAGCAATCGATCCCCACCGTTCTCCTCCGCTCTAATACCCATCGATCGAGCTCAATTTCGAAGCTCAATTCTCGAGCCGAACAGTGACATTCCCGAATCCTTCACCAAAATCAAATTAAACTCACCTACACCTTCACTGAGCCAAGAGAAGAAGTTTTCCAAGTGAAAGCCCCCTCTCCGGGCCACCCATTTGTTCCGGACTCCAAAGGTTGTGATCGGCCTTGGTGGAAACTACACCTGTGCAATTCACCACATCCCCGTGCTTCATCCCTAGCCTCCCGCAGCTCCAACGAACGTGCCAAACATCTCCGATCGAGGCTTCACCTCTCGGAGCAAAGGTATGAACTAATTCTTCATCCCGAGCCTCCGGAGATTCTCCATTTCAAATGCTTTAATTTCAATGCATGATAACCAGTATAGATGTGTTCGTCTCTTCAAGACGAATCCATAGAGCATAAGAACATGAAAATCCATCGAGTATCGAGTGAGATATTAGGGATTTAGTGTGGACGGCTCTCGGCGAGGACACTTGGGGACGATGAACGGATGCCGTCCATTTAATACACACGCGCACGGACAGTCGGGATCGCGCCGGATGAGGAGACGGAACGATACGGCGGGCCCCGGACGGGCTGACTCAGATGGCGGCGCCCAATCACAGCGCGACACGTACCCCTTCGGAGCTGCCGATGTTTCGCTGGCGCCGCGTGGATAAGTAGAAAATTAGGGGTATTTTCTATTTATTTAATTCCCTAAACTTCAAAAATTCATAACTTTGTGTAGGAAAATCATAAAAATAAAATAAAAATACTCTCTTGTCAGATGAACGTAGAGAGAATAATGTGGAAAAGAAATCATTTAATTTCATCAAGTATTTTATTTTTTATAATTTATTTACTCTCTCGCATACATTTAATTCTCCATGCATTCATATAATTCACCATGGCATGAGACCATAGGGCTTTTGAAGCCTCCGAACTTGGGAACATTCCCCGAATTTTCCAAAGTCGAGGCCATCCCTACGAAGAGTTATTGATTTTTCAAATTCATGTCATCGTTTTCGAGTATTTTAATTCCAATAAATAGCATGTTGTGAAATAAATTCTAGGAAAATTTGGTGATGTTCCTTATGACCGCAGAACCCTAGGAAAAATAGGTTTTGAGTTAGTTCATTTTAGACAACCCTAATTGGCTTAAACACTCAAAATAGGTCTCTAATTAATTAGAGTTAACCATAGATCAAATTGACTTGAAAACAATTCTCCACTGACCTTTAGGATTAGAGGAACCCACCATAAAAGTTTGAAGTCAATCGGACTTGATTAGTCTCTATTAATCGGGTTGATTAAGCCATTTAGTCATTTTAAACTTTAAAAATTCATAACTTTCAAAATATCTTTCAAAAATTCACCAAATTGGTTTTGGAACCTCTCTGATATCAGGGAAATTTAAGAAAATTAAAATTTCAATTTTCTAAAAAAGTTGATTTTTAATATTATTTTAATATTTTTAATAATTAAAAAATAATAAAAATCACAAAAATAATAAAATTCACCAAAATGTCACATTTTGAATTTTAATTACTTAGGAACAAACCCCATATTTTTCTTAGGTCTATTTGGTGAGATATTAATTTTTAAAGCTCTAGGGTAATTTTAAAATTAAAAAATGTATTTTCTAGCATTTTCACTAAAATAATCACAATAAATCATAGAAAAATCATAAAATTTCAAAATTTGGTTCTCTGAAATCCTTGATATCAGAGAGATTTTTGAAAAACATAAAATTCATTTTTCAACATTTATTTTATTTTTAAATTAATTAACAATCCAGAAATTAAAATAATTATAATAAAAATAATATAATTCAAAAAATCACCAAAATTGGTCCAAGTGGTCCTCTGGTCATTAGTAATGTCCCATAATTTTCTTAAGGACAGAAACTTTCCCTTGGTCATGTTATTAAATTTTCCTTGAAAATCTCTATTTTCTACCAAAAATAATTATATAAATAAATTAAATACAGAAAAATCACATTTTCTCCTCTCATGTCTTTATTGACATATGAGTGAAGTCACATAAAAATTTCAAGTTCATTTGAGTCCAATTTAGTGAGTTATGAAATTATTAAGCTTAAAGGGTAAAGTGGTAATTAAATTTCTTTTAATCTTTAATTAAAACTTTAGGTTTAATAAAAAAAATTAACAAGTAAAATATTTGATCCTAATCTGATTTGGATGATTGAAATTTAATAATTGAAGGGTAGAAACCCATTAAGCAATTTAAAATGATTAAACTTTAATTAAATAATTGATTAAATTTGGAAGAATAATAAAATTGGAATTATTAAAATAGGGATATTATTAGGAAGAGATTTATTCTTTAATTTAAAAAATCCCTAAATTAATCATTTCATTAATGTTTAATTCTTAATTAAAATGATAATTCAAATTTAAAACATTAAAAGACTTAATCATTAAACTAAAATTAAATTATTGAACTCTTTTAAAATTTTAATTAAAATTAAAATGAATAAAATTAAATTAAAAAAATTAAATTAAATTAAATTAAATCAAATTAAAAATTAAATTAAAAATTAAATCAAATTAAAAATTAAATTAAAAAATTAAATTAAATTAAATAAATTAAATTAAATTAAATTAAATTAAAAATTAAATTAAATTAAATAAATTAAATTAAATTAAATTAAATTAAATCAAATTAAATTAAAAATTAAATTAAATCAAATTAATTTAATGAAACATCAAATCAAACTAAATTGAATTAAATTGAATTAAATTAAATTAAATTAAATTAAATTAAGTTGAATTAAATAACATCACCTAAGACATAAAGAAATAAGCCTAAAATAACTTCAACACTATTCCAAATTTAAACCCTTTAATCGAAATTAAGCTAAATCACAAACCATTCGAACACCAATTTACCCTCAAAAGCTTTAGTTATCATAACTCCTAAACGTAATATTAAATGAAATGTTACTTCACTTATAGTGACATTCAAATGTCCTAGATTCACCGAAGCAAGTTAACAAAACTCGAAAACCTCGGACGATCGATTCATTTACATAATTAAATTCATTTGGACTTAAAACAATCCTAAGAATATTGAAAAGATGTTTAAGATTCTTCTTAAGCACTTCCTCAATATGATAGGATATTTATAAGAACAATTGAACTTAATCGTCCTTTGATGAAGAAAATCGTCCTCAAACTAAAATACAAGAACCTAGACGTCATAGGAAATGACTAGCTATAGGATTAGGAATTTGGTAGAAAACCATAACCCTTACCTTAGCTTTACCTAGAAATTGCTTAAATATTCTAACCGTGTTTTAAGTGCGACTTGGGATGACGTGAAGACCCTCCGTGTACGCTTTTATTTTATTGCGATTTACTTTACTGTAATTTATTTAATCGCATCGCACTTATTTTTCTTGTACGATAAAACAACTCGTTGCATGAAAACCTACACCTTTAGGATGTAAACCGAAACTGAAACCAAAACTAAATTAAAAGACACTACAAGATAAAATTCACCTCCACAACATTTCAAAATATAAAAAAAAACTCAAAATTTAATCACAAACAGAACAACAAAACTACAACTGCAACTAAATTAAAACGTCCTGTTGGATGATCGGGAATACCTCGGATGATGTAACCTACGTGTTGCTAACGGGATTTCCACTCGTCTAAATGAAAGTGTGGAACTCATTCAACTGAGTTTAGCAAATTCATCCGGACTAAGTGAATCCGATAAAAATAATGATGCCGAAGGATGGAACCGTGGGATCTTAACCGGTGTCGTTATAATCAACTTTAAGATTTGTTTTAATTAAAACACAAAAAACACTTGGAAATTAAGACTTCTCCGAACCAAAACACTTTTCTCATCCCCCGATTTATGATTTCTAAAACTAAAACCTCTCGCAACAACAAGGAGCTCGGAGCATGGTGGGCAAGCACGGCCATCGTCGTCGACAAAACTTGAACCTACTTCAAAGAAACTTTCTTAGAATTAAATAACCAAGCCATAGGACTTCGAGGTAGTTTGCCTAGTGCAACATAAATCCTCAACTCTTCGTTAGGCATTTGCATGATCATATCATGTAGATTAAGCCCTAACCAGTCTTAGGATTCTGAGGTAGTCGTCCGATACGATATAAACCGTCACATCTTCGAGGCTATTTGTATGATTTTATCATATGAATATAAGCCCTAATTAATTAAAATTGGCAAGATTGAAACATTAAATAAACATTAGGACTTTCCTAAATTCAAGCCAAACAATAGGATAGTCGGGAGATTATCGAAGTTCACTTCGAATCCGTAATTTCTCCTACTTTTCTTCCTTTGAATTCCCAAAATAAAATGTTCCAAACTTGATCCATTCCCTATTGAAATTCAAAAAAATTCAACCCTTTGAAAACTTAAACTTTGAAATTCTTGAGAGCAGAATTATTGATTATTATCGAGAGTTTTCTTAGGTGATTCCTATCACTTAAGATGTAATTAACTATAGAGGCTTGCCCTTATAGGGAATTTTAAAGAACCTGAGTAATATAAACCCCGTTTAATGTTTGCATATTAAGCAGGGAATTTGTCTGGCTTATAAAATTGGTTCGCAGCACCAAACGGATGTCACAAATCTTCTAGTTTATTTAACCGAGCCCCATCATCAAGCAGTGTGTCTATCCTTAGGGATAGATACACGATTTGTGATGCGGTGCTCGTTTATATAAACTATTTGGATGTGAGATCGGTTTGATTTCATATCTTAAAATATTCAAAATTTAAAATTATTTTCAAAATCAAATACTACTTTCTAAATTATGTATATATTTAAATTAAATTTAAAATTCGCCGACAACTTCTGTAGGCGACCCCTTTTTAAAAATACAACACTCAACTTAAAAATATGCCGACATTAGGCTTTCTAAGTGAACCAGCATGTCTTACCCCGGGGAGGTAGTCTGGGTTTCTTAAGCAAGCAAAAGGAGAGAGGGGGATTCGAACCCTCGATAGTTCCTTGTTAAGAACTATACCAGTTTTCAAGACCGGGGCTATCAACCACTCAGCCATCTCTCCCAAATAGAATCTCTATTTTATTCTTACGAATAGAACAAGATCCTATGAAGAACATGATCCTATGAGATGATACATTAACTATCCGCTCGACTCCATGTCCGAATAAAAAAAAGAAAGCGGTAATAAGTTCTAATGAATCAATTCATTCATGTCAAATCCCTTCATGATGCATTTTTTACAATTTTGACTAAGTGAGGGATCAAATGGTATAGTTCATTTGTTGGTAGTTTGGAGGATTACAAACATGACTATTGCTTTCCAATTAGCTGTTTTTGCATTAATTGCAACTTCATTAATCTTACTAATTAGTGTACCCGTTGTATTTGCTTCTTCTGATGGTTGGTCAAGTAACAAAAATATTGTATTTTCTGGTACATCATTATGGTCTATGGACTATGACCATGCTGGTATGAGAACCCTCACAAAAGTGAGGACAATAGATCCACACTTCCTAATAAAACAATAACTTATCGTCTCTTGCATCATTGAGACCAATCATGCATGATTTTAAATGTGATTAAGTGGTTAGATCCCCTTCCAGACAGGATTGTATGTATTGTATTTTATTTTTTCGTGATCTTTCTTCCTTTATATTAGGGTTCCAAAGATTCACCTTTTCCAGAGAGCTTCGCCATCGTTTTAGGATGTCGTGGTTACTTGTCTAGTTACAACTGTTGGCATCCACTTTTGATCTAAAATACGCAGAACATCCTCATAAGTGACACGACACTATAGTTGGATTCAACACCATCATAGCCATGATCCGAGTCAATCGTGGTCAAACCAGCTTCGCCTCTAGTATCCTCTGCGTTGACGTTTGTTCCTGTGGCATGTAGCTATATTTGGATGATACAGATGTTCCTACAATATAGACCGTTACAAGATTGCTCTGTATGTGTTCTTGCCTTAAGCTTAAGGTCCGGAAAAATGAATTTCATGATGGGAACCATCGTTCTCAGTGACGCGTGTATGGTTCAGCTTCTCGAGCTCTTTTGAGACGCGTTCACGACCCGTATGGAAGTCTTAAGATCATAACTACTGATATTCAACCTTCCGGAGGTCCCACAAGGCCCGAAACCCCCTTGAAGATCATTCCCAAAAGTTCAACTTTTCTAGGGTCCAGCATGACCACACCTGATTCAGGCGTGGCCACGCCCAACCCATGGCGTTACTATGCCTAAATCGGGCATGAACACTCCAAGGCCTTTAAAAGTAGCCCAAATAGTTTGTTGTCGGCCTGACTACGCCAGAATATGACATGACCATGTCGACTAAACAGAGAGCCTGACATAATTACACTGGTCCTCAAGCATAGCCATGCCCAATCTTAAGAGGTGCCCAAGTCCCTCGAGTGGCGTGGCCATGCCTGAAGCCGGTGTAGCTACATCGCTAAACCGAGCGCCCGACGTAATTACGACAGGCACCCAGTGTGCTACGCCGAACTTTGATTCGTAACACCATGAATAGTGGCGTGACTACGCCCGAGCCCAGTGTGGCCATGCCAGTGGAACCTATTCGAGTTTTTTGATCGCTAGTCCCTGGATTCATGTCGTCGAGGCGGTCATGGTCGGTGGTCCACCCTGCTTTTGCTTGCTTTTTCACTCAAAATGGCATATAATTGTTCATCTTTTATATTTATGTGTCGGATGTCTAAGAAGAAACTAAATCTGATAATTCTAATTTTATAAATTTTTGCTGTAACAATAATCCTATTCAAAAGGTTTTTCTCAAAATTTTCTATGGAATACAATTTATCTTATTTAAGAAAAATAAATTATTATAAAATGTATCATTAAAAATACTCAATTAATTATCTTGTTTCTTCGAACTTAAATATCTTGAGAAAACTCTAAATGTTTCTCATCTTTTGTTTACAATTTTACGATTTATAAAAACTATTTAACGTTATATGAATTGAATATTAATTAGTAGGTCATTATTTGATAAATAAATAAATATCCAGTAACATTAATTTCTTACTTTCTTTAAGAATAATTATTTATCTCACACCTAAAATATTTTATTTAATTATATAGCATTTTAGTTTTTTAAAGTTTTACATGAAAATAAATTTTACTTCTAAAAAAGTTAAGATGTTACTTTAATATCATATTAAAGCTCTGGATGTTTTGCTGAGAAAATATGAGTATGAATTTGAGCCCCGTCTTATTTAATATATAAAAAAAAGATAATATTAATTTAAATTAGTTTTATAATAATATGACAAATAGAATAAATACTTAAGAGATGAATAATATATAATAAGAAAAAAAATTTAAACTTTTTTTATTACCTTAAATATAAATTCTTCAAAATTTAATATATTTTTAGTATTTTTTTATATTAAAATTTTTTTAAACGGGCCGGCTCACGAGCAAACGAGTCGAGTCAGGCCTGGCATGAGCATGATTTTTTAGCTCATCGAGCTCAGTTCACGGGCCACTAATCAAGTCGACCTTGAGCCTGGTCACAAATTAGCTTGACACACTTACACACAAATATAATCAAATAATTTGAGTGTATATATATATATATATATATATATATATATATATATATATATATATATATATATATATATATATATATATATATATATATATATATATAACGGAATGGCGGGGAAATAGCTGATGAAGTAACAACGGCTAAACTAAGGGTCTGTTTGGGGCAGCTGCAGCTTATCCGGCTTATCCAGATATGCTATTAGCAGCTAATCCGGATAAGATATCAGTCTGTTTGGTTTCATAGCATGAAAAACAATGATTCGAAAAATTGATCATTCTCGCTTCCGTTCGAATAAGTTCGTTATGCTTGTTTGGTTAGTGTGTTTTGTAAACAGTTTATTTGCAAATTTTTTTAATTAAATAAATAATCTGTGCTGCAGAATTTGTTATTTTCTCAACAAAATTAAAGAAATATTTTGTGAAAAACCAGTTAAATAAAAAAACGACAGACATAACGGATGTCAGTTAAAGAGTAATTTACATGCGTACCACCCAATTTCTATCTATTTACATATCTAAAAGCTCAACCTTTTTTTAAATTTTATGCCACCCTATTGTCTTATAGCAGCGGCTGCCATTAATTAATTGGGTCATCCAAGCTGTTATATATTTTGTGAAAAAAAGGGTAACCTTAAAACTTTCCCATTTTGTCCAAACCTCAAATAGCAGAAAAAACACAGTGCCAGCTATTTACTGTGTGGCCAAAATCCCTGGTTTAGTTTATGCCTTGTGACTCCAAAGATTAGACTACATAAAAAAAAATAGTAATAATAATCATCTTTCCAATCAGAAATGTTTGTATATATGTAGCCTGAGAGGGAGATTTTCAGAAGTCAAAAGCAGAGATAATTTAGCTCCAACGTGAAGCGTCAATTCAGTATTTTTTGGCAAGAAGAATGATATTTGCACATGATGCGGCAAAATAAAATTGAGATAAATTTTAAACATGGAAAACCATTAGAACACGTACCATCACAGCACAGCGCCGCGTCTCTTCAAACTCCTTCTTCATCCCCGCTGGTAAACCCTCGGGAAGCATCGCATTCCATTCCTCTAAACTAATCAACAAAACCAAATAAATTAAAATTAAAATAAAAAACAAACAGCAACAAGTAATCAATCAAGCAAGCAAGCAAAAATGTACCCAAATCAGCTCAATACTACCTGAAATCGACGTAAGTGTTAGCTTGCTTTCGGGTTAGCGGATTGAAGGATTCGGTGACGCTGAAGAGTAGACGGCCGCCAGGGCCGACGTCGAGGGCCGGATCGTAAGTGACGGGTTGCGGATCAGTGGGAAGTTCAAAAGAAGCGTTAATATCTTCTGTGGAAGAGGAATCAACAGAAGCTTCGTCACCTCCTCCAGTTCGAGGTCTTTTCACCATAACCTTTCCCTTTTTGGATGTCGCCTTGGGGGTGTTCGCCCTCGCATAGGTGCGAGATGCGACGGCGAAAATCGTCGGCGGAGGTGGAAGGAATGAAGAGCTCCGGCGGACAGCCGCCACGGCTGCTCAGCAGAGCGGATAAAAGAGTCGAGCATTGGAAGAGTTGAAGACCGGCGATGAGGTTTGGGTGAAGGCAGAGGTGCAGCTGGAGAAGCAAAGCCGATTCACGGAGAGAAAACAGGGGACTAGTGTGCGAGAGTGTTACGGGGTCACGGGGGGAGGGTATTCGAAGAAATAAGCGGCATTTTTCACAGAAACGCTAGGAAATAAGCGGCCCGCGAGGTTCCACTCACGGGCCGCGTGTAATAAAAAAAAAAAGGTGTTTTCAAATAAGCTATCCAAACGTGAAATCCAAACGGTGGGGCGGCATTTTCAAAAATACCGCCGCACTTATAAGCTGCCCCAAATGGGCCCTAAATGTATTGAGGAGGCCGAAAAGGTTGGCTGTGGCGAAGATAGCCGAGGCAGAGGTTTGAAAGAAATGAATTTTCTTCATTTATTTTGCAGCAAGAAGCTTTTCTAATCCATCGCACCCCCCTTTCATCTATAAATAAATGTCATTATCAGAGCGCCCCTAATCCTAAACCCTCGTAGCTCACTTTAGGAAAGAAGAAAAGAAACTAGCTTTTCAATCCCCGTCCACTACTCTCCCCAATGGGCAAGAAGGATAAAATCGCCGCCAAGAAGAACCCAATCTCTAAAGCTCTGGGAAACTCAGGTAATAGTCGTCTGATGTAGAATCTCAAAATTGTTAATGTTTGTCTCGTGAAAGAGGTAGCGGAGTGCTGGAAAAAGATCGAGCGCCTCCGCATCCAGCTCACTTCACTGGTAGCCGAAGAAGACATTTTTCACGACATTCAACGTGATGTCTTTGCGCTTGTCGTCTCCTCTAATCTGCGCAAATCTGTCTCTCGTGCAACGGCGGAGATGGCTGCAGCTTCAGACAAAGAGCAAAATATAAGGAAGAAAATCGAGGCAGTCGCTAGAGAGGCTAATGCAAAGGAAATAGAGCTGTTTGCTCTAGCCAAAGAAAAAGAGGAGAAGGAGAAAAACTTGATGGAGTTAAAAGAAAGAATTGGATCTATGGAGGAAATAAACGAGCGTGGAAGGCAAAGAAAAAATTTGTTTTGCAGTGTTCTGTTATGACGCTTTTTATAGCGGCTGCAGGTGCGGCAACATTGGCGGCTTTTTACATAGTTTTTAAATAATAATTAACCCATAGAAGTGTGATGTTTTGTCATTAATTACTAATTTTATTCATTATTATAATTTTTTAGTATTTCTTTATTATCATTTATAAATAAGAAGAGTTGTATTTCTTACGTGGGAAAATGATTTTTTTCTTATGTTTCTTTTTGTTTTTAAAAAATCAAGTATTTTATTATTTTAATCAATTTAAATTTGAGGAAAATTAACTATATAAATTCAAGTGATATATAGATTTTATCATAACGCCAAGTGATTTATTTCTTGCAAAGCTCTGCCTCCGCTATCTTTGTCACCGCTACCCTTTTCTAGCTCCTCAACAAATTAATTTCAGCCGTTGTTATTTCATCAGCTATTCCTCCAGCTTTTCGCTATTTTTTTTTTTTCATATTTTTCTGCATAAATTATTTGATTAATATAACATAGGGGTGTAAGTGAGTCAAGCTGACTCGTGAGCCAGCTCGAGCTCGGTTTGATTAGTGGCTCTTGAACTGAGCTCAATGAGCTAATAAATCAAGCTCATGACAGACCCGACTCGACTTGTTAGCTTGTGAGCCGGCTTGTTTTTAAAAATAGTAATATAAAATATACTAAAAATATATTAAATTTTGAGAAATTTTTTTTTAAGATAATTAAAATGTTAACAAAATATGTTTTCTATTATTTATTAAGTGAATTGTTATTATTCATCTCTTAATTTTTCATTCTATTTGTCGTATTAAACTAATTTAAATTAATTTTATTCTCTTTTTTTATATTAAATAAGATGGCTTGTAAATAAGCTCAAACTCATAATCATATTTACACCCATAGCATTCAAATCTTTTTAATATGATAATAAAGTAACATTTTATCTTTTTGTTTATTATTTTCATGTAAAAATTTAGAACATTAAAATGCTATATAAGTAAAATATAATATTTTAAGTGTGAAATGTATAAATTTTCCATAAAAAATTAAGACAATTTCTATTCCATATAAAATTTTGGGAAATACCTTTTGCATAGGATTATTGTTAAAGCATTAATTTATATTATTAGAATTATCAGGTCTACATTTTCACATCTGACACATAAATAGAAGAGATTATATATATATATATATATATATATATATATATATATATATATATATATATATATATTTGTTTAATAACTTGGGCTCATCCAAGTAGTGGAAGTGCTTAGAGAAGTGATGTAGAAATTTTAAAAAAATTAGTTGACAGAGTTTTTCTCTGCACCTGTAAAAAGTTAATTCCTAAGTTATGAGGAAAGCCAAAATATTAAATGGGTCATCTAGGCCTAAAGGATTGTGGCTAATTCTTACACACCTAATGTCTGGGTGCATGCATATTGTATTCCCCAACCACATTCATCCAAGTTACGGATATAAGACTTGTCTTCTAGAAGGCCTTGTTAAGCTTTTCCATTGCGCTCGTCGGTATTTATACAAGCTATTCTGCATAAGTTCGCCAATACTTATCGACTTTCTCCGTTGAACTCACTAGCATTTATCAAGCTACATCAACACTTTGGTGAGCGATCTTTCAAGGTTGCCTGCACGACGACAAAAGAAATCATGTACGACGAGCAAACTCGAGCCCATCATAGTCTAGGCTCATCTACGAGTCACGTGACTCCTGTGAAAATATAAATCTTAAGGGTTTAATATAATACGACCTATAATTTAATTTTTATATTATTTTCTTTTTTAGCCCTAGAAAGGCATGAATGCTGAGAGTTATATAAACATTTTGAAATTCTTCTTAATAAATTTTGGGTCAAAATATTGTGACAAAAATTTTTACATATTGATACTTAATCTAAACTATCAATTATTCTTAGCATCATCAAAGATTCATAGTAATGGTGCGCGCACGCACACATGACTTTTTACACTTGATACTATAATTATAACGTGTTTTAGTTTTTCTTTATAATTGAGAATTTTTCATTACCCTATTTTTATTTATTCTATGTATAATAGATTGGTAGAAAAATAAATTTAGATGGTTTCATCAATTTTATTTCAATCCGAATGTGATAAAAAGACACGTGATTTTTATTATAATTTTATTTAATTAATTACTATTTTTTTTAAATGGAATTGTAACTTTTATTCATAATTCTTTGATTTTTTTCAACCTAATTTCTGAAAAAAAATTCCTCACATAATTATAGTAAAATATCATAGAATAGTATATATAACAACTTCACTAAGTAAAGAACAACAAAACTTATTTACGAAGACATCTTCATTAAATATCTAAGATTATAGTGAAATATCATATTTAATTCGAGATCAGTACAACATAAATCAAAATTTTAGCAACTTCATCAATTTAAAATCTAACAATTCTTATTTATTTTAAACAAATTTGACATTTTACTTATTTATTTTTAATGAAACTCATCTTCATATGTGATTAATTGGGATTGAAGGTTAATTATTTCCCGCACAACGCTCACAATTCATGAAAGAAATATAAAAATATTATTTTATTTATAATTTTTAATATTAAACTAGCAAGCACCTAATAAAATTAATTTAATTTTTACATCACTACTATATTTAAAATTTATATGATTCAATATTAATTTCTAGGACAATTAAAAAAATAAAATATATATATATAAGACAATTTTCATAAAATTTATTTGCAAGAAAAATAGAGTATATATAATGCGTTTTCCGTGGAGGCTGCTACGCTTTTCAGTTTTAAGAAATTAGTATTATATTAATAAAAGAATAAGAACCCAATTAAGTTGAGTTGAACCCCAATAAGGGATTAAATTTTCTTTGAGAAGCTTATCAGAAATAGTTAGAGGAAGTCGAAAATTTTGGTGAGGATGACCGCGGCGGAGTAGAGGAGGTGGAACTCTGCAACAATTTAAATTTTTTCTATCTATTTCGCTAAAACAGCTTTACCCTCAACCCTGCATTATAAGTAAACGCCAATTTCATTAGAAACCTAATCGTAACTCCTCTTTCCCTCACTTCCATCAAAGAAGAAGAAAAGATTTGGCCTTTCAATTCCTATTCTTTGATCTCCTCCATCTCCTCCATGGGTAAGAAAGATAGAATAGTTGCTGTCGGGAAGGCAAAATCTATGCCGGACCTGACACTTCAACATCGCGAAGTACGAGTAACAGCTGGTTGATAGAGAATCTGAAAATAGTGAATGTTCTTCTTGTGAAGGAGGTGGCAAGCTGCCAGAAACAAATACAACAGTTGCACTTACAGCTCTTTATATTCGCCGCCGAAAATGACATCTTCAATGGCATCTAACATGATGTTTTCATGTTGGCCATCTCCTCTAGCCTCCAAGCTGTCATACGTACAACGATGAAGATAGCCTCGGCTGCCGAGAGAGAGAGAGAAAATTGAGGAGTAAGATCTAGTTCACCACATCAGAAATCAATTCTATGGAAGCAGGGCTTCTTGCTTTCGTTATAGAGAAGGATGTGAAAGAAAAGGAGTTGGTGGACTTGAAACCATTCAACCTATGAAGCAAGCGGATGTGTGTAAAAGAAGACAGAGAAAGTGGTTTGGCACTGCTCTTGAGCCTACTTTCAAGACTGACACTTTTGTCATTTTAGTCAATTTGCACAAATTTTAAGAATAGTTTGGGGCATCTACATTTGATTTGTGTTATTCATGATTAATAATTATAGTGTTTTTATTTATTTATTTTTTTTTTGTCATTATAGAGAGTTTTTTTATATAATTGGAGAAAGTGATATTAATTTAGATTTTTTTCTAATGCTTATATTTTAAAGTTGTTGTCATTTTAATTTAGCCTTGAGAAAAAAAAGAATTGAATACTCAAATTAGGTTAGATTAAAAAAAAATTAGAAATTAAATTTGTTGGGACTTTGACATTGATAAAATTCATAATATTCTTTGCCTAAATTTTATAGTTTAATTATTTTTCTATGGCCTATTTTTATGCATTATATACCGAAGAATTGAATATATAATAATAAATCTTTATCAGCTTTAAGTGATAGTAATTTTTTCACCAAAGATTAAAAACTATTTTATAAATTAAATATTTTATTAATTACAAGTATGGCATTAGATCTATCAACTATAATAATTAAGTAGGCAAAAAAATTGATTAATATTAATTTGATTCCTAAAAATCATATTTTACATGCCCCTGCCCTCGCACTCGCACGTATGTATATGTATTTCGATTTTACATTTTCTTATTGCATGTTCTGTTATTCGCACACAAACAAACACAATTGTATTTCCTTGATTCACTTCTCAGCTTGTATGAATATATATATATATATATATATATATATATATATATATATATTTGATTTTACATTTTCTTATTGCAAATTTTATTATTTGTGCACACACAAGCACAATTGTATTTCCTTGATTCACTTCTTAGCTTGTATGCCGACAACATCTTTTTTTCCCAAGCTGTTTATTTACATAATAGCTCTCGAGGGACTATATGATGCTAAAAAATCAGAAATAACATATCGACACAAACTTTAGGAAAAATTACTTCTAAGGCTTTAAATAGAACACATCCAAAGCTCATCTTCATAAACACCAACACCAACTTCCAAATTTCCATTCTCGAGCAAAAAGCAAACGGGTGTCGGCAGAATTCAGACTGTTATCAACTGAGCATACCGTTATTTATTCAAGTCTCAACCACGTCTTATCTTCCGCGAAAACTCTGGCATATCTAGATGGGATGGAAGCTTAACGGGCTCATATGAGACACAACCATTGATATTTCTGTTTGGAAATTTTGCGAATTGTTGTTTGATTGCATCAAAGCCGATTTTGGTAAGGTTTGGATGTAGGCTTTGTCGAGAATGGATTGGAGATATTTCCCCTGAGTTTCTATCTTTATTTGAAGACTTTTATGAACCTCCAATTGTTCATGAAGCCTCCTTTGAAGCTACATTTGGACTCTCATGGCCTCATTACACCCATCATTAAATTCTTCAGTTCCTTGTGTGGATGCTATAGAGGTCTTGCTCCCACAGCCTTCCAAAACACCAGAGGCATCATTAGTATTTTCAATTTCTTTTAATGATTGCTTCCCCATTCTGTATTTCCAAAAATGACTCTTTAAATTATAATTGTGAGGCCTTTTATGTTCATCAACCTCATTATGGTCTTCGGTGTTGCTTTCTCAGGCCCTCTGAGCTGAGCAACGACATCAATGAAGTTACCATGGAGCCCCTCCGTCCACCAGAGACGGGGCATTGGATCGGAGATGAGAACTGGGTTCATGTTGACAAGAAGGTTAGTTCCTTCAATCGACCCTACGAACTCCCCTCCCTTGATGTGCA
This sequence comes from Papilionanthe hookeriana x Papilionanthe teres, assembly GCA_022702705.1. Lineage (NCBI taxonomy): Eukaryota > Viridiplantae > Streptophyta > Magnoliopsida > Asparagales > Orchidaceae > Papilionanthe > Papilionanthe hookeriana x Papilionanthe teres. Next base: position 46,904,024 of record CM040439.1, on the reverse strand, counting down.
TTATCCCAAAACCATCAAAAGCAAATTTTTTCCAAGCAGTATTTAAGCATGAGAATTTTTTGGATTTTCTTGATTCATTCTTTTACTGTAAACCCTTAGATACGCCTTTACATGTATGTATGGTTTACCTTTTCTTGTTTCATGTTTTATTATTCTCACATATGCGTGTGTGTATTTCCTTGATTCACCTTTCAGCTTGTATGATGCTAGTATTTTTTTTTTTTACTTTGAAGTAGTTTATAAAGATGAAAATATTGTGGAATTCCTTGATACATCATACCTTAACCTTTAAATGTTGTCGGTCGTTATAATCAAATATTGTCGGTTGTTGGCATGGGTATCCCGACGCCCAGTTTAAAATAGATTTAATTTAACACACACACACACAGATATATATAATTTCAGAAAATATAATTTTTTTTTATTTTGAAAATATGAAATCAAACCGATCTCATATAAACAATAGTTTAAATAATCAAACACTGAACCACAAATCATGTATCTATCCCGAAGAATGGATATGTTGCTTGGTGGAGAGGTTTGATTAAATAAACTAAAGACTTATGACATTTATTTTGTCTGCGAACCATTTATGTTGACCGACAACTTCCCCTATCTAATATAAAAGAATTAGATAGGGTTTATGTTAATCTATGGTCTTTAAGTTTCTATAAGAGCTAGCCCTTATAGTTAATTATATCTTAGATAACCGAAGTCACCTAAGAAAACTCTTAATTGAGATCATGAAATATTATATCCATGACTTCCAAAAAGTAGGATCTTTAAGAAAATATGGTAATAGGAAATCCAATAGGTGAGTGGCTCAAGTTTCATAACAGTTATTGTAGGAGTCTAAAAGAAAAGAAGACTAGGAGAAAGACATAGATCCAAGGAAAATCTTAGTGACTTCCCAAATTATCCTATGGTTTGGCTCCAATTTGATAATTATTTAATGTTCAATCCTGCCAATTTTATTATTTAGGGCTTACATTCACTTGATATCGGTCATGTGAATAGCCTGAAAGATATGAGGATTTATGTCATATCAGATGACGACCTCGGAACCTAAGACGAGTTAGGGCTTATATTGCACAGGGTGCAAAGGTCTCAGTGCTCATATCCTGTTTGTAACATGATCCATGTGATCTAAAATTATAAAGGAAGCAAAACAGATAAGGTCAACCTTCCAGAGAACCTCACCTCTAGAATTTGCAGAATATGTTCAATAAGTCAAAATTCATATTAAACTACAAGGACAGTGGACCTCCTCAAAGTCTCACGGTAGTTCCTAAATTACATAGCTGTTGTCTTTAAATACATTGAAAATTATCCAATGACATAGAAATGGCTATATGATATTTATCGGTTGGGTATAACAGATGACTCATAGTTAAGACGGGTTTGAGAATTCTACTACACCATGATCAAGAAGAAGGCATAGTGGCACAGGAATTAGAGATTTAACCTTAGAGATTCAATAAGAGTTAAACAATAAAGCTTTTGATACTTCATTCCAAAGAGCCTGAACTTCGCAATAGACGTCCCAACATTCATTGCCTGAAAACAAAATCCACACCAATTATAAAAACTTGACGTAAATTGTAGAGCAGCATAGCAATTTTTATTCGTAGATCTTAAATAACTCTTTGAAAATCACCAATAAATAAATAAGAATTAATAACAAAAATTAAGATACGTATTGTTATCAACGAATAAAATTGTCAAATGATGAAACAGGATGAAATCGTTTGTTCGATGTCCTATTAGATTTAATATAAAAACAAAGCAGGAAAATAACTTGGTTCAGCATGCAAATAGAAGATTAGGAGATTATTAAAATTAATATTACAGATTTCTTGCACAAAAAACCATTGTTACTAAGTCTGGATAAAACAATTTGACAATATATGTTAAATTTGTAGCTGATCACAAAATTATATGCCAAAATTCAGTAAACGAATCCAAACTTAATGTCTACTAATTGTGGAGAAATCCCAGTAGGAGGAGCTATGACCTAACTTGATTGTGGTGAGAAATAAGTAGATGATTTTATACAATGTTATCAAAAGTGATATACCACAATTTCTAAATGGAAATAAGAAAGATCTGGTTAGGGCATCTACCACAAGTGATGTGTCATAACTTAATCGTAACAAAAATAAGCAATATTAGGTTTTACTGAAGTTATGATTAAGGAGGCAATATAAAAGTCAAAACATTGAATGAAAATAAAAGAAGAATATGCTGAATCTTTCTACTTACAAGTAAAATTGAAAGGTAATTTCAAGAGAATGTTCTAATCACATAGCATAAATTAATTTTTAGTATTTGAGGTATGAAAAAAATGATGCAAATATTTCTTCTTCTTTTTTTCATTTGAAAGAAATAATTTCAATATTCCATGGTAGCAAAAAAATGAAGCGTAATTTCAAGAGAAAGTTCTAAACACATAACACATCCATTATCCAAGCAAGAGATGGCCTAATATACAATTGTGTTTACTCTCATCAATGTGGACATAATATATTTTGCTTTCTATATATGCCATTAAAATTTAAAATATGTGGAAATTTACATACATACCACACAATTCTTATGTATTTACATATGCAACACTTAAAGTTTGATATTTACACTAATAACACCTCGGTATCATAAATCCATGCATGAAAAGGTGTATTTCACTTTTAAAGAGATAGTGATGGTGGTATCTTTGATGTAATGTTAAAGATTTGAATGGTATGCATATAAATGTATGTTTAAATGTTATAAATGTATATAAATACCAAAATTTGGTGTATGTATGTAAATGCTCCTTAATAAAAAAATTCAGCGGCCAAAGATTTAAAGAATATTAAGTCATAGAAACAAAAGAGCAACAGGTAAATGACAACCACAAAGTAATTTATTCAAGGCACAAAACACATAGCAACAAGGAGCTAAATAAGCAAAATAACCATGAGACATTTATTTGAACCATTTTAATCTCATCCTGTAGTTTCTGCACTCGTTTCTCAATCTCAGGCTGAACACAGAAAAAACAAAAGAAACAAGCTTCAAAAATATACATGTAAATTATTCATTATCAACAAAATTTTGCAAATTCATCATAATTAGTCGAAAACATTAGTCTAAGAAAGAACACAATTATACTGGGCTTTCCATTCGTGCTTGATGCATAACTTATATATGAATAAGGCTTGTATATCACACCTCTCAACCTCAGCACAAAAGAATAGCAACCAAATAAAGTTTAGGCTTCTAAAAATAAAGGTATCTAAAAAAAGAAGAAATTTCTGCCTATTCTGCATGCTAGAGGACTAATATTATCCTATAGTAGTAGATAATTAATATTTTTGAGTCGCATAGAATCAAATTAATATTAAAAAGGAAAAGATAAGCAGATAACTAAACATGAAAATTATCATTTTTTTTTTAACTTTTGTTAAATGATAATCTGGAAAATATTATTTCTACTATAGGATTCCAATGAGCGTGAGGCCCTCAGTTCCAACTACACTGCTTCCGCTCATTAGAAGAAATAGAAGCTAAGATGGTGCAATGGGATAGAATTTGGAAGCTACAACGAATGGAAATATCTCGGATTCACCTTCAGCTATTGTTGCAACTTATTTGAATACTAACGATGAAAAGTGACTTGAATACTTAACATATATAGTGAAGAGATTTAAAGATCATGGTGTATGCCAGCATCACGTTTCTATGTTCAGCTTAAATATGCACGCTTAAACCATGATATATTTTAGTTATTAATTATATAAAAGATAATGAATTATTTTATTATATTATTTGGATGCAGCACCCTTTTTGCATACACTTGATACTTATGAGCGTAGTTGGATAATTGACACAATCCAACGACTAGGAATAGATCATCACTTTCGCAAAGATATTTATAATACCCTTGACTTTTTATACAGGTAATCTATATATATATATATATATATATATATATATATATATATATATATATATATATATATATATATATATATCTGTGTGTGTGTGTGTGTGTGATATGCAGAAACCATAGAAAAGATGTTCTAGCAAGGGAGAGTGATGCCAATGTTATTGCTATTGATGAAACATCTATGGATCATAGAATATTAAGGTTACAAGGCTATCCCAAATCCTCTGGTGAAGCTTCTTTTCACATATAGTTGCTGACATATAATCCTATCAACTATATATATATATATATATATATATATATATATATATATATATATATATATATATATATATATATATATAATAGTTGCTGGTGCCCGAAAACCTTCATTGGTGCAAGTTCTCCCAACCAAATTGAAATGAGTATTCATGGAAATTTATGATACCATGCTTGGCAACTGTTGAGAATTTTAGGGCAAAAAAATGCAAGAATCGACACAAATCTAGAAGAACACAGAGATTTATCGAGGTTCGGCAAAGATGCCTACGTCCTTGGGAGCAGAGCGGCAATTTTCCTTCAATTTCAGAAAAGAGTACAGAATACAGAATAAGCCCTAGGGTTACAAACAGGCATATATATAATCTTGGAGTACAATATGCAATCACAGAATTACCATGTACCGTACCGCAGGGGCGTGTCCCCGCACCCCCAACCCACATAACGTAACTCCCTGCTTTGACAGCTCGCTCCGCTTCAATATCTGTCCTTTATTTGGTACATGAGTCATACCTAACAGCAACTAAAGCAAAGGATGTCCAAGGAAAAAGATGTCTTCCCCTACTTACATGATCTAGTAAGAGACATAACTTAGGTATAATAATCTATATTTATTTCTAGAACTATTCGAAGCCAAAACTTTAACTCACATGTGACGGAGAGAAAAATAAGTGCAACATTACCTAAACTTTAGAAGAAGTTAAGACATAAAGCAATTCAAAATCTTTGTAAAATATGTACATCAGGTTAAGAAAGACCTCTCAGTTGCCATAAGATTGATTCCAGCAATCATTGAGGTTTTGCTTGATAAGATTCCCAAACTTATGGATCACAAATAAAAAAATCTCGAATATCAGAGGCTACATACACAGCATTATTGATATGTATTGCAATATAATAAATATTAAACCATCTTCTCATTGCATAAATGCAAAAATAATGTCATTATTTGTTATCCATTTCGCTCCAGAATTTGATGACTGAGGAAAGAGTTGCAATTTGCTTTTACATGAGAAATAAACAGCTCTAAGCAAGATGCCATAGCTTGCAATGAGGAAAAGATTGATGAGGCATTTGCTAATTTAACACGAGTGCCTGAAGCCCAATAATCATATTTCACATTTTATCATCAGTTGATCTTTTGACCATGGCATGATTTTTAGATTTTTCTCAATAAAAATAGTAATGACCAAATTTTTTATGTGATCGAGAAAGTTTATATGCAACTATGAACAGATCATGTAGGCTAGTAATTTCCATTGGACGCATCATAATATAATTGAATGCTTAATTTTATAATTATTGGGCTTTGATGTAATTAATTTATGCTTGTAACACTTCTGTTGTGGGAAAAACACTTTCTTTCCTTAATCTTGGTAAGAGAACAAACCGTAAATCACAACAAAGAAGATGCAAACACAAGAGCACTAGCAAACAAGAGGATTTACGTGGCTCGGTCTTTTCGACCTACGTCCACGGGAGGGAATCGAAATAATTCACTAAGACAAGAACAGAGAGATTTTAGCTTTACATAGATGAGCCCTCATCTTCCATGGCTCTCCTTCACATCCAAGCGCTCCAAGATGCTCTCCTCACCCTTAACAAGCCTAGCCCACACTCTCGAGCTTCTTTTTCACTCTTACAAAACCCACACTAATGCCTTCCTCCTCTCATCTATTTATAAGTAGATCAGATTACATTATAATATTCTATAAATAGATGATGTGTAACCTTCGATGATCGCACTGGCCTCACACGTCCACCCTTAGAGTCCTCCATCGCATTGCCTCCATACATGCCTTTCACATGTCCTCCTTCCACCGCACGTGGCCTCACACGTCCTTCCACATGTCCTCTTCTGGGTCTTCTATAATGAGGTGGCACATTTCTAAAGTCAACAATGGAGGTTTAAAGTAAGTAGAAATTTACAAGAGTGTCACTTACCTTAGTGACTAATTGGGGGTCAAAACAACAACTTCAATATAATGTAATTAAATATTTCCTCTGAAAGTCTATTACTTAATTGTGCTCATTAAACATATTGTCTTCTACATTATTATAAGGAAAATCCTGGAATAATTTGCGCTGGTGTGCCTTTGGTGGATATGCATTGCACCTTCAGTACATCCATAACTCTATTCTCCTAACTTCAATTTGATTAAAAATTTAAAGTGTTGTGCTTCATCTTTTGCATAAATTCACCACCTTGTATGAGTGCCTTTCAAATGATAAAGATCCACAGATGTGCTGTCTTGTAAGTATTTTATCTTAGTCATTCAACGTTCTATCAGCAGTAAGGATAAACTAAGAATTTGTTGATGTTTGGGAGCTGGAGAGAGAGAGATAGAGAGAGAGAGAGAGAGAGAGGCTATTTTTATTTTGCCAACTTCTAATATTTCACAGATCAACCTAATTTATGTTTTATTAGAACCCTTGATGGGAGTTTAATTGCTCCAAATGTGCATTCCAAAACCATGGACTTGTGAAAGAATAACTTTATTCCAAATGTGCATTCCTACAGAAAAATTGTATGCATGTGAAATTAAGCGTGCTAACTAATAATTAGATTGAAATTAAATAGAGATATCTCAAATATTTTATTGTTTAATCATAAGAAAGAAGATCGATTGCAGACGAGGCACGATATTAATTTTTTGTTAAAAAAAGTTTAACTTAGTTACAGAACAGATTCATGTAGGGAAATAGTGAAATACAGTTTAAAGATTGTTAAAATATAGGACTTAAATATGAGGCCTATATATGTTACAAATCAGGGAACATGCCGTTTCAGTTAGATCTCTTTAATAAGTTAGAAATTTCTATTTCTTTTATTATGTTTGGTGACGTGTAAAATCATCATTATTGAACATCTGTAACTGTACTGAAGCTATGACACATAGATATGAATAAATAAGAATCGAGTGATATGCATGTAATGCCCAAAAATGAGACTGTTCTTTGAATAAACTAAAATGCACTATTTCTACCAGCATTTATAGCCTTGTTTTGAGGCTTTGGCATTTGCACTACCTTCCCTACCATTTGCTTTGCTTCATAAGCAGTAAACTCATACAAAATAGTATAAATTAATAAGAAAATTGATCTTTCTATTGTCAAATTACTCAAAAAAGAATCACCTCAAACTTCCTCTCCAACTAACTTAATTGTTGGAGCTATTAATTCTCTATTTCTTCCACAATTTTGCTCAACTTTGATGCGAATGGAAATAACTTGTTTAGGAACTAAAATGGACTGTATTGCCTTATCACAAGTTTGGAACTGAGCATGATTCACACAGAAAAGAGAATTTCAACATATATATCACTCAACTATAATGTATTTATAAAACTAACAGCTATACTTCAATTTCAGCGTATATGTCACCTTACATATGCATGAAAATGTCTTTTTCTTTTTAAAAGTTAAAATAGTGTTGTGTTGTATAAATATAAAATGCAAAACTTTAGTGCTAGATATGCAAATACATATGAATTGGGTTGCTCCGGAAAAAATTGAATTTTTATTTGCTGCATCGGTGTTCAGTTCCTCAATTAGCTGTTTTAGGGAAGATTGTTCAAGCAGTTAGGCTGACAAAACAACCTTCTCAACTTTTAGCAATGCACCCTCAATCACACACCCTCACTCCCACCCACACCCTCGCTCTCGCTCACACAACCCACAGGATTGAAGATAAAAAGGAAGAAGGAAGATTGAAGATAAAGCCTAATCACACCCCCTCAATCTCACACTCCCTCACATGCTCTCACTCAATCATTAGGGCTATCAAAACGGCTCGTTGTCGCAAACAGCTCGAATTCGGCTCGTTAAACAGTTCACGTTCAATTCGTGTGCTAAGCAAACAAGCCGAATATAAACATTTTTCTTTGTGCTCGGTATATAAACGAGTTAAACACGAACATAAATATGTTCATTCGTGTTCGGTTCATTTTAACTACAAATAATTATATATATATCAGTATTATTTAAAAATTAATTAATTTACTACAAGACTACAAAGATTTATAATCAATTAAAATTATTTATTAAAAAAATAAAATAAAAATGTTTTAAATTCAATTCAAAAGAATATTTTAATATAAATAACAAGATTTAAATCTCACCTCTACCATTAACATCGTACTGCTGCTCGACTAGGGATGTCAAAATGGCTAGTTGTCCGCGAATGGCAGCCTTGCAAGGCCCGAAAAGCCTTCTCGCCAAGACCATCCTCAATATTTTCAGTGGAAGGAAAATTTCTATCTTTATTTCAGGATCATTCCATGATTCATCATTGCTTCCCTTGATGAAAAAAAAAAAAAGAAATCTAAAAATAATAATAATGCGGGATTTACATACGAACAATTGAATTCTTAACTATTTAAACTTCGCAGGAAATGAAATATGAAAATTAAATAAAATAGGGGCTATCTATACATACCACTGAATTATTATGTATTTACTATGTACTCACATGCATAACACCTAAACTTCAACATGGTTCAATTTTTTTAATGGCAGTCTGTCTGGCATGTTAATATGGGTTGCCTAAGAAGCCTCCGCCTAAGGCATCCTCATGGCATCAGCGCAAGAAAAAATTTCATCCTTAATTCAAGGTCAATGAATGATTCATCATTGTTTCACTTAACAAAGAAAAAGAAACAAATACAAAAATAAAAATAAAATTAAAAATAATGAAAATTTTACATACCACACAATCCTCATGTATTTAAACTTGACATGGTTCGCCTTATTTAGTGGCAGCCTTGCACTTCCATACAAGCTGCCTGAGAAGCTTCCACCATGCCATTCTTGATAGTTCGAGAACAAAGAAAAAAATTCCATCTTAAGTTCAAGGCCAATTGATGATTCCTCGTCTCTCAATGAAGAACAAGAAAGGGAATCTTAAAATAAAGTAAAAGAAAATTTACATGCATACCACTGAATTCTTCTGCTTCCACAATAGGATCTTTGACTTTTCATTTAAATGTTGAAGTTTATGCCCGAATTAGGCATTCTAAATATGAGTATATTTGACTTCAATTGATTATTTGTTGTCCATGTTCTAATTTGACATTCTAAAAATATCCCCGTGTTGAGTATATATTGTTTGAATTTATGTTAAATTCTTCTCTGATTTATGCTAAAAAGCATTACTGCACACAGACAAAATGGTTATTTATCCAAAAACAACTGCAAATCTACTGTTTTCTACAAATACAAGCCAGATAAGCTACTGTTCAGCTTATCAGGATAAGCTGTTGATCAGCAGCTTATCAAGATAAACTGATTATCTGAATAAGCTGGATAGCTGCCCCAAACAAACCCTTAATCGCAGCCTTGCACTTTTATATAGGCTACCTGAGAAGCTTCCACCATGCCATCCTTGATAGTTCGAGAACAAAGAAAAAAATTCATTCTTATGTTCAAGGCCAATTGATGATTCTCCTCACCACTTTTCTCAATGAAGAACATGAAAGAGAATCTAAAAATAAAATCAAATAAGATTTACATACATACCATGAATTCTTATGTATTTAACTTTCATATGGTTCCCTTGTTTAATGGCAGCCCAGCAGAGTAGAATTTACTGAATCCTGTGAAACTAGTCCCAAAATATTTGGAGCTTCTTAATGCTCTTTTTTTTTCTCTCTTTTCTCTAGATAAAAGGTGCATTATGCAGGATATAAAGTCAGTTTTCCATGTCTTAATGGATCGCCGAATCAGAGATTCAAAAAGAAAAAAATAGTAAAACAAAAATATCAGGAGGCATTTCAAGCGTGCCTGAAATTACATCTCTCAGCTATGGCAGAAAAGAAAAGCAAAAAAAGTTTAAAGTTCAAGAGACAGAAGAATGAAGAAAACATCTCAACTCACAGGGGCTGTCCGGTAACGGATTTAGAGGGCTTTCACCTAGATTTGACCTGAATCCTGCCAGACTGTCAGTTTAGACAAATTAAAGCCATGGGCTTTCATAAATCCGGATTTTACTGATTTCGGCTGTAAATCCGAGTTTACTAAATCCTGTGAACTTGCGGATTTAGCAAATCCAACAAGAGCAATTCGTGCGGAAAGAAAGATATGAAGTTACATTCTTCCATCTGCCTCCATGGTTTCACGTAGGAGTGGTGCGGAAGGAAAAGAAAGATGAGCAAATTACCCACCCTGAAATTTGAATTTCTCAATATAAGCAATGAAATTTAATATTTTTAACTTGTGTAATTTAGCCAAACGACCAAATCACAAAATAGCATTTCAGTCACAATTTATAAATTATTTGGACTAATATGATATTTTTATAGACTTTGAGACTAAAATGGCCCAAGCACACAGTCAATGGACAATTCTTGCGCTTTATTCATTTGTAATAACTCCCTCAAATACAATCCTCTTAATGAAAACAACAACAACAACAACAACAAAGCCTTAATCCCACTAAGTGGGGTCGGCTACATGAATCCTTTTTCTCCATTGCGTCCTATTTAGTGTCAAATTTTCGTTTAATTCTAATAGATTAAGATCATTTTTTATGCAATAAGCCCAAGTTTTCCTAGGTCTGCCTCTGCCTTTCTTAACATAAGTTGTATTTAAAACATCTACTCTCCTAATCGGATCATCAGGTGGTCGACGTTTAATGTGACCAAACCATCTAAGGCGACTCGCTCTAATTTTATCCGTCACTGGTGCAACTCCAACCCTATTACGGATATATTTATTTCGCATTTTGTCTCTAAGTGTAAAGCCACTCATCCATCTAATCATTCTCATCTCGGCAACACTTAACTTAACATTATGCTTCTCTTTTAAAGGCCAACATTCAGCACCATAGAGCATTGAAGGTCTCACCACCATCTTATAAAATTTTCCTTTCAGTCTAAGCGGTACTTTCCTATCACACAATAGGCCGGACGCATTCCTCCACTTCAACCAACCAACCTGAATTCTACTATTAACATCCCCATCTATATCACCATCGCTTTGAACAATGGACCCAAGATATCTAAATCGTTCACACCTTTTAATAATTTGATCACCCAAAGTTACACTCCTGTCACTAGACCTACTATTACTAAAATTACATTCCTCTTAATGAAAAGAAATTAAAAAAGTTTTAATAGCCATATATCATATAAGCGAGTCAATATCTCCCATTAACCTTAGCTAGGAGAGCCTTGCCCAAGTAACTTCCATGCACACAAGAAATATCAATGTGCCGCCATCAAAAGCACATTGCCTGTTAAAATTTTTCAGACGTGCAATGAAGGTCATATAGATGGGGATGTTATTAGTAGAATTCAAGCTGGATGGCTGAGGTGGAGGAATGCATCTGGCCTATTGTGGGATATGGAAGAGTTGCTTAAACTTAAAAGGACTATTTTATAAGATGGTGAAACCTGCGATGCTTTATGGCACAGAATGTTGGCCTGTAAAAGAGAAACATAAAATTAAGTGTCGTTGATATTAGAATGCTTAGGCGGATGAGTGGCTTGACACTTGAAGACAAAAGACGAAATGGACATATTCTTAAAAGCGTTGAAGTAGCTCCAGTGACAAACAAAATTAGAGAGACTCGCCTTGGATAGTTCGGTCACAAGAAATGTCGACCATTTTATGACCCAATTAGGAAAGGCTTAATTTGTGTTAAAAAAGGTAGAGGCAGACCTAAAAAGACTTAGACATGTTGTACAAAAAATAAATTTAATTTATTATAATTAAATGAATACATTACAATAGGACACAATGAAGAAAAAAAGGATTCAAGTAGCCAACCACACTTAGTGGGATAAAAGGCTTGTAGTTGTTGTTGCTGCTGCAATTCAGGTAATCCCAAACGGAGCTCACAGCACAAATGTGAAATGGCAACACTAAAAAGGTGACAACAATTGAAACGTAGCTATTTCTTCTCTGCTCTAGTTGTGAGGCAATCACCTCCTATCACCAAAATGATGAAATAACGTGGCACCTTGGCTTATTCTTCATGCTAATATGAAATAAACTTTCCCTTCATGTCGGTACTGGAATACACGTATTAAAATTAGCTGTGAATTTTGATGTTTCAATGGGAATCAAACAAAAGGAGGCACGACGAATATTAGTTTTGTAGACGGTCATAATAGAGGTATACATCTGAAATTGCCCCAAAAAACAATAGTCAGATACGTGATGAAAAGTAATTATATCTGGAGCTCATCTTGATTCTGCCATCAGTAAAAAAAGAAAAAGCTGCCTTGAGTTCATGTCAATCAATAATTTGTAATCACCTAACCATTCCTATGGAAAAACATCGTGTAGGAATATTCTAATACAAATTTGTTAAATGGCAAAAGCATTTGTTCAAAATAGCAAGTCATTCAGCATAAATTACAAAAGCTTTAAATTCTATCTCAAAGAATAAATAATCTCACGTGCTATCTTTTGTATATAATTCTTTTGTATTTATATACATAGTATATGTAAATGTCCAACACCCACGCTATAAATCACTAACATTAAGTTATCTGAATTATAAAAGACATCTTTTTATGTGTAGATTTTGGTGTAATTTAGACACTTAGATGATGTACAGAAAAAACATAAAAATTTAGGTGTTAAATGTAAAAACACATCACAATTCTGTAATCCTCCATACATATAAATGTGATTTTGACCAAAGGGCGTGTCCAATTTTCATAGGATTGTTTTCCCACTCAATGTAAAGAAACACAAAAAGTAAACACACACACACTAAATCTCAGTCTTCTCATAGGAAAAAAGGAGAATATTCAAATGGTTTTCATACTTATCAAAGAGACAAAAGAAGAAACCCTCCTCCCTCCTTTTTAGAAATTTGCTGCCTCATAATCATTAACAGGTTACTAAAAAACTCTGCTGACCATTCTCAGTGCCTCAAATGCCTGAGAGAAAGAGAGAGAGTGAGGGCGCGCTCATTTGTGTGAGAGACAGGAGAGAATTATAATACATTATAATACCACTGAATTATAATGTATTTATTTTGGGGCAATTACATGCATACATCCCAAGTCCTATTTATTTACATATATAATAACTAAATAAGAACATGGTTCACTCTTTTTAATGGTAGCCTTGCATATCTATATGGGTTGCCTTAGAAGCCTCCGCCCAGGCCATCCTCAATAGTTTTAGTGCAAGGGAAAATTCCATCCTTATTTCAAAGTCAATCAATGATTCATCATTGTTTCCCTCAACAAAGAAAAAGAAGCATAATCCAAAAATTAAAATAAAAAAATGGAAAATTTACATACATACCACACAATTGTTATGTATTGAAACTTCTGATGGTTCACATTATTTAATGGCAGCCTCACAATTCTACACATGCTGCTAGAGAAGCTTTCACCATGCCATCCTCTATAGTTTGAGAACAAAGGAAAATTCCATCTTAAGTTAAAGTCTAACTGATGATTCTTCATCACTTATGTTGAGAATTTTAGGGCGAAGAAAACAAGAATCCAGAAGAAGAACACAGATTTAACGAGGTTCGGCAAAGATGACTGCATCCTCGGGAGCAGAGCGGCTAATTCACTATTACAGAGGAGTTACAAGTTCGATTCACATACTTATAGAGTTACACATCTATTTATAGATAAAACACCCACAAATAAATTACTAATTCGCCCTCGTTCCCCCCAACCCACTAAATTCCAAGAGATACTTCTTTTCACCAGGAGACACATCTTTATTCCAAGAGACTCCAAATTTTCGGTATATGAGTCATACATAACAAATCTCCACCTTGGCGAATATCTAGCCCCTTAGGAGAAATACATCACCCGGTATATGAGTCATACCTAACAAATCTCCACCTTGGAGAATATCCAGCCCCTTAGGAGAAATACATCATAGAGTTTCTTACACCAAACTGGGTTGGTCAACCGTGCAAATTACAGCACATATCCTGCTCGCACCAGGACCTCGGCCAAACTGCTGTCTCGCGAGCCCCGAATAACTTTGCACCTATTCGCGGAATACCTCCGCGAAACTCCTATTCGTGAATAGTCACGTCTGCTTCCTGCATCTTGCCGAACTCCACCTATCGCAAATCCTTTTGCGATGAACTGGCGAATTTCTCTGGCCGATCTCTTCTGTTCGCAAAACGAGGCTCCTGTTTGCGGTAACTGCATGTGAATTCCACCTGTCGCAACTCCTCTTGCGACAAACTTGCGAACAATCTGCGAAATTCACGAACCACTCCTGTTCGCTGTGCAATTTAGGGTGAAAAAAATCATAATAATCTTTAAACTCAACCTTCAACCCACCACATATTTATACGGGTTGCCTGACAAGCTCTTCTAGATGCCCATCCTCTATAGTCTGAAAAAATGAAAGTCCCATCCTTATTTAAGTTGAATCAATGATTCATCATTGCCTCCCTCAAAGAACAAGAATTATAAAATTGGAGCATTTGACATACCACTGTATTCTTATGCAATTAAGTTCACATGACGCACCCTTATTTAACTGCAACCTTGAATGTCTAGGTCGGTTTCCTCAGAAGCCTCCCCCAAACCATCAGCGATAGTTTCAATAAAAAATATAATTATAAAGTAAATAAATAAATAAAATCCATCTTTAGTTCAAGGTCAATTGATGACTCTTCATCACTTCCTTAATGAAGAACAAAAACTGAAGCCAAAAATAGAATAAAAATAGAACACACTTGCCATTGAACTCATATGTATTCAAACTTCACATGATTCACCGTCTTTGTTGGCATCCTTACAAGTCTATACAAGTTGCCTGAGAAGCCTCGCTCACAACATCTTCAATAATTTCAGGACAAAGAAAATTTTCATCAGCTATTCATAGCAACAGATGACTTGTCAACCCTTCTCTCAATGAAGAACAAGAAACAAAATCTAAAAATAAAATAAAAAACAAGATTTAGATAAATTCCACTAAATTCTTATGTATTTAAAGATCACACGGTCCACCATATTTAGTGACAACCTTACATGTCTATACAGGTTGCCTAAGAAGCCTCAACCCAGGCCATCACAATAGTATAGTACAAGGAAAATTTTTATCTTTATTTCAAGATCAATCACGGATTCGTCGCTTTTCTCAACATACCACCCAAATCCTATGTATTCACATAAGTAACACCTAAACTTTAACGAAAAATTTTTATGTTAGGACTCCGCACATAGAGCTATGTGCGAAGGCCTGTAAAATCGCGCCACGTGGCGCGCGTGGCAAAAAAAAATAGCATTCGGACATAATAACACAGAGAATATTCCCTCCGTCTTATTCATGTGTTATTGTGTGTTATTCAGGTGTTATTTTGCTCCTAAAATATTCTCGGTGTTATAATAACACAATAACACATGAATAATACATGAATAACACACAATAACACATGAATAACACATTAATAACACGGGGGAAATATTCCCTGTGTTATTCTGTTTTGTTTTTTTTCCGACACCGTCGCGCTATGTTACTGGACTCCACACGTAGCTCTACGTGCGGAGTCTTGATGTAAAAATTTTCCGAACTTTAACATAGTTCACTTTATTTAATAGCAGCCTTGTAAGGCTATATGGGCTCCCTCAAAAGGCTTTTCGCCCCGGCCATCCTCAATATTTTCGGCGCAAGGAAAAATTCCATCTTTACTTCAGGATAATTCGATGATTCATCATTGCTTCCCCCAGTGACGAACAAGAAATGAATTCTATAAAAGATAATAATGGCCGCCTTGCATAAGTACCACTGAATTCTCAAATATTTAGACTTCACAAGAAATGAAATATAAAAATTAAATAAACTATGGAATAAATATAAATACCACTGAATTATAATGTATTTATTTTGGGGCAATTACATGCATACATCCCAAGTCCAATTTATTTACATATATAATAACTAAATTAGAACATGATTCGCTCTTTTTAATGGTAGCCTTGCATGTCTATATAGGTTGCCCGAGAAGCCTCCCCACCCAGGCCATCCTCAATAGTTTTAGTGCAAGGGAAAATTCCATCCTTATTTCAAAGTCAATCAATGATTCATCATTGTTTCACTCAACAAAGAAAAACAAGCATAATCCAAAAAATTAAAATAAAAAAATGAAAAATTTACATACATACCACACAATTGTTATGTATTAAAACTTCTCATGGTTCACATTATTTAATGGCAGCTTCACATTTCTACACATGCTGCTAGAGAAGCTTCCACCGTGCCATCCTCTATAGTTTGAGAACAAAGGAAAATTCTATCTTAAGTTAAAGTCTAACTGATGATTCTTCATCACTTCCCTCAATTAAGAACAAGAAAGGGAATCTAGAAATTAAATAAAAGAAGATTTACATACGGACCACTGAACTCTTGCGTATTTAACTTTCATCTTTCTGCTCTTTCGACTCCGCTCCTACCCAAAACCATGGAATAAGGGAACTTCACATCTTCCTTTTCGCAAGAAGCGCCAGTCCCAACAGGGTTTAGTAAATGAGATTTACTGCCGAAATCCTTGAAATCCGGATTTATAAAATCGTCCATGGTTTTGTTACAGGAAAAAAATTCCATCTAAAATAGAAGATGAACCAATGATTCTTCATTGCTTCCCTCAATGAAGGCCAATAAATAAAATTTAAAAATAAAATGGGTGATTTACATACATAGCACCAAATTCTTATGCATACAAACTTCACATGATTTTATTTAATGGCAGCCCAACGTGTCTATAAGAGCTGCCCGAAAAGACTCCCATCAGGAAAAATTTCAACCTTACTTCAAGATCAATCAATGATTCATCATTGTTTCCCTCAACATATAACCAATATATATATATATATATATATATATATATATATATATATATATATATATATAAATATAATGAAAAATTTACATGCATAGCACAAATTTCTTATGCATTTAAACTCTACATAATTCACCTTATTTAATGGCAGCCTTCCATGTCTATACAAGGCTGCCTGAGATGCTTCCCACCATGCCATCCAACATCGTATGAGAACAAAGAAAAATTACATCTTAAGTTCAAGGACATTCAATGATTCGTCATCAATTCCCTCAATGAAGAACAACAACGGGAATCTAAAAATAAAACAATGGAAGATTTATAAACATAACACTGAATTCTTATGCATTTAACTTTCATATGGTTCATCATGTTTAATGGCCGGCCAACAAAGTACAATTTATTAAATTTTGAGAGAATTAAAACTTGAAAACTACTGAATCCCAAAAATATGTTTTTTAGAACATCATAATTTCTGCATAATAAGATATCAGACAACTTTTTATTATCTTTTGATCAATCCCCAGAATCATAGCATGGCTGCACGGGTTGCCTGAGAAGTAAGAAGCTTCTCACAAGGCCATCCACGATGCCTTGGCCATTCAAAAAAAAAAAAAATTTTGATATTCTAATTTTTCTTTTCTTTTCCCCAAATAAATCGCAGTGCATTATGCAGCATATAAAGTGAAATTTCCCTCTCTCTTAATGAATCACGGAATCAGAGATTTAAAAAGAAAACAACAGCTCTGATTTTAAGGAAAATTATTTCATAAGGACAATGTCCGCAGCGCTGCGTACGAAATATAAGCAAATAACCAGCGAATAACATCCGCGATCGTGTATTTCAGGATTATCGGGATGTTACTAACTTGTTATTGCGGTATTATTCCGAATAACCAGCAAATAACCTTCTAATAATGCTCCAATAACCTCCGCAGTTTCACTTTTATATTTTTTATCTGTTATTCAGGGCATTGTGAGGTTATTGCTCAAATAACGCTGCAATAACTTCCTAATAACCTGCCAATAACCCCCGCTATTTCATTTTAATGTTATTCACGGAGTTATTATGGGTTATTTGATGGTTATTCAATGGTTATTTGTGGATTCCGTAGGCAGCGCTGCATATGTTGTCCATATGGAATATTTGTCCCTGATTTAAAAAGAAAAAAAACAGTAAAAGAAGAAAATCTCATCTCTCAGAGTTTACCTCTTTTAAGCCATGACAGAAAAGAAAAGTGAAAAAAGTATGAAGGTCAAGAGACACAGAAGAGTATGAAGAACATTTCATCTCTGCTGCATTACAGGCTTTGTTTGTATAGGCAAATTGGTCAATTTCTATTTTTATTAGTGTGCCCTATTCCTCTCTTAATTATAAGAGATTGGGAATAATTCTGGTGTGTGGTGCTGTGACCTTATTTCCAACTTCTCCTCTTTCTCCACACCTGTTGATAGTGGAATGACCCCTCCCAGTGAATGTCGGCAGATTTGAGTCAAATCACGTAAATCACAGCGTGTTTGATTGGTTGTTTGCTAACGCACAACACTCTCACCAAGCACACAATTCTTATGTATGTACATATCTCACACCTGAACTTTATATTTACACACATAGCACTTTGCACAAGTCACAGAGTGGACCAGAAAAGTTCATGTTCTCGAAGGCTGCTTGGTAGCAAGATTTAGAAGGATTTATAAAAGAATTAAACTAAATATTTCCAAACAGCAAAAAATAAGAACGACTTCACAACGCTGTTTGGTAGCAGGATTTGACCTAAATCCTGACATGCAGCAAAAATAACAACTTCAAATCCTACAGGACCTTAAATCCCGTTTCACCTTCGTTTTACCTTAAATCTCGGATTAGGAATGCCGTTGGAAGATGGATTTACGGGATTTAGAGAAGCTGAAGCGCAGGGGTGGCAGTAAGGAAGAGAAATATGAGGGTTAGTGGGGTGGAAGCGGTGTGGAAAGGGGGAGATGCGGGAGCTTCGGAGATCTTCGTACGCCACAATCCCGTCGTTACCTTCCCAGCTAGCTCCAGTCGCGACAGCTACAGTACTGCGAGGTTTAGGGCACGGAAGCAGGAGGAAGGGAAGGTAGGCGACGGTTTTGAGCGAAATAGCCGAGGCTTGAGTGAAGTTGATTTCTGAGTTTAATATAGTTTTGTTTATGTTTAATTAATTTAATTAATTATGAA
The DNA here is from genome assembly GCA_022702705.1 of Papilionanthe hookeriana x Papilionanthe teres. Lineage (NCBI taxonomy): Eukaryota > Viridiplantae > Streptophyta > Magnoliopsida > Asparagales > Orchidaceae > Papilionanthe > Papilionanthe hookeriana x Papilionanthe teres. Next base: position 46,884,857 of record CM040439.1, on the reverse strand, counting down.
TAAAGAAATATTAAAAATTAACTATAATTATATAAATTTATATAACTAACTACTTTATAAATATTGATTGAAAATCAAATTACATATTTAATTTTAATTAATATTTTAAATAATAATTAATTATCGATTAATCTAATAAATAACTATGAATAATTAATTAATTAAGCTATTGCTAGATAAATAGTTAACTTAGTAAAATACTAACATTCAAAATAAAACCTTTAGCCCTGTATAGAAAAGGAGATTCTCAGTATTTCACCGGTGTTGGGTTGACACAAATCGACAAGCATTGGTTCAGGCGTACTAAAACGCCCCATCGGTAAAGGAAAGTATCTCTCTGTAAATCTCTAAGAGAAGTTTAAAGTCCCTGCACTAAAATCTTACAAGGGTCGGACTAATCCGAACGACCACATAGCATCTTTCGAGTCGATTGTACGCTTGTTGAGCATCAATGACGCACTAAAGTGTTGTACTTCTTCACCGCGTTGAGTAAGTGGGCCCTGTGGGTGGTTTAACTGTTTACATCCGGGATTGATTGCCTCATTCACCGACTTCAAACGAATGCTCAAAAGCTGCAAGTAAACTCGTAGACCAACCTACAGATCATACAAAGGCAGAAGGAGAGTCGTCATTTGTTTATCACCCTCTTCCAAAAAGAGAGACTGAAAGTGCAAGACCTGGAGCCAGCAGTGGCTCATGCCACCCTAGCTCAAGAACTAAAAGAGGGACCTTTCCAGTACGTTTTGGGCCTCCAACAACTAAAGACATTGGCCGAGTTGTTGGACCTGGCCAACTATTATATCTTGAACAAGGAATACAACTCCACCCCCCCCCCCCCCTACTTCTTCCAAAGGAGAGCATTCCATTTGTCAACCGTGGAAGAGGGTCCCCCAAGGCAACAGGTGAAGACTGAGAGATGAATCATGACCATAAACTACAAAAAATAACTCCTTTGAGAGTCTCGATGGAGAAGATAATGGAAGCTATCCAGAATAAGGAGCGCATCAAGAAAGCAGTATCAATGAAGTCAAAGCTTACCTCCTGGATCCAAAGAAGTACTGTGTGTACCATTGGGACCATGATCATGATATGAAGGAATGCTGACACCTTTGAAGCATGATCAATGAGTTGAATATAGATGAAAAGCTCAAGGAGTTTGTAGTTCCACGACTTGAAATGGAAAAGCAGGGTAAAGCTCCAGTAAAAGAAATTTCAGACGGCCATGTTTGAGCTCATGCATTCATATGGTTGGCATAACTCCCACCATCTTTGGAGGGGGAGGAGTTTCATCCCTCCAAGTCAATTTCAAGAGGCTTCAGTCAAACGAACTAAGTGCAGTCGCCATCATACCCAAACATAGCACACATCCCTCTATCATTCTTGCCGACACAAATATGCCCTCCAAGGGGAATCCCTACAATAATGTCATCGTTGATCGTTGATCGTTGATCAGTGAGTATCTTTCTTAAAGAGGTTTTTGATAAGATGGGTCTTAGAAAAAATCGATTAATTGCGGTAGTCGACCCACTCTCTAGCTTCTCTGGGGAACCTTGGGATCAATAATCTAGTTAATGATGTAGGGGAAAAATGAAAAACAATTCACGAACATAGAGGATTTCTTTGGGGTCAATTGAACTTCAACCTACAACACAATCTTTTATCCACACCTGCTCAACAACTTCAAGGTTGTTACCTTGACATACCACGTAACGTAAAGTTTTTGAGCGACGATGAGGTTATCAATATTTGAGGTAACCTAGGGTAATCCCACACTTGCTATCTCTGGGAGGTCAGAAGTGTGGAGTAAGAGGCACCCAAGATCGAGAATCTACAAGAGGGAGGTTTTGAGACTAGTGAGGCCACTCATCAAGTACTTGCGACCAAATGTGACCCCGGTAATTTTTTTTAATCAGTGTAACTTTTGATGCAAGGTCAAGGGATGCGCTGATCATGACCCTCTAGGACCATTAGGAGACACTCTTCTATAAAGAAACATGTTCATTCCGGAGACACTCTTTCCTTCTAATGAATTTTGCTTAGGCGAAGCCTTTAACAGAGCTCTTTTTGTTGATACATTTACTTTAGCTCAAGAGATGATTATTTAAAAAATGATCCCTTCTCGAAAAATGGGGTTCTTTGAGTTTGAAAAAGGTTTTATGTTTAAATTTTGAAAGCTTCTTAAGAGAGGATTCATGGAAACGAGTTTTGGTTATAGTTTAGTTGTCGCCATAAATCAATCTTTTTTTGTTCTCCATCCTAAACGTTCTTATTTGATATGTTTGAGATTATATTTAAAGTGAGTTAACTGAAAAATTCTTAAGATTATATGCTTTATACTTGGGTGTTCATAAAATTTTCTTTCCCATACAAAAGAGAGAATTTCTTTATATAAAAAATATAAATTATATAAGCCACTTGTTTATGAATCATATGCACTCAAGGGGGTCCAAAATTTTCCTTCAAAAGGGGGGTTTATGGGCTAGACACAAGGATAAACCTAAGTTGAATGTTAGCCATATCACATCTGATTGTGGTTCAGACTTGATTCTAATTGGGTTGGGTCCAATTGTGGGCTTACTTGGGTTAGGTTGAGTTAGGTTAACCTTAAGCCAAGTTTAAGCTCAAATTGGGTTAACCTTAGGTTATTAAGGAGAACTTCATGGTTAGAGGGGTAACCATGTTTTTAATCCCGTAAGACCATGGCCTTAAATTTTTAATTTTACATTTTACCCCTAAGTTATTAATTTTTAATTTTAAAAATTTCAGAGGTGGAAATTAACATTTTAGGAATCATTTTTGTTCTCCTAAATTTTCCTGGTAGGAAATTTTGGTCATTTCAATTTTAGGGATGATCTCTACCTTGAAAAAATCAAAAAAATATTCCTAAAGGTGAGGGAACAGTCCCTGAAATTTTCATATATTTTTTGTTTATATTTAATTTTTAATAATTAAAATACTCTATAGAATATTTTTATTTAATTAAAAATTAAATATAAATTAATTCTTTTCAATTTTATTTTCATTATTTACTTTCACTGAGTTTAGAGTTATTGTTATTTTATCTTTATGATCTTTCTACACAAAGTTTTAATTTTTTCAATTAATTTCGTTTCATAATTTTTTTTTTAAATTCTCTTTTGAGGAAAAAAGAAACGTCTTAAAATTTTCCTTTTGAAAAAAAATTATTTTCCCTCAAAAATTACTTTTCTTTCTCTATTGGCCAAAATGGTTTTTTTTTTTTTAGTTTCTGATTCCCTTGTTTCACAATTTTTATCTCGGGCTTCCCATAATTGTTCTCCGCCTGAAGATATGTTACATCAAGATTCTGGATGCAGTTTGAATCCAGAGTCCAATGGTGGGGCGCCACGTATTAAGTGAGCCCCACCGCAATATACTGATATTGATTAGTGTTAAAAACAGGGGGCCCACTTGATAAGTAACGTCTCACCTTTGGACTCCAGATGCATCTAAAGTCCTGATGTAATATTTTTTCCTTTCACTGTGGCTCGCTTGAATCTCCCTCCTGTCGCGATCCTCACGTTGAAGTTGTCGGCCTCCAAATCTACCAGTAAATCATGTCAGATTTGTTGTCATTAAAGCCAAATCATATTTCACTCGCGAACCCGAAAGTCTAATAAAAATTAATATGTGAAAATAATGTGGAAGCGTATAAATTTACACAACACTTCTTATCATAACTCTCATAAGCCCCAAGTCTCATTTATAGAGGATGACAAGGGCATACAAATAAATAAAGTCAAAAGTCAAAATTACCATTAATTACAATAAAAAGTTATAAATATAACACTAATGTACGCCTTTGAAAAAAAAGTCAAAGAATCACGAAAAAAATTGCAATCTCATTAAAAAAAATAGTGATTAGTTAAATAAAATTAAATTTAAAAATCACATGCTTTATTTTTATCAAATTTGGATTAAGATAAAATTGATGAAGACTACTAAAATTATTTTTTCAACAATCTATTATAAAAAAATAAATAAAATCTAAATTAATAAAAAAAATTAAATTTCTCAATCATAGATTAAATTTACTTTGGAGAAATCGAAAAGTCATGTATTACTTTCAATCTTTGATGATGGTGAAAATGATTGATAGTTTTGACTAAACATTAAAATAAAATTTATTAAGATGAATTTCAAAATCATTTAATTTTTCTGTTATGATTATAATAAAAGTTATAATTACTTTCATTATATGTTTATAAAATGCATTCAAAATTAATCTTACTTATATTGTTTGTTTTCATTTTGTTATTTCTCATTTTACTTTTTTTTTAAACCCCATATTCTTTATAATATGTTCATTTACCATAAATTTATTTTTTTGAGATAAATAAAATTAAGGTAAATATTTTTTTGAGATTGCTTTGCACTTTACCTAATTTTTAAATTGAAGAAATTACATTATTTTTGAATCATAACTTAACAACAAAGCGCAGTGACGCCATATATATTGTTAAATATGTGACTCATATACGAGTAGTTGGTGTTTTCTTGGTGCAAAGGTATGTCTCTTCATATTTAGTGGGTTTGGGGGAGTGAGGGCGAGTTTGTAATTTATCCGTGGGTTTTTTCTATAAATAGAGGTGTCATCCTATGAGTATGTTTGAACCGAACTATTGTAACTTCTCTGAATAGTGAAATTCGCCACTCTGTTCCCGAGGATGTAGGCATGGACATTTAGAGGAGCAGAGCGGAAATTAATATTGATCAACTTTTTTTTTGTCTACTTCATTATCATAGTTCATAGAAAAATAAAAAACAAATATTGATTTAAACTAAAGAAATTAGTCAGAGAATTTTGAGATTTTTATGAATTTTAAAGTGCCAACAAATTTTTTTTTAAAATTTTTTATTATTCTAACCAAATTTGAGAATCAAATTAATTAAAAAAATCCAATTAATATTTGGGTTTAGCGTCTCCCATATCAAATTAATTTTATTTAATAATTTCTTAAAACTCTTTATATATTCTTAATCTGATCGCGATATTTGATTCACACTTTCACTCTTATTTTTAAAATAGCTATAAATTGTGATTATAGATATTAATTGTTCAATAGTAATTAAAATTAATCATTTTGAAAAGCAAGAGGCAATTAGTTAAAATGATATTCATCAAACATTATTGTGTAAAGTTAACAGTGCCCTAAATTGGATTAAAAAATTGTCACAGTATGTTAGGGATAATTTAAATCTTCTAAGTGATTATTTCATATGCATTAACATTATAAAATATATTTAATGACATGAAATTTATAAAAAAATTTTGTTAATACAATGTCATTATAAAATTGGACTGCTATTTATAAAATAATATAAATAATAAAAATAACATGTTATGTCGGAGAATAAAAATAACTAATTGAAACTTACATAATATTTTAAACTTGTCTTTGTGTTTCTTGAAACTACTATCATTTGAATTTATAATAAAATAATGAATAATGAAATAATGAAACTATAATCTTGACTATGCATAAATATTATTAAAATTTTAAAATAGATGAAATGTATGAGCAAATAGTAAATAATTTTTAGATTATTAGCAACCTCAAACTCCTTCTATATTATTCTAACTTAATTATAATTGTGAGACAATTTTTCTCAAGTTTAATTAATTCAAATAATAAAATATTTGATTTTTTAAAAGAAAAATGAACTTTAAAAATAAATAACTTTCCCACATAACAAATCAAATTCTTCCCATTGATAAATATTGATAAAGAAATACTTAAAAAATAATAATGAATAAAAGTAGTAATTAATGACAAAACATCACGTTCTAATGTGTAAACTATTTCTTAAAAACAATACAAAAAACCGCAAATGCTGCTGCACCAGCAGCAACCATGAAGGGTGTCAAAACAACGACACTGCAAAATAAGTTTCTTCTTTGCTTTCCACGCTCGTTCGCTTGCACCATTGATGCAATGCTTTCTTTTAACTCTGCCAATTCTTTCTCTTTCTCATCATTTTCTTTGGTTAGAGCAAACAGCTCTATTTCTTTAGCATTGGTCTCCCTAGCGACCGCTTCGATCTTCTTTCTCAGAATTTTCTCTTTATTTGAAGCTGCAGTCATCTCCGTCGTTTCGCGAGAGGCTGATTCTTGGTGACTATAGGAGAGGACAAGCGCAGAGACATCACATTGGATGACGTAAAAAATCTCTTTTTCGTCAACCAGCGAAACGAGCTGGATGTGGAGGCGCTCTATCTCTTTCCGGGACTCCGCTACCTCTTTCACGAGACAAGCATTCACAGTTTTGAGATTCTGCATCAGATGGCTATTACTTGAGTTTCCCGAAGCTACAGAGATTGGGAACTTCTTGGCGGCGAGTATATTCTTCTTGCCCATTGGGAAGAGTGATGGATGGGGATTGAAAAGCTAGTTTCTTTTTTCTTATTTTCTGAAGAGTGCTACGAGGGTTTTGAGTTAGGAGGCGTTTATTTATATATGAACGTGGGGAAGTTATAATTAAAGTTCTCAGCGTTTAAACTGGGCGGGAGAATAGGGAGATGCGATGGATTATGGAGGGAGGTTAAGCTTCTATCGGCGAAATAAATAAAGAAAATTTATTTCTTTCAAAGCTCCTGCCTCCGTTATCTTCGCCGCTGCCATCCTTTTCGGCCGACTCAACAAAATTCAGTTTAGCCCTTGTTACTTCATCAACTATTTCCCCGGCTTCCCGTTATAAAGAAGAAAAACTTTTACATTTTCCCCAAGAAAGATAATTTACTGAGTATTTTTAATCATAAATTATATAGTAATTTATTTTTCTTAAATATGACGACTTCTATTCCATAGAAAATTTTGAGAAATACCTTTTGAATAGGATTATTATTACAGCATCAATTTATATTATTAGAATTATCAGATTTAGTATTTTTTTAGACAGCCGACACAAAAATAAAAGAGATGAACAATTCTATCTATAAATATATATTTAAATTTACATACAAAATAATCATATTAATTCAAATCAAATGTATTTTTTTTTTAAATACAGTATATATAATATAAAATTTGATAAGCACAAATTTTTAAATTATAAAATTTGCTTTAATCCAAATTTATATTCCACTTATCTTGAATTAATCTTGATAATTCTAATATTTATATCAATTGAAATTAAATGTGCGAAGAATATTAATAAGACAAACTTTTATTTTATCAGGATTTGTCTATTTAATTTGTGAGACATTTATTCATGATGATAATGTTAAAATGTCTTTGTTTATTTATTTTTTAATTTTTAATGTAGCTAAATGCTAAACAATTCGTGTTATTTTTAGAGGACTTGGCATGGTCGTGCCCGGTTTAGGCAAAGTTAAGTCATGGGTTGGGCGTGGCCACCCCTGAATCAGGTGTGGTCACGTCGAACCCCATAAAACATGGGCTTTTGGAAAAGACCTTCAAGGGGGTTTTGGCCCTCGCGGAACCTCCAAAAGGTTGAATATGAGCAGTTATAATATTTGAACCTCTATAAGGCTCATCGACATAGATAATAAAATACATTTGAATTCTGTCATGAATGTACATAAGTAACGATGGATACGCTTGGATTTGAGAAAAACCAAGTAACTTCAGATGATCAGAAAGAGTAGCAAACAATTGCCTTGGTGATTTTTTTAAACCATAAATAGGATTTTTTAGCAAGAAAATGTAATGCGGGTATTCTGTATCAAAGAAACTTATGGGTTGATGCATATAAACTTTTTCTTTGAGAGGGCCATGAAGAAAAGCATTTACGACGTCCATTCGATTGTCATGAGTAGCCACTGTAAAAAGAACTCAGATAGTAAGCATTTTTGTCACGGGACTGAACGTTTCAACATAATCGATACCAAATTCCTGATTATTACCTTGGGCCACAAGGCAAGCTTTATGACGAACAATATGACCATCTGAATCATATTTAGTGCAATATATCCATTTGCAGCCTAGTACCGTTGGGTTTGTAGGTGGAGGCACTAATATCCAGGTGCTTGCGTTTGCAAGGCTTGGAATTCTTAAGACAAAGAAGTCTCCAATTATGGTCTGTGACAACACTTGTATAATATGTAGGATTTGATTTTGTAATAATTTTGTGTTGTAAATAAACAATTTACTTCGGTTTAAGGCTCTCTGTTTTGGCATGAGTGACTATGGGATGAGAACGGGTGGACGAAATTAGAGTGTGAGGTGGTTCGGCTATGGGGATATGTGAAGCATGCTTATTTGGAGCGGATCAATTTGGATCTAGCTGATTGGAAGTTGGCGAACTTGAAGCTGGAGAGTTTGGAAGAACATTAGGCGGAGTTAGCACACTTGAAGAAGGTGGAGCTTGCTGATTTGGGGTGATAGTTGGCTGATTTGGAGAGATTATAGAACCAGATTTTGAATTGATGGATGAGGGAGTAAGAAGGAGAGGTTGAGATGGTGGAGTGTGTATGGCTGAAGAATTGAGAGAGTGAAGGCTAGTTTGAAATGGAAATAAATTCTCGTAAAATATAACATGACGAGATACAGTGATTTTATCACTGGTAGGATTATAACACTTGTAGCATTTAAAGTTTGGACAATATCCAAGAAAAACACATGGAGTGAAACGGAACATAAATTTATTGGAGGATTGTGGTTGCCATGGATAGCACAAAATCCAAAGGTTCTAAGGAACTCGTAGTTGAGTTTTTTCTTATGGAGAAAATAATAGGGAGAGGTCATATTAGTGGCAGGAGAACAAATTTTATTTGTTGAAACTTGCATTGATTCGGTTGATTCATTGTTTGACTAGCTTGATTTATGGACGGACGATCGCGGCGGTGGATGATCTTGGTGGTGGCGATTAGGATCCAGGCGTTCACCGGCACCAACTTCGATTTCTCCTCCTACTCCTCAGAGCTGAAAGCGGCGTTGAAAATTACACAGGTGTAGCTTAATCACCTTGTCGTTGCTTCAGATCTTGGTAAGGCGTTTCGATGGTCTTTAGGTCTTGTTCTTCTCTATTTCCCTCTACCTGCTGTGCCGTTTCTTGCTGCTGGACTCTGGTTCTTCGCCTATGGATTGCAGTGGACTCTCGTAACCGGATGGATCTCCATTCCTTATGCCCTGGTAATGAAGCGCAACAACTTTCTGATTTATTTATGCCAATGCCCTCCTATATTTCTCAAATTTTAGGTAGAATAATAATATACTTTCTGACCAGAAACTATTAATAGGAACAAGTTTAGTGGTGTATATGTGAATAACTGATCTGTAATATAATTTATGTTGTGCTCGAAACATAATTCTTATTTTGAACTGTGAGTTATTTAAATATTTTCTTGAAGATAAAAAAATAAAGAAAGAAAATAAATGAATTCCTTATATGTTTGAAAAAAAGATTTTATATTTTAAAATAATATTTTATATTTTAAAATATGTTTTATATTTTAAAATAATTTTAGCAATAAAAAGGAGCAAAAAATAGTTGTTTTTCTACAAACAGCTGCAAATCAATTGTTCTCAAACTGCAGAAATCAAACAACTTAACAACTTATTCATTTCAGGGGCGACATAATAGTCATTTATCCACAAACAACTACAAATCAGTTGTTTTCCAAACGCTGAAACCAAACAGACAGACGTCTTATCCGGATCAGCTCGCTATCGGAATAAACTCGCTTATCCTGGATAAGATCTGAATAAGTTCAGAATTGCCCCAAACAGATCCTTAGTTTAACAATTCCAGCGGCTTTCTTTTATAAAGAAGAAAGATTTTTGCATTTTCCCAAAGAGAGATAATTAAGACAATTTATTCTTAAGACATTCGACACATAAATATTTATTCTTCATAAATAAGACAATTTCTATAACAAAGATAACTTTGAGGAAAATCATTTGAATAGTATTATTGTTAAAGCATTAATTTATATTTTTAGAATTATCATATTTAATTTTTCTTAAGACATCTGACACATAAATATAAGAGATCAACAAAATAATCATATTAATCCAAATAAAATAATTTTTTTTTAAAAAAAAATGGATATTTAGTATATATATAATATCAAAATTTGATAAGCACAGATTTTAAAATTATAAATTTGCTTTAATCCAAATTTATGTTGCACTTATTTTGAACTAAATTTTATAATTCTAATATTTATATCAATAGAAGTTAAATATGTCGAGAATACTAAACAAATAAAATTTTCTTTTATCAGAATTTATCTATTTAATTATGTGAGAAATTCATTGTTTGACTGACTTGATTTACTGCATATGTCATATCAAATTGCGTCAGAGTCAAGTACTGCAAAGAATTAATCAGCTTACGATCAAAAGATTAATTATGAAAGAGACTTTGATCAGAGGGTTAAGAAAATTTTCTAGTATTGTCAAGATTTTGAATACATTTTGAATTTGTCATACTAGAAGTATGAAAAATTTACTAAGAGTGTGTGGCTTGATTTATAAGGTGTGGATCGATAAGTAAGAAAAGCAGATGTATGCCATGAACTCGAAAAGGGTTCCCAATGTCTTCATTTTGATTTTGTTGTGTAAGTTGTGAAGAGTAGTGTTAATGGTATGAGAGTCATTTCCAAGTAGTTAAAACGTCATCCACTTAATTTAGAATATATATATATATATATATATATATATATATATATATATATATATATATATATATATATATATATATATATATATATATATATGTTGTTTAGGGAAGGCTCCACGGCGCTATAAGTAAGGTGAAGTTGCTAAATATATGTAGTAAGGGTGTGATGTAATTGGCGAGGAGCTTGCTTTAATTCTTAGATAACCTTTTTGAGCTTATAAATGTAAGATTGATGAAGTTGATCGAGAAAGCGTTAGGATTGTTGCATGTAAATCGTCTCTTGTAGACTGCCATGAAGAAAAGCATTGACGACAACCAATTGAAGAATTTGTCAATTATAAGTGACTGTTATAGTAAGGAAGAACCGAACCGTATATATTTTAGTGAGTCGGGCTTTGTCCCAAGCAACAGTACCGTCAGGATTCAATTTGGTCTAGAATGTCCACCTACAACAAAAAATGTTATGCGAGGGTCTGGGTGGTACTGATTCTCATGTCTTTTGATCTTGTAAAGCTTGAAGTTCATATGATATTGCTTATCTCCAGTGTTCATTTTTAACTACCATAGAATAGGTAGCAAGATCATTAATGATTTGATGGTAAGGTTAAGAATTTATTTTAGGTTTAAGGTTGCCAGTTTTAGTCCGAGTAATCATTGGGTGTGATGGAGGAAGAGTGAAATGAGAGCGAAGTCGATCACTATTAGGAGAGGAGCTTGGTTCGGTGAGAGTATGAGAAACTAGAGTCGGAGGCTTGAGAGGTAGAGGATTGAGTTCAAAACAATTATTGATATGAGGAGAGGTTATGATATGAGAAAAAATGATATATGTAACAAAGGTGGAGGTAGATGTGATGTGAAGTTTGTGTGTTGTTTGGATGAATTTTTGTTTTTCTGATAAGGAACACATCTTCATTAAATATTTACTTATCGAGAGATGTAAATCTTGTTAGTGTGAATGTATAAATATTTCTAGCCCTTTTAAACAGAAGCAGAACCAAGAAACACACATTCTTTAGAAAGAGTTAGTAGTTTATGTAGTCTGTTTAATATTCTCAACACATTTAATTTTAACTAATAAAAATATTAGAATTATCAAATTTAGTTCAAGATCAGTGTAACAGAAATTTGGATTAAAGCTAATTTTGTATTTTTAAAATCCATGCTTATCAAATTTTGATATTATATAAACTAGATATCGAGTATTTTTAAAAAATTTAAATTTTATTTGAATCAATATGATTATTTTGTATGTAAATTTAATAATATATATATATATATATATATATATATATATATATATATATATATATATATATGTATGTATGTATGTATAATTGTTCATCTCTTATATTTTTGTGTCGGATGTCTAAGGAAAAACTAGATCTGATAATTCTAATAATATAAATTAATGCTTTAACAATAATCCTATGCAAAAGGTATTTACCAAAATTTTATATGGAATAGAAATTGTCTTAATTTTTTAAAGAAAATTTATACATTTAACACCTAAAATATTATATTTACTTATATAGCATTTTAGTGTTCTAAATTTTTACATGAAAATAATAATAAAAAAAAGATAAATTGTTAATTTAATATCAGATTAAAAATTTGAATGCTATGTGTATAAATATGAGTATGAGTTTGAGCTCTTACAAGCCGTCTTATTTAATATAAAAAAAAGAAAATAAAATTAATTTAAATTAGTTTAATATGAAAAATAGAATGAAAAATTAAAAAATAAATATAACAATTCACTTAATAAATAATAGAAAATATATTTTGTTAACATTTTAATTATCTTAAAAAAAATTTCTCAAAATTTAATATATTTTTAGTATATTTTATATTAACATTTTTAAAAACAAGCCGGCTCACGAGCTAACGAGTCGAGTCGGGCCTGTCATGAGCTTGATTTGTTAGCTCATTGAGCCCAGTTCATGAGCCACCAATCAAGCCGAGCTCGAGCTGGCTCACGAGTCGGCTTGACTCACTTAACACCCCTATGTTATATTAATGAAATAATTTGTGTAGAAAAATATGAAAAAAAAAATATAGCGAAGAGCTGGAGGAATAGTTGATGAAGCAACAGCGGTTGAACTTAATTTGTTGAGGAGCCAGAAAAAAGGTGGCGGTGATTAGGGGTGTAAACGAACCGAACACGAACGAACAGAGCTGGTGTTTGTGTTTGAAAAGTTCGAACACATCACTGTTCGTGTTTGGTTCGTTTAACAAACCAAACGAAAAAAATTGTTCGTGTTCGTCTCGTTTGCTTATCGAACGAATCGAACACGAACTTCTTGGCGAATCGAACACGAATTGTTCGCGAACAACGAGCTTTTTTGACAGCCCTAGCTTTGATAGCATACTTCCTCAAAAAGAAGCAAATTGATCAGGTATTCCGTACACATCAATTAATCCATAATTCCTCAAAATGAGAAAAACCGAATAAGACGTTTAGGGTTTTATTTTAATATATAATATAGTATATTAATTATAATATTATAATATTTATATTAATATAATTAATACTATAATATTATTATTGTTATTAATAATTTGTCATATATTATAATTTATAGAAGTTTAATTATTTAAAATATGATAATTTTTTATAATATATAATTATTTTTAAAATATCATAATTTTTTTATATATAATTATTTTATATTTCGAACAATAACGAACCGAACACGAACGAACACATCACTCTTCATGTTTGGTTCATTTAACAAACCGAACGAAAAAAATTGTTCGTGTTCGTCTCGTTTGCTTATCGAACGAATCAAACACGAAATTCTTGGCGAACCAAACACGAACTGTTCGCGAACAACGAGCTTTTTTGACGGCCCTAACAGTGACGAAGATAGCGGAGGCAGAGCTATAATAAAATATATATATCACTTGATTTTATATAGTTAATTTCCCTAAAATTTAAATTAATTAAAATAATAAAATATTTAATTTTTTAAAAACAAACAGAAACTTAGAAGAAAAATCACTTTCCCATGTAATAAATAAAATTCTTTCTATTTATAAATGATAATAAAGAAATACTAAAAAATCTAATGATAAAACATCAAACCACTAAAAAATTATAATAATGAATAAAATTAATAATTAATGATGAAACATCAAATCTATGATGTGTCAACTATTTTTTAAAAGTATGTAAAAAGCTGTCAATGTTGCCGCACCTGCAGCAGCTATAAAGGGCGCCACAACAGCAACACTGCAAACTAAATTTCTTCTTTGCCTTTCACGCTCGTTTATTTCCTCCATAGATCCAATTTTTTCTTTTAACTCCGTGAAGTTTTTCTCCTTCTCTTCTTTTTCTTTGGCTAGAGCAAGCAGCTCTATATCTTTTGCATTAGCCTCCCTAGCGACCGCCTCGATTTTCTTCCTCAGATTTTTCCCTCTGTTTGAAGCTGCAGCCATCTCCGCCGTTGCACAAGAGGCAGATTCACGGAGACTAGAGAAGACGACAAGAGCAAAAACATCATGTTGGATGTCGTGAAAAATATCTTCTTAAGCTACCAGTGAAGTGAGCTGGATGCGGAGGCGTTCGATCTCTTTCTTGCACTCCATTATCTCTTTCACGAGACAAACATTCTCAGTTTTGAGATTCTGCATACGGCTATTACCTGAGTTTCCTGGAGCTTCAGAGATTGGGTTCTTCTTGGCGGAGATTTTACCCTTCTTGGCGGCGATTTTACCCTTCTTGCCCATTGGGGAGAGTAGTGGACGGGGATTGAAAAACTAGTTTCTTTTCTTCTTTCCTGAAGTGAGCTACGAGAGTTTAGGATTAGGGGCACTCTTACAATGGTGTTTATTTATAGATGAAAGGGGGGTGCGATGGATTATGGAAGCTTCTTGCAGCGAAATAAATGAAGAAAATTCATTTCTTTCAAACCTCCGCCTCGGCTATCTTCTCCATCGCCAATCGTTTCGGCTTCCTCAATGCATTCAGTTTAGCTCTGTTACTTCATCGGCTATTTCCCCGCCTTTCCGTTATTTCCTCAATGCATTCAGTTTCCGTTATATATGTATCTACTCAAATTATTTAATTAATATAACTTAGGGGTGTAAGTGTATCAAACCAACTCATGAGCCTGCTCGAACTCGACTTGATTAGTGGCCCGTGAACTGAGCTTGATGAGCTAAAAAACCAAGCTCATGCCAAGCCCGACTCAACTCGTTTGCTCGTAAGCGTCTCGTTTAGAAAAATATTAATATAAAAAATACTAAAAATATATTAAATTTTGAAGAATTTATGTTTAAGGTAATAAAAAATGTTTAAATTTTTTTCCCTATTATATATTAAGTAATTTCTTATTATTCATCTCTTAAGTGTTCATTCTATTTATCATATTATTATAAAACTAATTTAAATTAATATTATTCTTTTTTTATATATAGTAAATAAGACGGGCTTAAATACATACTCGTATTCTAGTATGTGTAATATCAAAATTTGATAAGCATAAATTTTAAAAATATAAAATTGGCTTTAATCCAAATTTATGTTACAATTATCTTGAACTAAATTTGATAATTATAATATTTTTATTAATTGAAATTAAATGTGTCGATAGTATTAAACATACAAAATTTTGTTTTATCAACATTTGTCTATTTAATTATGTGAAAATGTTTTTTGTGACGATAACTATTAAATGTTTTTTTTAATGTAACTAAATGCTATATTTTTGTGTTGCGTATTTCATCAATAGTAGAAGGGCACGTTTTGGTCATTTGGTTATCTTACAGTTATTTCTTTTGTTTATTTGTACAGAAAAGTATTAAATTCGTTGAATATTATAAGATAAAAAGTTGTAACATTTTACCGGCAACAACTTTTAATTCTTGTGGAATTAAATAGATTACAACTAAAAAATAGAAGACCCTTTATATTATATGTAAGAGGGGAACAACAAACAAAAACCGCAGACCGATAACCATCATACTTGAGATTGTCAATTTGGTACGAAGCAAAGAGACTCGAACCTAGAATTTGGAAGAGGTTTGGTAAAGAAATATGCCAATTGATCAATGGTACTAACATGAATAACGATGATAAATTTATTTTTCATGTATTTTGGCAAGAGCTATTGCAAAAATATTGTCACAGTAGAAAGTAGTAGAAGCGGTAAAAGGAATTTGTGAATTTTTATGTGAACATGGGAGCTAGACTATCTCCGTTGCAATCATCCTTAACACTCGATATCCAGCTTCAGTGGAGGACCAAACAATAGTAATTTTCTTTTTAACAGACCACGAGATAAGTATTGATCTGATAAATATACAATAATCAATTATAGATTTCCGATCAATGGAATCTCCTGCTCAATCTGCATTTGCGAAAGTCTTGAGTTCTAAAGTTCCTAAGATTATTGGCAAGTCAAGATCAGTGGTGCCTTGTAGGTATCTGAGAACAAGTTTTAATTGCTGAAAATTAACAGTCAGTTGATGCATTATTTGACTGGATTAATTTACTGCATATGTTATACCAAGTCCCATGAGAGTCAAGTACATCAATGAACCAATTAGTTTACAATAAAAAGATTAATCAAGAAAAGGACTTTGATCAGAGGGTACAAAAAATTTTCTAGTATTGATAGGATTTTGAATAAATTTCGAATTTGCCATACTAGAAGTATGAAGAATTTACTAAGAATATATGACTTGATTTATAAATGTGGACCATAAGAAGTGAAAGAAGCATGTATGCCATGAACCTTCAAAAGGATTCCCAATGTTTTGATTTTGAATTTGTTGTGTATGTTGTGAAGAGTATCGTCAATGCTATGGGAATCATTTCCAGTAATTAAATTGTCATCCACGTAAATTAGAATATATATACATATATATAATTGTTTTGATGATAGCAGTATAAGGAAGGCTCGACAGAGCCAGAAGTAAGGTGAAGTTGCTAAATATATGTAGTAAGGGTGTAATGTCATTAGCGAGGAGCTTGCTTGAGTTTTTAGATAGCCTTTTTTACTTTACAATAATAAGATTGATGAAGTTGATCAAGAAAGCTTTGTGATTATTGCATATAGACTGTCTCACGTACATTGCCATGAAGAAAAGCATTGGCTACATCCAATTGAAAAATTTGCTAACTATAAATGATAGTTATAGTGAGGAAGAACTGAACCGTAAATATTTTTGTGTTCAGGCTTTGTACCAAGCAAAGGTACCGTCAAGATTCAATTTGGGCTTGAATGTCCACCTGCAGCCAAAAATATTATACAGGGGTGTGAGAGGTACCGATTCTCATGTCCCTTGATCTTGTAAACATTGGAATTGATATAAATTGTTTGTCTCCGGTGTTCATTTTTAATCGCCATAGAATAGGTAGTGGGATCAATAGTGATTTGATGGTAAGATCAAAAATTTATTTGAGATTTATGGTTACTAATTTTAGTCCGAGTAATCATGGGATGTGATGGAGGAACAGTGAAAGGAGAGGCAAATTGATCTATATTATGAGAGGAGCTTGGTTCGGTGAGAATATGAAAAAGTTGAGTCGGAGGCTTAAGAGGCAGAGGATCGAGTTCAAAACAATTATTGATATGATGAGATGTTTTGATATGAGAAACAATGGTAGATGTAATAAGGAGAAGTGGAGGTAGATGTGATATGAAGTTGGTGTGTTGTTTGGAACAATTTTTGTTTTTTGGATGGGGAAACATATCTTCATTAACTATTACTTGTCGAGTCATGTTGATCTTCTTAGAGTGAATGTTTAAAAATTTATAGCCCTTCTGAAATGGAGCATAACCAAGAAGTACACATTCCTTAGAAAGAGGTAGTAGTTTATGTTTGAAGTACGGCTTGAGCCATGAAAAGCATTGGCACCCAAATATTTTTAAATGCTGATAGGTCGGTTGTTTGTTGAATAATGTTCAGATGGAGATTTATGGTTTAGAATTTTTGAAGGAAACGGATTAATAAGGTAGAGAACTATGAGTAAAGTACCAGGCCTTAAATGGGGGGAGAGAAGCATTATGTAAAATAGCATGAATAGTTTCAACTAGATGCATCTACTTTCTTTCAGCAATGCTATTTTGTTCAGAGGCGTTAGGACAAATATGTGATGCTGAATGCCAAAATGAATGAGAAAATTATTAAAGTGAGAATTACAATATTCACCTCGAGAATTAAGCTTATTTTCATCTATGCCTTTAAATTATTTAAATTTATTGAAGGACTTATCTTTATGTTTACGAAGATATAACCATGTGAAATATGATTTTTATGAATCTAATTAATATTAATCAACTTTTATTTTGCGTACTTAGTTAATATGGTTGATAGATCTAATGTCATACTCGTAATTAATAAAATATTTAATTTATAAAATATCTTTTAATCTTTGGTAAAAAATTACTTTCCCTTAAATCTAATAAAGAATTATTATTATATATTTAATTCTCCGGTTTGTAATATATAAAAATAGATCATAGTAAATTAAAACAAATATTGATTTAAACTAAAGAAAATAGGCAAAGAATTTTGAGATTTTTATCAATTTCAAAAGTCCCATCAAATTTTATTTTTAAAAATTTTTGTTAATCTAACTTAATCTGAGTATTCAATTTTTTTTGCTCAATGCTAAATTAAAATGACAACTTTAAAATATAAACATTAGAAAAAGATATAAATTAATCAGTTTCTCCAATTATAGAAAAAAGAAAACGATCTATATTGATAAAAAATTAGAAACTCTACAATTATTAATGATGAATAACACAAATTAAATGTAGATGCCCTAAACTATTTCTTAAAAATTGTGCAAAAAATTGACTAAAACGACATAAGCAGCAACCATGAAAGTGGCCACAAGAGCTGAGCAAAACCACTTTCTCCACCTTCTTTCACACCCACTCTCTTGCACCATAGATTGAATGCTTTCTTTTAAGTCCACCAACTCTTTCTTCTTCACATCCTTCCTTCTCTATAATGAAAGCAAGAAGCCATATGTTCATAGAATTGACTTCTGAAGTGGCGAACGCGATCTTGCTCCTCAACTTTCTCTCTCTCTCTCTCTCTCTCTCTCTCTCTCTCTCTCGCTAACCGAGGCCATCATCATTGTTGTACGTGTGACAGCTTCATGGAGGGTAGAGGAGATGGCCAACATGAAAACATCATGTTGGATGTCATTGAAAATGTCCTTTTCGGCGGCCAATACAGAGAGCTGTAAGCGCAACTGTTATATCTGTTTCTGGCATTCTACCACCTCCTTCATGAGATGAACATTCACTATTTTCAGATTCTCTATCTGCCGGCTGTTACTGATGCTTCTGTTTGTTGCAGTGGCAGCTCCCACATAGATTTTGTTCTTCCCGACAACAAATATTCTATCTTTCGTACCCATGGAGGAGAGCAGCGAATAGAAATTGAAAGGCCAAATCTTTTCTTCTTCTTTAATGAAGGGAGGGAAAGAGGAATAATGGATATGTTTCTAATGAAATAGACGTTTACTTATAATGAGATGTTGAGGGTAAGGCTGCTTCAGCGAAAAAGAAATTTAAATTGTTGCATAGTTCCATGTCCTCTGCTCCGTCGCCTTCATCCTCGCCAAATTTTTCGGCCTCTCAAAGAAAATTTGATCCCTTCTTGGGCTTCGTAAAAATGTACTTAATTGGGTTCTTATTGTTGTGGTATGTATATATATATACTAAAACGATCAACGACAAAGCGAAAAAAAAAGAACGAGATAATTCACAACAGAAAAGTAGGTACATAGATTTACGTGGTTCAACAAATTGCTTACGTCTACGGAGTTGCAGAGGTTTTTACTACTTGAGGAATTCACACCATTAGATTGTCACAACTTACAAGAGGGATCTCTTACTCTTTACTCTCTCTTATTGTCTCTCTACACCGAGATATACACAAAAGAAAATGAAAAAATACGGGGAACCACCTACGTAATTCACGTACACAATCCATCAAGAAGAAGCCAAGGGAGATCAACCTTCTTCTTCTTCTTTCTTCTTCTTTCTGCTGCAAGGAACTGTTGCTTGCACTTCTCTTCCTCTGTCTCATGGAAGCAGAACTACCGTGAAAGAACACCAAAAAGGGGACATACAAAATCTGAAGGAGAGCCGCTCCTTTTGATGGCAAAACCTGGTGCGGGAGCAGTTGAGCAAGGCAGAGTCACAATTCTAGCATCATTTCGGGAAACGTGGAGGCAGAAGGCGGAAGGTTGAGCGGGAACAGTAGCTTTTGCATTTTTATTTTTATTTTTTGCTTTCGTGTAGCGGGCTCCACACAAAAAATCTCTCAGTAGGAGACCAGTACACAAACTACAATATTTTCTTCCACAAACTGATATCCTTCACTAGCGGAGTCACCATTTTCTTCAAATGTGATATCCTCCACCTCTGCAACTCAAGACCTCTATCTTCACACCAGAAGACCAACAGAAGTTGCGCACAACTTCTGTTTCTCAAGCAAAATTCAGAGCTCTTGCACTCGAGATCTGCGAAGAAATGTGGATTCTAAGAATATGCAGCGAACTTGGAATGTTAACTAAAAAAAATGTCAAAATACAATGCGACAACTAGGCAGCCATTAGCATTGCAAAGAATCCAGTACACCATGAATGAATGAAACACATTGAAATCGATCGACACTTTATCTCAGAAAACATTGAGAGAGGAGTCGTCGAACTCGCATACATTCATTCCTGACATCAAACAACGAATATCCTCACCAAGCCTCTCCCAAGAATCAACTTTAAAGAATTATGTAACAAGTTAGACATATACAATTTGTACAACCCAACTTGAGGGGGAGTTTAGAATCTTTGTAATTATTAGGCAATCACTCTGTAATTATTACTGAATCCTCATAATTATTAGGAGGAAATTAGTTTGTAACTATTATGAGTTATTCACCTAATAATTACTTACCAGAATTAGACAATCACTCAGTATTTATTTCCTTGTTTAGAAATTACCTTAATTTGTTTCATGTTTTGGGCTATAAATAGAGGTTGTAATCTGTTTCTATTAAATAGAGAAAAATAAGAAAAAGTTCTCTCAATTCAATCTTTTCTCTCAATTCTATCTTGAATTCTTACAGAACTTGTATTCACCAAATTAAAAAATAATTTGATTTTAAGTGTGGTGAAGACCTCTCTAATATTTTTTAGTCAAGCACCAAGTTTTTTTTTTTTTTTTTGTATTTCATTTATTTTGGTTATTAGTTATCAGATTAATATTTTCCCTGAAAAGTAAAATATTTTTTATTTTGATGATAAAAGAGAATGTTGTAGTTATAGAAATAATAGGGGTTGATTGGTTTAATCCTGAAAAATTATTCAAGAACCAACAAATCTTAGCTGTATCATTTAAGACAGCTTAAAAGAGTTATATGTTCTATGATATTGCTGCAACAATCAACTAGATTTACCCCACTCATCTTGTATGACAGAGTTACAATTTGACTTATGTCCACTTCTATTACTTTGTTGTGAGATGGTTCATTAAATGTTTTCTTTAGCAGAAAATATTATATAATATTGGGCTTTCTAACATTCCTTTCTTTTAGCCAATTTCAAGAGCTCTATTGATTATTATCCCAATATCTACATCCTTTCATCATAACTGTATGTTAAAATTTATTCTCTAATTCAATTTTTGCGGAGAAATGATTGAGAGATCGGAGGAGGCCACTTAACTAGACGGTCTAGTTGATATCTTTACTATTTAAGTTACTGGTATGCATTTTATGTTAATTGTTTGATATTTGGATGTATTACATTTACAATCTGAGATGCTTACATAAAATAGGATGCTTTTATACCATCTTTGTTTTTTTTTTCTCACTTTGTATAAAATAATCTACATTTTTTAAAAAAATAAGACTCAATAGCCAAATTACCAAAATTTGAGCAATCATAGCCTTAAACGCCTAGTACTGAAGTTAATATTGATCAACTTTTCTTTGTCTACTTTATTATTATAGTTCATAGAAAAATCAAAAAGAAATATTGATTTAAACTAAAGAAATTGGGTAGAGACTTTTGAGATTTTTATCAATTTCAAAGTCCCAACAAATTTTATTTTTAAAATTTTTTGTTAATCTTTTTTTCTGAAGAGTAAATTAAAATAACAGCCACTTTAAGGTATAAATATTTATAAAATATCTAAATTAATATCACTTTCTCCAAATAAAGGAAAAAAGAAAACTCTCTACATTGATAAAAAATTAGAAATACTATAATTACTGATCATGAATAACACAAACTAAATATAGATGCCCTAAAGTATTTCTTAAAACTTGTGCAAGAATTGGACTAAAATGACAAAGCGGCGCTCATGAAAGTGGCTGCAACAGCATTTTCTTATTCTTATATTAATATAATAATAATTTATTAAACCTGAAAAAACGTAGCGTCTTAAACAGAGAACACATTCTAGATACTTTATTTTATTTGTAAATAAATTGTATATTTTTAGTTTAATTATCCTGCAAATTAATATTGAATCATATAGATTTTAAAAAGTAGTACAGATGTAAAAAATTAAATTAATTTTACTATGTGCGTGCTAGTTTAATATTAAAAATTATAAAATGAAGAAATAATTTTATATTTCTTTCCAGAATTGTAAGGGTTTCTAATTAACCTCAATACCAATTAATCACAAAAGAAAAAGAGTTAAAATAAATAAATAAATAAATAAGTAAATTTTTTTAAATATTTTCTAATTCATCTTTGAAAAACTTTTGATACAAAATTTTTATATAAAATTTAGATAAGAATTATTAGATTTTTATATTATTGGATTTGCTAAAATCTTAGATTTATATAACTCGTAGCATTAAGAGAATAATATAAAAAATTAAATTATTGGTCGTATTATATGAAGCCTTTTTAGATTTGTCATTGAAGAGATATGTTAATGGGAGTCACCTACTCGTAGATAGGCAAGAATAGTGATGTGTTGGAGTTTTCCTGTCCTGCCCAATTTTTCTATCATGCAGGCAAGCTTGAAAGATCGCTCAACAAAATTATTGATGTAGCTTGATAAAACTCGCGAGCTCGACGGAGAAACTCGATAAGTATTGGCGATTTATGCGGAAAAGCTTGCATAAATATTGATCAGCTCAATAGAAGAGCTTGCCAAGGCCTTCTGAGAGGCAAGTCCTATAGTCGTAACTTGGATGGATCTGGTTGATGAATACAATATGCATGCAGCCAGACTTTAGGTGTGCGACAATTAAGCTCGATCCTTTAGGCCCAGAAGACGCAATTAATATTTGGGTTTCCCTCTTAGCTTAGGAAATCAACATACTACAGGTGGAGAGAAAAACTCATCCATTAAATTTTTTAAATATCTACATCACTTCTTTAAGAACATCTAAAGGAGGAAGAAATATTACCTACGGATTTTCACAGGTACTTCCACGACTTGGATGAGGCCACGTAGGAAAAAAATGCCCCCGAAAAAAATGTCCCCGAGCTTTCTGGATATCAAATTAATTAAAAAAAATCCAATTTATATTTGGGTTTAACATCTCCTATATCAAATTAATTTTATTTAATAATTTCTTAAAATTCTTTATATATTCTTAATCTGATCACGATATTTGATTCACACCTTCACTTTTATTTTTAAAATAGTTATAAATTGTGATTATAGATATTAATTGATCAATATTAATTAAAATTAATCATTTTGAAAAGCAAGAGGTAATTAGTTAAAATGATATTCATCAAACATTATTATTGTGTAAAGAAAACGTGCGATTAAGAGGCATAATTATTTTGTGGATCTCCAATTTATATAGGTGGCTTTAAATGCAATTTTATGAAGGGAAATTTAAATAAGTAGCGAACAATTTTTATACATTTGCATATCTCACACCTAAACATTCGTGTTCAAAATTTATTCTATATATTATTCTAACTTAATTATAATTGTCACATAATTTTCATCAATTTAAAATTAATTAAAATAATAAAATATTTAATTTTTTAAAAGAAAAAGAAACTGTAAAAATAAATAAGTTTCCCAAATAAGAAATAAAATTCTTCCCATTGTTAAATATTGTTAAAGAAATACTTAAAAAATAATAAATAATAAAACTAGTAATTAATGATAAAACATCACATTCTAATGTGTAAATTATTTTTTAAAAACTATACAAAAAGCCGCAAATGTTGCTGCACCAGCAACAACTATAAAGGGTGTCGCAACAGCAACACTGCAAAATAAGTTTCTTTTTCTCTTTCCATGCTTGTTCACTTGCTTCTTGGATGCAATGCTTTCTTTAAACTCGTCAACTCTTTCTCCTTCTCATCTTTTTCTTGCAGAAGCAAGCAGCTCTTTTCCTCGACGTTGGCTTCCCTAGCGACTGCTTCGATCTTCTTCCTCAGAATTTTCTCTCTGTTTGAAGTTGCTATCATCTCCGCCATTATGCGAGAGGCTGATTCGCGGAGACTATAGGAGAGGACAAGCACAGAGACATCACGTTGGATACTGTAAAAAATCTCTTCTTCGTCAACAAGCGAAATGAGCTGGATGCGGAGACGCTCTATCTCTTTCCGGGACTCCGCTACCTCTTTCACGAGACAAGCATTCACGGTTTTGAGATTATGCATCAAACGGCTATTACTTGAATTTCTCGAAGTTTCAGAGAATGGTTTCTTCGTGGCATGAATTTTATCCTTCTTGCCCATTGGGGAGAGTAGTGAATGTGGATTGAAAAGCTGGTTCTTTTTTCTTATTTTCTGAGGTGAGTTACGAGGGTTGAGGATTAGGAGGCATTTATTTATAGATGAATGTGTGGATTTTTGAATTAGTGTTCTCAGCGTTTAAACTGTGCGAGAGAAAAGGAGGTGCGATGGATTAGGGAGGGAGGTTAAGCTTCTTTAGGTGAAATAAATAAAGAAAATTCATTTCTTCCAGAGCTCCACCTGCCCCCGCTGTCTTCGCCGCTGCCAACCTTTTCGGCCTGCTCAACACATTCTGTTCAGCTGCTGTTACATCATCAGCTGTTCCTCCAGCTTTCCGTTATAAAGAAGAAATACTTTTTCATTTTTCCCAACAAAGATAATTAAGTGAGTATTTTTAATGATAAATTGTATAATATTTTATTTTTCTTAAATAAGACAATTTCTATTTCATAGAAAATTTTGGGAAAAATCTTTTGAATAGGATTATTATTAAAGCATTAATTTATATTATTAGAATCATCATATTTAGTTATTTCTTACGCATCTGAAGCATAAATATAAGAGACGAACAATCCTATATATATATATATATATATATATATATATATATATTATTAAATTTACATACAAAATGATCATATTGATTCAAATAAAATGTAATTTCTTTTTAAAATTACTGGATGTCTAGTATATATAATATCATAATTTGATAAGCACGGATTTTTAAATTATAAAATTTGCTTTAATCCAAATTTATATTCCATTTATCTTGAATTAAACTTGATAATTCTAATATACATATCAATTGAAATTAAATGTGCCAAGAATATTAAAGAGATAATTTTTATTTTATCAAAATAATCCACTAATTCTAATATTTAATTTTTCGAGAATATGAAACTGATAAACTTTTATTTTATCAAAATATTAAACAGATAAACTTTTGTTTTATCAAAATAATTCTAATATTTATATCAATTGAAATTAAATATGTCGAGAATATTAAACAGATAAACTTTTATTTTATCTATTTAATTATGTGAGAAATTTTCTTATGATGATAATGTTAAAATGTCTTTTTTTTTCATTTACTTTTTTATTTTTTAATGTAGCTAAAAGCTAAGCAATTTATGTTATTTTTAGAGGACTTGGCGTGCTCGTGCCCGTTTTAGGCAAAGTTAAGTCATGGGTGGGGTGTGGCCACCCTTGAATCAAGCGTGGTCACACCGGACCCCAGAAAACGTGGGCTTTTGGAAATGATCTTCAAGGAGATTTTGGCCTTCGTGGTACCTCCAGAAGTTTGAATATGAGCAGTTATAATCTTTGGACCTCTATAAGGCTCGTGACGCGTCTCAAAAGAGCTTGAGAAGGTGAACCTTACATGTGTCGCTGAGTACGATGGTTCCAATCATAAAACTCATTTGTCTAGAGTGTATCATGAGGATTTCAATCACGATGGCTCTTGTACCTGTCTGGACATAGCCCCTAGACCAGGGTTATGTGCCCCTAGGAGGCACGAATATTCATCGCAAACATATGAGGGCATATGCTCGCAAATGCACTAAAGGTGCATGAGTGGAGGTGCTAATGCAGACAATGTGAAGAAAACATGCACAAATGCAGCTTAAGAAATGGAAGTTATCAACCAATCGATTAGGTCTAGAATGTATCGTATGGCTATGAAAGATCCAAGGTAATCGATAAGGCTGGCATATGCGGCTAATCGACGAGGATGGTCAATTGATACGATTGGGTTGGTGGCGGCCAATCGATCGAGTAGACCGAGGGTGATGGATAGAGCTGGAGTGAGCGACTGATACAGAGGATTGTTGATTTATACAATCGAGCCTGTGGTAGTGTTGATCACTTAAATTGACTAAATGTGGTCGATCGTGCCGAAGTGTGCGGCTGATCGATGAAAAATGGTCATATGATATGATCAGACTGCCAGCTCTGATCGATTGAGTAGACTGATGATAGTCGATTGGGCCGGTGTGGGCGGTCGATCGACGAAGCATGCAAAAACTGATGATTTTTAATGCATATTTCATATTCATGTCACACACTCAATGAAAATGTATACACATGCAACATGAGACCCGATTAGGCCTGACAACGAATAGTGCTCGTCCTAGCGAACTCACAGGAAACTTAGGAAAAAAACGAGGAGAGGTACACCAATGCCATATTGTGTGAGGCAACATGATGCCCGCCTCTATTTGCATGACCCTAGATGAGGAATCCCTCGAAGTCGCAGAGGGGATTCTCCACGACTGAAAAGACGACAAGTGAAGGAATGCCCTCGTATTTTCGGTTGGTGGATTTCGAACGTCCATCTAGATTAAATTACGGAGGCAAATAACGGGATTAGTGAAACCCAGACTTTTGGATTTTGGTCTAGAACAAAATAGACAAGTTCTTCTCTTTGGATTCATGCGAGAGAACACCAAAACTTAATCCTATGGGGCTTCCTCTTGAAACATAAAAATCCTAACTAAAATCTTCTAACATCCAGACCTAGAGGACTATATAAATGAAAAATTGTAAGAAATTGAGGAATTTCACCCACACCTGAGAGAATAACAAATTGTCTCTCTCATAGGAAGAAGCTGTCCTTGATAGAGAGAGTGACGAGGCCATTATATTTTGCCTTCTTCAATGTGATAAAGAAGCTCTCCTCACTAAAGGGAATAACAAAGTGACCAGAGTTTGCCTTCCCCAAAGCAGTGAGGAAGCTTTCCTCGTCGGCCTGCCAGAATGTCGTTGGAGAGGAGGAAGATGACAAGAAAAATGAAAGGAGAGTTGAAGAAAATGAAAAAGAATAGCTTGCCTTGACCTCCTTTTGAGTAAGAAGATAAAATCCCCCAAGAAATCTCCTTGAAAGCCCTTAGATCCCCCATGCTCAAAGGCTCCTCTTCTATACAAATGGCAGTAGATGCTTGCAAATGAGCCCCCTTCCCCTGGTTAAACTTTCTCTAGGAAGAAGCCCAATGTCCCAAGCCATTTTCCCTATTTGGAGTTGACTAATAATGGGTCCCATGCCGGGGAATTTTGAATTAGAGTTTTCAGTTTTTAAACTTGGCGGAAGAAAAGGGATGTGCGATGGATTAGGGAGAGGAGGTTAAGCTTCTTTCACTGAAATGAATAAAGAAAATTCAATTGTTTGAAAGTTCTGCCTCTGCTATCTTCGCCAAAGCCAAATTTTTCAGCCTAATCAACACATTCAGTTTAGCTATTCCTCCGACTTTCTGTTATAAAGAAGAAGAATTTTTGCTCCCAAAGAAAGATAATTAACTGAGAATTTTTAATGATAAAATTGTATGATAATTTAAAAAGATTTACAGTTTATTTGAATCAATATGATTATTTTGTATGTAAATTTAATATATATATATATATATATATATATATATATATATATATATATATATATATATATATAGGTATTTCCTAAATTTTTATATGGAATAGAAATTGTCTTAATTTTTTTAAAGAAAATTTATAAATTTTACACCTAAAATATTATATTTACTTATATAGCATTTTAATATTCTAAATTTTTACATGTAAATAATAATAATAAAAAGATAAAATGTTACTTTAATATCAGATTAAAAAATTGAATACTATGTGTATAAATATGAGTATGAGTTTGAGCCGACTTACAAGTCATCTTATTTAATATAAAAAAAAGAATAAAATTAATTTAAATTAGTTTAATATGACAAATAGAATGAAAAATTAAGAGATGAATAATAACAATTCACTTAATAAATAATAGAAAATATATTTTGTTAACATTTTAATTATCTTAAAAAAAAATTTCTCAAAATTTAATATATTTTTAGTATTTTTTATATTAATATTTTTAAAAATAAACCGGCTCACGAGCTAACGAGTCGAGTCGGGCCTATCATAAGCTTGATTTGTTAGCTCATCGAGCTCAGTTCAAGAGCCACTAATCAAGCTGAGCTCGAGCTGGCTCACGAGTTGACTTGACTCACTTACACCCCTTATGTTATATTAATCAAATAATTTGTGTAAAAAAAATGAAAAAAATAAAAATATAGCGAAAAGCCGGAGGAATAGCTGATGAAGTAATTTGTTGAGGAGCCGGAAAAAGGGTGGCGGTGCCGAACATAGCGGAGGCAGAGCTTTGCAATAAATAAGTCAATGATGCTATAATAAAATATATATATCACTTGATTTTATATAGTTAATTTTTCTCAAATTTAAATTAATTAAAATAATAAAATATTTAATTATTTTAAAAACAAACGGAAACTTAAAAGAAAAATCACGAATAAATAAAATTCATTCTATTTATAAATTATAATAAAGAAATACTAAAAAATTATAATAATGTATAAAATTAGTAATTAATGATAAAATATCAAATCTCTGATGAGTCAACTATTTTTTAAAAATTATGTAAAAAGCCGTCAATGCTGCCGCACCTGCAACAGCTATGAAGGGTGTCATAACAGCAACACTGCAAACCAAATTTCTTCTTTGCCTTCCACACTCGTTTATTTCCTTCATAGATCCAATTCTTTCTTTTAACTCCGTCAAGTTTTTCTTCTTATCTTCTTTTTCTTTGGCTAGAACAAGAAGCTCTATTTCCTTTGCATTAGCCTCCATAGCGACCGCCTCGATTTTATTTCTCAGAATTTTCTCACTGTCTGAAGCTGCAGCCATCTCCGCCGTTGCACGAGAGGCAGATTCACGGAGACTAGAGGAGACGACTAGCGCAAAGACATCATGTTGGATATGGTGAAAAATGTCTTCTTCGGCTACCAGTGAAGTGAGCTGGATGCGGAGGCGCTCGATCTCCTTCCGGCACTCCGCTGCCTCCTTCACGAGACAAGCATTCACAGTTTTGAGATTATGCATCAGACGACTGTTACCTGAGTTTCTCAGAGCTTCAGAGATTGGGTTCTTCTTAGCGGCGATTTTATTCTTCTTGCCCATTGGGGAGAGTAGTGGACGGGGATTGAAAAGCTAGTTTCTTTTCTTCTTTCCTGAAGTGAGCTACGAGGGTTTAGAATTAGGGGCACTCTGACAATGGCGTTTATTTATAGATGAAAGGTGGGTGCGATGGATTAGGAGAGCTTCTTGCAGCGAAATAAATAAAGAAAATTTCAAACCTCCGCCTCCGCTATCTTCGCCACCGCCAACTTTTTCGGCCACCTCAATACATTCAATTTAGCCGCTGTTACTTCATCAGCTATTTCCCTGCCTTTCCGTTATATATATATATATATATATATATATATATATATTTCTACTCAAATTATTTGATTAATATTAGTGTAAGTGTTACAATTATCTTGAACTAAATTTGATAATTATAATATTTTTATTAATTGAAATTAAATGTGCCGATAATATTAAACAAACAAAATTTTGTTTTATCGATATTTTTCTATTTAAGTATGTGAAAATTTTTTTGTGACGATAACTATAAATGTTTTTTTTTAATGTAGCTAAATGCTATATTTTTATATTGCGTATTTTATCAATAGTAGAAGGGCACATTTTGGACATTTGGTTATCCTACAGTTATTTCTTTTGCTTATTTGTACAGTAGAAGTATTAAATTCATCGAATATTATAAAATGAAAAGTTGTAACATTTTACCGACAACAACATTTAATTATTGTGGAATTAAATAGATTACAACCAAAAAATAGAAGACCCTCTATATTATATATAAGAGAGCAATAACAAACAAAAACAAAAAGCTAAGCATTGCAAAACTAGACAATGAACCGCAGACCAATAATCATCATACTTGAGATTGTCAATTTGGTACGAAGGAAAGAGACTCGAACCTAGAATTTGGATGAGGATTGGTAAAGAAATATGCCAATGATCAATGGTGCTAACATCATGAACAATGATAAATTTATTTTTCATGTATTCTCTGATGGAGTGACAGTCGATTTCTAATATGCTTGATTCTAGATCCATAGGAATTAGGTGGCATTTATGTTAACTTGACCATATTAGTACTGACCCATGCAGTGTGATGATGCTGACCTTTTGGTCTTCTATTGCCATAGCTCCTCTTCCAATTAGATGCTCCCGCAATACCTCTCCAAAGGAATATATATATTAGCTTTATCATGTAAAACGTTATAATTGCCACTATGAGGAGGTAATTACCACATTGACATTATTTTCAGTTTTTTAGATTGGTGTGTCGTCTACTATTATCCCTGAAATCGTTTACATTTAAGTGCTATAAATCAAGGATAATGATGTGCTGATTTCATTTCTGATTGAGAGGCAGAACAGTGATTTCTGTTGTTTAGCTCTTCATTTGGGAGGATCTTTGTTTCACATAATATCAAGTTTTGTTCGAGGAATTTGGAGTGCCCCAAGAGACTTGAGAGGATAGAGTTGCAGTATGTTGGGAAACACACATGATAGCTTGTTGAGTTGAGTTGATTTAGGGTTTTGGCCTAATGGGAGATCCAATTTGACCCCCATGGGTAAGACATGCTCTAGGTCGCCAACATAAATTAGATTCTTCTTCAGCTCAGGAATGTGTATGACTTTTAGCAAGATCCACTTGTTCCACCAGGTTCAGAGCTTTTCCATCAGCCAAATACCCCTTCCCAAAGTCACCTGCAACATAGTTTCACATTAACTCCCGGTGGAAAGATGTATGGAAAGAAGCCTCTGCGTCCAGTATCCATCGTCAACAGAGCAGTGAACTGCAAGCAATAGTGCATCCTGCACTTCTTTAGTTACAGCATTAGCACTGACGTTCTTCGTCTTCTTAGGATTTTGCAGTTCTTCTTTATGTGGCCAATTTTGCCACAATTCCAACAGATTGCTTGCTGACTAGGCTTTGACTTGCTCTTGCCTCTGTGCTTTAATTTTGATATTCCTCTATTTAAGTTTATGTCATGTGATCTCCCTCTGAAATCAATATTCAGTGTTGAACTTGAACTCAAGGTCTCGCCAGAATCCTTCCATTGCACCTCTTCAGCCAAAATCAAATAATGAATATCATCATATTTTAGCTTAGATTTACCTGCAGAGTTGCTAACTGCAATTCTCATGGCTTCCCAGCAATTTGACAATGAAGCCAACAATATCAGCGCACATATCTCATCGTCAAAATCAATTTCAACAGAAGACAATTAATTTGTGACGGTATTAAAATCCTTCAGATCTTGAGCGACGGACACACATTCCGCCATTTTCAAGTTAACTAACTTTTCATCAAGTGTACCTTGTTATTTGCTGATGACTTTTCATACACACCTGATAAAGCTATCATGAGATATGTAATCGTCCTCTCCTTGATGATGTTGTGTGCAACACATCCCGACACAGTTAATACAATAACTCCTAGAAATGTCAATCCAACAAATTCCAATCAGCCTCATCAACCTTCTTGGGTCGCTTTTCCAGCAGCGAAAGATGAAGTTTCTTCCCATAGATGTAATCATCTATCTGCATCCTTCAGTAACCAAAATATGTGTTGTTGAACTACTCGATCCCCAAACCTTCATTTCGTCTCCGACCATTGTACTTCCTCAAATTTGAACAGAAGCTTTGATGCCAATTATTGTAAGAAAACAATGACAATAAAGCAAAAAATCGGATCGAGAAAAAAAAAAAGCAAACCAGAAAATAACACATAGATTTACGTGGTTCGACAAATTGCCTACGTCCACGGAGTTGCAAAGAATTTTATTAGCTTAAAGATTACACAATCGTCGATTCGACGTTTATAAAAACATCTCCTCTCTCCTCTCTCCTCTCTCTCTCGAGCCACGTGAGAAGAAGAAGCCAAAGGGAGGAGTATACTGCATACAATTTCCTTGCTGCTTTAAGCTTCAACCGAAAGGACCAAGAAAAGAGTAGGTTGGAGTAATCCACATGGTCTTTTGTTTGTCCAATTTATAACCAAGCTAGTAGGCCCAATTAAGGCAAGCAACTCTTTGTTCCAATTCCATAGAAGGTGGGTTTCCAAAACAGGAGAGTCGACACGGGAATGCGGGGAGAAAGAGGAAGTGTTATAAAGATTAAAATCATGATACTTATTTTATAAAGTACATAAAACTTGATATAATTGATTAAAATGACAATTTTATGGCACAATAATTTTGACTTTCCCATTATACATAATACTACTAAAACTAGCATCTATTTAAATCTACTTGCAAATTTACAATTAGTGAGCATATTTTGAGACTCTAAATAATTTACTATTGAATATCATCATAATTTAAATATCTTATTAGAGGCTGTTTGGTTGGAAAAATGTGGAGTGCACTGTAATCTCTTTTGTAGGGATTTTAGCAAATTAATTGTTTGATATAAAGTTAAAAATATAATGTAAAATTGGAATGAATTCAAATTTACATATTTCATTGATATAAAGTGTTATCGGTTGCCCCTGCTTGCCTTGGTCGTCGTCGCCATGGCTACCTGCCGCCTACCTCCGCCGCAGCTGTTCGTCACTAGCGTTAGTAGTCGCTCAATGTTGTCGTATGTTGTCGGCCAATCAAACTTGACTACCATTACATACCAACCACCGTCGCCAAATGCAGCTCCCCACCCGTCAATAATACCATATATATTTTGAAATATATTATTTTCAATCCACTTCAAACTAAAAAAAACAATATGATACTTTATATTTATTATTCAATGAACCAAACAACTCTAAACTATTTTAAATACAATACATTATTTATATATTACATTCATTTTATATTGCATTACTTTTCCAGAACTAATTGATTGTAAGTGTATTTTTATATTACAAGAGCGGGTTCAGGCTAAAATTTAAAGGAATAACCAGTGTTTTAAGGAAAAAAAAACATGCAAAACCACATATTAAAGACTCCATCTTTGCATTAAATTCAACAAAACCTTCAAATGTTGATTTGTATAAGATTTAGTAATGAAATATATATCACGGTCCTAATAATTGACATAATAGTATCATTAATTTATTATTCTATAGCTTGTTCTTTGAATGCATTATAATCACTTGGGCTGAGAGAATCAACCATTCATAACAATGCTATATATCATACCAGGTGAATACATAATATCATATTTTAACATCAATTCCTTGACACTTTTAAATATAGTAGTTTTAACCGATAACGCTGCCATCAAATCCTTATAGGAGGGTAAATCATAACTTCTTGTACAATTTATTGTAATCTTGGGCATAGGACTTGATGAAAGTTGGAATCAAGTTAGGGGACTCATTACAACATGATAGACATATGATTTGAAGATAATCAGAGTCAGGTTGGGGGACACATTACAACTCAACAATAAAATGAGTGTTAAGCTTGAGACCTACAAAGAAATTAATAGAATTAATATGCTTGAAGATGAATTAACTCACATCCACCAAATTAATAAATCATTGATTTTAAGTATGATGATGAACCCTCTAATACTTTTAGTTTATTTAATTATTTATTTTTAATATTTTGTATATTTTGGTTGTTAGTTATCAGATTAATATTTTCTCTCAAAAAGTAAAATATTTTTTATTTTGATGATAAAAGAAAATGTTGCAGTTAAAAAAATAATGAGGGTTGATCGGGTTAATCCTGAAAAATTACTCAAGCACCAAAAAATCTTAGTTATATCCTTTAAGACAGCTTAAAAAAGTTACATGTTTTATGATATTGCTGCAAGAATCAACTAGATTAACCGACTTATCTTGTATGATAAAGAGTTGTTACTTTACTCCGAGATAGTTTATTGAATAGTTCATTGAGCAGACAATATTGAGTTTTCTAACATTTCATTTTTTTAGCCAATTTCTAGAGCTCTATCGAATGATATCCCAAAATTAACAAGAAAAGTATCATCAATTATCTAAAACCTATTAGCACAGCCATATGTTAGAATTTATACTCTAATTTAATTTTTGAGAAGAAATAATAGAGAGATCGGATGAGGTCACTTATCTAGACGATCTAGTTGATATCTTTACCATTTAAACTACCGCTATGCATTATATGTCAATTGTTTGATATTTGGATGTATTACATTTACAATATGACATGCTTACATAAAATAGAAGACATTTATACCATCTTTATTTTGTTTTACTTTGAATAAAATAATCTGTTTTTCTTTTTTTTTTTATAAGAAAAGCATATTAATATAGCACATACATTTGTATATATATGTACATTCGTTTGCGTGTGTGAAATACGATTCTTGGGAATCAGATTAATATTAATTTTTTTTTTTTTTTTGCCTACTTAATAATTATTGTTGATAGATATAAGTCATACTTGTAATTAATAAAATGTTTAATTTATAAAACGACTTTTAACCTTTGTTAAAAAACCACTATCCCTTAAGCTAATAATTTTGAATCGAAAAAAAAATATATTGTTGTGGTTAGATTTATTACCGTATATTTAATTCTCAGGAATATAACCTATAAAAATAGATCATGGAAAAATGAGAAAGAAATATTGATTTAAACTAAAGAAATTAGACAAAAAATTTTCATATTTTTATCAATTTCAAAGTCCCCACAAATTTTATTTTAAAAAAATTTTATTAATCTAACCAAATTTGAGAATTCAATTCTTTTCTTCTGAAAACTATAATAAAATGAGATCACTAAGATATAAATATTTAAATTAATATCACTTTCCCCGATTAAAGAAAAATGGAAAACTCTCTACATTGATAAAAAATTAGAAATACTACAATTACTAATCATGAATAACACAAACCAAATGTAGATGCCCTAAATTATTTCTTAAAACTGGTGCAAAAAATTGACTAAAATGGCAGAAGCGACAGACTCGATCTTGGTCCTCAGATTGCTCTCTCTATTGGCACCGGAGGCTATCTTCATCGTTGTACATGTGACAGGTTCATGGAGGGTAGAGGAGATGGCCGACATGAAAACCTCATGTTGGATGTCATTGAATATGTCATTTTCGGCGCCAAATACAGGAAGATGTAAGCGCAACAGTAGTATCTGTTTATAACAGTCTGCCACCTTCTTGACAAGGAGAACTTTCACTGTTTTCAGATTTTCTATCAGCCGGCTGTTACTCGTGCTTCCCGATGTTGCAGTGGAAGCTCCGGTATAGATTTTGCTCTTCTCAACAGCAATTATTCTATCTTTCTTACCCATGGAGGAGAGCAGCGAATAGGAATTGAAAGGCCAAATATTTTCTTATTCTTTAATGAAATTGATAAAAAGCGGAATTACAGTTATGTTTCTAATGAAATTGACGTTTACGTATAATAAAGGATTGAGGGTAAGGTTGTTTCAGCGAAAAAGAAATTGAAATTGTTGCAGAGTTCTGCCTCCTATGCTCCGCCGCCTTCAACCTCGTCAAAATTTTCGACCTCAACAATTTCAGACAAGCTTCTCCAGAAAAGTTTGATGTCTTCTTGAGGTTCGTAAAATTAGACTTAAAGATGCTTCTTATACTGTAAACACATTATATATACTTAATTTTACTTGCAGATAAAATGTATATTTTTTGGTTTTAATTATCCTACAAATTAATATTGAATCATATAAATTTTAAAAATTAGTACAGATCTAAAAATTAAATTAATTTTAATAGCTGCGTTTAGTTCCATATTGAAAATTATAAAATGAAAAATATTTTTATATTTCTTTAAAGAATTGACCTTCAATCACAATTAATCACATAAGAAGAAGAGTTTTAATAAAAATAAATATGATATTTTAGTAAAATCTAAGATATTTAATGTGAATGTTTATAAATAATTTTAGTTGTTCGTTGTTAGATATATTGTTCTATGAAATTGTACATATATAACTTAGGAAATCAACATTTTAGTATTTGGGCCCCCCTCATAGCCTAGGAAATCAATATTTTATAGGTGCAAAGAAAAATTCTATCCATTAATTGTTTTCAAATATGTACACCACTTCTCAAAGCACATTTAAACGACGGAGAAATATTACATACAGATTTTCGCAGCAATTTTTTCAATTAATTTTTTTTCAAACATTAATAAAATTGGACAGCTATTTTTAAAATAATATAAATAAGAAAAATATTATATTATGTCACAGAAAAAAAAAAAAAACTAATTGAAACTTACATGAAAATATTTTAGATGTGCCTTTGAGTTTCTTGAATTTATAATAAGATTTATATATCATTTGAATTTATAATAAAATCTATATATCACTTGAATTTATATAGTTTACCTCAAGTTTAAATTAATTAAAATAATAAAATATTTGATTTTTTTTTAAAGAAAAAAAAACTTTAAAAATAAATAACTTTCCCACACAAGAAATAAACTTATTCCAATTGATAAATGATAATAAAGAAACATTAAAAGATAATAAAGAATAAAATTAATAATAAATAATAAAATATCACACTTTAATGGGTAAAATATTTCTTAAAAAATATGTAAAAAGTCACCAATGTTGCCGCACCAGCAGCTATGAAGGACGCCATAACAGCAACACTGCAAAACAAATTTCTTCTTCGCCTTCCACACTCGTTTACTTCCTCCATAAATCTAATTCTTTCTTTTAACTCTGCCACGACTTTCTCTTTCTCAGCTTTTTCTTTGGCTAGAGCAAGCAGTTCTATTTCCTTGCATTGGCCTCCCTAGCGACCGCCTCGATCTTCTTCCTCAAAATTTTCTCTCTGTCTGAAGTTGCAGTCAACTTTGTCGTTGCACGAGAGGCGGATTCGCGGAGGCTATAGGAGACGACAAGCGCAAATACATCATGTTGAATGTCATGAAAAATGTCCTTTTCGGCAAATAATGAAGTGAGTTGGATGTGGAGGCACTCTATCTCTTTCCGGTACTCCGCTACCTCCTTCATGAGACATGCATTCACTGTTTTGAGATTCTACTAGTGAAGTGAGTTGGATTCTTCTTTGCTGCCTTTTTATCCTTCTTCCCCATTGGGTCGGATGGGGATTGAAAAACTAGTTTTTTCTCTTGTTTTCTGAGGTGAGCTACGATGATTTAGGATTAGGAGGCGTTTATTTATAGATGACTGCGGGGAATTTTGAATTAGAGTTTTCAGTCTTTAAACTTGGCGGAAGAAAATGGAGGTTAAGCTTCTTTCGCTGAAATGAATAAAGAAAATTCAATTCTTTGAAAGCTCTGCCTCCACTTTCTTCGTCCAAGCCAAACTTTTCAGCCTAATCAACAAATTCAGTTTAGCTATTCCTCCAGCTTTCTGTTAAAAAGAAGAAAAATTTGTGCTCCCAAAGAAAGATAATTAACTGAGAATTTTTAATGATAAATTGTATGATAATTTATTCTTCATAAATAAGACAATTTCTATTCCATAGAAAATTTTGAGAAAAACCATTTGAATAGGATTATTAAAGCATTAATTTATATTATTAGAATTATCATATTTTGTTTTTTCTCAAGACATACGACACATAAATATAAGAGATTAATAAAATAACAACATTAATTCAAATAAAATTTAATTTTTTTTTTAAAAAAACTGGATATTTAGTATATATAATATCAAAATTTGATAAGCATAGGTTTTAAAATTATAAATTTACTTTAATCCAAATTTATGTTGCACTTATTTTGAACTAAATTTTATAATTCTAATATTTATATCAATTGAAATTAAATATGTCGAGAATACTAAAGAGACAAAATTTTATTTTATCAGAATTTGTCTATTTAATTATGTGAGAAATTCATTGTTTGGCTAATTTAATTTATTGCATATGTCATATCAAATTGCGTGAGAGTCAAGTTCTGCAAAGAATCAGTCAGCTTATGATCAAAAGATTAATCTTGAAAGGGACTTTGATCAGAGGGTTAAGAAATTTTCTAGTATTTTCAAGATTTTGAACACATTTTGAATTTGTCATACTAGAAGTATGAAAAAGTTACTAAGAGTGAGTGGCTTGATTTATAAGATGTGGCCCGCAAGAAGTGAAAGAAACATGTATGCCATGAAACTTGAAAAGGGTTCCCAATGTCTTCATTTTGATTTTATTGTGTAAGTTGTGAAGAGTAGTGTTAATGGTATGAGAGTCATTTCAAGTAGTTAAAATGTCATCCACTTAATTCATAATAATATATATATATATATATATATATATATATATATATATATATATATATATATACATACATATGTTGTTTGGGGAAGGCTCGACAGAGCTAGAAGTAAGGTGAAGATGCTAAATGTATGTAGTAAGGGTGTGATGTAATTGGCAAGGAGCTTGCTTTAGATCTTAGATAGCCTTTTGACCTTACAAATGTAAGATTGATGAAGTTGATTGAGAAAACATTGAGATCGTTGCATATAGATTGTCTCATGTAGACTGTCATGAAGAAATGCATTGGCTACAACCAATTGAAGAATTTGCCAATTATAAGTGGTTGTTATACTAAGGAACAACTGAACCGTATATATTTTAGTGAGTCGGGCTTTGTCCCAAGCAACAATACCGTCAGTATTCAATTTAGTCTTAAATGTCCACCTACAATCAAAAATATTATGCGAGGGTGTGGGAGGTACCGATTCTCATGTTTCTTGATCTTGTAAGCTTGAAGTTCATATGATTCTGCTTGTTTCAAGTGTTCATTTTTAACCACCATAGAATAGGTAGCAAGATCATTAATGATTTGATGGTAAGGTTAAGAATTTATTTTAGGTTTAAGGTTACTCGTTTTAGTCAGAGTAATCATGGGATGTGATGGAGGAAGAGTGAAATGAGAGCGAAATCGATCACTATTAGGAGAGGAGCTTGGTTCGGTGAGAATATGAGAAACTGGAGTCGGAGGCTTGAGAGATAGAGGAGGATCGAGTTCAAAACAATTATTGATATGAGGAGAGGTTATGATATGAGAAAAAATGATATATGTAACAAGGGTGGAGGTAGATGTGGTGTGAAGTTTGTGTGTTGTTTGGATGAATTTTTGTTTTTATGATAAGGAACACATCTTCATTAAATATTCACTTGTCGAGAGATGTAAATCTTGTTAGTGTATATGTATAAATATTTCTAGCCCTTTTAAACGGAAGCAGAACCAAGAAACACACATTCTTTAGAAAAAGTTAATAGTTTATGTAGTCTGTTTAATATTCTCAACACATTTAATTTTAACTAATAAAAATACTAGAATTATCAAATTTAGTTCAAGATAAGTGTAACAGAAATTTGGATTAAAGCCAATTTTAAATTTTTGAAATCTATGCTTATCAAATTTTGATATTATATAAACTAGATATCCAGTATTTTTAAAAAATTAACATTTTATTTGAATCAATATGATTATTTTGTATGTAAATTTAATAATATAAGAGATAAACAATTATATATATATATATATATATATATATATATATATATATATATATATATATATATATATATATATATATATAATTGTTCATCTCTTATATTTATGTGTCGGATGTCTAAGGAAATACTAGATCTGATAATTCTAATAATATAACAAAAATCCTGTTTATAAGGTTTTTCTCAAACTTTTCTAAGGTTTAAGAAAAATAAATTATTATAAAATTTATCATTAAAAATACTCAGTTAATTATCTTGTTTCTTCGAACTTATATTTCTTGAGAAAACTCTAAATGTATCTCATCTCTTCTTTATAATTTTGCGATTTATAAAAACTATTTAACGTTATATGAGTTGAATATTAATTAGTAGGTCATTATTTGATAAATAAATAAATAACCAGTAACATTAATTTCTTACTTTTTTTTCTTAAGAATATTTATATATCTCACACCTAAAATATTTTATTTAATTATGTAGCATTTTAGTTTTTTAAAGTTTTACATGAAAATAAATTTTACTTTTAAATAAGTTAAAATGTTACTTTAATATCATATTAAAGTTCTGAATGTTATGCGTGTAAATACGAGTTTGTATTTGAGCCCCATCTTATTTAATATATATATATATATATATATATATATATATATATATATATATATATATATATATAAGAATATTAATTAATAATAATGGTATAATAATATGATAAATAGAATGAACACTTAAGAGATGAATAATAAGAAATTACCTAATATACAATAGAAAAAAAAAATTAAACATTTTTTTACCTTCAACATAAATTCTTCAAAATTTAATATATTTTTAGTATTTTTTTATATTAATATTTTTCTAAACGAGCCGGCTCACGAGCTAACGAGTCGGGTCGGGCCTGGCATGAGTTTGGCTTTTAAGCTCACAAGCTCAGTTCACGGGCCACTAATCAAGTCGAGCTCGAGGCGGCTCACAAGTTCACTTGATACACTTACACCTCTAAGTTATATTAATCAAATAATTTGAGTGAGTGTGTGAGTGTGTGTGTGTGTTGTGTGTCTATATATATATATATATATATATATATAACGGAAAAGCGGGAAAATAACTGATGAAGTAACAACAGCAAAACTGAATGTATTGAGGAAGCCGAAAGGTTGGCGGTGGCGAAGATAGTGGAGGCGGAGGTTTGAAAAAAATGAATTTTCTTCATTTATTTCGCTGCAAGAAGCTTTCCCCTTTCATCTATAAATAAACGCCATTCTCCGAGTGCCTCTAATCCTAAACCCTCGTATCTCACTTCAGAAAAGAAGAAAAGAAACTAGCTGTTCAATCCACGTCCACTACTCTCCACAATGGGCAAGAAGGATAAAATCGCCGCCAAGAAAAACCCAACCTCTAAAGCTCCGGGAAACTCAGGTAATAATCGTCTGATGCATAATCTCAAAACTGTGAATGTTTGTCTCGTGAAGGATGTAGCGGAGTGCCGGAAAGAGATCGAGCGCTTCCGCATTCAGCTCACTTCGCTGGTAGCCGAAGAAGGCATTTTTCACGATATCCAACGTGATGTCTTTGCGCTTGTCATCTCATCTAGTTTCCTCGAATCTGCCTCTCGTGCA
The DNA here is from genome assembly GCA_022702705.1 of Papilionanthe hookeriana x Papilionanthe teres. Taxonomy (NCBI): domain Eukaryota; kingdom Viridiplantae; phylum Streptophyta; class Magnoliopsida; order Asparagales; family Orchidaceae; genus Papilionanthe; species Papilionanthe hookeriana x Papilionanthe teres. Next base: position 46,843,621 of record CM040439.1, on the reverse strand, counting down.
ACGGTGGAGATGGCTGCAGCTTCAGACAGAGAGAAAAATCTGAGGAAGCAAATCGAGGCGGTCGCTAGGGAGGTTAATGCAAGAAAATTAGAGCTGCTTGCTCTAGCCAAAGAAAAAAATAAGAAGGAAAAAGAGTTGGCGGACTTAAAAGAAAGTGTTGGATCCATGGAGCAAGAAAACGAGCATGAAACACAAAGAAGAAATTTGTTTCGTGGTGTTGGTGTTGCGGCGCCTTTCATAGTATGATTGTAGCTTCAGGAAGAGAGAAAGATCTAAGGGAGAATATCGAGGCGGTCTCCAGAGAGGTTAATGCTGAGGAAATAGAGTTGCTTGCTCTAGCCAAAGAAAAAAATAAGAAGGAGAAAGAGTTGGTAGAGTTAAAAGAAAGAATTGGATCTATGGAAGAAACGAGTGGGCGTGAAAGGTGGTGGTGGAGAAAGTGGTTTTGCACTGCTCTTTCGACCACTTTAATGGCTGCCGCTTCTGCCATTTTAGTCAATTTTTTGCACAAGTTTTAAGAAATAGTTTGTTTCATCTACATTTGGTTTGTGTTGGTTTGTGTTATTCATGATTAGTAATTGTAGTGTTTCTAATTTTTTATTAATATAATTTTTTTTTTTATTGGAGAAATGATATTAATTTAAATTTTTTTTAATGTTTATATTTTAAAGTTGTCGTCATTTTAATTTATTCTTGAGAAAAAAGTAATTGAATATTAAAATTAGTTCAGATTAATATTACAAAACAAGGTAGTCTAAATTACATTATTTCAAAACAAATTTAAATATCGAGGCAAAAAGAAAATAATAAAAATATATATATATATATATATATATATATATATATATATATATATATATATTTCCTACAAAGCATAAGAAATTAATCTTTAATCTTTAATAAAATCGGAAATAACAAATACGTTAAATCCACCATACCCCTAAATTTGATAAATCCGTATTAAAGTTTGGCTGAATTTAATAAATCCAGTGATATATAGAGGTGTAAATGAACCGAACACGAACGAACAGTGCTAGTGTTTGTGTTCGAAATGTTCAAACACTTCACTGTTCGTGTTTGGTTCGTTTAACAAACCGAACGAAAAAAAATTGTTTTTGTTCGTCTCGTTTGCTTATCGAACGAATCTAACACGAACTTCTTGACGAACCGAACACGAACTGTTTGCGAACAACGAGCTTTTTTGACAACCCAGTGATATATCATATTAAACGCAGATACCAAACACCGCCTTAGTATTAAATGTTTATATTTAATAACAAAACATGTTAATTTATTAGCCAAAAAAAAAAAAAAAAGCCAATAATCTATTTTGCCTTAATGAAAATTTATTTTTTAACGTGTATATTCTAATATCATTTATTTTGGCTGTACTCCTTATCGATAGGAATGTAAATGAGCCGAACACGAACGAGCCCAAATTCAGTTCATGTTCAGCTCGTTAAAAAATATTATTATTTGTTATCGACGCATTTGCTTAGCAAACCGAACACGAGCTGTTTGCGAACAGAAAGTCATTTTGATAATTCAATCACGCAACCGTAGGATGTTCATGATTAGGACAAAATTAACAAAAAATAATTTATTCCTGAGAAAAAAGAATTGAATACTCAAATAAAAGTTAGATTAATAAAAAAAATTAAAAATAAAGTTTGTTGGGACTTTGAAATTCATAAAAATCTTAAAATTCTTTGTCTAATTTCTTTAGTTTAAATCAATATTTTCTTATTTTCCTATGACTTATTTTTATACGTTATATATTGGAGAATTGAATATACGTTATATACCACTTCCAACTTTTTTTTTTCAATCGAAATTTTTTAACGTTTTAAGTGATGTTAGTTTTTTACAAAAGATTAAAAGCAATTTTATAAATAAAATATTTATATTAATTAAACACACTCTTTGATGTAATTAAATATTATTCCTCTCTTAAAATCATAGCAGCAAGGTGAATGTAGTTACATTAATATTAAAAATTTATATATTTATAGAACTATCTTTCTCCAGCTTTCATTTATCAACTCTCATCTTAATATTTCAATATAAACTTCAATTTATACATTTTCTTTCATCCAACTCTGCAAGGGACATACATTTAAATTTGTAAATATAGATTATCTGATTTGAATGGTGGACCAATTAACAATTTTCCAAATCAGTTTATTCATATCATAGAATTCTTACATATTTACATATTTAACAAATAAATGAGTAAATATGTAAAAATTTACTTCATTTATGCTCCTTATATGTAAATGAGTAATGTTTTTCAGTTGACAAATGATATATTTTATTTATTTATTTATTTTTCACGTTTTCGGTGGTTCAATGGAGATGGAATGCTCGAAGGACACATGACATCTATTTTTGAAACTGTCTTTTAATATTTCCAATTTATAGGTGGGAAGTTCTGGAAGTTCTATAGGCATCACAATTTTAGTTACTTAAGAATATGTTTGATATGTGAGGTAAGAATTTCAGGCATCCTTATGTGCACATTTTTAGTCGTGTACATTATTGGTATTTTCTTTATGAGAAACAATACTATCTGAAGAGAGAAGAATGCCTCAATATTTTTATCATAAAAAACAAGGAAGACTTTTGAGTGGTGTGTATGCGACTTCATAGTTGTAAAAACATAAGAATTGTGTAGTAAGCATTGGCAAATATTATTTATAAACTTTTAAATTTGAGGAATATACATACTCATCAGCCAATTCTAATGTATTTACATATGAATTTACTACAGTTTGTTTTCCATCATTTATACTATTTAAATATTTCATATGACATCAAGAGATGCCAACTAGTGCAGGTAAGAAATGATTATTATTTCATTTATATTAATATTATACAATACTATATTTTTCACATTCATCTTTTAATTGCTTTGTTTTTTTACTATTAGCGTATACACACACACATTTTTATGGGGATGTTATGATTATAATTATAATAATATTAAACATTTATTGATTTTAGTATAAAGATGTAGAGGTCCTTTAAGATAATGAAGAACACTAATCTAATATGTTTGATTTTGAGAAATAGATGAAAATGATTTAAATTACTTGGGCAACTACTATCATTGCAACAATGATGATTGCATTCTTGTACAGGCTCGGGATAGAAAGAAAAAATTACAATATTTGAGTGGAATATACAACGTGAAACATATTTATCGATATTATACTACGTAAATGATTCTGATTGCATTGATATGTTTCAAATTAGAAGAGCATCTTTCTTTAAATTATCTGATCAAATGCAAAAAAGAAGATTACTTTTGGACAAATTTAATATAAGAATTGAGAAACAAGTTGTTATATTACTGCAAACATTAGGACACAGTGTTCGTAATCGAGTCATCAAATTCAATTTTTAATTTTATAGGGAAAGTGTTAGTAGGTACTTCAAAGCTACATTACAAGCCATATGAGAACGTTATGAAATGCTTCAGCATCCAAAGCCTCAAACTCCCTTGAATATAAGATCAAATGATATGTCTAGGTCTTATTTTAAAGATGAATAACATTTCTTAATTTCAAATATTTCTTAGGATTTATAACATATTCTAATATAATTTATATTAAAAAAGGATTGTGTTTTGGGCATTAAAACTAGTGTTCCTAAGGAGCATGAAGTTGCATGTAGAGGTAGAAAATCACATCCAACCTAGTATTTTCTTAGCAACAATTGTTTTTGATTGGAGATTCACATATTTTCTAGTTAGTTGTGAAGGTTCAACACATTATGCAACAATACTAAGAAATGCATTAGAAAGGTTTGACGTCTTATGTATTTTAGAAGGTATGCAATATAAAATTTTCACTATAAGTCTTATAATTACATGTAATATTTATAGTACAAAATTATTTGTCAATATGTGAGGAAAATATTATTTAGTTGAAAGTGTAATTCCACTCAAAATGCTTTTATTTCACCAGATCATGCGACAAGATATCAATTGAAGGAATTGAGTTACGATCAAACTTTAAATCATAAGTAATTACTTAATCTCTGGCACTCATCATTGTGTACTACTATGGAGAGTGCAACTGGTTTATTGAAGAACCACTTTACCGATTTGAAGTCAGAGTTTTATTTTTCATTATAGACTCAGGTTGACATTTTGCTAATTTGTTATTTTCTATATAATTGGATAATTATAGAAGATGGTGATGAGTTTATTTTGTCTAAAGGTGATGGGGTAAAAGGAAGTCACCACAGAAGGAGAATTCTATCAATTTTAGATTACTCTCGGGATTAGTTGAACAAACAAAATCAAATTGCTAATGTCAAGTGGAATCACAAGGTTAATGAAGGGTGTTAACAATCTTTTTCTGGGTTACACTTTATACTTGTATTTTCATTAGAAAATGAAGACTTTTTTGTAATGGTTGTTTATGGAAGAGCTTTCCATAATATTTGCAAAAATATTTATTCTAGTTTGTCTTTTTAATTGGTTAGTCTACTTATATGTTATGTATTTTATCTTTTGTTTTAGTTCTTAACTTACCTGCGTTAAGGAGATGAATTACATTTCTAACAATTAAAATTATCGTATTCATTTTCTTTTTTATTCCACTTCTGAAATTATTATAGTCTTTCTTTCTCTTTTGCATGATATTGTGGAATGTCATTAATTTTTTTATTATATTATTTTCTCTCTGATATATACAACATATAAATGTCATAATTTTGTGTAGTTGTTTTCACATAGAGTGCCTACAATCAATTAATGCTTCTTCTTCCAACACGAGTAAGAAATGAAACACATTTGTTGAAGATTAAAGTCAAAATAGACAGCAAATATACTTCATATTTTATCAGAATATATGGATCCTAATATGAGAAGTGCTCAATGTTTAAAGGATGTTATCAATCAAAGCGTTGCACGAAAATTAAAAGAACACTTTGGAATTGATGTAACAAATGAGTAGCCTAAAAGTAAACTTCAACATCATAGCAGTATACGAGGATATATTTAACAACTTAGAAATACTCGAGTGTATTTTAGAATGAGGATAACTAATCCCAAAAGTTAGTTATGACAAAATAAAATTCTTGGATGCTCATGTTGTTTTATTGAAGAGCACGAATATCGATCTCTAATTGATATTGTTTTGCAAAATTTGACTCTACATATAATCTTTTCAAATGATTCAAAACTTCTCTGACAGTTTCATATTTTGCTAATTGGACACCGATTAATTGTGAAACCGAGTTATTGATCCAAGTGATTATTTTTGAATTGTTTGTTTCCCATACTTTCAATTTCTTCATATTTTTCATCTCTTTCATCTATGAGCTTAACGGATCTTCCAGAAACATAATCATACATTCTTTTATCTTTCAAAAAAATTCTTCAATACATAACTCTAATATGACTAATTTTATCCATTTAATTGCTCGCTGATGAACTGAAGAAAATTATCTTTTTCACCAGTCATTGCTACTATTATCAATACAAAAACGAAAACAAAGAAAAGGAAGATCAAAATACCAATAAGAATAGATCACCAAAAAACGCTGCAATTGTGTCTATCGCTGGAGATTGTAAATAACGCAAAAAACTGGATCTATCACTAAAGATTGCAGAATAACTCATAAATTACAAATAGATCCCGAAAAAAGTTGGATCCGCGAAAACTATAAATAGATCAAAACTTGCTCTGATACCATGTGAAGATTTGCCATTGAGATAGAGAAGGAGAAGGGAACAAAAGTACAGATAAATATATAAACAATAAGCAAGAAGACTAAACTACCATTGAGTAGGGTAAAATAATAGAAATATAAAAAACTATAATATCTAACAATTTATACTTTATTTTACTTGCAAATAAATTGTATTTTTTTGTTTTAATTGTCCTACAAATTAATATTGAATCATATAAATTTTAAAAAATAGTAGTGTAAAAATTAAATTAATTTTATTTGGTGCGTGCTAGTTTTATATTGGAAATTATAAATTGAAGAAATATTTTTATATTTCTTTCAAGAATTATAAGCCTTGTGATCGTGATAATTAACCTTCAATCTCAATTAATCACATAAGAAAAATAGTCTCAATAAAAATAATTTTCATTCAAGCGTGAAGTATTTCCTAATTTATCTTTGAAAAATTTCGAAACAAATTTTTTTAATCAAATTTAGATCAGAATTATTAGATTTTTAAATTATTGAATTTGCTAAATTTCTTGATTTATGTTGTGCTGATCTCGAATTAAATACGATGTTTTACTAAAATTTTAGATATTTAATGAGAATGGCTTCAGGAATAATTTTTAAAGAGAAAATAATATAAAAATTAAATTATAGGTCGTATTATATGAAGTCTCTTAAGGTTTGTTATTTATGAGACATCTTCATGGGAGTCAGGCGACTCATAGATGGGCATGGATAGTGATGGGTTGGAGTTTGTCCGTCCTGCCTGATTTCTCTATCTACAAGCAACCTTGAAAGACCGCTCAATGAAATTGTTGATGTAGCTTGATAAATGCTTGCGAGCTTAACGTAGAAACTCGATTAGTATTGGCGAGTTTAGGCGGAAAAGCTTACATAAATACTGACAAGCTCAATGGAGGAGCTTGCCAAGGCCTTCTGAGAGGCAAGTCATATAGTCGTAACTTGGATGGATGTGGTTGACAAATACAATATGCATGCAGCTAGACTTTAGGTGTGCGACAATTAAGCTCGATTCTTTAGGCCCAGAAGAACCAATAAATATTTGGGTTTTCCTCATAGCTTAGGAAATCAACATCCTATAGGCACAGAGAAAAAGTCATCCATTAATATTATAAAATATCTATGTCACTTCTCTAATCACATTTAAAGGAGGGAGAAATATTACCTGCTGATTTTCACAAGTACTTCAACGGCTTGGATAGCCCAAGTAGAAAAATGAAAAAAAGCCCCCGTGCTTTCTTGAGATCAAATTACTTAAAAAAAAAACCCAATTAATAGTTGGGTTTAACGACTCTATATCAAATTAATTTTATTTAATAATTTCTTAAAATTTTTTATGTATTCTTAATCTAATCACAATATTTAGTTCACACTTCCACTTTTATTGTTAAAATAATTATAAATTGTGATTATAGATATTAATTTATCAATGCAATGCTTTTTATAAAATTGGACACTATTTTTAAGATAATATGAATAAGAAAAATATTATATTCTGTCAGAGAATAAAAATAACTAATAACTTACATGAAAATATTTTAAATGTGTGTGAGTTTCCTGAATTTATAATAAAATCTATACATCACTTGAATTTATAATAGAATCTATATATCACTTGAATTTATATAGTCAATTTTCCTCGAGTTTAAATTAATTAAAGTAAAAAAATATTTATTTTTTTTTCAAAAAAGAAAATTTAAAAACAAATTACTTTGCCACATAAGAAATAAAATTCTTCCTATTGATAATTGATAATAAAGAAATACTAAAAAATAATAAAGAATAAAATTAATAATTAATGACAAAACATCACACTCTGATGGAACTATTTTTTAAAAACTAGGTAAAAAGCCGTCAATGCTGCCGCACCAGCAGCAGCTATGAAGGGCGCGACAACAGCAACACTGCAAAATAAAATTCTTCGAATTTCATGCTCGTTTACTTCCTCCATAGATCTAATTCTTTCTTTTAACTTAGTCAAGTCTTTCTCCTGCTCTTCTTTTTCTTTAGCTAGAGCAAACAACTCTATTTTCTTAACATTGGCCTCCCTAGCGATCTCCTCGATCTTCGTTCTCAAAATTTTCTTTCTGTCTGAAGCTGCAGCCATCTCTGCCGTTGCGCGAGAGCCAGATTCCTGAAGGCTAGAGGAGAAGACAAGCACAAAAACATCATGTTGGATGCCGTGAAAAATATCTTCTTCAGCAACCAGTGAAGTGAGTTGGATGCGGAGACGCTCTCCTTCACTAGACGTGCATTTACAGTTTTTTGATTTTGCATCTGACGGCAATTGTTTGAGTTTCTCGAAGCTTCAGAGGTTGGGTTCTTCTTGGCAGCCTTTTTATCCTTCTTGCCCATTGGGGAGAGTAGTGGATGGGGATTGAAAAGCTAGTTTTTTCTCTTCTTTTCTGAAGTGAGCTACGATGGTTTAGGATTAGGAGGCGTTTATTTATAGATGAATGCGGAGAATTTTGAATTAGAGTTTTCAGTCTTTAAACTTGGCGGAAGAAAAGGGAGGTGCGATGGATTAGGGAGAGGAGGTTAAGCTTCTTTCGCTGAAATAAATAATAAAAATTCAATTCTTTGACAGCTCCGCCTCCGCTATCTTCGCTAAAGCCAAACTTTTCAGCCTAATCAACACATTCAGTTTATCTATTCCTCCGGCTTTCTGTTATAAAGAAGAAATATTTTTGCATTTTCCCCAATAAAGATAATTAATGATAAATTGTATAATAACTTATTTTCCTTAAATAAGACAATTTCTATTCCATAGAAAATTTTGAGAAAAACCTTTTGAATAGGATTATTGTTAAAGCATTAATTTATATTATTAAAATTATCAGATTTAGCTTTTTCTTAAGACATCCTACACATAAATATAAAAGATGAACAAAATAATCATATTAATCCAAATAAAATGTAAATTTTTTTTAAAATACTGGATATTTAGTATATATAATATCAAAATTTGATAAGCGTAGATTTTAAAATTATAAAATTTGCTTTAATCCAAATTTATGTTACACTTGTCTTGAACTAAATTTTATAATTCTAATATTTATATCAATTGACATTAAATGTATCGAGAATATTAAACAGATAAAATTTTATTTTATCTTGATTTGTTCGTTTAATTATGTGAGAAATTTATTTATGACGACATTCTAATCTGAAACGTTTAAACTTTTTACTGAAGAATCACTGACAACAACAAGGAACCCTACCCGATGATCTCTGAGATTGTTAATTTGGTGCGAAGCAAAGAGACTGGAACCTAGAATTGGGAAGAGGTTTGGTAAAAAGATTTGCTAAATGATCGTTGGTGTTAACATGATGAACATAATGTATTTATATTTCATGTATTCTCTGAAGTAGTGACAATCGATTTCTATATGCTAGATTTTAGTTTGGAAGATTGGATTTTGGCAAGAGCTATTGTAAAAGTACTGTCACAGTAGAAAGTGGTGGAAGTGGGAAAAGCAAATTGAGAATCTTGAAGTAAACATGAGAGCTAGACTATCTCCATCGCAATCATCGCTAACGCTCGATATCCAACTTCAGTGAAGGATCAAACAATGGTAACTGCTTTTCAACTTACCATGTAATATGTTTAGATCTAAGAAATATAAGATAACCAGTTGTAGATTTCTGATCAATGGAATCATCCGCCCAATCTGCATTTGTAAATGTCTTGAGTTCTAAAGTCCCTCGGATTATTGCAAGCCAAGATCAATGATGCCTTGTAGGTACCCAAGAATAAATTTTAAATGTTGAAAGTTGGACTGACTTGATTTACTGCATATGTTATATCAAGTCGCATGAGTGTCAAGTACTGCAAGAACCAATTAGTTTAGGATAAAGAACAAAAATTGAATTTGTCATACTAGAAGTATCAAAAGTTTACTAAGAGTTTGTGGATTGATTTATAAGATGTAAACCGCAAGAAGTAAAAGAAGCATGTATGTTACGAAAAATCAAAAGGGGTCCCGATGTTTTTATTTTGATTTTGTTGTGTAACTTGGTGTCAATGGTACAGGAGTCATTTCCACTAATTGAAACGCCATCCACGCAATTCAATATATATATATATATATATATATATATATATATATATATATATATATATATATATATATATATATATATATATATATATATATATATATATATATGTTGTTTTGATGATAACAGTATAGGGAAGGCTCGACAGAGCTCGAAGTAAGGTGAAGTTGCTAAATATATATAGCAAGGGTGTGATGCAATTGGCGAGAAGCATGCTTGAGTTCTTAGATAGCCTTTTTGAGTTTACAAATAAAATATTGATGAACCTGATCGAGAAAGTCTTGCGATCATTGCATATAGATTGTCTCATGTAGATTGCAATGAAGAAAAACATTGGCTACAACCAATTGAAGAATTTGTCAATTATAAGTGACTGTTATAGTGAGGAAGAACTGAACCGTATAAATTTTAGCTACCCGGACTTTGAACCAAGCAACAACACCCTCGAGATTCAATTTGGTCTTGAATGCCCATCTACAACCAAAAATATTATGCAGGGGTGTGGGAGGTACCGATTCTCATGTCCCTTGATCTTATAAAACTTGAAATTCATAAGGTATTACTTGTCTCTAGTGATCATTTTTAACTACCATAGAATATGTAATAGGATCAATAGTGATTTGATGGTAAGGTTAATAATTTTTTAAAGGTTTAAGGTTATCAGTTTTAGTTCGAGTAATCATGGGATGTGATGGAGGAAGAGTGAAATGAGAGTGAAGTTGATCACTATAAGGAGAGGAACTTGGTTCGGTGAGAATATGAGAAACTAGAGTGGCAGCTTGAGAGGCATAGGATCAAGTTCAAAACAATTATTAATATGAGGAGAGATTTTAATATGAGAAAAAAATGGTAGATGAACACATTCCTTATAAAGAGTTATTAGTTTATGTAGTCTGTTTAATATTCTCAACAGATTTAATTTCAATTAATAAAAATATTAGAATTATGAAAATTAGTTCAACAAGTGTAACAAAAGTTTGGATTAAAGCCAATTTTATATTTTTAAAATCAATGCTTATCAAATTTTGATATTATGTATACTAGACATCCAATATTTTTAAAATAATTTCCATTTTATTCGAATTAATATGATTATTTTGTATGTAAATTTAATTATATATATATAATTGTTCATCTCTTATATTTTGGTGTCGAATGTCTAAGGAAGAACAAAATCTGATAATTCTAATAGTATAAGTTAATGCTTTAACAATAATCCTATTCAAAAGGTTTTTCCCAAAATTTTCTATGGAATAAAAATTGTCTTAATTTTTAAAGAAAATTTATACATCTCACACCTAAAATATTAAATTTACTTATATATATAACATTTTAGTGTTTTAAATTTTTACATGAAAATTTTAAAAAATATATAAAATGCTAGTTTAATATCATATTAAAGATTGGAATGCTATCTGTATAAATATGAGTATGAGTTTGAGCTGACGTACAAACCGTCTTATTTAATATAAAATAGAGATAATAATATTAATATAAATTAGTTTTATAATAATATGACAAATAGAATGAAAAAATAAGAGATGAATAATAACAATTCACTTAATATATGATAGAAAATATATTTTGTTAACATTTTAATTGCCATAAAAACAAATTCTTCAAAATTTAGTATATTTTAGCATATATTATATTAATATTTTTTTAAACAGCCAGCTCATGAGCTAATGAGTCAAGTCGGGCCTGACATGAGCTTGTTTTTTTAGCTCATCGAGCTTAGTTCACGAGCAACTAATCAAGCCGCGTTCGAGTCAGCTCACGAGTCATAGATTCAGTTTAGCTTGACTCACTTACACTCTTATGTTATATTAGTCAAATTATTTGTATAGAAAAATATGATATATATATATATATATATATATATATATATATATATATATATATATATATATATATATATATATATACGGAAAACCAGCAGAATAGCTGATGTTAACCGCGGCTAAACTGAATGTATTGAGAAGGCCGAAAAGGTTGGCAGTGGCGAAGATAGGAGAGGCGGAGCTTTCAAAGAATTGAATTTTCTCACCGAAAGAAGCTTAACCTCCCTCCCCAATCCATCGCACTTCCCTTTTCTTCCGCCAAGTTTAAAGAATGAAAACTCTAGTTAAAATCTCCCCGCATTCATCTATAAATAAACGCCTCCTAATCCTAAACCATCGTAGCTCACTTCAGAAAAGAAGAGAAAGAACTAGTTTTTCAATCACCGTCCACGACTCTCCTCAATGGGCAAGAAGAATAAAAAGACTGCCAGGAAGAACCCAACTTCTGTAGCTTCGGGAAACTCAAGCAATAGTCGTCTGATGCAGAATCTCAAAACCGTGAATGCTTGTCTCGTGAAGGAGGTAGAGGAGTCCCGGAAAGAGATAGAGAGTCTCCGCATCCAACTCCTTTCGCTGGTTGCCGAAAAAGATATTCTTTATGGCATCCAACGTGATATCTCTACGCTTGTCGTCTCCTCTAGCCTCCATGAATCAGCCTCTCGCGCAACGATGGAGATGACAGCAGCTTCAGAGAGAGAAAAAATTCTAAGGAAGAAGATCGAGACGGTCACTAGTAAGGCCAACACTGAGGAAATACAGCTGCTTGCTCTAACTAAAGAAAAAGATGAGAAGGAGAAAGAGTTGAGAGAGTTAAAAGAAACAATTGAATCTATGGAGGAAGTAAACAAGCATGGAAGACGAAGAAGAAATTTTGCAGTTTTGGCGCCCTTCATAGCTGCTGCTGGTTCTGTAGCACTGGTGATTTTTTGGATAGTTTTTAAGAAATAATTTACTGATATCTTATTATTAATTACTAATTTTACTCTTTATTATTTTTTAGTCTTTCTTTAGTATTATTTATCAATAGAAAGAATTTTATTTCTTACGTGAGAAAGTGATTTATTTTTAAAGTTTCTTCTTCTTAAAAAAAAAATCAAATGTATTCTTTTTTTAAATTAATTTAAAATTGAAGAAAATTATCTGATAATTATAATTAAGTTAGAAATAATATATAGAAGGAGTTTGAGGTTGTGGATAATCTAAAAATTATATCTATTTTGAAAATTTAATTATATGTATGCATCTTCAGGGTTATATTTAATTATTTTGATCAATATGTCTATCACTTCTTAGATTTTTTTGAGTTGCGTTGGTGGAGATATGTCATAGCATACCTGACCAACTAATTTTGTTTGACTTTGAATTTTTTGAAGTAATTTAAGATAGAATTATTTTTATTGTGACAAAATGCTATTTTATAAAATCAAATATTTTATTAATTTCAAGAATGGTAAAATTGTTATAAATAACTAAGTAGCCATATAAAAGATAATTCATGTCAAGTTAATTTTAACAACAGTATTTTTAATGTAATTTTTGTCAGTTAAATATTTGGATAAAAGTTACTTCCGTGAAAATAAAAGTTAAATATGAAAATTCAGGTGTGAGATATGCAAATACATAAAAATTGCATTTAAAATCATTTATATAATGTGGAGATCCACAGAATACTTACGCCTCTGATTTTCTCATTTTTCTTATTTCTTTTAGTTGTTAAAGTCAAATAAGACTATTAAATATCATCGTATACTTCTATGTATCAAGTTATAAGTATTACAAATGATGTAAAGATTTTATTATAAATTCAAGTGATAGTAGTTTCATGTAAATTTTAATTTGTTAATTCTATTTTCTAATAGAATATATTACTTTTCTTATTTATGGTATTTTAAAGAAGTCTAATTTCATAAAACATTGTATTATCACAGTTCTTTTATGAATTTCATCTCAAAAGTTATATTTTATGATGTCAATACATGTAAAATAGTCACTAAAAAAAGATTTAAATGTTATCTTTATACAATAATATTTGATGAATATCATTTTAGCTTGCTATTGCTTATCAAAGTTATCAATATTAATTAATTATTGATAAGTTAATATCCATAATCACAATTTATAACTATTTGAAAGAATTAAAGTGAATGTGCGAGTTAAATATTGTGATCATATAAAGAATATTTCCAGAGGGCTCCTCTAATAAATAAAATAAGGAATTAGTAATTAACACCTTTTATAAGAGCAACAAAATCACAATTTGCAAGAAATGGTTGAAAAGATGCTTAAGAAATTAATAAATAAAAGTAATATTAAACTTTGCTCCGCGTAATCATCAAGAACCATGGACTAATACTTATCATGTCTCTCCACCGTTGAGCTCGAGAGCATTTTTCGAGCTACATCACGAAGTTTGTTAAATGATTCTTCAATGTTGTTGTCGTACAGAAAGAAACAAACTCCGACTCTTCACTATTCATGCTCATCTATGAGCTGTCCTCTAATCAATGACAAACGGTCTATTCAACTAATTTTTTTAATATATCAAAAATAAAAATTTAGGAATGATGAAATTTTAAGAATGATAAATAAAGTAAAATGATAAATAACAAAAATGAAAACAAACAAGATAAGCAAGATTAATTTTGAATGCATTTTATAAACATATAATGAAAGTAATTATAATTTTTATTATAATCATAACAGAAAAATTAAATGATTTTGAATAAATTTTAGGTCAAAGTATTGGGACAAAATATTTTTTCTTTTAATGCTTAGTCAAAATTATCAATCATTTTCACCATCATCAAAGATTCAATGTAATGGCAACCACGAGCATGCTTGATTTTCTACATTCTCAATACTATAACTAGCTCGGCCTTTAGGTTTTCTCCAAAGTTAAATTTAATCTATTATTGAGAATTTTAAAAATTTTCATTAATTTAATTTATTTTATTTTATATATAATAGATTGGGGAAAAAATAATTTTAGAAGTTTTCATCATTTTTATCTCAATCCAAATTTGATAAAAATAAAGCATGTGGTTTTTAGTATAATTTTATTTAATTAATCACTATTTTTTTTAAAGGGATTGTAACCTTTTTTTTTCATGGTTATATGATTTTTTTCTAAGACTAAAGAGGGCAGAATTGTCACATTAGTGTTGTATTTATGGCTTTTATTGTAATTAGGGGGAATTTTGTCTTTTAGCTTTATTTATTTGTATTCCCAAGTCATCCTCTATAAAGGGGACTTATAGCTTATGAGAATTAAGATAAGAAGTGTTGAGTTTTAACCTGAATGTCTTTCTATCATCTGATTCTAGTGGAATCTACCTCTCCATAGACGAAGATGAATCGATTTAATGTTGAACCATGTAATTTTTATGTTTGATTGTTGATGTGTGAATTTCTACACTTCCGCATTATTTTCACATGTTAATTTGTATCAGAGCTTCGGGTTCATGAGTGAAGCATGATTTGACTTTGAAGTCAATTAATCTGACATGATTTACTAGCAGATTTGGAGGCCGACAACTTTAACGTGAGGATCGTGGCAACAGGGAGATTTCGGCAAGCGGCAATGAAAGGCTGACTAGTGGCAACAAACCAAAGAGGTCCCGGCTGAAGAACATATAGTGCCTAGGTGTAATAAGTCAAAAATCTTGATTAGTTATAGAAGGAATATTCCCTTATTCCGTGTCCTCAGGCGGAGAAGAATTAGGGGAAGTCTGGGATAAAATTTGTGAAATAAGGGAATTAGAAACTAGGGCCTATTTGGGGTAGCTGTAATTTTTTAGTTTTTCAGCTGCCGCCGCGCTATATTAGGAAACTACTTGGAGAAGTTGTTATGGAGAAGTTGGTCGTCTGTTGTTGCAGATATGTGTGAAAACGAATTATGGGACTCATTGTTTCGAAAAATGATCATTCAGCTCCCGTTCAGTAAATTTATTTGTAACAGTATTGTGACAGTCATATATTCGTTATTTCAAAAGCATAAATTTATTTCAAAACAGTACAAAAATTTTGATACACAACTCACTCAAATGTCAGAATGTTTTTGTTAATGCTTGAACTACAAAGCTATAACCCAGATAAGTTCAAATAATCTGGATTGTTCTTCATGGACCAGATCAAATTGAAATAATTCATTTAAGTCATTCAATTCCTTGTGTTGACCAAGGTCCGTGCTGAGGGGGAAGGACGTTACAATTGTACACATCAACAACATCACTAGCAAATCAGAGCCATCAAAGCAACGTCTAAAATTAACCATTTGTGAGAGCACATTAGCGACCTCCTTTGTTGTCAGCATCCCCTGATTTGATCATTTACTTCCAAAGCTTAAAACTTCTTCAAATCACTAGGTAGACCACCATTGTTTTTTGATATAATTCCTTTGTGTGCCAAAAATTAAGTAATTTCATGGTAGAAATGGCCCTTAAATCTATTGGAGCGAGGAGAGTCTTCAGAAACAAATCCATATAATCTTAACGTTCAATAAACCATAAGCCCACTCAAGCAATAAACGAGCTCACATTTCTGGCCTTTAAATGTTACAAAGCCCCGTAATGCAAAAAGAGATCAAACAATAATGCAAATCCAGGAAGTTTGAATAGAAAGGGGAAGGAAAAGCTATTTTGACCAATAGAGAAAGAAAAGGAAATTTTGAGGGAAAATAATTTTTTTCAACAAGGAAAATTTTGAAACTTTTCTTTTTCTTGGAAAGAGAATTAAAAAAAAAAAGAAATTTTGGAAAAAAAAATAATAGAAAAAAAATATTACTTGATATAGAAAAAATCATAAAAATAAAATAAAAATATATCTAAACTCAGTGACTAAAAAGAAAATTAATGACAAAAAATTGAAAATAATTAATTTATTTTTAATTTTTAATTAATTAAATATTTCAAAACTATTTTAATTATGAAAAGTTAAATGAAAATCTAAAAAATTTGAAAATTTTAGGGTTTGTTCCCTGATTCTTGGGAAAATTTTCTAATTTTTCTTAGAAATCAAAAGGTGCATTTAAAATATTTATAAGTAAGTTTTAATTTGTTAATTCTAATTTCTAATGGAACATATTACTTTTCTTTTATTTATAGTATTACGACAATTCTTTTATAAATTTCATGTCATTAATTATATTTTATGATGTCCATACATACAAAATAATCACTTTAAAAAGTTTTAAATGTTGTATTTTTAAAATAATGTTTGATGAATATCATTTTAGCTTGCCTTTGCTTATCAAAGTGATTAATATTAATTAATCACAATTTATGACTATTTTAAAGAATTAAAGTGAATGTTTGAATCAAATATTGTGATCATATAAAGAATATATCAAAAGGACACCTCTAATAAATAAAATAATGAATTAATAAATAGCATCTTTTATACGAGTAATAAAATTACATGGTTTAAAAGATGCTTAAGAAATTATTAAATTAAAGATAACTGATGCAGAAATATGAGCAAAAATTTTATTTTATCAGGATTTGTCTATTTAATTATGTGAGAAATTTATTTATGACGACATTCTAATATAAAAAGTTTTAACTTTTTATTGAAGAATCACCCACAACAATAGGTTTTATTTCTTACGGAATTAAATAGATTACAACCAAAGAAGAGAAGACCCTCTATATACATAAGAGGGCAACCAGAAAAAGTAACGCCCCCCCCCCCCAACCTTCCCTCGATGATATCTGAGATTATCAATTTGGTGTGAAGCAAAGAGACTAGAACCTAGAATTGGGAATAGGTTTGGTAAAGAGATCTGTTAATTGATCGATGTTGTTAACATGATGAACATAAAGTATTTATATTTCATGCATTCTCTGAAGTAGTAACAGCCGATTTCTGTATGCTTGATTCTAGCGTGAAAGATTGGATTTTGGTAAAAACTATTGCAAAAGTATTGTCACTGTAGAAAGTGGTAGAAGTGGGAAAAGGAATATGAGAATCTTGAAGTTAACATGGAAGCTAGACTATCTCCGTTGCCATCATCGCTAACGCTCAATATCCAGCTTCAATGGAGGATCAAACAATGGTAACTTGATTTTTAACATACCATGTGATATGTGTAGATCTGAAAAATATACAATAACCAGTTGTAGATTTTTTATCATGAAATCATCAGCCCAATCTGCATTTGTAAAAGTCTTGTGCTTTAAAGTCCCTCAAATTATTGACAAGTCAAGATCAGTGATGCCTTGTAGGTACCCGATAACAAATTTTAATTGCTGAAAGTTGTGTTGACTCGGTTGATTCAATCTTTGACTGGCTTGATTTACTGCATATGTCATATCAATTCGTGTGAGAGTCAAGTACTACGAGGAACCAATTAGTTTACGATAAAAAGATTAATTATAAAAAGAACTTTGAACAAAACTTGAATTTGCCATACTAGAAGTATGAAAATTTTATTAAGAGTATGTGGCTTGATTTAGAAGATGTGGACCTCAAGAAGTGAAAGAAGCATGTATGCCATGAAAATTCAAAAGGGTTCCCAATGTTTTCATTTTGATTTTGCTGTGTAAGTTGTGAAGAGTAGTGCCAATGGTATGAGAGTCATTTGCAGTAATTAAAACGTCATCCATGTAATTCATAATATGTATATATATATTTATAAACATAGTAATGTTGTTTTGATAATAGCAGTATAGGGAAAGCTCGACAGAGCTAGAAGTAAGGTGAAGTTGCTAAATATATATAGTAAGGGTGTGATGCAATTGGCGATGAGCTTGCTTGAGTTCTTAGATAGCATTTTTGAGTTTACAAATATAATATTAATGAACCTGATCGAGAAAGCTTTGTGATAGTTGTATATAGATTGTGTCATTAGATTGCAATGAAGAAAATCATTGGCTACAACTAATTAAAGAATTTGTCAATTAAAAGTGACTTGTTATAGTGAGGAAGAACTGAACCTTATATATTTAACGAGCCGAGCATTGAACCAAGCAACATTACCGTCAGAATTCAATTTGATCTTGAAAGCACACCTACAACCAAAAATATTATGCAAGGGTGTGGGAGGTCCCGATTCTCATATCCCTTGATCACGTATTTATGTCAACAAAATTCTCGTGTGTGTGTGTGTGTCTATATATATATATATATATAACGGAAAGCCAGTGAAGGAGGTATAGCTGATAACGTAACAGCTGCTAAAGTGAATTTAAATGAATCACTTTAAACAATCTTACTTGTCCCAATTTTACCAAATTGATCTATTTTGACCAAAAACCACAAATTACACACTTGATTTTTTACATTCCCAACACTATAATTAGCCCCTGTTTTAGATTTTCTTTATAATTGAGAATTTTTCATTACCTTGTTTTTATTTATTCGATGTATAATAGATTTGTAGAAAAAAAAAAAAAGATGTTTTCATCAATTTTATTTCACCAAGAATATGATAAAAAAAATGTGATTTTTATTATAATTTTATTTAATCAATCACTATTTTTTAAAAATAAGATTGCAACTTTTATTCGTAATTCTTTGATTTTTTCTGTGACTTAAAAGGATACAACTGTCACATTAGAATATTCGTCAATTTGTAATATTACCATACTCATAATTCAACAAAGATAGTAATTATCAAATAAAACAGAATAGAACTAATTTGTGGCCTTTAATCACAACTGATATAAATTGTAAGAAAAAAAAACATTAATTATTTTCAATATTTTAAAAAATATAATAGTTATCATAAAAAAATTAAAAAAAATCCTCACATAATTATATACAACTGTAACCGTGCATTAGTTATATTTATCCAATTTCACTGAGTAAGGAACAACAAAACTTATTTTAGCAAATTCAACAATATAAAAATTAATAATTCTTATTTATTTTAAACAAACTTTGCATTTTACTTATTTATTTTTTAGTTAAACTCATCTTCTTATGTGATTAATTGAGATTGAAGGTTATCACAATGCTTACAATTCTCGAAAGAAATATAAAAATATATCTTAATTTTATAATTTTCAATATAAAAATAGCACGCATTTAATTAAATTAATTTAATTTTTACAATACTACTGTCTTTTAAAATTTATATGATTCAATATTAATTTGTAGGATAATTAAAAAAAATAAAAAATATATATATAAGATAATTTTCATACAATTTATTTACAATAAAAATAGAGAATATATAATGTATTTTCCGTGGAGGATGCTATGCTTTTAAGTTTTAAGAAATTATTGTTACATTAATATAAAAATAAGAACCCAATTAAGTACAGTTTTACGAACCCGACAAGAGATCAAATTTTCTTTAAGATTCTTATCCGAAACACTTAGAGGAGGCCAAAAATTTTGGCGAGGACGAATTTGGAGGAGTAGAGGAGGCTGAACACTGCAAAAATTTAAATTTCTTTTAGCTATTTGGCTGAAAGAGCCTTACCCTTTAGCATTCATCTATAAGTAAACACCAATTTCATCATAAACCTAATGTTAAATCCTCTTTTCCTCGCATCATTAAAGAAGAAAGGATTTCGCCTTTCAATTCCTATTCTCTGCTCTCCTCAATGGGTAGGAAAGATAGAATCGTTAAAAATAATCTAATTTCTTCAACCTAAAAATTAGGTAAAGAGCAAAGCAATCCCAAAAAGTTAATTACCTTAAATCTTTAAAAAAAACATTTTCTTAAATTACATGGTAAATAAACATATTATAAAGAATATTGGGTTTCAAAAACATGTAAAATGAGAAATAACAAAAATGAAAACAAACAAGTAATAAGATTAATTTTGAATGCATTTTGTAAAAATATAATGAAAGTAATTATATTTTTTATTATAATCATAACAGAAAAATTAAATGATTTATAATAAGCTTTGGGTCAAAGTATTGGGATAAATTAATTTTTCTTTGAATGCTTAGTCAAAATTATCAATCATTTTCAGCATCATCAAAGATTCAACGTCATGACACCCACGTGCATGCTTGATTTTCTACATTATCTATACTATAACTAGCCCGACCTTTCGGTTTTCTCCAAAGTTAAATTTAATCTATTATTGAAAATGTTGAAAATTTTCATTAATTCAATTTAATTTATTTTATATATAATAGATTGGTGAAAAAATAATTTTAGAAGTTTTAATTAGTTTTAACTTAATCCAAATTTGATAAAAATAAAGCATGTGGTTTTTAATATAATTTTATTTAATTAATCACTATTTTTTTAAAAGGGATTGTAACTTTTTTTCATGGTTCTTTGATTTTTTCTAAGACTAAAGATGACAAAACTGTCACATTAATGTTGTATTTATGGTTTAATCAATCCTAAACTTTAATTAAGTCTAACACATTATACTTAATTAAATGATTAAACCTTAACTAATTAAGGTTTAATCAAACTTAAACCTTAATTAAGTCTAACACATTAGACTTAATTAAATGATTAAACCTTAACTAACTAAGGTTTAATCAAACTTAAACTACAATTAAGTCTAACCCTTCAATTATTAAAACTTAATTAACTAAGGTTTAATTAAATTTATACTCTAATTAAGTCTAACTTATTAGACTTAATTAACATTTAAGTTTTACTTAAATTATGCTTAAATAACCTCAAATTCTGGTTAAGTCCAACTTTGACTAGACTTAGTTAAACCTTAAGCTTTACTTAAATAATATTTGAACGGTCTTTTAGTTCTAATTAAGTCTAATCTAATTAGACTTAATTAACCTTTGAGTATTACTTAATTAAGATTTAAACCTTAATTAAGTCTATTTTAACTAAACTTATATCAGACCTTAGGTTCAACCCACATTAAACCTAACTCAACATATCTAACTTAAGTTCAATCTAAAATGAACCCAAGTTAACTTAGACCTTAGGTTCAACCTACATTGAACCTAAATCAACATATCTAACTTAGAATCAACCTAAATTGAACCCAAGTTCACTTAGATTATAGGTTCAATCCACAATGAACCTAACTCAATATATCTAACTTAGGTTCAACCTAAATTGAACCCAAGTTAACTTAGACCTTAGGTTCAATCCACATTGAACCTAACTCATCATATTTAACTTAAGCTCAATCTAAACTGAATTCAAGTTGACCTAAACTTTAGCTTCAATCCATATTGAACCTAACACTTCTAACTTAAGTTCAAACAGACATGAACTCAAGTTAACTCAACTTTAGATTCAATCTACATTGAATCTAACTCAACACTTCTAACTTAAGTTCAAACCGACATAAACTCAAGTTAACTCAACCTTAGATTCAATTTACATTGAATCTAACTCATCATTTATCACTTAAGTTCAAACAGACATGAACTCAAGTTAACTCAACTTTAGATTCAATTTACATTGAATCTAAACTCAGCACTTCTAACTTAAGTTCAAACAGACATGAACTCAAGTTAACTCAACTTTAGATTCAATTTACATTGAATCTAAACCCAACACTTCTAACTTAAGTTCAAATAGACATGAACTCAAGTTAACTCAACTTTAGACAATCTACATTGAATCTAACCAACACTTCTAACTTAAGTTCAAACAAACATGAACTCAAGTTAACTCAATTTTAGATTCAATTTACATTGAATCTAACTCAACACTTCTAACTTAAGTTTAAACAGACAAGAACACAAGTTAACTTAACTTTAGATTCAAATTACATTAAAGCTAACAAAACATTTCTAAGTTAAGTTTAAACAGACATGAACTCAAGATTAACATCATTTTTAACTTAGGTTGAACCTAAATTGAACCCAACTTAAATTAAACAATAAATTCAACCCACATTGAACTGAAATCAAAATTTTGACTTAAAATCAATTTAAGTCAAAATTTCTTGATTAAAGTTCAAACTACTTTAAAGATCAAATCAAAGATATTAGATTCAAACAACATTGAATCTAATTATCAAAAGATTTTATCTAAGTCTAATCCATATTAGACTTAACACTTCTTCTAGATTCAAATGACATTGAATCTAGAATTTTAAAATCTAACTTATGTTAGATTTTATCTGAGTCTAACACAATTAGACTTAACATTTCTTTTAGATTCAAAACATATTGAATTCTAAAGTCTAACTTATGTTAGATTCTATCTAATTCTAATTTGGACTTAATTAAAATTATTAGATTCAAATGACATTGAATCTAGTTTCCAAACATCCTAACGATATTAGATCTAAATCTTTAAATTCAAATAAAATTGAATCTAAATTTCTATATCTAATTAGATATTAAACATGATTTCTCAAATCTAATAGGATTTTTAGATTCAATCGACAATGAATCTAAATTCCTAAAAATCAAATGACATCAAATCTAAACTTTCAAAACTTGAATTAAAAATCTTTTGGTTTAAAAGACATCAAATCTAAGATTTTGACTTGAAATGGCATAAAAATCTAAAAAAAAAATCGTAAACAACTTAAAATTAGAAAAAGACATTAAAACTTAAATAAAACCCTAATGAACAAATATCACCGAATGCAACTTGAACCCCAGTGTTCTTAGTCTACGAAGATTTCTCGGACGATGCAATCCTGGTTGGTGACAGAAATCTTCTGGTATTAGTTTAAACACTTTTTGAACTAAGTAGATTAAGGCCCCTGATGATCATGGGACGACGGAGCCGGTGACATCTTGACCAGGTCATCCAAAAATGTAATCGAATAAAATAAAAATATTTAAGAAGTAAAATTGACATTATTTCTTTTAAATCTGACATTGTTTTCCCTTTGCAGGATGAAAATTAATTTTATTTTATATTTTCTTCCCATGTTATAGGGTCTAATAACTTTGTTTTGCAGGACGATTAAAACGGAACGACGACATTAATTTCGTTTTAGATTTTTTTTTCATGTTATAGGGTGTACTAACTTTGTTTTGCAAGACGACATTCCGAAGAAGGGACAAATGACATCGACAAAACAAAACAAAAACAAACAACATTAAAATGACAAAACCAAGGCAAAATAAAACCAAAACTTTTATGATAGTCACAAAACCTAAAACTTTTAGGATAATCATCAAAAAAATGACAAAAATGACAATAAAACGACAAACATAAAAAATGAAACAAAATAAAAATGACATAATAAATGATATTGACAAAACAATTTAAAACGATAAACAACAAAACAAAAACAAAATTTGACTAAATTTTTAGGGTAGTATGACACATTACCTTTATGATTGAAAATTGATATTTCTTTTCTTAAAACTTTTTTTAGGAAACAAGCAATTAACATTAATCAGAAGTTTTCTTAGACAATTGTCTAAGATGTAATTAACTATAAGAAAGAAAGAGGGACCCTTTTTGGTTTTTCATGGACTCCTCTATAGTTTTCCTATCCTCAAAACGTTTAAATAAATTGGTTAAGTGATGTAAAATATTCAAAAAATAAACAAAAATTTTAAAAAATTATTTTTCTACTATACTGTGAATTTTAATAAAATAATTCACATTCTAATATCATATTATTATAATTTTAATGACTAGTCTAGTATAAAATAAAAGGAAAAGTTATAAAAATAAATTGCAATTTAACAAGAAATATCATATATATTGAGTAAGATTTTTAGTAGTAAAATTTTATGTTACTTTTTAATTAGAGTTTTATAATGCATGAACATATTCCTTATTATGAAATTGATGCAATATATATATATATATATATATATATATATATATATATATATATATATATATATATATATATATATATATATAATAGGCATGATAACTAGTTGATGTGGAGAGTTGCATAAGTTGTTGGTGAACAGTTAGTTTACACAAATATTTAACATTGTTATTTTTATGATTCTATAAAACATTACAAAATAATAATATACTATTTTGACATTTGAAAATACTATGCTACAATGAATTCAAATGAAAAGTTAAAATTTTCAACAATTTTTTGTATATATGTTACAAGAGATTTTTTCTTTATCTATTTTTGGATAAGATATGGTTTATTTTATTTTGGGATACATATTTTCTATAAAATTAAACACTATAATTGATTACATTTTAGAATATAGTAACTCATAAGAGGATTTTCTTATTAAATTAGTGATTCATGTTTCTATAGTATTCAAAGTTTATAATTACTATTATTATTTTGCAAGCTAATAAAGAAGCTCAAATTAGGGGAGGGTTTGATTTGAGTTTTGAAAAAGTTGATGCCGGGGCCAAAAATTAGGGTTTCCTAGTGGAGGGGAAGGCTTGGAGACGATGGAGATCAATTGCCTAGGTCAAGGGGAGCACTTTTGTTGTTGGGAGAAAACAGACCAGGTGGCTCTATGAGGAATTTGGTTGTGTGTGAAGGCTCTCGTGTATGGGCTATTTATAGCCATGGAAGCTTGGGTGGAGCTTATCCGGGCTTGGGCAAGCTTAGGGGGCTCCTCAAATAATTTTAAGAGGAATATCAGGAGCTTTTTGGCAGTGAGGAAGAACTTTCTCATTTCTCCATTTCTTTGTCATGGTGGTTCCAATGGTGAAGAGGGAGGCCTGTGAGGGTGCTTAAGGTGATTTGGAGACCTTTTAGTGGGTGTTTAAGACCAGATTTGGTTTGGTTTTGGCTCTCTAAAAGCTGGTCAAAGGGGTCAAGATCAAGGTGCCAAGTGTTCTCCCCTATGGCGAGCGATGGAGATCGAATTATATATATATATATGACATGTCGTCGCCGTCAATTCCTGTATCATGTTAATGTCAAGGAGTCGCCACTCTCTTTCTCTATCTATCGCTCTAATTCTTATTCTACTTAGACTTTTTGTCAGAAGTCTTTGGAGAAATTGAAGAAGGATTAATCATGATAGAGATTGAGAGAAAAAGGTATCGAATGATAATCTCATAGAATAAATCTTCAGATTATGTGATTACTGAAGTTTTTCGTATAAGAAAATCACATGAAGATCTTGGGTAACCAGAGAGGTCTTGTAGGTGAAATACCTATCCTGAGTTCTTTAATCTCCTATAGGAGCAAGCTCCTATAGTTAATTACATCTTGAGCAATTAATATTGCCTAGGAAAACTCCCGATTAAGGTTAACATTTATCCTAAAAAAAGTGTAAGTGTTGTCGTGGAAGTGCGTTTTTGAAGAAACGATACTACCAGAAAGTTTTGTTTATGTTGGATGTCTATCGTTGCTTTATTGTGTTTTGTTTTGTTCTTGTAATATCATGTTGTCATTTTGTATGTCATGTCATATGTCATGTCAGGATGTCGTAGTTTGTATGTCGTGTTATGTCATAATGTGATGTCATAATTTCATGTCATTTTATGTCGTGTCTTAATGTGAATCATAATGTCATGTCATTTTATGTGATGTTGTAATTTCATAAGATGTCGTGATTAATATCGATTTGTCATGAGATATTTTATCTCCTATGTCGTTATTATGTCATGAGATACCCTTCAATGATGTCGAGAAGATATCAATACTTATTTATTTTTTGTTATTTTGTTTATGATTCCCTTTTGTTCTAAATTTTAGTTTTTTTTTATGTCATTTTGTCATGTATTTGTTTTGGTTTAGTGTCATGTCATCATTTTGTTGTGGTATAGAAATGTTGTTGTATGTTGATGTCGTGTCGATGTCAATGTTAATGATTTTGTTGTTTTATTTCAGATTTCGTGGCTGGCCTAATAGTCCAGTTGTCTTTATTTTCATGTCATTTTTGTTTTGTTTTTTTTGTAGAAATTTTAGGATTTGTGGCTATCCTAAAGTCCTAGTTTTGTCATCAATGTTTAGTCGTCGACGTCCTACAAAACAGAGTTAGCACACCCTATAACATGCAAAGAAAATCTAAACGAAACTTCATGTCTTTATCCTGCAAGGAAAACAGAGTTAGAAACAATGTCATATCAAGATATTTAGATTACCTGGTCAAAGTGTCTGATGATCCAGAGTTGTCTGATGTCCAAAAGTGGTTGAGATGTCGATTTAGATTTATGTCGATTTATGTTTAAATTTGGATTTGTCTTGAATATTGATTTGAGTTGGATTTTGAATTTTATATCGAATTGGATTTTATGTCAATTTGAGTTTAATTTTATGTCGAGTTAAGTTCAACGTGGGTCGAACTTTAAGAATTATGATGTCATATGTTAAGTTAAATTCGATACAGGTCGAACTTAAGAACTATGTCAGTTCATGTCGTGTTAAGTTCGATCATGTCGATTTATGTCGAATTATATCAATTTATGTTGAGTTCTATTGAGTTTGGTTCGAAATGTCGGTTAATGTCATTTAATGTCGGTGTTTGTTGAATTTGGTTTGAAATGTAGATTAAAGTCATTTAATGTCGGTGATTGTTTAATTTGGTTTGAAATGTCATTTAATGTCGAATTTGATTTGAAATGTCGATTAATGTCATTTAATGTCGGTGATTGTTTAATTTGGTTTGAAATGTCAATTAATGTCAGTTTGTGTTTGGGAATGTTGATTAATGTCGAATAATTTCATTTGAAACGTCGAATTTATTGAGTTTCTTTTAGAATGTCGGATTTATGTCGGTTATGTCAATTTTTGTTTGAAATGTCAAATTTATGTCGATTATGTCGATTTTGGTTTAAAATGTCGATTTTATATCAGTTATGTTTGAAATGTCGAATTTATGTCGATTATGTTGATTAATTGTTTGGAATGTCAAATTTATGTCGATTATGTCGATTTTATGTCAGTTAAGTTTGAAATGTCGAATTTATGTCGATTATGTCGATTAATTGTTTAGAATGTCAAATTTATGTCGATTATGTCGATTTTATGTCAGTTATGTTTGAAATGTCGAATTTATGTCGATTATGTCGATTAATTGTTTGGAATGTCAAATTTATGTTGATTATGTCAATTTTGGATTAGAATGTTGATTTTATGTCGGTTATGTCGATTAATTGTTTACAATGTCAAATTTATGTTTTGACTTAAGTTTAAACTTAAATCTTGAGTTAATGTCTGTCTGAACTTAAGTTAAAAGGTTTGGTTTAGATTAATTTGAGTTCATATCTGTCTGAACTTAAGTTAAAAGGTTGGAAGTTAGATTCAATATTGATTGAACTAACTTGGGTAGGTTCATGTCTAGTTGAACCTAAGTTAAATTCAATGTTGATTGAATCTAATTAACTTGAGTTCATGTCTATTTGAACTTAAGTTAAAAGGTTTGGTTTAATCAGAATAGACCTAATTAAGATTTAAGCCTTGTTTAAATAGGACTTAAAGGTTAATTAAATCTAATAAATTAGATTTAATTAGAATTTCAGACCATCTAAGTCCTTTTTAGGTAAGGCTTAAGTTTTAATCAAGTCTAATTTAATTTAACCGAGATTTGTTTAGATATTAAGTCTTAGTGAATTAGACTTAATCATGGTTTGTGTTTACTTAAACTTTAGTTGATTAAGGTTTAATGATTTAATTAAGTCTAATGTAATAGACTTAATTAAGGTTTATGTCGGATTTGGGTTAGACTTAAGTTCATGTCAGGTTGAATCTTAAGTATGATTTAACTTAAGTCTAATGTGGGTTAGACTTAAGTTAGGTTTGAGTTAGGTTTGAACCTAAGTGTAGTTTGACTTAAGTCTAATGTGGGTTAGGTTTGAACCTAAGTTTGGTTTGACTTAAGTCTAATATGGGTTAGACTTAAGTTAGGTTTGAGTTAGGTTCATGTCGGGTCGAACCTAAGTTTGGTTCGACTTAAGTCTAATATGGGTTAGACTTAACTTAAATTTTGAGTTTAGGTTAAGTTAGATTCAAGTCGGGTTGAACTCTAGACTTAAGGTCGACTTAAGTTCAATATGGGTTGAACTTAAGTTAAGGTTTTGAGTTTTGGTTAAGTTAGGTTCAAGTCAGGTTGAACCTAGACTTAAGGTCGACTTAAGTTCAATATGGGTTGAACTTAAGTTAAGGTTTGAGTTTAAGTTAAGTTAGGTTCAAGTCAGGTTGAACCCAGACTTAAGGTCGACTTAAGTTTAATATGGGTTGAACTTAAGTTAAGGTTTGAGTTTAAGTTAGGTTCAAGTTAGGTTGAACCTAAGTTTGGTTCGACTTAAGTCTAATATGGGTTAGACTTAAGTTAGGTTTCAGGTTAGGTTCATGTCAAGTTAAACCTAAGTTTGGTTCGACTTAAGTCTAATATGGGTTAGACTTAAGTTAGGTTTGGATTAGACTTAGGTTCATGTCGGGTTGAACCTAAGTATGGTTTGACTTAAGTCTAATATGGGTTAGACTTAAGTTATGTTTTGAGTTTAGGTTAAGTTAGGTTCAAGACAGGTTGAACCTAGACTTAAGGTCGACTTAAGTTCAATATGGGTTGAACTTAAGTTAAGGTTTGTGTTTAAGTTAAGTTAGGTTCAAGTCAGGTTGAACCTAGACTTAAGGTCTACTTAAGTTCAATATGGGTTGAACTTAAGTTAAGGTTTGAGTTTAAGTTAGGTTCAAGTTAGGTTGAACCTAAGTTTGGTTTGACTTAAGTCTAAACTTAAGTTAGGTTTGGTTTAGACTTAGGTTCATGTCGGGTTGAACCTAAGTATGGTTTGACTTAAGTCTAATGTGGGTTAGACTTAAGTTAGGTTTAAGTTTGATTTAGGTTCATGTCGAGTTGAACCTAAGTATGGTTTGACTTAAGTCTAATGTGGGTTAGACTTAAGTTAAGTTTATGTTTGATTTAGGTTCATGTCGGGTTGAACCTAAGTTAAAGATTGAAAGTTTATTTTTGGTTTGGGTTTGGTTAAACCTTAGTTAGTTAAGGTTTAATAATTAATTAAGTCTAATGTGATAGACTTAATTAGAGTTTAAGTTTGATTAAGTCTAATTTAGTTAAGACTTAATAGTTTAATAGGGTCTAATGGGTTAGACCTAATTAGGGTTTGTGCTTGATTAAACCTGAGTTAGTTAAGGTTTAATGGTTTTATTAGGTCTAATGGGTTAGACCTAATTAGGGTTTAGGTTTAATTAAACCTTAGTTAGTTAAGGTTTAATGGTTTAATTAGGTCTAATGGGTTAGACCTAATTAAGGTTTGTGCTTGATTAAACCTTAGTTAGTTAAGGTTTAATGGTTTAAATAGGTCTAATGGGTTAGACCTAATTAGGGTTTAGGTTTAAGTAAACCTTAGTTAGTTAAGGTTTAATGGTTTAATTAGGTCTAATGGATTAGACATAATTAGGGTTTAGGTTTGATTAAACATTAGTTAGTTAAGATTTAATGAATTAATTAGGTCTAATGAGTTAGACAGACCTAATTAGGGTTTGTGCTTAATTAAACCTTAGTTAGTTAAGGTTTAATGGTTTAATTAGGTCTAATAAGTTAGACCTAATTAGGGTTTATGCTTGATTAAACCTTAGTTAGTTAAGGTTTAATGGTTTAATTAGATCTAATGGGTTAGACCTAATTAGGGTTTAGGTTTGATTAAACCTTAGTTAGTTAAGGTTTAATGGTTTAATTAGGTCTAATGGGTTAGACCTAATTAGGGTTTATGTTTGCCTTAAACCTAACGTTTAAGGAGGTTAATTAAGTTTAATATGTCCTTAAACTTAATTAAAGGTTTGATTTATATTAAACCTAATTTCGGTAAGGTTTAATGGGTTAATTAAGTTTAATATGTCCTTAAACTTAATTAAAGATTTGATTTATATTAAACCTAATTTAGGTAAGGTTTAATGGGTTAATTAAGTTTAATATGTCCTTAAACTTAATTAAAGATTTGATTTATATTAAACCTAATTTAGGTAAGGTTTAATGGGTTAATTAAGTTTAATATGTCCTTAAACTTAATTAAAGATTTGATTTGTATTAAACCTAATTTAGTTAAGGTTTAATGGGTTAATTAAGTTTAATATGTCCTTAAATTTAATTAAAGGTTTGATTTTGGTTAATTAAGTTTAATATGTCCTTAAACTTAATTAAAGAGTTTGATTTTTATATTAAACCTAATTTAGGTAAGGTTTAATGGGTTAATTAAGTTTAATATGTCTTTAAACTTAATTAAAAGATTTGATTTTGATTAATTAAGTCTAATATGTCCTTAAACTTAATTAAAGAGTTTGATTTATATTAAACCTAATTTAGGTAAGGTTTAATGGGTTAATTAAGTTTAATATGTCTTTAAACTTAATTAAAGATTTGATTTATATTAAACCTAATTTAGGTAAGGTTTAATGGGTTAATTAAGTTTAATATGTCCTTAAACTTAATTAAAGATTTTATTTTGGTTAATTAAGTTTAATATGTCCTTAAACTTAATTAAAGAGTTTGATTTTTATATTAAACCCTAAGGTTTAATGGTTTAGCTAGATTTAAGTTGTCTTTAAACCTAATTATTGTTTGATATGAGTTGGATTCATCACTTGCTTAATCCATGATGAGATAAATTAAATATGTGAAGAGAAGGTTTTGAATTATTAATTTTAAAATTAATAAATCTTAACCTTATTTCAAAATGTCTTTTAGATTGTTTTGATGACTTGAGAATTGTTGTTTTAGGATTTGTGTCTGTTATCCTAATGTTCTCAATCATTTTGCTTTTAAATTTTCCAATTTTCCAATTTTATAATTATTTTTGAAAATAATTAAAAAATATCAAAAATTAGGAAATCATATCCTAGAGAGCTATCCTAGCCTTAGAAAAATTAGAAGATATGCCTAAGGACTTAAAAGTAATTTCCTAAAAATTTCATATTTTTCTGACTTGTAAATAATTTTTAATAATTAAAATACGCCGTAGAGTATTTAATTAATTAAAAATTAAATACTGAGAATAAAATTATTATTTTGGTTTCATAATTTTCTTCTCTTCAAGAGCTTTCCGCAGGTATTTTTATTTTATTTTTATGACATCCGGATCAAAAGATATGAATTTTTTAAGTTTTTAAGGTTTCCCGAATTAATCCAGCCTCGAAAAATCCGAGTGTCGCCACGTGTCCTCGTACGATCGATGGGCGGGAAGATTCGCTGCGCGGATCCAAACACCGAACACGGCGCGATTTGATCTCGGCCGTCCGTTCCGAAACACGGGATCGACGGCCTGGATTAATCCGGATAATTTAGAAAATTCCCGAATCTGTCTAACCGCTAGTGGTCAATATCTCACTCATTTCTCAACGAAATTGAGTGATTTTTGAACCTATGGAATCATCTGAACGTGTAGAATGTATCTGTATGGTGATGATACATTTCTGGGCTAGTATAACCCATAATATTTCGAAAATACGAATTAT
This sequence comes from Papilionanthe hookeriana x Papilionanthe teres, assembly GCA_022702705.1. Classification (NCBI taxonomy): domain Eukaryota; kingdom Viridiplantae; phylum Streptophyta; class Magnoliopsida; order Asparagales; family Orchidaceae; genus Papilionanthe; species Papilionanthe hookeriana x Papilionanthe teres. The sequence goes on along the minus strand of CM040439.1, from coordinate 46,811,790 downwards.
TTTGTAAAAAAATAATTTCATACCTTTGCCACAAGCAAATCAAGCTAGATCAGACTTTGTAGTTGTCTTCTAGGACCTCAATGGAAGATTATTACTGCAGCAATTTGATCCAGAAGTCGGGCTTAAAGGAGAATTTTGAAGAAGTGGTTGGTTTGGGCTGTTTTTGAGTTTTGCTCAAATTGGCTCGATTGGGTTCAACCTATGGCTTGGATTTGGTTCTAATGGATCGCTAAGACTCTTAGGAAGAGTTCTTATGTAGGGGGTCGGAGAATTTGAGCAGCCTATAGGTATTTCTAATTTTTTTCTCCTCTTGGATATTTTGGCCAAGGGGGGGTATTTATAGCCATGAATGGATATGGATTAACCTTGGTTGGCTTGGATTTGACCATGGTATAGTTAGGGCTGTAGAGTACAACCTCCCCCATGTAAACCAAGCTTCACCTCTTCTTCCTCCATTAGAATTTTTCCACTTAAGCAAGTGCACATTTCATGGCAATTTTGGCTTAAATCTTGTCATGATGGATTTTAGCCTCTTTGTTTCCATTCCATTGGCTAAGTGGGAGGTTCATGGTGACTCAAATGGTTGAGACCCTCTCCTTGCAACACCTCATTTACCATTTCATGAGGTGGTGACACATTAGCCCCTCTCTTAATATTTTTCATGAAATATTATGATGGTTTTAACCATGGTGTGAAGGATGGTTAAAGCTTTGTCTCCTCACTATTGGATGGCTAGGGAGGTGGCTAAACTAACCTCACCATGGCAAGACACCTCACACTTTAAATTACCATGGTTTTGCCACCTAATTTTTAATGTCATGATGGCCTTTACCATGGTTAAATGTGAGTGATTTATGAATTGATTTTTCTTTAATGGATCATGTGTGATGTCATAAAAGAGTTTTAAAATTTTTAGAAAATCATATGTCATAGGTTTTAAAAATTTCATTTAATGCCCTCTTCATTTTAATTTCCATATTTAATTAATTATGTCATTAATTAAATATTGAAAATTATTTATTAATCAATAATTAATTGGAAATAATTCCAAATTAATTATTTGATTAATATCCATGTCATTAAAATTGATTTTTGTCTCTTTTCATGACTTTTCAATTTAATTTTCATTTTAATTAATTATGTCATTAATTAAAATATGAAAATTAAATTATTGATCAATTAATTAATTAAAAATAATTTTGGAATTAATTATTTGATTAATTCCATTATTTTTAATTAATTTGTGGATTTTGTGATTTTATGGCTTTTGAATTTAATTTTTCATTTTAATTAATTAGATCATTAATTAAAATTTTAAAATTAATTCATTAGCCAATTAATTAATCAAAATAATTTTGAAATCAATTATTTGATTAATTTTGTCATTTTATGACTTTTAATTTAATTTTCATTTTAATTAATCATGTCATTTGATTAATTAAAATATAGAAAATCAAATTATTAGTCAATTTAATTAATCAAAATAATTTTTTTTGAAATTAATTTGATTAATTTTTGTCATTGTGGGGTTTTAAACATGTCATTGGTTGTTTGATCAAAAATTGATCATTTTAACCAAAATTGACTTTTTAGGTCATTTATTGACCCGTTGATCAATAAGGTTGGTGATTGGATCTGGATTAGTTATTTTGACCAAAATTGTCATTTTAGGTCAAAAGGTTGACCTGTGGTGTCAACAGGATTGGTCATAGGGTCTGGATTGACTATTTTGACCAAAGTTATCATTTTGGGTCAAAAAGTTGACCTATGGGGTTAACAGGGTTGGTCATTTGGTCTGGATTGACCATTTTGACCAAAGTTGACTTTTTAGGTCAAAAGGTTGACCTATGGGGTCAACAGGGTTGGTCATTGGGTCTGGATTGACCATTTTGACTAAAGTTGTCAATAGGGTTGTTCATTGGGTCTGGTTTGACCATTTTGACCAAAGTTGACTTTTTAGGTCAAAAGGGTGACCTATTGGGTCAACAGGGTTGGTCATTGGGTCTGGTTTGACCATTTTGACCAAAGTTGACTTTTAGGTCAAAAGGGTGACCTATGGGGTCAACAGGGTTGGTCATTAGGTCTGGTTTGATCATTTTGACCAAAGTTGACTTTTTAGGTCAAAAGGGTGACCTATGGGGTCAACAGGGTTGGTCATTGGGTCTGGTTTGACCATTTTGACCAAAATTGATTTTTTAGGTCAAAAGGGTGACCTATGGGGTCAACAGGGTTGGTCATTGGGTCTGGTATGACCATTTTGACCAAAGTTGACTTTTTAGGTCAAAAGGGTGGCCTATGGGGTCAACAGGGTTGGTCATTGGGTCTGGTTTGATCATTTTGACCAATGTTGACTTTTTTAGGTCAAAAGGTATTGACTCATTATAAATGAGGTCAACAGCGAGTGGTGCCAGATTTTTCATCTAGTGATCGTCCCATGCTCAATTTTATTTTAATTACTCTTAATTTAACTTGGAATGTCATGATGGGTCATAGTGGGTTGTGGTGAGTCATGGTGAGTCATGGTTAGCCCATGTGTAATGAATAAATGAAATTGGGCCATGGGCTTAGGTTTGGATTTTTAGGGTTTTGGGCCAACCTAATTGGGTTGGGCTTAACCCAAGTTTTAGGCCTTAAAGTAATTTCATAATCCACCTAATTAAATAATTAGGTGAACTATGAAAGTTGGCCCCATGGTGTCAATTTGGTTCCCCACATGGTGTGATGTCACGACCATTTTAGGTGGCAGGTGGCAAATTGGTCAAAAATTGATTGGTCTAGGCTGAATTAGATTTGACCACTCATGATGCCACCAAATCTTGTGGCCCAAAAGGCAATTTAGGGTTTAGGTTGATTTTTTAGGGTTTATTAAGGGTTGGGAAGGCCTTAGATGAGGCTAGGGATCAATTTGGGTAGACCACCTTAAAATTGTGAATTTAGGTGTGAAGGTGGCCCCTAATGTTCATAGGGAGGTTTCTAGGATTTTGGGACCCAGGGCATGTCTTACCCATGGGGGGAGGTGCTTTAGCCTATCATCAGGCCAAAACCCTAAACCAACTAAAGCAAGAGTTGAGGGTTTGGGCTTTTCCTGATGAGGACAAAAAAAAATCACATTTTGGTGGGTAGGTGGATCCTCACAAAAGCGACATCAATAAGTGGAAGTTCAATTTAAATTTTCAAAAGGTTCTCGTCTCTGTGCAAAGTTTTAATGTAGGCATGATTTCAGTATACCACAAGTATATTCTCCACCAAATCCCAATAAACATATTTACTAGATGCCATGAAAAGCAAAGATTAACACAACGGAGAGCTATGATATTGAAGAAGAATTTCAAGAACCTCAATTGTGTCATCAACCATTGCAACCGTCATCTCGATATACATTTTTCTCAGGCGCTATTCCACCCTACATAGAAAAAGATGGTATTTTTTTAAAATATTTGTTTAATTTGTACATTTAATTTACTTTGTTTAACTTTGCAAATATTTCAATTTTTTTAAAAAAATGTTTACAAATTTGAAATTTTTGTTAGTTTATTTAGGTATTTAAAGTTTATTTTTTATTTAATTAAAAATTAATTACAATTTATTAATTGATGTAAGAATTAATTTTATTGTTTTTCAATGTATACAATAAGTAATACAAATATTTATAATGCTATTTAATATATATATATATATATATATATATATATATATATATATATATATATATAATAATAATAATAATAAACTTAATAATAATATTATAAATAATTAAATTAAAAAGGAAAAGGTATGCACCGCCTATGCGGGCGCATCCACCCCTTTTTAATGAGCTCCTTCCTATAATTTCACCAATTATAAATTATAAATGTATTAATAATAGTAACATTATTATAAAATCTAAATTATAATAATTTAACTAAATATTAATTGTAGCTTCACATATTAAAAATAAATGACTATATATTGTGTTGAACTCAAATTTATCTGCAAATTAGACTCAAATTGAGAGTGTATTTGAGAAGCTTAAAACTTTTTTTGTGTTAAGATCAAGTTCAAAACAACTCGCAAATAACTCTATCTTTTCTAATTCCTTTATTCAAATTAAACTCATACTCATTTGTTACAAATTAAACACACAGTCCGCTCAAAATTATAATTTATTAAAATTTAGTATGGTAAATAATATTACTAATTAACATTTTTTTTAATTTTAAAATTCCTCCACAATCGAATTGTTAGACTCAGTAGTGAAACAATTTCTGCCAAAGGTGACAATGCGTAATTTATAAAGCATTAAGGATGCAATTACCTTAACAGTTGCGACGGCCAACCGTTAGTAGAGATCAGTAACACGTAAAATACATTATAAACATAGGAATTGTAACATGTAAAATGAACAGAAACACAAAAATATATTACTGATATTATATTCAGAAGGCTCTTAAGTATCTTCCCTCTCTCACACACACACTCTTTCTCTCATTATTTACATGCTAAATTTTGAGTTAGGGTTGTCAAAAAAGCTTGTTATTTACGAACAACACATATTCGACTCGCTAGATAGCTCGTGTTTGAACTGCTCGTTAAGCAAATGAGTCAAAGTCTAACAAATTTTTTAATATATTACTGCTATTTTTTTGCCCTTCTCCAGCCTTTGTGGTCCCGACTTACGCGGGCCCCATGCCACATTTTAAATCAATTCCACATTTAACATATAGAAAATTTAGGCGTCATCATAATAAATTTAATTTAGTATGTTGACTGCCACAATAATTTCAATGGAAAAATTAACTCTCTTATGATGCCACAGTAATTTTTTGCATCAAAATCAAAATATTTTGTAATTAAAAAAATAATTTATTAAATATAATATTATTTGAAATTAACATAATAACCAATATCAAAATATTACAGCTTTAAAATAAAAATAAGAGAGAGATAGAGAGAGAGAGAGAGAGAGAGAGAGAGAGAGAGAGAGAGAGAGAGAGTTGAATTACATACCCATAATTAGAAACGAAATCTTATGTGCTGCCCATTTCTTCGAACGTTCACATGCACCGAAAGTTTTGCTATCAGCATTTTGGCCAATCTGTTTCTTCCTCATCCATAGACATGCAATCATATTTAAAAAAATAAATAAAAGTAATAATCATATATTAACATAATAATCAAATTAAATTTATAAAATTGTTTTAATTTGAAATCTATGAAATTAAAAAAAAAATTTACATAAAATCGGTATTTATATATTGTTTTTGATTTTTGATCGGTATTTATATATAAATATAGATTTTGTCATTGTTGAAATTTTATTTTTCAAAGTTATTGTTTTTTCATAAATTTATTTAACTATTAAGCTTTAAAAATTTTTTATTTGTGATCAATGTATACTGAATCGAATCGAGCGATCTTGAATAGGACACATGTCGAAGAATTAATCTCAAAAGCTTCATTGGTGGCACTTTGTCATCCATGATATCTTCCCCCATTATCGGCATGTAATCACATATAAAAAATTAAATGTTAAAAAAATAATTAAAATAATAATCATTTTTAATTTACAAAATATTTTTAAATTGAAGCCTATGAAATTTTTTAAAAACAAATAAGAATAAATTCAATATTTATAGACTGACTTTGACATTTTGATCGGTCAAAATTGATCCACCCTTTTTGAAACTTTTTTTTTTTTCAAAAATTTCTTTCTTCTTAAAATAAATGTAATTACTAGGTCGTTTAAAAATTTCTTCTCACACGCTGATATATTTGATCAAAAAACATTAAGTAATCACGTATAGAAGGAAAACAAAATATGCGTCTAAAGTCCAATGGTAAGGCGCCACTTGACACGTGGCGCCTCACTGTAATACATTGTTAAAAGCGGTGGGGCCCACTTGACATGTGGTGTCTCATTATTGGACTCTGGATGCACTCCGATAGTCAGGATGTAATATTTTTTTTGATTTGGCGAGTAATGCATGTGCTGATTTGAAGTGGAGAAAAGCTTTCAAAAGGACTCTTTTTTATTTGAATTTATCAAACTGGGATTAGCTACCAGATCTAAAAATTAATGCATAATTAATAATCCATGGCAGCTATCTGTAAATATAAAATAAAATTTGGAAGTATGTACGTGGACACTTAGCACGCTTTAAATTTTGTTTCTTCTGTGTGTACTCATTTTCCACATGAATGAGATCCATTTGATGGACTTAATTTTTGCCCAACTTATCTTCTGCTGCTGTATCTCTTTGTTGTATCCATTAATTTGCTTAATTAGGTGCCATTGGTGAACTCTTCAAACCGCTAAAGCCATAAAGGCTTGTAAAATATATATGCGCATGTGAATGATTCTACTTTCATAAAAAATATATATATAATAATAATAATAATAAAAGTAATTATATTCAAATCATCTCAAATATTATATTTATAAAAAAAATTATAATTTTTTTAATTGCCGTGATATATTTACACATGCCACAATGAGTTTTTGATAAAAATGAAAAATATGTGTCGAGCTTTTAGTGTTGAGATTAGTGGAGCCCGGTCCACTCTTGGTCAAGGCAACAAATTAATTATTTCTTTAACTTAGTCTGCCTCTTTTTGATATTTTAATTAAATGATGTTTATGTTTCTTGATTTATAAAAGTGTAAGAATAATGTCCAACTATTTTAAAAATGAACTCTAATAGTTCTTTATATAGGGATTATTTCAGCATAAATTTAAAAACTCTGATACTATTTTGATACTTCAATAAATTCTGAGACTAAAACGCTCACATGTAAATAGAAGGAGACTATTTTGGGATTTTACTCGTTAATGAAAAATAACAAAAATAATGCTAACTAACTTTTCACGAGTCATTTTTCTCCTGCAACTTTATTCTTTTGATTAATAACTCATCTTGATGAACCACAAACATGGCATGTCTCTTAATTGTGAAATTAGCAACATGTTAGGATAAGTCCTACACTTTTAAAAAATAACCAATTAATGTATTTCAGTGGGGTTCACATTTCCACATGACCAACTTTAATTGGACACCGGACGCAAATTTACGTCCGGTGTCTTGATGTAATTAAGTGCTGCTTAATTGAACTGATCTCTTTAAAATAACATATAACCTTTAAAACAAACACCTATTTTGGTATATCCAATATAACATGTTTTTATTATCTTTTTTGCATCATATTTATTCATAACTCCAGTAAAATATCCAAAAAAATTTAGAAGCATTTTTTTAAACCCTACTTTAAAAATAAGTTGAGATTATTTGTAGAGGGACTATTACAAATTGGAATTAATTATATATAATCATCCTACTAAAATAATAATGTGACTTAGGGTGCGTTTGGGGCAGCTTATGCTTATCCAGATAAGCCGCTTATCTGAAAACGCGAACCGCGGGGCTCGACCCGAGTTCGGTGTTTAGCGTTAAAAACAACTGCATTTTTGAATAAGCAATATTTTTAAAACACCGCCGCTGCGGATAAACTGTCCCAAATGGAGCCTTCAATTATTATTTTTACTGCAGCTTTCCTTATAAAAACAAAGGGCGTTCGTAATACACATATTTATTTTCTTAGCGTTACTTTCATAATGAGAAATATTAGTGTTGTGGGTATGCAAGTTTCAATTACATTATTTGGGAAGATTAAGAATACATTTTTTAAACGTGTTAATAATAGTAAGGTCATTATAAGTTCTAAATGATAAAAAATTAACTAAAAATTACTCATACTGCACATATTTAACAAGAAAGATTTACATATAACATGCCACACAATTCTAACAAATAAGCATTATTTCTTATATTGTTTGCCACACTCTGGGTTTGAAAGACGGTACACCTCCGATGCATGCTAGAAGAGTCACGACTGCAAAATAATGATTTGTTATCGTCTTAACATTTGATGAAAAACCAGCACACCACTAGACAAATTATGTACATTTGTGTCGGCCATATCGGATGTAAAACGATGGCAAATTTGACGATAATATGGGATTTTCGTCGAATTTAAGTCCATCTTGCTTTTTATTTTTCCACGGGTAAAATAGAGGTCGATAATATAATTAAAGTTGTATTTACGTCAAAACATTCCAACGTAACTTTCAAGCGCCTTAATACCTCGAAACTTGAGGGCTCGTGACGCCGCGAGGAACTCTCTCCTCTCTCCTGGGATGAAACCCACACAGAGTCATCATAAGAAAAAGTGGTCCTGGTAATCGACTTCTGCGGCGCTAACATCTCATCTCCACTCCCTCCCGCTACCTTGTCTCTTTGACAAAGAGCAGAAAAAATGCAGGGGTGTCCTAGACCTACAATGGTTTGATCACTAGTAATGTCCATGATGGACTAATAGAGGATGATCCCTATATCTATGGTCAAAATATCTGAATGCAGAAGTTTAGAACGACCCTATCCCTAGTCACATTAGTGAGACTAGTGGTAGGAGAAGACAAGGACAATGAAGTAATGTCAGGATCGGGAGATGGGTTTAGATAGATCAACAGGAAATTCACACGTGTCTTTCTCTCATCCCCAAAACAAAACATCCACTGACCGGTGTCTTCAGTAAGGACGGAAGTGATCTTCTCATAGTTAGGAGAAAGGAATTGCTCATAATCACACTTAAGAATGTCAGGGAGGCCAAAAAGATCATTTATGGTGATAGGATCAAAAGGAATCAATTTTCTTCGCACATAGACTCGCCTATCCACGGATTCATTCGCATTCGTATAGAGTTTACGGACAAGTGGGACAACAGCAAGGCCAGCTGCATAACACAAACCCATCCACCCCGCAACCCCCCCTGCCCCCCCCCCTGATTAATTTCTACAATAACCCTATCTTCTTGGAATTGAAATACTCGCTCTAAGATCTGCTTTTTCCTGACGAGATTGTTTTCATACCATTACAGAGTTGCGTTACTCACCAATTTCGCACGTTCGTAGCTCGATCCCCCTTTCCCTTTTGTTTTGGGAGCCATTAAATGTAAAAATAACAAAAATTTTGAATAGGTGAGGGTAGCTCAAGAAAAATGAAATTTTTTGCTTCAAAATAAGAGATCAAGTATAGAAATCACAATCTTACCATGCACAGTATGTGCCGACAAGTTTTGTGGTGATTTGAGAGTGTGATTCGAGATTAATAGTGGAGATAACCAACAAAAAATGGAGAAAAATGCAAGATACTTGTGCCACAACCTCTAACTTCTACCTCAATCTACTCAATGGGTGTCAAGCTTGGCAAAATGTTTATGTTTCCTAACGATTTAGAGCTTAGGGAGGAGAGGAGGAGGTGCTCGGTGGAAAACGTGGGGGAAAGTTCTTAAGAAATGTGGTTCAGGAACTTAAAAGCTTGGCAACTTGGTCACGCCAGGCTGCGGCTTGGTCAAGTCGCCCTAAATCGTGACGCGCCAAAAGTAGACTGGGTGCGGCCTGGTCACGCTCAAATTGGGTGTGGGCTTGCTGCCAGTCGACGTGGTCATGCAGACCTCGGGTATGAAACGAAACATTTTTTTCACGTCGCCTCCTCTCGTGCAGACCAATTACTTAATAAAGGGATAGGTACTAGATGCTACACACATTCAATCAATAAAGCACTCACAATTACATGACTTCAAACCACAAAAATATGAAATAACCATAAAAATATGACAAATGAAATCAATAAAGCATCTTGAATAGGTTGTTTTAATAAAATAAAATAAAATTACTCATTAATTAATTAATTACCCGAAAAACACGCTATTTCCCATGCATTAAATTATGTTAGATTTACTTCACATGTTTTTAGAATGTTATAACCCTCTCTTGCAAGGTTGCTATAATAAGCTAACGTAGTAACCTAGGATTTACCTTTCGAGTCATTTCATTTGTAGAGTTAGGAAGTGTTATGATTGAAATGCCTTAAAAAGTTCTATATTTATATATACATTTTATACTCATTTTTAAAGATATTACGTTTTAATAGAAGACATTTTGTGTGTTTTTTTATTATAGATAGAAGAGATAGAGTTTAATAGCAAAAGAAGCAATAATGGAGCAAAATGTAGTCAAATAGAGCAAAGGAGCAAGGAAAAGTAAACTGGTGCCTAGGCTCCATGTAGTTATTTGAGGCTTCCAGAAGGTTTGCGCCACGGTTGGGCGCCTAGGCACCAGAAACGACTTTGTACTTTGTATTTTTGTTTGAGTTTTGTGTTACTGCGTAAACTTTACTTTTCATATAAATCATATTTTGTTGTGTTATCCCCATGAAGTCTGAGTAGTTTTCTTTATCGTTCTCCTTGTAATAAGAAGCATCATGTGTAGGATTATAATTGTTTAAGATTTCTCTTATTTCATATTTATGATGATTCATTACTTCGTACTTCATTTACAAATTCGATTTGTTCAATTGGTATCTTAGAACTTGTTGTGAATCCATAATGATCCGGAAGGGCTATAAGTTCCTCAACTAGTAAGAATCACATTAATCTGGTGGGTGAGAAGGTAGCCCATTAGTTAGTGTAAATAAATAGAGAGATAACATTTAATAGGCGTAAATTGGTTTTTCTGGTGTGGCAGGCTAGATTCTTACCAATTTGATCTAGAGTTTAGAAACCTATGAGCGATTAATTCTATAGAGGGCACAGTGAGTAATCTGAAGTGAGAGGCTAGAACCAGCATAACCTGAGATTTTAGAACTTAACTCTAAATTAGTCAATGTTCTTTATGCACTCATAAGAGGGTGAGGAATAAGTATGCTCTTATTTGTCACAAAACTACATTTAATCCTTTAAACATTTAATTCATACACTAATTATGTTCTCATTGCAAGGGGAAAAAACTTTCACATGATTTGAACTTTTCTTCATATAACTATTTTAGAATCTTTACTTCTTCTTACATTTGAAAATTGAATTGATAGAAATTAATTTTTCTTTTAAACTTATATCTTGCTGCAATGCTTCCAAATTAATTGTTTGCCATTTAAGTTGAGTTTTCTAAGTCCATAAAATGTGTTTCACCTTTCTTGTGAGATTGATACTGTGATTTTTAAAGAAACTTCATATTACTTGAAATGATACGTGCATTTGCGTGTAATTTATTTATCAAGTTCTAAATTCAATAATATATCAATTGTGCACACTAATCGCTAATATAAATTAGGTCAGTGATCAATCAAATATTAATATCTGAATTATCCAAACGAATATGAAACATGAAGCGAATGATGAACCTCAACTAAACTATCAATTATACTTCGAGTAATGTCGGTTGATGAGTCTGGCGTATGTTTAGGCTTGTACTCACATCATCAGTCTCGGTATGTTTATATCGATTGGTCTATCCACGTTATAGGGCGATGTTTATATTTGTGCATTTTTATCTGGATTGTTGATAGGCTCATCTAAGGATTAAATTTTTTTACCTAAATAAAATAAGCAACTTTCACTTGATCTTTCAAAACAAAATGAATCACAACCAATATAAAAACTGCACAAGTTACTGCATTCACAACTATAGAAATATCATGCATTTTCAAAATTTAGTTTTGCAAGTACAAAACAAGACTAGAAAACAATAAGATTGTGTCAGCATGCTGAGTAAACCGCTGATATATTAAATAGAAAACTAAATATATAAGAACAATCATGTATGTGAAGGATTTCATAGATAGCTGCCATATAGGAAGGAGCACTTGGATTCCTTCTTCTTTTGTTGCTTTATATTATCATTTTGTATAAAGATAGTTATATAAACAAATGCAAGTTAATTATCTCAATTCATACATGGGTAGTGTACCATAATTATGTCATAGGCAATCTAAAAGTTTCAAAATTTATTATGCTATCAATCCAAGTCCATTGTCAGCGGGTCCGATACTGCACATCTATGTAGCACCTGCATTGCTAAAAATGTGACGCAACCGTATCAAACATATATCGAACACTGACACTTCTCCGACACACCCCAATATTCTATGACCATTCTCCAACACTACAAAATATGTCTGATTTTTTTTGCAAGCATGAACACATTCGAGACACAACTCAACACTGCATCGAACGTGTGTTTAAAACGATTTCGAGAAAATTGGACATGGGAATCGAGAGCACCCTATCTCTCGTTATGTTTAAGCTCCCTATAACATTCATCAAAATCGAGCACCGAAACTGCATCTAATATTCATCGAAGCCGAGCATTAATACTTCCCTCTTTGTAATCATAGGATTTTTTTAGTTTTAGTAGATAATTTGGATTTTAAATTGGATGAATTCTTTTGAAACATATTATATCCAATTTTAAAAATTAATTTTTATAAGCATGAGATTTTATAATATAAATTAAATTATGTAGTTAAATTTTATTCTTGCAATATTTGTGTTGTGATATTTTTAATAAAAAATAATGAAAAAATATATATTTCATATTAATAATTAACTAAATATTAAAATGTGTCAATGATGAGCCGTGTCATACTTTTTTTTCATATATGTCACATCTCTATGTCATATCATGTTAATGTCTCGTGTTCATAGTTGCACGGATAGTTCATATGTTACTAAAAGTCAATTGAAGAATCAATTAATTACTCAGATATAGTAAAATAGTTTGTTATTTCAATTAAACTCATCACTTAAAATAATTTATTTGAGTTGGAAATTATGAAAAAATAAATGCAAAACATAATTTTTAGATATGATAAATAGGAGAGTGATGTTCAAGACATGTCTTTACAATTAATTGTCGCGATCCATGTTATTTTCGATCATAATCTGTTTCTAGACTTGATAGAAAATAAATATGCATAAAAACATCAAGGTAGTAAACAAACTAAAGAAAACTGAATCCAAATAGGCCCAAAATACAAAATGCTAAATAATGAAATGCAATGCTTGATCAATCTTATCATGGTTGTCAAACAAATATTTTAATCAGTCATGCTAAATCAAATTATATTTGACCAACATGCCCATCAAGTTATGAATAATGAGTTTATGCTTATAAAAATTCTAAGAATTATTTCACTTTGGGAGGAAATGGAAGTTGAAGACAGGCAAACTAAAATGTTTCTTAAATTTGCCAAAGAGAAGGCACAATCAAATGTACATAGGTATACATAAATATAAATATGCACATACACATATACACATTTCTTCAGAAGAATGGCAACATTAGGCTGCCTCCACAAGAAAAGGCCGCATAGAAATTCTTACATAAGATCACAAAACACTAACTTTATGATGATATTATTTCAGCAACTAGGAAATGACCAATTTTGAAGTTCACATGGAAAAAATGAAAATGAAGGAGACAACTGAGGGTTAACATGAGATATTATTGCGTTCAGACACCGCACGCAAATTTGTGTGCGGTGTCCGCTGGGGACCACTAAAATACATCTTTTTATTTTTTTATTGTTAGAGTGAGACCCACTCTAATTTTTTCACGGTTCTGATCGACACCACATGCAAAATTTATGTGGGGTGTCCGAACGCAATAACTTTTCGTTAACATGACAGACTTAGCGTGCTTCAGCTAATCTTCCATGAAATTCCATTTTAAGCACTTTAAAAGATTTCTGTGGCCATTAAAATCAATCCAGCAGAAGAAATAATGAAAATACCACTTGACATGGAAGATTTGTGTGGCCATTAAACTCAACCCTGCAGAAGAAATAAAGAAAAAACAACTTGACATATCATCATAGCCTTTTCTATTTAGATCCATCTAAATACATCCACCCAAAAATAGTGAAAACAAGCATTTTTATAGACTCTGGGATGCATAAATAGATAAATGTCATTGCAATATGGTCACTTAAAGAAGAAATGCATAGAGGTTTAACAGTCACATACATCTCTTCTCAGCAGGTCCATATTGAACTAAAAGTTTCCAAGGAAAAAAAGATTACACAGTACACTCGACAGACCATCATCCTCTTCAATTTACATTCAACCAAAGACTGAAATTAGCAAATTTACCATTCTACAAATTACATTTTCTGTTTTGAAGCAACCAAATAGAACTTTGAAAGAATTTGAATATCTCCTTGCAAAGCAACCATATCATGTAGGATTATTTCAGCCCCAAATTTAAAAGATCTCGAGACAAATTTGACATTTTTATATGCTCTCTAAAACAACCTCATGTAAACAGTCAAGGGACTATTTTGACACTTCACTCATTTATAATAATTCCCTGCAATACAATCCACTTAATGAAATGCAATTAACAAAACATTAACAGCCACATAACATATCTGCAGGCCCTTGACTCCCATTAGTCTTTAGCTAGGAGAGCCTCATCAAACAGGCCAATTGACCGTTACAATTTTTCGACATGCATTTCAGGAGCCTATAAAACACCAATGTGAATGGGAGCTATTTCTTCCCTGCTCTAGCTAAGAGGCTATGATCGCTTATCTTCAAAATGATGAAAAAATGCGGCAACTTGCATATTCTTCATGCTTATATGACATATACTTTACTTTGATGTCAGTGTTGGAATATACGTGTTAGGATTTGTTGTGAATTTCGATATTTCAATGGAAATATAACAAATGTTGATACAAGGAATATCAATTGTGTAGATGATTTTGTTATCACCTAATAATTCATAGAGAAAATTGTCTAAGAATATTCTAATACAAATTTGTTAGATGGCAAAAACGTTTGTTCAAAATAACACGACATGCGTAAATTACAAGACCTTCTATGTCGAGATGAATAAATAATTTCAGGAGCTGTCTTGTACATAATTCTTATCTATTTACCTACACACCACAGATTTCTCATGTATCTAAATATCTAACACCCCCTCTAAATCACACCAAAAATATCACTAACACTAATTATCTAGTGTAAAAAAAAAAAAAAAACATGTAGATTGTGATGTAATTTAGACACTAAGAAGTTATATAAATAAATATAAAATTTTATGTGTTAAATGCATAAACACATGAGAATTATGTAATCCTCTTTTCATTTAATTCAGAGGATTGTTTGCCCATTCAATGTAAAGAACCGGATAGACCACAAGCAAATGGAGTGAATCTTAGGGGCGTCAATTCAAATTTGTGGGTCTGGCTCGAAACTACATGACCCAAACTCAACCCAATTATTAAACAGGTTAGAAATGCCAACTCAGACACGACCAGCCCCACTTGAAAGCAACTCATATAACTTGTTTAACATAAGGTAGAACAACTGTGCGGGTCGCGTTCGAGTCAATTTTTGATTGTTGGGTCAACTCGAACCCAACTCATAAAGCTAAATGGATTAATATTTTTAACCCGAACCCAGACCAGAAATTATTTGATTCATCTGGAACCCGTATTCTTCAAGTCAAGTTCAAGTTGAGTTAGAGTGTCGGGCAAATTTTACCAAACGCATAAGGTCACAATCTTCTCATAGGAAAAGAGCAACATACTCAAATGCTTGCCCTCTGGCCATATCCGATAGTTTGAGAATAAATAAAATTATATCTTAGGTTGAAGGTCAATTGATGATTCATCATCACTTCCCAAAATGAAGAACAATAACGGGATTCTAAAAATAAAAATAAAGGAAGATTTAGATACATACCCATTGAATTCTTATGCACTTACCCTTCATACGGCTCACCTTGTTTAATGGCTGCCCAACAAAGTAGCATTGCCCAACGAAGACAAGCGCAACACACACAAACAGGAGAGAGAGAAAGAGAGAGAGAGAGAGAGAGAGAGAGAGAGAGCCCATTAAATCTCTGTGGTCGTTAAAATCATTATTGCCAAAGAAATTTAGTAAATAGCAGTTTGAGCCCCCCGCAAAAATTTGTGTGGTCATTAAAATCATTATTGCCAAAGAAAGATAGAAGAATCCTCTTGGCATATCATCATAGCCTCTTCAATTTAGTCCCATCTAAATACATCCAGCCAAATAGTGAAACAAGCTTTTTCTTTTTATTTTTCCTTTTTAAATGGAAACTTACATACATGGCACACAAATGCTATGTATTTAGATATCTCACACCTAGGGCTGTCAAAATGACTCATGATTCACGAAAATGCTCATGTTTAGCTCGTTAATTAGCTCGTGTTCGACTAATTCGCTAAGCAAACGAGTTGAACACAAATAACTTTTTTTGAGCTCGATATATAAACGAGCCGAACACAGACAAAATTGTTTTTATAGTTAATGATTAATATTTTTAAATAATATAATTGACTGCAAGACTACAAAGATTTATAATCAATTAAAATTATAAATTAAAAAATAGAATAAAAATATATTAGATTCTATTTAAATGAACATTTTAATATAAATAATAAGATTTAAATCTTTCCCCTACCCTTAACTTCCTACGGCTACGTGATTAGAGTTGACAAAAAGGATCAATTTTCACGAACAACTCGTGTTCGGCTCACTGAGCAAATGAACAGAACACAAACAAATTTTTTGCGTTCGATATATGAACTAACAAAATACAAAGGATGGTATTTTTTAATAAACTGAACACACGCAGAGTCTAAGCTCGCTCAATATACCCCTACTCACACCTAAACTTTCATATTTACATAAACACTTTGGCACATCACTTATCAACTAGACTTGCCAAAGAAAAAAGATCAAATATTTCTCTTTACATACCATCGGCCTCTTCATTCACATCCACCTAAATACTGAAATCAAGCAAATTTAGCATTTTAAAAATTATGTTCTCTGTTTAGAAGCAATCAAATAGGGCTTGCTGAAGAATTTGTAACAGTCCCCTGCAAAGTAGACTAATTTGACACTTTTATAGACTCTAGGACTAAAATGACATGTAAAATGTCAAAGGACTATTTTGACACTTTTCTCAATTGTAATAACTGCAACCAAATACAATCCTCTTAATGAAATACAATTAACAAAATTTTAACAGCCACATATGTTATCAGCAGACCCTTATCACCACCCATTAAGCTTAGCTAGGAAAGCCCCGTCCGAGTTAATCACATTCACAGAAGAAACGTCAATGTGTCGCTGCTAGAAACACATCAATTGTCAAGAGCTGATAATTTTGTTAGTGTGAATGTATAAATATTTATAGCCTTTTGAAAAGGGAGCAGAACCAAGAGACACACATTCTTTAGAAAGAATTAGTAGTTTATATAGTCTGTTTAATATTCTCAACACATTTAATTTCAATTAATAAAAATATTATAATTATCAAATTTAGTTCAAGATAAGTATAACATATATTTGGATTAAAGCCTATTTTATATTTTTAAAATCTATGTCAAAATTTGATATTATATATACTAGATGTCCAGTATTTAAAAAAAAATTACTTTTTATCAGAATTAAAATAATTATTTTGTATGTAAATTTAATATTATATATATATATATAGAATTGTTTATCTCTTATATTTATTTATCCACTAAACTGAATGCGGGGAGCAGAACCAAGAATATACATAAAACGGAAAGCCGGGAGAATAGCTGATGACGTAACAGCGCTAAACTGAATAGTTGAGGCGGTGGCGGAGATAACGGAGGCCGTTTCGCCAGCGGAGGCGGAGGCGGAGGTGGCACTCCCCTTTTCTCCCGCCCAGTTTAATTCAAACTTCCCCACATTCATCTATAAATAAACGCCTCCTAATCCTAAACCCTCATATCTCACACCCGAAAACAAGAAAAAATAACTAGCTTTTCAATCCCTGTCCACTACTCTCTCCAATGGGCAAGAAGGATAAAATGGCTGCCAAGAAGAACCCAATCTCTCGAGCTCCTTCGGGAAACACAGGTAATTGTCGTCTCATGCAAAATCTCAAAACAGTTAATGTTTGTCTCGTGAAGGAGGCAGCAGATTGTCGGAAAGAGATCGAGCGTCTCCGCATCCAGCTTACTTCACTGGTTGCCGAAGAAGACATTTTTCACGGCATCCAACGTGATGTCTTTGCTCTTGTCGTCTCCTCTAGTCTCCGCGAATCTGCCTCTCGCGCAACGGCGGAGATGGCTGCAGCTTCAAACAGAGAGAAAGATCTAAGGATGAAGATCGAGTCGGTCACTAAGGATATCAACGTTGAGGAAATAGAGCTGCTTGCTCTAACCAAAGAAAAATATGAGAAAGAGAAAACGTTGGCGGATTTAAAAGAAAGAATTGGATCTTTGGAGCAAACCAACGAGCCTGGAAGGCGAAGAAGGAATTTATTTTGCAATCTTGGTGTTGCAGCATCCTTCATAGCTGCTCTGGGGTGACAGTATTGGTAGCTTGTTGCATAGTTTTTAAGAAATAATCTACCCATTAGAGTATGAAGTTTTGTCATTAATTACTAATTTTATTTTTTATTATAATTTGTTAGTATTTATTTGTTATCATTTATCAATGAAAAGAATTTTGTTTATTATATGGGAAAGTGATTTGCAACTTTATTTATATATATATTTTTTGGGTATGCATGTGGTGTAATTAGTCATTAATTAGCAACCTTAATATAACAAGATTAGCTGATTAATTTTACAAACCAAACTGTCCTTTTAATTATGAAGCCAAGAACTCAAAAATAAGTTTCATTTGTTTTTTTAAAATTTTAGCAGATATTTCTCTCAAAATAAATGCTCAGTAAAAAATTCGTGTCAGAGTAAATTTTAAATATATTAAATTTTTTAAAATAAATATTTTATGCAGAAAAATAAATAAATTTTTATTGATTTCATCTTAAAATAAATTCAGTAATTTAATTTGATAATATTAATTTGGACAACCTAATCCAATTCTTGACATTTGAAATATTGATATTTAATGCAAAATAGAAGATTATATTACGTTTCATATTTTTATTTAGAATAAACATTAAATTTGATGAATTTATTTTGAAAGTTTTATAATATATTTTTAAAATCAAAGAGTATGTATTATATAATCTTAAAATAAAATCAACAATTTTACAATATACAATTAAGGGTCGACTCAGACGATCTCGAAAATTCAGGGGTTTTTTTTAATGACAAATTTGATCTTTTATCCCCTAAAATATTAATTCTACCTCTCAAAATATATTGTACCCTTAAATGTGTAAGTTGAGCAGAAAAAATTATT
This sequence comes from Papilionanthe hookeriana x Papilionanthe teres, assembly GCA_022702705.1. NCBI lineage: Eukaryota > Viridiplantae > Streptophyta > Magnoliopsida > Asparagales > Orchidaceae > Papilionanthe > Papilionanthe hookeriana x Papilionanthe teres. Next base: position 46,792,746 of record CM040439.1, on the reverse strand, counting down.
CCATACAGGACAGAAAATGCAAAATTTACGTCTGGAATTTAGTGGGCATGCGCCACATGGCAAATGGGCCCCACTCCACTTTAATACCTTGCAGCGCGCCCACTTACCACATGATAAGTTATCACTGGACTCATGACGTAAATTTATGTATAAAATTTATTTTTGTAGTAGCCGGTGAGACCTCCAACAACATTTTCTTGGCCGCCAAAAAGCTATGACAAAACCGCTGGGCATTTCAGCTACTAACCGCTCTGATGATCGTCAACTTCGGGGTCAGCATGGTCTACTACGGCATGCCTCTCAACCTCGGCAACCTTAGCTCCAATCTCTACCTCAACATCGCTCTCAACGCCCTCACCGAGTTCCCTTCCTCTGTCTTCATCTTCTGCATCCTAACCCACATGAACCGCCGCAGCTCCACCCTCGCTTTCACCAAGGCCAGAAGATTATTCAGCATCGCTTGCGCGGCGATGAGCGACAAAGGTGGGTGGGCTGAAATGGTGACGAAGCTTGCGGCTTTCTTTTTGACGTGCAAGGCATTCAGCTTCGTGTTGATAAGCAGCTTCAAGTTTTTTCCGACGTGCGTGAGGAATTCGGCGATAGCAATGGTGAGGCAGGCGTTAGTGGTAGGAGGGGTGGTTGCGCTGGTGGTCGTGGCGAAGGGGAGGAGGATGGTGATGTCCTTTGGGGTGTTTGGTTTGGCGATTGAATGTTGTGGGATGTTTGTGGCGTGTTTGCCAGAGACGAGGGGGAGGAGGATGAGTGATACTATGGAGGAGGGGTTTAAGGATGGAGGTGATTAATTATAATTATTTGTTGCGGTTATTTAGCCTTCTTTCTTTGTAATATTTATTTTTATTGGTATTTGGATTATAGACTGTCATTTTCTAGCATTGATTTCATCTATATTTTCATTAATTCATACATTAATTAATGTTGTCTGATTATGTTTTTTGTTTTTTGTTTTTGATTGGGCATTTACTAATAGACCACACAATTCTTACTATATATGTACGATTATCTAAGGAATAGATATATACATGCAAGCAACTTAAAACTTTATATATCATGTTTAAAATGCCACTATTATTAATGTTTTATAAGTAAATTATGAGTCTGCTTGGGACAACTACAACTAATTGAATAATATGTGAATAAGTTGATTAAAAATAACCTGCTGAAAAATTAGATACGGTTAAAAAAGTAACCAAATATCACGATCCATGCTATTTTTCTATTTGAATCGGTCAAACCTACCATCATAGTCTGTTTCTAGACTTGATAGAAACATCAAGGTGGTTATTAAACAAAAAAAAAACTAAATTCAAATAGGCCCAAAATACAAAATGCTAAATAATGAAATGCAATGCTTGATCAATCTTATCATGGTTGTCAAACAAATATTTTAATCAGTCATGCTAAATCAAATTATATTTGACCAACATGCCCATCAAGTTTTGAACAATGAGTTTATGCTTATAAAAATTTTAAGAAATATTTCACTCTAGGAGGAATGGAATTTGAAGGCAGCTAACTAAAATGTTTCTTAAATTTGCCAAAGAGAAGGTACAATTGAATGTACATACATATATATAAATATAAATATCCACTAGAGAAGGCCGCCTAGAAATTTTTTCACGATGTCTGTAGGCAATAATTTTTCGTTAACATGACAGGCTTAGTGTGCTTCAGCTAATCTTATATGAAATTCCATTTTAAGCACTTTAAAAGATTTGTGTGACCATTAAAATCAATCCTGCAGAGTGTGGCCGTTAAAATCAATCCTGCAGAAGAAATAAAGAAAAAACCACTTGACATATCATCATAGCCTTTTCTATTTAGATCCATCTAAATACATCCACCCAAATAGTGAAAACAAGCATTTTTATAGACTCTGAGATGCATAAATAGATAAATGTCACTGCAATATGTTCACTTAATGAAGCATTTCATAGAAGTTTAACAGTCACATACATCTCTTCTCAGCAGGTCCATATTGAACTAGACTTTGCCAAGGAAAAAAGATTACACATTATACTTGACAGACCATCAGCCTCTTGAAATTACATCCAACCAAATACTGAAATTAGCAGATTTACCTTTCTAAAAATTACATTTTTCTTTCGAAGTAACCAAATAGGCCCGAAACTGCATGACCCAAACCCAACCCAAATATTAAACGGATTAGAAAGTCCAACTCAAACCCGACCAGGCCCACTTGAAAGCAACCCATATAACTTGTTTAACATAAGGCAGAACAACTATGTGGGTCAAATTCAGAACAAACTTAAGTAGATTTCGAGTCGATGGCAACGTTGCAAGTCTATATGGGTTGCCTGAGAAGCCATAGCCCAGGCCATCCTCAGCAGAAAATTTACATCTTTATTTCAAAATCAATCAATGATTCATCAACGCTTCTTCGATGAAGAATGTAAAAAGAAATCTAAGAAAAATAATAATGGGGCATTTACATACATACCATTGAGTCTCAATATTTAAACTTCACTTGATTCGCTTTATTTAGTAGCAGCCATGCATATCGACAACACTATCTTAATAGTTTCATTACAAGAAAAAAAATCCATCTTAGATACAGAATCAATGATTTAAAAATAAAATGAAAATTGGGGGTTTACTTACATACCACCGAATTCTTATACATTTAAACTTCACATGGTTTATTTTACTTCATGGCAACCTACCAAGTTTATAAAAGTTGCCTGAGAAAATTCCCACCAGACTATCCTTCATATTCTGAGTACAAGAAAAAAAAATCTCTATCGCTGGTTCAATGTCAATCAAATGATTCATCATATCCCTCAACAAGAACAAGAATCAAAATCTAAAAATAAAAAATAAAAAAAAAAATGAAGAATTTACATATATATATACCACAGAATTCTTATGTATTTAAACTTCACGTGGTTCACATTCTTTAATAGCAACCTTCCATGTCTATACAGGCCGCCAAAAGTACTTGCCCTCTTGCCATCTCCGATAGTTTGAGAACAAATAGAAGAGAGAGAGAGAGAGAGAGAGAGAACCCAAACAGAAGAGAGAGAGAACCCAGTAGAATTTAGTAAATACCGTGAGCCCAAATTTAATAAATTTCAAGAGGATTAAAACCTAAAAACTCTTAAATCCTAGGAATGATGGAGACTTGAAATCCCAAATATGTGCACACCAACACTTACAAATTATGTCACTCGGCCATAGCAGGAAAACAAGGGGACAAAAATATGAATGTCAAAAGACAAAGCAGTGTGAAGAATATCTCATCCTGCAGATATCTAAATTTTTTTTTTTTTTTTACACAGCTCAGAGTAGGAGAGTGAACCGGACAAGATCATGACCTTGAAGAGTGTTTGGTAGCATAATGTTAATAGGATTTACGGCTACATTTAATTTAAATCCAGCACTCCAATAAATCCAATTTTCTCTCAGTTCACACGTCCGAGGCTGCACGTATGGTTCATATGTTACCAAAAATCAATTGAAGAATTCATTAAATAAGAAATCGTAAAATGGTTTGTAATTTCAATTAAACAGTTCACTAAAATTAATTTATTTGACTAGAAATTATGAAGTAAATGAAATTTAAAAAGATAATTTTTAGATCTGACAAATAGGAGAGTGACGCTCCAAGACATTGCCTCACTACAATTGAGTAGATTGTGAAGATTAGCAAAGGCAGCTAGAGAGATAGAAGACGAGAAACTCAAATTGATAAAAAATAAATCCTCAAATAACACGGTGGGTAATAAACCAAAGAAAACCAAATCCAAAAATTGCCAAAATACAAAATCCTGAATAAAGCAATGCAATGACTAATCAATTTTCTCCTCGATGTCAAACAAATATCAGGATCAGTTATAATCATTAATTTATCTAAAGAAAGAAAAGATGGCATCATAGGTGACCAACATTCCCATCAAGTTTTTAATAATGATTTTATGCAAATAAAAACTTGAACAATTATTTCACTTATGGAGGAAATGGAAGCCGAAGACAGGCACTCTAAACTGTTCTAGCTAAAGTGTCTCTGAAATTTGCCAGACAAAAGGTACAATCGCATGTACATATGTATATATAAATATAAATATACATATACATATCCAAACATACATATACACAAAATTTCTTCATAATAATGACAAAAGTAGGATGCCTATATAGCAAAAGGCTGCCTACAAATTCTTGCACGAGTAAGGTCGCACAACACTATTATGATGAAGAAATTCATTTGTTAAACAATAAAAAAGTCGACAAAACAAAATATGCAGAAACTGCGAGTAAACGAAATGTTTCAAAAACCAACAAATGGCTAAAATTATTTTGTTTGATGGCCTTGCTCTAACATTTTGAATTACAATGAAATTAATATGGAAAATATGAAAATAAAATAGAGCTGACAATTAACACCACTGGCTGAGAGTTCTTCAGCCAATCTTCCATGAAATTTCGGTTTGAGCCCCGGAAAAAATTTGTGTGGTCATTAAGGTCATTATTGCCAAAGAAACATAGAAGAATCCTCTTGGCATATCATCCTAGCCTCTTCAATTTAGTTCCAACTAAACACATCCAATCAACTAGTGAAACAAGCTTTTTCTTTTTGAAGAAGCATGCATAGCACGCAAATCTTTATGTATTTAGATATTTCACATCTAGGACTGTCAAAACGACTCATTATTCACAAACAGCTCATGTTCAGCTCGTTAATTAGCTTGTGTTTTCGTTCACTAAGCAAACGAGCCGAACACATAATTTTTTTGAGCTCAATACATAAACGGGCCGTACAAGAACAAACAAATCTTTGTTCGTGTTCGGCTCGTTTTGACTCGAAATATATATATATATATATATATATATATATATAATACATTATATATATATATATATATATATATATATATATATATATATATATATATATATATATAATGAGTATTATTTTTAAATAATGTAATTGACTGCAAGGCTACAAAGATTTTCAATTAAAATTATTAATTTTAAAAAATAGAATAAAAAATATTAAATTCTATTTAAATGAATATTTTAATATAAATAATAAGACTTAAATTTTGACTCTACTCTTAACATCTTACAGCTGCGTAACTAGATTTGTCAAAACAGCTCATTGTTCGCAAACAACTCATGTTCGGCTCTAAGCAAATGAGCATAATACAAACAATTTTTTTGTGTTTGATATATGAACAATCAAAATACGAACAACAGTATTTTTTTAATATACTAAACACGAGCCGAGGTTGAGCACGCTCAATCTCAGCTCGTTTATGCCCCTACTCACACCTAAACTTTCATATTTAGATAAGCACTTGGCACAATCTCTATCAACTAGACTTTGCCAAAGAAAAAAAAGATCAAACATTTCTCTGAAAATCAAGCAAATTTAGCATTTTAAAAATTATGCTTTCTGTTTAGAAGCAATCAAATAGGCGTTGCAGAAGAATTTGTAATGGTCTCTAGCAAAGTAAACTAATTTTAAACATTTGTAGACTCTTGGACTAAAATGACATGTAAAATGTCAAACTACTATTTTGACACATTTCTCATTTATAACAACTGCCGCCAAATATAATCCTCTTAATGAAATGCAATTAACAAAACTTTAACAGCCACATATCATATCAGCAGGCCTTTACGACCCATTAAGCTTAGCTAGTAGAGCCCCGTCCGAGTTAAATCACATTCACGCAAGAAATATCAATGTGCTGCCGCTAAAAACACACCAATTGCTAGTTAAAATTTTTCAGACATGCATTGCAGGCCAACTGAAATCGAGCTCACAACACAAATGTAAAATAGCAGCACTAAATAGGTGGCAGTAACAGCTCCTCTGTGCTCAAGTTGTGAGATGATCCCTTCTCATCAAAATGACGAAATAATGTGGCAGCTAAACCTATTCTTCATGCTAATATGAAATACATTGATAAGACCGACACAGGTTTTCACATAAAAATTAGGGCTACAGATATTTTATTTCACGAACACCAAACAAAACAATGCAAATATATAAAGATAAACACCTATGATTCAAGAGGTACGCAATCTCTCCCAATTCCTACAGGAATATGAGATTCCTACAGGAATATGAGAAGTCTCTCCCAAACCCTAAACCAAAAACTCACAATAATAATCTTATGCATAACCCTAAACCTAAACTAATAAGCCCAATTTAAACCAAATAATAATAAATAATAAAAGACTAAATTGCCCTTGGCCAAATGAAAGACAAATTTGCACTGGTGTAACATATACATCCCCTTGATGTCAATGCAGGAATATACGTGTTAGGATTTGTTGTTAATTTTGATATTTAAATGGGAATTTAAGAAACGAAGTTACAAGAAATATTAATTTGTAGATATACATAATTTGAAGGGCATATTTAAACATCAAATGGTTCACCATATTAAATGCAACCATGCATGTCCATACGGATTGCTAGAGAAGCCTCCCACAGGCCTTCTTCAATAATTTCAACACACGGCAAATTTCATCTTTAATTCAAGGTCAATCATTAATTTATCATTGAATCTCTCAACGAAGAAAGAGAAACGAAATCTAAAAATAAAATAATAAAAAGGGAGATTTACATCATACCACCGAATTGTTATATGATTAAACTTCAAATGGTTCACCTTATTTGATGGCAACCTTGCATGTCTATATGTTTTGACAGAGAAACCTCCGCCCAGGCCATCCTCAATAGTTTCAGTGCAAGGAAAAATTCCATCTTTATTTCAAGATCAATCAATGATTCATCATCACTTCCATCAATGAAGAGCAATAAGCAAAATCTTAAAAAAATAAAAGTCAGAGATTTACATACATATCACCGAATTCATAAATAATTAAAACTTCACAGGAAATGAAATCTAAAATTCGAATAAAATCCGGACTATAAATACATACCACAAAGACATTATGTTCTTATTGGATGAGTACATGAGGATGTACCCTAGTGTATATTTTTCATTGATTATATTCTTCTTGTTGATAAGATGAGAGAGAGTTCAAGAAAAAGTTCAATTATGAAGGTCAACTTTAGAGTCTAAAGGCTTTCTTTTGAGTAGATCTAAAACTGAATACATTGAATGTAATTTTAATAGTAGATATAGTTGCAGGGTTGTAACAATGGGTGATCAAATCATTAAAAGGAGTGAGCGCTTTAGATATCTCGGATCTATTGTTCAAAGTAATGGAGATATGAATGGGGATGTTTCTAGTAGAATTCAAGTTGGATGGTTGAAATAAGGAAATGCATCGAGCCTATTGTGTGATAAGATGGTGGTGAGACCTGCAATGCTTTATGGTGCAAAATGTTTGCCTGTAAAAGAGAATTATAAAATTTTGTTTTAAGTGTTGTTGAGATGAGAATGCTCAGATGGATGAGTGCCATTACACTTAGAGATAAAATGCGAAACGAATATATTCGTGGAAGTTTGGAGTAGCTCTAGGCAAACAAGGATTGACATAGGGTCTGTTTGGGGCAGCTGTAGCTTATTAATAATATGCTGATAAGTTGATTAAAAATAATCTGCTGATAAGCCAGGTGCGGTGGCTATTACACAATTTTATTTTTTTTTGGAAAAGCTAGACCGCAGTCAGAAAGCTGTCATCGCACCTAGATAGATGCGGTGTGAAAAAGTTGTTTTCTGCATTTTCAAAACGCATAAGCTGTCAAAACGCAGTTTACCCAAACAAATCAGGTGCGTTTTTAAAACGCCACCCCACCAGATAAGCTGCCCCAAACGGACCCATAATCGCCTTAGATGGTTTAGCCATATTCAACGTCGGCCATCCAATGACCCAATTAGGAGAGAAGATGTTTTAGATATAACTTATGTTAAGAAAGGTAGAGGCAACCTAAAAATACATGGACATTTATATAAAAAATGATCTTAACTTATTAGAACTAAATGAAAATATGACATCCAATAGGTCACAATGGAGAAATAAGATTCATGTAGACTTGCCTATTGTTATGTATTTGCATATATAACGCCCAAACTTTAACATGGTTCACTTTTTTAATGGGAACCTTGCATGTCTCTATGGGCTGGCTAAGAACCCTCTAGCATGTCTATATGGGTTGACTAAGAAGGCTTCCCCCAGCCCATCCTCAATAGACAGTTTCAACGGAAGGAAAAAGCTCCATCTTTATTCCAAAGCCAATCGATCATTCTTCACCACTTCCCTCAATGAAGAACAAGAAACAAGATCTAGAAAAAATAATAGGGGAATTTACAAGCGTAGCACACATTCTTATGCATTTACATATCTCACATTTAAACTTTCACATTTAGCTACATAGCACTTTGGTGCTTTAAAATTCCATCTTTTCAGAGCAAGAAAAAATAACAATGGGGGATTCACATACATACCACTAAATTCTTAAATATTTAAACCTCTACTGGTTTGCCTTATTTAATAGCAGCCTTACATGCCCATGAGTCCATCCTCTAAAGTTTCATTGCAAGAAAAAATTCCATCTTGAGTACAAGATCAATCAATGATTAGACATTGACTCCCTCAACCAAGACCAGGAAAAGGAAATTAAAAATAAAATGAAAATAAAGGATTTACATACATAACAACAAATTCTTATGTATTTTTAAGCTTCACATGGTTCATGCTATATCTGATGGCAGCATAAGCAAGTTGATATGGAGCCACCTTCTCCCCAGACCAACTGAACCGGTCCAGGAAAAACCGGTCTGGACAAATTACCGCACGAGATGGCCGGTTTATGCAGAACGCGATTATCGCGCCAAGGCAGAAGTCTTGAGGCCACTGCTCACCTATAGAAGGAAAGGAATTAAGGGGGATTTGGGATGAAAAAGTTTGGAAAGGATCTAGGGAATATTTGGGGGGAAAAAGTGGGCTAGGGATTGTTCTTATGTGTTGTTTTATGTTGGATGCAGTTTTCTTCTTTTCGTGTGGTGTTCCCAGAGACATTTGGGGCTGTGGGAGAAATAATTTACCTCTCAACAGTACATTATCCTGTATCATCCTTGTTTTCTTTCGATTTTCATAAGGGCAGCCCTCGTTTGAGTTTTCTTCGCCTACTTATTTCGATTTCACTGTCGTTGGCCTGCTGATTTTGATTCTGGAACGTATCACAAGTCTATACGAGTTGGCTGAGAAAAGCCCCACTAGGAAAAATTCCATCCATAGTTCAAGATCAATCAATGATTCATCAACATTTCCCTCAACAAAAAACAAGAAACACAATCTAAAAATAAAAATTAAATATGGAAATTTTACATACAAACCACAGAATCTAATGTATTTAAACTTCACTAGGTTCACCTGATTGAATGGCACCGTAGCATGTCGATACAGCCAACCTGAGAAGCTTCCCAGGATGCCATCCTTAATAGTTCGAGAATAAGGAAAAATTCCAGCTTAAGCTCAAAGAAAAATGATCTTTTGTCATCACTTCCTCAATGTAGAACAAGAACAGAAATCTAAAAATAAAATAAAGAAAGATTTATATATATACCACTGAACTGTTATGCATTTAACTTTCTTATGGCTCTCCTTTTTAATGGCAGTCCAGTATAGTAGGATTTAGAAAATCCTGTAAACCAGGATATAGTACATTTCAACAGGTTTACAATCTAAAACCTGTTATATCCTAGAAACGATTGAATTTAAAATCCCAAACATCTGTTTTCTTGGAACAGAAGCTAATCCTTGCTTAATAGGATACCAAATAACTCTTTATGATCTTCCAATCCACCCTTCGAGTCATAACATGGCTACAGGGGTTACCTAAAAAGTGTGAAGCCCCTCACGACGCCATCCTCGATGCCTTGACCATTTTCGGAAGGACTGTTATGCTACAATCCCCAAAGTTTTGGATCTTCTAAAATCACCCACTTTTTTATTTTTTTTATTTTTTTATTTTTTCTGGGTGGGGGGGGGGCGGCGTGAAACAGTTTTTGTGAATTTACATATCGAACAACCAAATAAATCCAGGTGTGCTATGCAGGATATAAAGTCAAATTTCCCTCTCTATCAATCGAACACAATCGGAGATTTGAAAAAAAAAAACAAAACTATTACAAATTCAAGTGCACCAGAAATTTCGACCATGTCAGAAAAGGGAAAAAAATATGAAGTTCAGGAGTCAGAGAAGAGAATAAAATACATCTCATTATTCTCATCTCGCTGAGCTCTAATAAATTTTGGAATATTTACATACATGCCTAAGATTTTCTGCCCAAATCCTACTAACACTAAATCCAGGAGTAGGGTCAATTTAATGGATTTACGATTTTCAGATTTACTAAATCCTACTTGCAACCAAACCCCTTAAATCTTTCAGGAAGATGGATTCGCGGGATTTATAGGAGCTGAAGTGTGCGAAGGGCTTGGCAGGAATGAAGAGAAATATTATGTAGAGTCAAATCGGAGCAGAGAGGAAAGGGAGATAACAAGGGAGTTTTGGAGATCTTTGTACGCCACAATCACGTCGTCAACTTCCTTCCCAGCTACCCCCATTCATGACTACTGTGAGGTTTCAGGTGCAGGAGGACAATGAAGGGGGAAAGTAGGCGATGGTTTTGAATGAAGCCGGGAGGGGTGAAGTGAGGCAGGCAAGGTTTGCTGATAGAAGAGTTGGGAAGTACGTAGGTTTCTTAAAAATGATGACATTATAGATGTGGTAAATCGTGAAGAGGACCATGAAGATTAGCAAAGGCAACTGGAAAGAGAGAAAACAAGAAACTAAAAGTGATAGAAAAAAATATGCATATAAACAACAAGGTAGTAAATAAACCAAAGAACAGTAAATCCAAACAGTCCCAAAATACAAAATACTAAATAATAAAATGATTTGCTTCTTTAATCATATCATGGATGTCAAACAAAAATATTTTAATCGGTCATAATCATTAGTTTATCAAAAGAAATAAAAGAAAAAATTGCCCATCATGTTTTCAATAATGAGTTTATGCATATAAAACTTTTAACAATTATTTCCTTTTGGAGGAAATAGAAGTTGAAGACAGGCAAGCTAAAGTGTTTCTTAAATTTGACAAAGAGAAGGTACAGTCGTAAGTACATGTGTATATATAAATATAAATATACATACACATAAACACACATATATACATGGCAACAGAAGGTTGCCTTCACAATAAAAGGCCGCCTAGAAATTCTTGCATAAGATCATAAACGAAGTTTATGATGAAATAATTCATTTGTTAGACAATAAAGAAGTCACCAAAACAAAATATGTTGGAACTGAAATAAACTAATTATATCAAAAACTAAGAAATCATAAGTCCTTATGTTGGGGAAAATAGGCTTTGCTCTAACATTTCAAATTAAAATGAAATTAACATGGACAATATGAAAATGAAGGAGACAACTGACAATTAAAGCCAAAGGTTGAGAATGTTCCAGGCTCAGGTCTAACACGAAATTGACCCAACCGGAAACTAGATGACGAAACCCAACCCGAATATTAAACGGGATAGAAATCAAACTCGAACCCATACCAACTTCAACCGGTTAACTTGTGAAAGAGTAACATACGCAAATGATTTTCAAACTTATGAAAGAGATAAAGAGAGAAGAAACTCACCCATCCCCCTAGAAGTTCCATTAACAGGACACTAAGAAACACCCCCAGGGCATTCTCAATGCCTCAAATGTGTGGAAGCAAGAATAGGAGAGAGAGAGAGAGAGAGAGAGAGACTAATAATCTTTTAAATTCAACCTTTCGCTCCTCACATGTCTATATAGGTTATGAGATGTAAAGTGCAAAAGCCAATATGAGAGATCCAAAATAAAACTTTGAACAGAAGCTCACAAAGCAAGAAAACACGCAAAACACCAAATTTAACGTGAAAAAACCAAAAAAAAGGGACAAAATCATGGGGCCACGCCACACCAAGAAATCCACCAATGAAGCAAAAATGAGAGGAATAATACAAATTAGATTACACTCAAGCCTATTCACAATTTGGAAACATTAGAATACTTGCACTTCATTCCTTGCACAAAAGTCTTGAAATCCAACACCAAAAAAATATTGCAGAAAAAATATCTTAACAAGAACATTGGTTTCATAGCACTGTGGTTACAGCATCGAGGCGCTGCAAGAACAATGTAATGGCTCAATGTACAAAAAAAAACTTCAGTCCATCGCCAAGCTTGATTGATGAAATTGAGGGCTCCGAGTTGACAAAGTATCTACACAATCAAGCTCCACTTAAAAATAATTGCCTTAAAGCCTTTCCCCAGGCCATCCTCGATAGTTTGAAAATAATGAAAACTCCCATCTTTAGTTCAAATTCAATCAATGATTCATTATTGTTTCCCTCAAAGAACATGAAATGGAATCTAAAGAAATAAAAAAGGGAGATTTACATACATACCACTGAATTCTTATGTAATTAAACATCACATGGTTCTCCGTCAACAGATATTGCTTGAGAAGCCTACCACAAGGCTCACTCCATAACTTTTAACACAAGAAAAATTTTTATCTTTAGTTGAAGGTCAATCATTGATTCGATATCGCTTCTCTAGCCGAGGAACAAGAAACAATATTAGAAGTAAATAAAAAGGGGCATTTACATGGATACCATTGAATGCTTAAGCATTTAAACATCACATGGTTCTTATTTAATGACAACCTTGCAAGCCTATATGGGTTGCCTCAGAAGCCTCTGCCGAGGCCATCCTCAATAGTTTCAAAGCAAAAAAAGAATTACATCTTTATTTTAAAATCAGTCAATGATTCATTAGCGCTTATCTCAATGAAGAATAAAAAATGAAATCTAAAAAAATAATAATGGGGCATTTACATACACAATAGTGAATTCTTATATTTAAACTTCAATAGGATTCATTTTATTTTGCAGCAGCCATGCATGTCCATAAGGCCATCTCAATAGTTTTGTTACAAGGAAAAATCCATCTTAAATACATAGATTTTCTACGTGGGATAACATAAAAAACACTATTAAAGAAGTAACAAAATATGTACATAGATAATCAAAAGAAAAAGTTTTTATAATAAAAACAACTGGCGGTGGAATAATCAGGCTTAAAATCTAAGAATTTTTGTTATAACATTTGGTTTAAATGTAAAAGCTTAGAGAACTGGAAAAATTAGAAGGTGCCTCGAATGAATTTCAAGAGAACAATTTGTGACGCTAAGAATTCTACTTTAAATTATTTGTATAATAGATTAGATACTAAAGAGGGTGAAAAATATATATATAAACAAGCAAACAAAGAGAAAATAAAAGTAAAGATCTAATTCAAATAAAATAGGAAAGGGAGATTTACGTACAGACCACTTAATTCTTATATTTTTAAACATAACATGGTTCACTTTATTTGATGGCAACCTTGCATGTCTATAAGAGTTGCCTGAGAAACCTCCCCCAGGCCATCCTTTGATAATTTCAACACGAGAAAAAATTCCATCTTTATTTCAAAATCAATAACTCTTTAGTCATAGCTTATTCTCAACATGCCACCAAATTATTATCTATTACATATATATCACCTACTTTAACATGGTTCACTTTATTTAATGGCAGCCCTGCATCTCTATATGGGTTGCTTGAGAAGTTTCTTCCCAGGACATCCTCAAATGTTTTCAGAGCAAAGAAAAATTCCAATTTTATATTAAGATCAATCAATAATTCATCATTGCTTCCCTTAATGAAGAACGAGAAATGAAATATAAGAACAGGGAAATTCACATGCCTAGCCCACAATTCTTATGTATTTACATATCTCACATCTAAACTTTCATATTTACCTACACAAAAAATTGGTCCTTAAAATTCCATACTCAACAGCTTCAGTGCAAGAAAAAATAATGACGGTATTTAGATACAAACGACTGAATTCTAAAATATTTAAAATCACATGATTTGCCTTATTTAACAGCAGCCTCGCATGTCCATGAGGCCATCCTCGATAGTTTCATTACAAGAAAAAATTCCATAAGACTAAGAAATGATTTTTTTTATAAAAAAAATTAAAAAGGGTGCTTTACACACGTAGCACTGAATTCTTATGTATGTAAACTTCACATGGTTCACGTTACTTGATGGCAGTCTAGCATGTCTAATCCGACTTGCCTGAAAAGACTCCACAAGGCTATCCTCGATAGTTTGAGTCCAAGGAAAAATTGCATCTTTGGTTCCAGGTCAACCAATGATTCATCACTGTTTCCCTCAACAAAGAACATAAAACATAACTAAAGGCTCAAGTTCAATAGATAATCTCTAAGACCTCTCTGGCAGCTTACACTCATCTCTCTCTCCTACCTTTCCTCTACAAAACAAGATCTTTATCAAGTTGTATATACTCATGAAAGATACAGGATCCTTCGTCCTAAAAAGATTCAACACATAAATATACATATACATATACATACATACATATATAATCTCTTAACAGAAATCGCTGCAGTAGGATGCCTCTACACAAAAAAACCGCCTTCTTGCAACAGTAAGATCACAAAGCACTAAATTTATAATGAAAAATTCATTTGTTGAACAATAAAGAAGTCAACAAAACAAATAAGCTCGAACAGAGAATAGACAGAATATTTCATGAACTAAGAAATGACTAATTATCATGTTTGAGAAAATTGCCTTGCTCTAAACATTTCAAATTACAATGAAATAAACATGGAAATTATGAAAATGAAATAGAAAACCGATCCCAATGGCCATGCATGCTTCCGCTTATCTTCCATGACATTCCATTTCAAGCTCTTGCAAAACTTTGCGTCGTTGTTAAAGTCCATATTGCCGAAAAAAGAAAAAACAATCCACCTAATTACATCCAACTAAATAATGAAAGCAAGCAGTACTTTTTTTAAATGTGGCCCTCAAAGGATTCTATGATAACTCCCCCCAATGAGTGGCCGACATTTTATGTAGTTTGGAACACGTGTAATGATCCGTAATAAACAGGCTCTAGTTTCTTCAGAGCATCCAATATAATTGAAACAATACAGAGAAGATTAGCGTGGCCCCTCCCCATGGCTGACATGCATAAATAGATAAATGTCACAGTAATATGTCCTCTTAATGAAGCAATCCGCCAAAGTTTACATACATATCTTATAAGCAGGCCCACCATGAACTAAAATTTTCAAAGGAAAAAAGATTAAATAGACAAATCCTGATAAAAACAAAACTTTGCCTTTATATTCTCGACACATTTAATTTCAATTGATATAAATATTAGAATTATCAAGTTTAGCTCCAGATAAGTGTAACAAATATTTGGATTAAAGCAAATTTTATAATTTTAAAATCTATGCTTATCAAATTTTGATATTACATATACTAGATATCGGTATTTTTAAAAAAACTTTACATTTTATTTGAATCAATATGATTATTTTTGTATGTAGAGTTAATTATATATATATAGAATTGTTCATTTCTTATATTTATGTGTTGGAAGTCTAAGGAAAAACTAAATCTGAAAATTCTAACATAATAAATTAATGCTGTAACAATAATCCTATTCAAAAGGTTTTTCTCAAAATTTTCTATGGAATAGAATGTCTTATTTAAGAAAAACAAATTATTATACAATTTATCATTCAAAATACGCAGTTAATTTTCTTTCTTGGGTAAAATGTAAAAGTATTTCTTCTTTATAACGGAAAGCCCGGGGAATAGCTGTTGATGTAACACCGGCTAAACTGAATGTGTTGAGGAGGCCGAAAAGGTTGGCAGTGGCGAAGATAGCGGAGGCGGAGCTTTGAAAGAATTGAATTTTCTTTATTTATTTCGCCGAAAGAACTTAACCTACCTCCCTAATCCATCGCACCTCCCTTTTCCCCACATTCATCTATAAAAAAACCCCTCTTAATCCTACATCCTCGTAGCTCACTTCAGAAAAGAAAAAAAAAAAAAACTTTTAAATCCCCATCCACTACTCTCCCAATGGGCAAGAAGGATAAAATCGCCACCAAGAAGATTTAACCCTTTCAGCATTTACAAAGACTGGTTTTACATAATTTATTAAGCTTCACATGATTCGCCTTTAGGTTAGTGGCAATGTTATGATAGTTCTCAATGCAACAAAAAAAGAAAAAAACCATCTTTGGATCAACGTCAATTCAAGATTTTTCATTCCTTCCCTCAATGAAGACCAAGAAATAAAATCAAAAATAAAATAAAAATAAAGCACACGTACCATTGAATTTATATGTACTGAAACTTCAGAAGTCACCTTATTTACTGGCATCATTGAATATCCATACAGGTTGCCTCAGCAGCATCCTTCTAGCGATCCTCAATAAATTTAGCACAAAGAAAATTTTCATCTTCAATTCAAAATCAATCGATGATTCACCATCACTTCCCTCAATTAAGAGCAAGAAACAAAATATAAAAATAAAATTAGAAAAGAAAATTTACATACAGACCACTTAAGAGTTGCCTGAGAAACCTCCCCCAGGCCATCCTTGATAATTTCAAAATGAGAACAAATTCCACCTTTATTTCAAAGTCAATAACTGATTAGTCATAGATTATTCTCAACATACGACCCACTTCTTATGTATTTACAAATATATCACCTACTTTAACATGGTTCACTTTATTTAATGGCAGCCCTGCATGTCTATATGGGTTGCTTGAGAAGTTTCTTCCAAGGCCATCCTCAAATGTATTCAGTGCAAAAAAAAAATCCAACTTTAAGTTAAGATCAATCAATGATTCATCATTGCTTCCCTTAATAAAGAACAAGAAAGAATTTTTTTAAAAAATAGGGAAATTGACATACCTAGCTCAAAATTCTTATGTATTTACATATCTCACATCTAAACTTCCATATTTACCACAACAACACATTGGTCCTTAAAATTCCACACTCAATAGTTTCAGTGCAAGAAAAATAAGGACGATATTTACATACAAACGACTGAATTCTCAAATATTTAAACTTCACATGATTCGCCTTATTTAATAGCAGCCTCGCATGTCCACAAGGCCATCCCCGATAGCTCCATTAAAAGAAAAAAATTCCATAAGATCAAGAAATAAATTTTAAAAATAAAATGAAAATGGGGGCTTTACACACATAGCATTGAATTCTTATGCATGTAAACTTCACATGGTTCGCTTTACTTGATGGCAGCCTAGTATGTCTAATCCGTTTTGCCTGAAAAGACTCCCACAAGGCTATCCTCGATAGTTTGAGTCTAAGGAAAAATTGCAACTTTGGTTCAGTTCAACAGATGATTCATCACTGTTTCCCTCAATAATGAACATAATATATAATCTAAAATTACGAATAGGAAATGAAAATTTACATGCATACCACAAAATTCTTATGTGTTTAAACTTTCACATGGTTGACATTATTTCATAGCAGCCTTGCATGTCCATAAAGGCTGCCTGAGAAGCTTCTCCCCATGCCATCTGTACAAACCAAAAGTGGCTACACAGACTGGTGAAGACAAAATGACCCTCAGCCCGCATTACAAGCCAATCGGATAGGCAAAGATGGGGCAACTCGGAGCATCAGACGATCGAGCAGAAATCAGACGAGTACTCACGGGCCGAGCACGAAAGTTCGAGTAGGAAATGCTGAGTACGAAAGGCTGAGTAAGGAGGGATGAGTATGAGAACCAACAAAGGTTGAAAACCTCCCCCTATTCACCGAAGTATTCAGCTAGAAGAAGACTCCTTCAAGGCCACAGCTTTGGTGGGGATATGACCAATAAGACAACCACATGTGCCTAAAAGTCTGGGAGTGACATAGGCCTAAATGCTCCATTTTATAAACACCAACTCCTATATAAAAAGATTTACATACATACCACTATATTATTATGCATTAAACTTTCATATGTCATACATTAAAATTATGAGTGAGAGTAATTGAATATAGGTTAAAACGTGATGCAAAGTTTTCTCATAATCAGTTTGGATTTATGTTGGGGAAGTCTACTATGGTTCACCTTATTCACCGACATTCATGCATGTCTGCAAAAGGAACTTAAAAAGCCTCCCTTAGACCATCCTCAATAAAATCAATACAAAGAAAAATGGCTTCAATTCAAACTCAATCGGTGCTTCATCATCACTTCGCTGGATGAAAACGAGAAATAAAATCTAAAAATAAAATAAAAAAGGGAAGGTTTTACATACATACCAATGAATTCTTATATATTTAAACATCACGTAGGTCATTATATTAAATAGCAACCTTGCATGTCTATATGGGTTGCCTGAGAAGCCTCCCCCAGATCATCCTCGATATTTTCAACACAAGCAAAATTTTGAATATTTTTAGGTCAAGGTCAGTTATTGATTCGTCATTGCTTCTCTCAAGAAAAAAAAACAAATGAAATCTAAAATAAAAAAAATGGGAGATTTACATACATACCACTGAATTATGTATTTCAACTTCACAAAAGTTCCCTTTATTTGATAAGAACCATGCATTTCTATACAAGTTGCTTGAAAACCCTCCGGCCATGCCATCCTCAATACTTATAGTACAAGGAAAAATTCTATCTTTATTTCAAGATCAACCACTGATTCATTATCATTTTCGTCAACATACCACTCAATTCCTATGTATTTACACATGTAACACTAACACTTTAGCATAGTTCACTTTATTTAACAGCATTTTGCATTCCTATTTGGGTTGCTTGGAAAGCCTCCGCCGAAGTCATCCTCAACAGTTTCAGTGCAAGGAAAAATTTCATCTTTATTTCAAGACTAATCGATGATTCATCATTGCTTCACTCATTGAAGAACAAGAAAAGAAATCTAAAAAATTCAATCATAAGTACAAGATAAATCAATGACTCTTCATTGCTTCCCTAAACGAAGACCAAAAAACTGAATTTAAAAAAATAATAATGAAAATGGGGTATTGACATACATGCCATCGAATTCTTATGTATAAACCTCACATGATTCATTTTATTTAATGGCAGCCTTGAGAAGACTCCCACCAGGCTATCCTCGATAGCTTGAGTACAAGGAAAATTTCCATCCTTAGTTAAAGGTCAAAAAAGGATTCATCATCATTTCTCTCAATAAAAGAATAAGAAAAATAATCTAAAAAAAATGAAAAACTTATATGCTATATTCTCATAAATGGCAGTCGTGGGCCAAATAAATATGGACGGGCCATATGGGACAAAAAAAAACCATTTTTCTAAATAGCAATTTTCACGTTGGCCAGCCGGGTTAACTTGCCGAACTTATCCCTGAGTATTAGCTGCTATACTTGTTGTCGGGTTGATCAACCAGATTGACCTGTTGAACTCATTTGTCGAGTATTTTTCAGCGAGTATAAGCTATCGGGTATTAACTACCATCAAGTAAAGAATGTATGACATGTCTATTTATTAATCGTTTGACACACATATAATTGTATTCTATTAAAATCTATTAATTTTCTTGTTTTGTAACCCACTGATGGGGAGAAGCCATCTCAAGCCTTATAAATAGAGATGATCTCTCGCCTTAGAGGGGGATCCGATCTCTCTCATTCCTTTTTGAGAACAGGAGATCAACTCTATAAATACAGATTTATTCCTTCCATCCCCTCCCCCCCTCCATCACTTCCTTTACAGGTCTTTCCTAAATCTTATGAGCCTGCAAACAATGTGAGCTTCAACAACATAAAAAAATTTGGCACATACATACCATAGAAGTCAAATGCTTTTAAACTTCACATGTTTCACCATAAATGGCAGACTTGCAAGTCCATATAGAAAGAAAATATTACATCAGGAGTCCAAACATAGTAAACTAAATCCGGACTACAATAGCATTTCGACGGATGTTTTCTTGGCCGGACCACTTTGCGAGATAAAAAAAGAAAAAAAAAATGATTTTTGGTTGCAATCTGAGCCCAGATCGAAGATAGTCTGTAAACAAAAAAAAATTCCATCTTAAGTTCAAGAGCAATTGATGGTTGGTCATCACTTCCCTCGATGAAGAATGAAAACTAGAATCTCAAACTTATATATATATATATATATATATATATATATATATACTATTGAATTATTTAGCATTTAACTTTCTCATGGTTCATCTTCTTTAATGGCAGCCCGGCACAGTAGAATTTAGTAAATCAAGCGAACACAGATTTAATAAATTTTGAGAGGATTAAAAGCAGAAAACTGCGAAATCTTAAGAATGACGGGATTTAAAATCTCATTATACCAAACAACGCTTTATTATCTTCCGATCCAACCTTCAAATCATAACATGGCTGCAACGGGTTGCCTGTTAAGTGCGAAGCTCCCACCAGGCCATCCACGATGCCTTGGCCATTTCATAAAAGTGTTATTCCATCGTCCCCAAAACTTTTGGGCGGCGTTTGGTCTCATTATTTAAACAGAATTTAGGGATGGATTTGATAAATCCTACTTAACGTAAAATCAAGGTGCAGCCCAACAACGACTTGCATCTTCTAAAATACCCTCTCCTTTTTTTTTCTTTTCCCCAAAGAAATCGAGATGAATTATGCAGTATAAAAAGTCAATTTACCATCTCTCTAGATCAAATCATGGAATCAGAGATTCAAAAAGAAAAATCTGTATATATATATATATATATATATATATATATATATATATATATAAAGAGAGAGAGAGAGAGAGAGAGAGAGAGAGATAAGACATTTCAAACTTATCAGAAATTAGGTCTCTCGGCCATGGTGGAGAAGAAAAGGGAAAAAAAATATGAAGGTCAAGAGACAGAGACTAGAATGAAGAAGATCACTTGTCTCAGAGAAGTAGAAGTTTTTGGGAAATTTGCATACCTAGTGCACAATTCTTTTATGTATTTACATATCCAACACCTAAACTTTCATATTTACATACAGAGCAGTTTGCTGAACTCACAGAGCGTCACCACAAGAGATCATGCTCTTGAAGGCTGTTTGGTAGCAAGAATAAAGAAGGATTTACAAAAGATTTACAGCAAAAATGAAAAATTTAAATCCTACAGGATCTTAAATCCCGTTTCACCTCCGTTTTGTCTTGAATCCAGCATTGGGAAGGTGATTTTACAGGATTTAGAGGAGCTGATGCACACGAAGCGGGGTGGCAGGAAAGAAGTGCAATTCGAGGAATAGCCAAGTAGTAGCGGAGTGAAAACGGGAGATAAATGGGAGTTGCGGAGATCTCAGTACGCCGCGATCCCCTTGTTACATTCCTAGCACCAGTCGCGAGTTTACCGCTAGGGTTTCGAGCACGGAAGGAGTAGAACGGGCCGTTCCCACTTCCCACAAATCATAAAAAAGCTATTTCATTCCCAAAAAACGGAAGGGGAAAATAGGCGAGTGAGTTAGACCAGGTTTGGGGCATATCTATGGTCAGACGAGCTTGAGCTAATCTTTGGAGAAATATTAATGTATAGAGTACACAGGTAATTTTGTGCACTTACTAAGATTATTCGGAAAATATTTGGGGTTATGTTAATGTTATTTGGGTTGATATCCCAATAACTTCACAAAACCCTCGAATAACACCAAATAATATATAAATGGAACCACGAAAATTATTGGTAAATTATTGGGGTTTATTGAGAGATTACTGGAGTTAATACTCAAATAACCTCTCAATAATCCTCTAATAATGGGTTTATTAGGAGATTATTTCGGGGCGTATGCATGTAGAACTGCGTGTGTACCCAATACGTAAATAGTTCTTCAATCTTCAATTGGGGCTGTAGCTTGATAAATTTTATTAAGCCCGAGCTCGAACTCGATTTCAAATTTAAATTTACGAATTTGGGTTGGCTTATGAGTGAACTTTTTTATTATAAAAGATAGAAAATGATTTTAATTTAAGTTAAATTTATTATAAGATGATAAATATAATATACCATTAGAAAAAAAAATTAATAAGAAAACACCTAGTGTATAATACAAAATATTATTTTCTAAAAATTTTTAAAAACGCTAACATAAAAAGTTAAATATATTTTGTGTATATTTTATATTAATATTTTTTTGAACGAACTGGCTCACGAGCTAATGAATCGATTCAGGTCTAGCTTGTTAGCACCTCGAGCTCTGTTCATGAGCCGGCTCACGAGCTAATGAATCGATTCAAGGTTGGCTTGAGCTTGGCTTGTTAGCACCTCAACCTCTGTTCACGAGCCGGCTCATGAGTCGGATTGACTCGTTTACACCCCTAGGTATGATTGGGAATTTTTATACAACACTTTTGATTTTAATTTTATTATTTATATTGCCATTTTCAAATTAAGCAAATAATAATTTTTTTTTTCTTTACTTTTTCTTTGAAGGGCAATAAATTTTTTTCTTAGGTACTTTTAGTTGTTATTATAGGATATATATTTGGATTCATATATATCATATAAGAATTATGATGGTTTCAATATAAATTTTTTACTTTTTATAAAATAATCTTAATACAATTTTATTTTAGGGGTATTTGCAAAAATGTCACCCAATTCTTATGTATTCACACATGTAACATCTAAACTTCACTTTTTATATTTATGCCTACTATGACTTTCATATCCAGTCAAAAATACAATCATTTCAATTTTTAGAAAGTTCTAAGGTGGTATATATGTAAAAAAAATGAAATTTATGTGTTAGACGTGTAAAAACATAGGAATTTTTAGTGTTATGCATCCAAATTTTTAGTGCCGTTACACCTTTTAGAATCATTTTGAATTATTTTTTTTTTAAAATCTCATTTTAGAGTTGTATTAATTTGAAGTTCATTTACAATAGCAGGGGTTTCCCGATAAATTTCAGGATTTAATATAATTTTATTTAAATTAATTCTAATTAATCTAATTGATTAATATTTAATTATCAATAAAATCTTATCAAGTTAGTTATAATTATATAAAAGTAGGTGTAATTATTTATAATTCATAAATGTAAATTAAATTACATATTAAAATTAAATTAGTTTGTACATTTTTAATTAATTGTTATATAATCTAATAAATACTCAATCAATGATTAATTAATGAATTAGATTATTACTTGATAAATAATTAGGTTAATAAATTACAAATAATGATTATGTAACTTAACAAATATTTACAGTGTAATATCAAACTTTGGGAGTTAGATATGTAAATGAATAAAAATTGAGTGATTCGTCCTAATATCTGCAACTATATGTATCTAACAGGCTCAGAGTTTTAAGATGGACTGCAAATGATGCCTTCCTTGTGTGCAGTCTATCCAAGGTTGATAATATGTTATTCGAGGCGAGCCTCAAACTCGGGACACCAGGGGCTTACACCACGGCCACCAACAAAAGTGTCAACCAGTTCGCACTATTTGAGGCTCTGGGTTACTTTAATGAATACCAAATTAATAAGAGAATTGTATACTATAAATGTGCAAAACATGATTATGCTATGTTTCACTTGCTCTTCAAGTGAAAAGCCATCTGTCATTCACAATATAATTAAACAATAAATGGATTTCAAAAACTTATATCCAGCCAAGCTTGATTCCAAATTATGATTAATCTGATGCATTGGAACATTATTATGCATGGGTCATGTGAAATCAGCCAAAATCGTGGACTTTATGCCTACCATTGTGGTTAGAGAGGTGTGCATTTAATTGATTTGGACAGCTACGATGAACCAAACCAACTAAAATTCAAAATTGAACCTAATCGAACAAAATTTGGGTTCAAATATTTCGATTTGGTTTTGGTTATACCAAAGTTAACTATATTTTAAATTTATTTGCAAATTTTATATAGATTATGCAAATTTTTATTACATAATTGATAAGAAAAAACAATTTGTTATAAAGCCGAATCAAATTGTTAATAATTCGGATTAGCTTTTTGGTTATAACCAAATAATGCACACCCCATAATTACAGGGGAAAATGATTTCAAACGGATTGGTCTTTTGGGTTTTGGAGATTTTGCAAAGGAAATTTCTATCTATAATCACTGAAAATGAAGTTTGCTCAACAATAGCAGAATACAAATAGCCCTTCTTATCTCAAGAGATAGTTGAACATGAACAATATTAGAACTGCTAGAAGTTCATACCGAACAGTGAAGAAATCAGCTTCAGAAGCAGAAACAAGAGATGAAGCCTTATGTCATTAAAAAGGAGTAAATTATCTTCAAGTTGTCTAAAAGAAACTCAAGATTTCTTTATATTATTGAGCAGAATCGCATGTGCTAGTATCATCGACCGTGCTAATGTTTTGAATCATATCAACTGAAAAGCTTTTGGCAACTTTGATAGCCCAACGAAGTGATCAAAGTTTCAGCTCTAAAATAATACGAAAAAAATGACATGAATTGGACTTGAACTCAAAAAGGCTAAGGAAGAGGAACATTGATCAGAAAACACATTGCCGGTACCTTCATCTCCTACACTTTCCATTGTTGCTGCAGAAAGTTTTCTTCGTTTTGAAACTTGTAGAAGAAGGTTCCAAATACGAAAACGAATTGGACAATAACACTTCCAAAACTACTGAAAAGAATTCAGGAAATTGGGACAGCATACCTTTGATCTGCACGGGCAAAAAGCTAATCCCACAGAATCAATTTTTATAAGGGCATTTACATGCATATTATCCAATTCTTATGCATTTACATATCGACCCAAATCTTTCATAAATCACGTAAAAAATACGATAATTCAAACTTTTAAAAAGTGAAATACATTTTTTCATGCGTAGGAAAGATGGCATGTACGTAAAAATTGAAGATTTGGGTTTAAGATAGGTAAAAACATTGGAAACAAATGGTACGTATGTAAATCTTCCATCTTTTTATGAAAAGGTAGGTCAAGGACCAGAACATGGACACAGTTAAGAATAATAAAAACAAAGTACCCAGCAACAAGATATTTCATGCCTTCAAAAAGAACCTGAAAATTGAAAAAAAATGGTCCTAAGACAAGAAACTGATCCAAATTTAGCTTTGGAAGTACAAAACAAGACAAGAAAATTACAAAAATTTAGCTTTAAAAGCACAGAACAAATCTGATGGATAAAAAATTTGCTAGCAGAAACTACATAACCGGGGTTACCAAGTTTAATTTAATGTGTTTAAATTGCTGAAGAGAAAACTGTCAACATGCTGAGCAAACTGCTGATATATTAACTAGAAAACTAAATATATAAGACGATCATTATCTTAAGGATTTCATAGATAGCTACCATGTAGGAAGGAGCACTTGCATTCCTTCTTCTTTTATTGCTTTATATTATCATTTTGTATAAAGATAGTAATATAAAAAAAATTCATACTACTTGTCTCAATTCATACATCTGTAATGTATCATAATGATAATATAATCATGTCAGGCAATCTATAAGTTTCAAAATTTATTATCCGATCATCTCAAGTCCATTGTCAGCAGGTCCGACACTGCACATATAGTTCATATGTTTTTAAAAGTCAATTGAAGAATTGATTAACTACTCAAAAATAGTAAAATGGTATTGTTATTTCAATTAAAATCATCACTTAAAATAATTTAGTTGAGTTGGAAACTATGAAAAAAATAAATCTAGTTGTCAAACCATAGTATTTAGATCTAATAATTAGGACAGTGATATTCTAAGACAAGTCATTACAATAAATTACATTTGAAAGATAAAGTTTGCAAATAAAGAAGTAAACGATTGTCACGATCCATGCCATTTTTCAATTTGAATCCGTCAAACCGACTGCACATATAGTTCATATGTTTTTAAAAGTCAATTGAAGAATTGATTAACTACTCAAAAATAGTAAAATGGTATTGTCATTTCATTTAAAATCATCACTTAAAATAATTTAGTTGAGTTGGAAACTATGAAAAAAATAAATCTAGTTGCAAACCATAGTATTTAGATCTGATAATTAGGAGAGTGATATTCTAAGACAAGTCATTACAATAAATTACATTTGAAAGATAAAGTTTGCAAATAAAGAAGTAAACGATTGTCAGGATCCATGCCATTTTTCAATTTGAATCCGTCAAACCGGCCAGTCTAGTCCATTTCAAGAAAATGATGACTTGGTAGATGTGGTAGAATGAAGAGGATGGTGAAAATTAGCAATGGCGGCTAGAGAGAGAGAGAAAACTAGAAACTCAAATTGATAGAAAATAAATATGCATAAAACCAACAAGGTAGTAAATAAACCAAAGAAAACTAAATCCAAATAGTCCCAGAATACAAAATGCTAAATAATGAAATGCAATGCTTCATCAGTCTTATCATGTATGTCACACAAATATTTGAATCAGTCATAATCATTAATTTATCACAAGAAACAAAAGACAAAATTATACGTGACCAACATGCCCATCAAGTTCTGAATAATGAGTTTAGGCATAGAAATTTAAACGTTTATTTAACTTTGGAGGAAATGGAAGTTGAAGACAGGCAAGCTAAAATGTTTCTTAAATTTGCCAAAGAGAAGGTACAATCATATGTGCATACGTATATGTAAATATAAATATACATGTACACATACATAAACCATATATACATAATTTCTTCAGAAGAATGGCAACAGAAGGCAGTCTTCACAATAAAAGGCCACCTAGAAATTCTTCAATAGGATCATAAAACACTAAAGGCCTTTGTTTGAGTAAAACTAAAACTGAAAACATGGTATGTAATTTTAGTAGTAGTCGCTCTAGTGACAGTTGTAACTATGGATGTTCAAATTATTAAAACATGTGAACGTTTTAGATATCTCGAGTCTATTGTTCAAAGTGATTGTGGAATAGATGGGGATGTTATTGTAGAATTCAAGTTAGTTGGTTGAAGTGGAGGAGTGCTTTGACCTGTTATGTGATAGAAAAGTACCGCTTAGACTGAAAGAAAATTTTATAAGATGGTGGTGAAGCCTGCAATGCTCTATGGCGTTGAATGTTGGCCTTTAAAAGAGAAGCATAAAACTAAGTTAAGTGTTGCCGAGTGAGAATGCTTAGTGATGAGTGGCTTTACACTTGGAAACAAAATGCAAAATGAATATATCCATGATAGGGTTGGTCTAGCTCCAACGACGGGCAAAATTTGAGAGAGTCTTCTTAAATGGTTTGGTCAGATTAAACTTTGACCATCCGATGATCCGATTTGAAGAGTAGATGTTTTAGATTCGACTTATGTTAAGAAAGCCAGAGGTAGGCCTAGAAAGACTTGGAAATATTGTATAAAATGAACTTAATTTATTAGAATTAAATGAAAATATGATACTCAAGAGAATGCAATGGAGAAAAATGATTCATATAGCCGACCCCACTTACTAGGATAAAGGTTTGTCGTCGTCATCGTCGTCGTTAAACGATAAAGAAGTCACCAAAACAAAATATGTTTGCGAAAATAGCCTTGCTCCAACATTTCAAATTAAAATGAAATTAACATGAAAAATATGAAAATGAAAGAGACAACAGCCAATTAGCACCAAAGGATGAGCACAGTTCAAGCTCGAGTCTGACCAGAAATTGACCCGACCCGAAACTGCATGACCTAAACACAACCTGAATATTAGACGGGTTAGAAAGTCTAACTCAACTCAAGCCCGCCTTCAATCGGTTGACACCAGGCCGACCCATATAATCTGTTTAAAATAAGATATAACAACTACTTAAGTCAAGCAGCAGGTCAATTGGATTGACAGGTCAATTGGATTGACAGGTCAATTGGATTGACAGGTCAACTCGAACCCAATTCATAAAACTAAAAGGGTTAGAATTCCTAAACCATAAACCAACCCGAAAAAATATTAAAGAGAAGTCAAACCGAACCCATATTTTTCTAGTCAGGTTCGGGTTGAGTTGGCGTGAGGTTAATTTTGTGCATCCCCAATAAATCCAGTGTCATACTACCAAATAATATATATGGACAATCTTTCCATAGGGAAAGAGATAAAAGAGAAGAAACTCTCCTACCTCCTTAGAAGTTCAAAACCAAATAATTGTTAACAAGGCACTAAGAAACTCCTAAAGGGAATTCTCAATCTCTCAAAAGTTTGGGAGCAAGAGTAGATGAGAGAGAGATAGAGATAAATATATGTATGTGTGTGTGTGTGTGTGTGTAGAGAGAGAGAGAGAGGAGAAACAATAATAATCTTTTAAATTAAACCTTTGGCTCTTCACAGTAGTGCCTTGGCACCAGCTTCTGGGAACCAAGGCACCAATGCCTCCCAGGTAACCGGAGAAGGTGTGGCCTAAGCGCCACAAATTGGGTGCCAAGGTGCTGGCTAGTTATTGGGCAGTTCTACAGTTGGTTCAGCACAACTTTGGGAGTTAATGGGAGATAGTAGGCAGTTTAAAGGGGGCTCCTGGCCTCTCTAAACCCATGGAAACCCCAAGGAGGCTAAGGAGCCGTAGGTAGATCTAGGTTTTGTAGATTTCACTTTTCTTTAGAGATTAGTGAGGGGTTTTGAGAGAAATCTATAAGGAAATCATTTCAGCATTGCAGGGAGCACTTGGATACATTGTTGGATGGATTTTCATTTATTTTTTGAGGAGAAAAGCTAAGTATCGTGTTACCATTTATCTTGTATTTGTTGTAAACATATATTTAGTGAATTTACTTTGTTAAATGATAATGATATCTATGGTGTTCTTCTTACTTTGTGAGTATATTTCCTTTACCTTTCTCTTATGATGAATAAGTTGACTGAGTAGAATGTTAGGAAACTTACAGAATTGATCTTTAAACTTTAATGCGATGATCTTTCCTTTGGTGCTTTTTTCACTTACCATTCTGGTCAAATGGTTTTGTTAAAATTCATTGTGAACCCATAAAAATTCGGAAGAGCTATGGCATGAACAATTAGGAAGATCACATTGAACTAGTGGGTGAAGGAAGAGTGATCCATAGGACAATGCAAATAAATAGGGTGATAGGTTTTGATGGGTATAACTTAGGGGTTTCTAAGGTTATTAGCAAAAACACTTACCATGTTAAACCAAACTTCTTTACTAACTTGAAAGAGGGTGAACAAGATATAAGCTCCTATTTGTCACTAGCCACATTAGCAATTCATTAGTATTTGATCCTACAGTTCACTTTTGTAATCACAAGGGAAATGTAGCTTTTATATCTTGATATTCACCAAACCAATTGATCTAGTTAGATTTAGCTTTAGACTTAGAGCTATAAATTAGGAGTAGTTCTTAGAAAAATCACATTAATCAACATTTCAAACCAAGACCTTAACGCAGTAACTAGAATTTCTCTTTTGGATTTGTTACCCATTCTCTGTGGGATCGGCAATCAAGACTCAATAGAGCCCTATATTATTAAAATAATACTTATGTTTGCTTGAGAAACCTCGGTGTGTAGAAAAATCTAATTTTATGAATTCAATCAATTTGTTAGGGAGCAAATCAAGTTTTCTAGTGACATTACTAGAACTTACATTATCGCGATAATAGCTGAGGTGGATCAAGTTTCAGGCGCCGTTGCCGGAGAACGGTAGTAAAAAACTTTAGAAGAATTTTAGTTGAATCTATAAGACTTAGATTCGGAAATTTTAATGATATTATATATATTGTTTTAATTATTGTGTGCTATTTAAAAGAGAAAAATCTAAAAAAAAAAAATTTTGAGTGTTTGACGTGCTTTGATATCTATCACATTAGTTAAATCTTTACAATTGAAAAAAAAAAAAATTTTTGAGTGTTTGACGTGCTTGATATCTATCACATTAATTAAATCTTTAAAATTGATTATGTAGTTCAAGAGCTGCAGACCATGAATTCTACGACTCAGAACTAGAGAGAGCCTTTAGGAGGATTAGAAAACAGAAAAGACTTCAAGAATCTGTTGTAGAAATAGTGAATCAACAAATTTACGAAAAATCAATTCATGATTATAATGCTAATAGAACTTGAAAAGGTTATAAGAACCCTACGATGGATGAAATCCACTTAAGTATTCAAACTCCCGCTGTAGAGGCAAATACACTCGAACTTAAGCTTGTTATTATTCAAATTGTGCAAAATAATCAATTTGGAGGATCTCCGTCTGAATATCCTTAACTTACATTTAGCGAGTTTCTTAGAACTTTGCGCCACATTCCACCATAACGGCGTTTCGAACAATGATGTTAGATTTAAACTTTTTCTCTTTTTCGTGAAGGATAGAGCCAAAATGTTGCATAATTCATTACCACCTGGATCGATTAGGACAGAGGAATTTAACCCAAAAATTCCTAGCAAAGTATTTTTCACAATCTAAAATAGCTAAGTTGAGAAACGATATCACGTCATTCTGTTAACATGAAGGTGAATCAATTTATGATGTTTGAAAGAACTTCTAAGAAAAGGGTCCAAATCATGCATTCCTGATTGGCTTACTATTCAAACCTTTTATAACAATTAGTTAGATCTTTAAGAGCGATCATTGACGTTGGAGGTGCGCTTATGTTGAAACCATTTGAGGAGGCTTATTCTCTTAAAGAGGAGATGGCCACAAAAAACTTTCAATGGCCCTCCAAGAGAGTAAACCCCAAGAATGTAATAAATATTCAAGAAGCCAATTTGCTGACTATTTTAACTTCTCAAGTAGCAGCTATTGAGAGAAAGTTAGACCAATACAGAATGATTAAACCTTAAGGACCCCCAGTTATTGAGAAAAATTCATTTGGGCGGTTGATACTAACTCTTTTGAAACTATCCATGTGATAAACAATCGCTCAAACAACCCATATTCCAATTATTACAACCCAGGCTAGAAGAATCATTCCAACTTTAACTGGAATAACAATTCTAGAAGGAACTCATGTGATATTATATTTTTGTGTGTGGTTGTTTACAATTTCAAATATTGAACATTCTCAATCTGCATTAAGTAACGAACAGTTGTCAGTTACAATAGAAAAAAAAATTGATAGTTCTCACAATGTCTCAAGATGTTGAAGTGACTGTTGGAAGTACTAGTACTTAAATGCAAGGTAAGAAAGACGGGAAAAGAAAATTATCTGTTTGAGAATATTTTGTAGATATTAAATCAAATTCTAAGGGGGTTGAAGTATCATTTGTTCAATGCATTTGTTGTGGGGTAAAAATCCTCAAACCAAAGTCAGGTACAACCTCACAGCTTCTTGACATGTTAAGGAATGTGCTAAGATAAAAACAAATAATCAAAAAGTTGACTTCTCAAATAAGAGACAAAAGATGGTAAATTTCTTGTCTTTGGAAGTTCAAGGTGAATCAGAGAATTTTATTTTCGATGATCCTAAAAATTATGATCAGCAACTCATAAGAAAGGTGATAACAAAAATCATAATCATACATGAGTATCCATTTATGATGGTTGAACATCCTTGGTTCAATTTTTGTTGAAAATGCTAAATTCTAACTTTCAAAGTGTTTCAAAAAACACCATAAAAAAATTATATGAAAGTTTGTGTGAGAAAGAAAAATTAAGATCTTATCTTAAAGATATTTATATGGTGTCATGAACTGCAGATTGTTGGACATCTAATCAGACTATAAGATATATCTGCTTAACTGCACACTATATCGATGAAAAATGAAATTTAAAGAATATTATCAACTTTATTGAGTTAGAGCCCCCACATACGGGAACTTACATATGTGATGCTATTTGTGAGTGTTTGTTGGAGTGGAAGCTTCAATATAGTCTCCACATATTTTAGATGATGCAAGTAATGATGATGTAGCAACTAGTTCTTTATAACAAATTTTCTATCACGAAGAAAGTTTTACTTTTGTGAGCATTTATTTCATATGAGATGTTGCGCACATATCCTCAATATAATGGTTTAAGATGAGTTAAATGAAGTTCGTGAAATTATTTAAAATATTAGAGTCAGTTAAGTATCTGAAAAAATATCCTACGATATTACATAAATTTGTAGAAGGGGCAAAACAATTAGGAGTTTCAACTACAAGATCACTATCTATTGATGTTTTTACTAGATGAAACTCAACTTTCAACATGTTGGAGTCCGCATTTATTTATCACAAAGTTTTTCACCACTATGCAATTAGAGATAGTAATGACAAATGGTTTGTTGATTTAGATTTGGTGAAATATGAGAAAATCAAAAAAAAATTTCAGTTTTCAATAATATTATGAAATCATCTTGGACACTTTTTATTCTACCTCAAATATATTTTTACTTGCAGTTATGCATGTTAAGGAGATTTTGATAGAAGAGTCATTCTCAGAAAATGATTTTATGTGAAATATGACTATGTATATGCAAGTTAAATTCAACAAGTATTATGGGAAATGTAATCTTCTGATATCCATTAGTGCAATTTTGGGCCATAGATTGAAACTCAAACTTATTAGTTACATATTCCAGAAGATATATTCACATGATGACGTTAAATTAAATCTTAAAGCAGTTCAAGATGCCTTGTGGGAAATATATGCAGATTATGTTGTAGATTACATATCTTATAGTCGTACATGTAATATTTCAAATAAGGGATCTTCATCTACTGTTGATCTTATGATTTCCTCGACTCATTTTGATGATATGTTTGAATTTCAAGCTTTCGTTGTAGCTTCTAAGTCTGTGGAGTCATCAAAACCTGATTTGCAATTATACCTTGAAGATGAAATATTTGTGTTCAAGAGTGATAACATTGATGTGCTTGATTGGTGGAAGATGAATGCATTAAAGTATCCCCAACTTTCAATTATGGTTCGAGCTATTTTATCAATACATATAAACACGGTTGCTTCAGAATCTGCTTTTAGTGATGGTGGCGGAGTTGGACGATTACAGAAGCAGTTTATCCACTAAGACCGTTAATACATTGATTTTTGCATCAAATTGAATTCGATCTACGCAAAAAAATATAAAGATATTTATGGTAATCATTTTGTTACATATACAGTATTTTAATATTTTTTCTCAATACTAGATATCTATATTTATTTCCATTATTTATTTTCAGCAAGAGATACATGATTATGAAAAACCTTAACATTCAACTACCAGTTATCTGAAGCCAACTTAGCCAACTCTAGTTTATACAAGACCTTCTATAGCTAATAATTTACATTATTACTGTAACTTTGAATTATAGACACTATTTTTTTAGTTCATGTGATTATGTTATCCTTATTGCTAATTTACTATTATTTTCGCATTCAGTTAGAGATACATTTAAACTTTAAATTTTAAAGTTAATATTTCATAACAATATTAATATACATTTTGGATAACTTCCTCTTTTGTCAAATATGCTGATTTTTTCAGATACTTCTTGACCATTCCCATTTGGTAGAGTATTTATGTTTGAGCAGTGATGTTTCCAACATTTTCATTAAAATTCAACCATATTTATAAATGTTTCATGAAATTTATTCATAATATTTGGAAGTGATTTTAATGTATTTTCGTCAGTTAAGTTTTGAGCTTAATTTAATTTTTCATATACTTAATATTATTTGTTTATTTTAAACTTTTTTTTTTTTTTTTTGCTCTTTTGAGCCTTTTTTTGGCTAATTGGGTGTTGTTTATTTTTAACTTTTTTGGCTCTTTTGAGCCTTTTTGGCCTTTTAGGTTCGTTGTTGTAGTTTAGTGGTAAGAATTTCACGTTGTGGCCGTGAAGACCTGGGCTTGAATCCCAGCAGTCACAGTTTTCGTAAATTAACACTGTCGTTGACGGTCCCAAGCCCGGATATGAAAAGTGGAGGGTTGTGTTAGCTAGTCGACAGCTAGCGTAAAACTTGTCAAAAAAAATCATGACATGAATCTTTTTTATCATTGTGTAAGTGCTAGGGCGTCCCCAGAAGCGACGCGTCGTATAGCTCGAATACGATGGAAAGTGTGCGAGGCCACTGCATCGACGCCGGGTGTAGTGTCAAATAAGCAAGGGTTCCCACATTATGGACGGATGCGGGTAACGAAGTTAGTCCATGATATTAGTATTAGGATAGGATCTTAGAATATAGGTACTCTCAATGGTAAATTAATGGAATTGGTTGATCTTATGATTCATAGAAAGATAAATATCTTATATATTCAAGAAACCAAATGGGTTGGAGAAAAAGCTAAGGAGATTGATAACTTAGGTTTTAAACTATGGTATTACGGTAAGAGTCGTACTAGAAATGGTGTAGGTGTAATTATAGATAAAAGTTTGAAACATAATGTTGTTAAAATTAATAGAGTTGGAGATAGAATTATAGCGACTTAAGATTGTTATTGATACTTATGATTTTTAATATTATAAGTCTTTATGCTTTCCTCAAGTTGGTTTAGATATAGGCTCTAAAGATAAATTCTGGAATGATTTAGAAGACTTAATACATTTGATACCTCTTGAAGAAAAAAATTTTATTGGAGATTTAAATAGACATCTCGGTAGTGGTAGAAGATTTTAGAAATATTCATGGTGGCTACGGTTATTGAGCGATTAATGAAGAAAGTAGAGTCATTTTAGATTTTGCTTTAGCGTATGATCTGATTATTACTAATATTTTATTCAAGAAAAGAGATGAGCATCTTATTACTTATAAGAATGGATCTAATAAAACACAAATTGATTATTTTCTTATGAGAAGAGATCGTCGAGATTGTAAGGATTGTAAAGTCATTCCAAGTGAGGTTTTAAGTATCCAACATCGATTATTAGTTCTAGATTTTAAGATGAAGAGTTGTAAAATAAAGAATACTTAGGATTCGATATCGTAGAATTAGATGAGGGCACTGAAAGACACAAATAAAATTATTTTTATGAGTAAAATTCAAGATTTAAACATTTGGGATGGGGATGTCCATGAAAACGCTAATGTTATGTGGGAAAAATTAACTAATACTATTAGACAAGTGGCTAAAGATGTACTTGGAGAATCAAAAAGAAAAAATTTCTATAAATAAAAATAGTTGGTGGTGGAATAATAACGTGCAAGAAATGATAAAATATAAGAAATTATGTTATAAAAATTGGTTTAAATGTAAAAGCGTAGAAGCGGGAAAAATATAAAACGGCCCGCAGGGAATCTAAAGGAATAATATGTGACGCTAAAAATTCTGCTTTTAGTGACCTTTATAACATGTTAGATACTAAGGAGGGTGAAAAATATATGTATAAACTAGTCAAACAAAGAGAAAAGAAAAGTAAAGATTTAAAAATAAAATGAAATAAAATATAAAAAATTAAACATTAAAAATGAAAATTTTACATACTACATTTTCATAAATGACATTCATTGGCCCGGGGACATATGGACCGACCATATGGGCCTAAAAATCCCACTTTTCATTTAATATTCTTGTTTTGTAACCCAATGGGGTGGGGAGAAGCCATCTCAAGCCTTATAAATAGAGATGACCTCCCGCCTTAGATGGGGATTTGATCTCTCTCATTCTTTTCTGAGAACAAAAGATAATACATATTTATTCCTTCCCTTTCACCCCTTCTATCACTTCCTTTATAGATTTTTCATAAATTGTATGAGCCCGCAAACAATATAGGATTCAACATCCAAAAAGGATTCAGCACATTCCAGAGAATTCACACGTATTTAAACTTCACATGGTTCACCTTATTTGATGGCAGACTTGCATGTCCATATACAATGCCTGAGAAGCTTGCCCCCATGTCATCCTCAATGGGTTGAGAACAAAGAAAAATTCCAATTAAAGCTCAAGGTTAGTTGATGGTTCATCATCACTTCGCTCGATGAAAATAACAAGAGAGAATCTAAAAACCAAATAAAGGTTTACTTATGGTTTTAAGAGCTAAAAATTGTTGAATCCTAGGACATGGGATTTAAAATCCCAAAAAATACCAAATAAAGCTTAAGTATATTCTGATCCACCCTTCAAATCATAACATGGTACGCAACGGGTCCCCTGTGAAGTGTGAAGTGTAAGAAATTCATGTGTGAACTTTATGACACAAATTTCAAAGATACATAATAGCCAAGATCTTTTAAATTCGTAATTTTTACATATCTATAATAAAGTAACTCATACTCGTATTCATGACGAAGAAATTTGATCTTGAAGAAAATTGATCCCGAAGAGATGGAGTTCTCTCTCTAATCCCTTAAAACTTTTCGTACTTTCGATGGAGAGAAATGTACGTGGTGTGTTGGGTAGAGAGAGGACCCATTCTCACTTTCATGCTCTATTTAACCACCATCCATCAGGGGTTACTTAACCAATAGGATTTATGACAATTAAATAAATTAATTGATTTTTATTATTAAAATCAATGACATAAGTTAATGAACTCTATATTCATTTAGGGGTTACATGAGTTAACGAATAAATATCATAAGTTATCATAAGTTATGACATAAATAACATAAGTTTTCATGAGTTATAAAAATGAATAAGCTTAAGTTTATCATTTATTATGACATAAGTTATGAGTTAAGAAAATAAATTACTTAAGTTATCATCGATTATAAAAATAAATAACTTTTATTATAACATAAGTTAAGAGTTAAGAAAATAAAGAACTTATGTTATTATGAGTTCTAAAATAAATGACATAAATTATTGATAAATTATTAAAATGAATATGAGTCACAAAATAAAAATTTAACGTTCTCCCACTTAGCTCACTTAATTTTAATAAGTACGTAACATACTGCATAAAATGTAAAATAAATCCTTGCTTTATATTGGTTAAATCATAAATTATTTAATAAGTACGGAATTAATATGAATCATGGCGGTTGTGCATCGATTTATCGACACGATCCTTGCCATGTATCACAATATCAATTACATACTTAGCATAATGAGAATTAACATCACTAGTCCCATAATGTCTATTGAAGACAAATCTTGTTGAACATCAAGCAAAATAAAGTGTACTACTAACGATAAAAACAAGATTTATAAATATCGAAACAAGAAAAATTGAGCTCAATGTGTCGAAATACGAAAAGCATAAAACTAATAAAGGGTTTTGGTAATGCCCATTCTCACAACATGTTCGTTAAATGTCTTCGTGGCAACCCTTTCGTTAAAGAATCTGCTATCATGAGATTAGTGCTAATATGCTCGATTGACACCGCTTGTTCGAACTTCTTCCTTAACTGGCAAGATATTTTAATTCCATGTGTTTAAGCACCTCTGGAATACTTGTCGTTTTGGAAAAGAAGACTGCTACTGGAGTTATCACGATAAATTTTCAATGGCTTGGCAATACTGTCGACAATTCCAAGTCCCGAAATAAAATTCCGTAGCCATAAACCCCGAATTGTAGCTTCAAAGCAAGCCACAAATTCAGCTTTCCATAGTGGAAGCAGTTATGATAGTCGCTCGCACTTTTCCATGAGATTGCTCCTTCGACGAAAAGGAATAGATAGCCAAATGTTGATTTTCTAGTATCAACACATCCAAGAAAATCCGAATCTGAATATCCTATCACTTCGAGATCTTTAGATCTTATATAAGTGAGCATGTGATCCTTCGTTCCGTAGATACCTCAAAACTTTCTTTGCAGCTTTCCAATGATCTATTCCCGGATTACTTTGATACTCGCCCAAGATCCCGACAACAAAGCTAATGTCCAGTGCGGTACAAGTCCGAGCATACATTAAGCTTCCAACAATAGATGCATAAGGAATTTCTTCCATTTGTTTGCGTTCCAAATCATTCTTTGGACAATCGCATAAAGTCGAATTTATCTCCTTTTGAATTGGAGCAACACTTGTTGAACACCCTTCCATATTGAATCTCTTAAGAACTCTTTCGATATACGTTTTACGAGACAACCCTAACAATCCTCGTGATCTATCACGAAATATTTCAATTCCAATCACATAGGATGCTTCACTCATATCTTTCATTTCAAAGTTCTGAGAGAAAATTCTTGGTTTCATATAATAAAACAAGATAATTAGTAGCTAGCAAGATGTCATCAACATACATAATGAGAAATATGATCTTGCTCCCACTGATCTTTAGATATATACACCGATCAACAGTGTTTTCTTTAAATCCAAAGGATGTAATGGTATCATTGAACTTAAGATACCATTGTCGGGAAGCTTGCTTAAGTCCAGTATATTGATTTCTTAAGTTTACACACCATGTGTTCTTTTCCTTCAACCGAAAATCCTTCGAGTTGACTCATGTAGACCTCTTCATCTAAATTCCCATTCAGAAAGGCTGTTTTCACAACCATTTGGTGTAACTCAAAATCAAAATGAGCTACTAGTGTCATGATAATTCTAAATGAATCTTTCTTAGAAACCGGAGAAAATGTTTCTTTATAGTCGATGTCATCTTTCACGAGTGAAACCTTTGCAACAAGTACGGCTTTATATCGTTCAATATTGTCATTCGAATCGCGCTTAGTCTTAAAGACCCATTTACACCCGACTCTTTTACAACCTTCAGGTAATTCAACGATATCCCAGACTTTGTTGTGTTCCATTGATTTCAACTCATCTTTCATTGCATCTAACCATTTAGAAGAATTTGCACTTTCTAGGGCTTGTGAAAATGAAACTAGATATTCATTGACTCCTAAGTCAAATTCAGACTCATGTAGATAAACCACATAATCGTCAGAAATAGCGGATCGTTTTTGTCTTTGAGATTTTCTAGGTGCTACTTCATGTGGTTCATTTACTGCAGGTTCATTAGTGAAAGTTTCATTGTGGGGTGTTTGATCATTTATTTGTTGTTTTTCTAAGTTGTCAAACTACTCAACAATTGTAGGAATAACAAGTTGAGAAGAAATTTTGGGTAAAGGAACTTGAACCCTAATTTCTTGGATCTCCACTTTACGTGGTTCCAAACTCCCACTAACTTCACCATTTTCGATGAACTTGGCATTTCCGACTTCAATGATTCTCGTACTATGGTCGGGACGATAAAATCTATACCCTTTAGATTTTTCTGGATAACCAATAAAATAACCACTGATTGTTCTTGAGTCCAATTTCTTTTCATGTGGATTATATATCCTTATTTCTGTCGGACAACCCCAAACACGGAGGTGCCTTAAACTAGGTTTTCTTCCATCCATAGTTCAAAAGGAGTCTTTAAAGCCGCCTTACTAGGAATCTCCGTTTAACAAATAGGCGACGATCTTTAAGGCATGCATCCACGATGATGAGGGTAAAGAAGAATTACTCGTCATACTCCTAACCATCTCTATTAGAGTACGGTTTCGTCTTTCTGCAACACCATTTTGTTGTGGTGTGTGCGGCATAGCTGTATCGAGCACATATGCCATTAGTTTGAAGGAATTTAGCAAATGGACCTGGACATCGACCGGATTCATTGTAACTTCCGTAATATTCACCCCCTCTATCGACCACGATAATTTTCACTTTCTCGTCTAATTGTCTCTCAACCTCGATTATATACACCTTCGAGCGCATCTATAGCTGAGATTTTTGATGCGATAAATAGACATAACCATAACGTGAAAAATCATCAATAAAGGTGATAAAATATTTTTCTCCACCAAAAGATGGAACATCAAAAGGTCCACAAATATCGGTGTGCATAATTTCGAGGAGTCGTGTGCTTCTTGTGGCGGCTTTCTTAAGTATGTGGTTTGTGTGCTTTCCTTTAATACAATCCACACAGAAGGCCAAGATCGATAAAATCTAATATATTAAGAATTTCATTTTTTACTAATCTTTCAATTCTTTCTTTAGATATATGACCCAAACGTTTATGCCACAAATAAGTTTGAATTTTCATTCATAAAACCACGTTTAGTACCAATATTATGATGCAAAGTTATCGAGTCTCAGTGAAAAGGTTATCGAGTTTAAGCTTATATAGGCAATCATCACAGATAATACCGTAACCTATGAGATGATTGTGTTTAAGTAAGCCGAAACAACCGCTTCTAAATTTAAAGGAGTATCCAATAGAATCGAGTTTAGACAATGAAATTAAATTACGAGAAACGAAGGGACATAAAGTGTTTGGAAAAGGTCTAAATGATGTCCAAGTATCTAAAATTAACCTAGGTAGGTTCCAATGGCTTAACTCGGTGCTTTGACTCGGTTTCCATGAAGACAAACTTTTCATTCGAGTTTATGATTTGGGTTGTAAGGAATCCTCGCATCGTATTAGAAACATGAGTGGTACAACCAGAATCAATCCACTAGAGTATTATAGAAACTTCGCTAAATTTGATTCGAAACATACATGAAACACAATGAGTTTACCTTTCTTTTCGAACCGATCTTTGCGTTTTGACACTCATTTTGATAGTGTCAGAGCTTTCTGCAAAAGTGACACTTAATTCCTTTATGTTCCTCTTTGTGAATCGGGACTGAAGACACATTAACCTTTAGTGGTCTTTGCTTGCCCTTTCCATTCTTCTTTCCGGGTTTCTTTACTGACTCTTCTTTAGTGACCCATGAGATTAATGGAGTGATTTGCTCCTTTCTTAAGCCTTGCTTCCTCTTGAATGAGCATACATTGTAGTTCATTCACATTCCACTTATCTTTCATGGTGTTATAGTTCATGTGGAATGGACCATACTACGATGGCGAGGAGTTAATGATAAATTGCACGAGGAAATTTTCATTCAATTCCATTCCTGAGGTCTTAAGTCTTGCTACTTATGTTCGTCATTTCAACGACATGCTCATGCATAGTACGAGAACCATCAAATTTCATGTTGGTTAACGTACTCAATAGTGTCCCAGCAAGTGACTTATTAGCAGAGTCAGATTGAGAACAATTCTTAGCAAATTTCATAAATTCCTCAAGACTTTTAGTGTTAGAAAATGTGCTCTTAATGTTGTTTCTTACGATCATTCGCATAAACATCAAGCTCAATCTGTTCGATTTTTCCCAAGCTTTATAGAAAGATACTTGCTCAGCATTACTAGAATTAGTAAGAGCGAGGGGTTTCTCGATCGTGAGTACCAAATCAAGATCCAGAACACCAAGGTGAAGCCGACTTGCTCACGCCTATTCGGAGAAATTAAGCCCATTGAATGTTTGAACGGATGTAGCTTGCGAATGAAGAGAAACGAGGAGTAGTTATCGCAAATGAATAAAACATGCTTAGTACATTAATGCTTTGAACATTAAACTTACATAGATATTCATATGAAATCGATTAAAATAATAATTGTAATAATAATAGTGTATTGAAATCTCCTTTGGGTGATATAACAATACACGATAATAAACATAATTGATGCTTAACTTAAATTTAATAATTGATAATTGTTTATACTCAAATTAGATATGTTTATTATCTTTGGATATATAAACATATCTTAACTAAGTATATAAATATATTAAAATTATATTCAAAGATTATAAAACAAATGATCAACCTTTGAGCGATCCAGAAATATTTTATAATCAATGATTTTTAATATTTTCGTGATAAAATACTAAATTATTTCATAATAAACATCACGAACTTATGAGTAATTGAATTTATTTAATGACGTCTATTAAACTTACTTAATTTGGTCACTTTGGTGACTAACAAATTAAACATAACATCGACATCAAATAAATAATAAATTCAATCATATCAATTTACTTTAGTAGTCTAATTCAAGATCTAATTCGCAATGGAAATTTAATATAATTAACATAAATAAAATTATATGAAAAATCATAAATTTAGTAATCGATGCTCGATACTACATGTAAGAAATTCGTATGTGAAGCTTTATGACACAAATTTCAGAATACATAATAAGCCAAGATCTTTTAAATTCGTGATTTTTACATATCTATAATAAAGTAACTCATACTCGTATTCATCGACGAAGAAATTTGATCTTGAAGAAAATTGATCCCGAAGAGATGGAGCTTCTCTCTCTAATCCCTTAAAACTTTCGTACTTTCCGATTGAGAGAAATGTACGTGGTGTGTTGGGTAGAGAGGACCCATTCTCACTTTCATGTTCTATTTAACCACCATCCATCGAGGAGTTATTAACCAATAGGATTTATGACAATTAAATAAATTAATTGATTTTTATTATTAAAATCAATGACATAAGTTAATGAACCTCTATTCATTTAGGGGTTACATGAGTTAACAAATAAATATCATAAGTTATCATAAGTTATGACATAAATAACATAAGTTTTCATGAGTTATAAAAATGAATAACTTAAGTTATCATTTATTATGACATAAGTTATGAGTTAAGAAAATAAAGAACTTATGTTATTATGAGTTCTAAAATAAATGACATAAATTATTGATAAATTATTAAAATAAATGTGAGTCGCAAAATAAAAATTTAACATGAAGACCCTCATCAGGCCATCCTGATGCATTGGCAATTTGAAATAAGAGTTATGCTAAACTCCCTAAAATCTTTAGATCTTCTAAAATATCCTCTTTTTTTATCTTCACCAAATAAATCAAGGTGCATTTTGCAGGATAAAAAGTCCATTTTCCCACCCTCTTGATGGATCCAAAAAAAAATTTTTTTGCCATTTCAGAAATTAGGTCTCTCTGCACAAATTTCTTTATGTATTTACATATCTAACACCCAAACTTTCACATTTACATACATAGCACTTTGCACAACTCACAGAGTGGACCAGAAGAGATTATGCTCTCAAAGGCAGTTTGGTAACAAGAATTAAGCAGGATTTATAAATGATTTGAACAAAATCCTGCCAAACAGAAAAAATGAAAACAAGCCTACAGGATCTTAAATCCCATTTCACTTTCATTTTCATCTTAAATACCGGATTAGGAAATTCCGTTGGAAGATGTATTTACGGAAATTATAAAGCTTAACGACCACATACATCTCTTAGGATTTATAAAGGTTACCGGAGAAGCCTTCCACCAAACCATGCTCAATAATTTAAAAACAACGAAAAATCCCATCTTTAGCTTAAGTTCAATCAATGATTGTAATTGCTTCCTTCAAAGAACAAGAAATGTAATCTAATTAAATAAAAAAGGGAACATATAGGGCCTGTCTGGCGACTATTTTAGAGCAGAATTTAAGCTGGATTTAACTGAAATCTTGCCAGATGGTCATTATGGACAAAATAAAGCCTCTGATTTAATAAATCCAGAATTCACAGATTTCAGCCTTAAATCCCATATTTACCAAATCCCGTTAATCGATGGATTTTGTAAATCGCTTGAAAAAAAAATAAGCGACGTTACCTTCCTCAATGATTTCGGATAGGAGAGTGGGAGGAGGTGAAAAATGGGAGTTTTGGGTCTCTGCAAGTTGTAATCCCATCGTTGCCAGCATTGCGAGAGTTTGGTCACGAAGGTGATGGTTTTGGATGAAATGAAGAGAAGGGGAGGGACATGCGAGGATTTCGGGGGAAGAGGAATGAAACAGGCAAGGGTTCCCACATATTAAGTGTATTAATTTAACTTTATTTAAGTTAATTGTTTTAATTTTCTTATATTTTAGTTAGTCTTATTAATTTAATTGATTAATAATTTAGTTAATTAAATATTATCAAATTAATTATAATTTAAATAAATTTATGCTTATTATTTAAGTATG
This sequence comes from Papilionanthe hookeriana x Papilionanthe teres, assembly GCA_022702705.1. Taxonomy (NCBI): domain Eukaryota; kingdom Viridiplantae; phylum Streptophyta; class Magnoliopsida; order Asparagales; family Orchidaceae; genus Papilionanthe; species Papilionanthe hookeriana x Papilionanthe teres. Next base: position 46,749,300 of record CM040439.1, on the reverse strand, counting down.
AATTAGCAAATATATAAATATTAATTTTATTCATTCAAAAAACTTTTAAGTAACTATTAATTACTATAATTAATAGCTAATTAACTACTCTTTTATAAATGTTATACTTCTGTTTAATAATTAATTTGATAAAATTTTTATTAATATTTTATTAGTTTAAGTAAATATATAATTATTAATTATCATAACTTGTAAATTGTGACTATTTTAAAATGATTTAAGAACATTCCAATTTATAGGATTTACTAAATATTACTTGACTTGTCATAATAGATTTTTAAATTCTGACAGAAATTGTCAAATAATTTCACTGGGTTTAACAGGACTTACTAAATACATTGTCACAGTTTTTTGGGATTTAACCCTTTCAGCATTTACAAAGTCCGGATTTACATAAGTCACTAAACTTCACATGATTCGCCTTTCAATGCAACAAAAAAAAAAAAAGAGAAAAAAGCCATCTTTGGATCAACGTCAATTCATGATTTTTCATTGCTTCCCTCAATGAAGACCAAGAAATAAAATCTAAAATAAAATAAAATAAAGCACACGTACCATTGAATTCATATGTATTGAAACTTCATGAGTCACCTTATTTATTGGCATCATTGAATGTCCACACAGGTTGCCTAAGCAGCATCCTTCAAGCCATCCTCAATAATTTTATTACAAAGGAAATTTTCATCTTCAATTCAAAATCAATCTATGATTCACCATCACTTCCCTCAATTAAGAACAAGAAACAAAATCTAAATGTAAAATAAGAAAGGGAGATTTACATACAGACCACTTAATTCTTATATTTTTAAACATAACATGGTTCACCTTATTATGTCTATAAGAGTTGCCTGAGAGGCCTCCCCCGGGCCATCCTTGATAATTTCAACACGAGGAAAAATTCCATCTTTATTTCAAAATCAATAACTGATTAGTCATAGCTTATTCTCAACATTCCACCTAATTCTTATTTATTTACATATATACCACCACCAACTTTAACGTGGTTCACTTTATTTAATGGCAGCCCTGCATGTCTATATGGGTTGCTTGAGAAGTTTCTTACCAGGCCACCCTCAAATGTTTTCAGTGCAAAAAAAAATTCCAATTTTATGTTAAGATCAATCAATGATTCATCATTGCTTCCCCTAAATGAAGAACAAGAAATGAAATCTAAGAAAAATAGGGAAATTAACCTGCCTAGCACACAATTCTTATTTATTTACATATCTCACATCTAAACTTTCATATTTACCTATACAACACAGTGGTCCTTAAAATTTCATACTCAAATAGTTTCAGTTCAAGAAAAAATAACGGTATTTACATACAAACGATTGGATTCTCAAATATTTAAACTTCACATGATTTGCCTTATTAATAGCAGCCTCGCATGTCCACAAGGCCATCCTCGATAGTTTCATTACAAGAAAAAATTCCATAATAGAAAAAATTCCATAAGACCAAGAAAGGAATGTTTTTAAAAAAAAATGAAAAAGGGTACTTTACACACATAGCACTGAATTCTTATGTATGTAAACTTCACATGGTTCACGTTACTTGATGGCAGCCTAGCATGTCTAATCCTACTTGCCAGAAAAGACTCCCACAAGGCTATCCTCGATAGTTTGATTCCAAGGAAATTTTGCATCTTTGGTTCAAGGTCAAGCAATGATTCATCACTGTTTCCCTCCACAAAGAACATAAAACATATCTAGAGGCTTTAGTTCAATAGATAATCTCTAAGACCACTCTTGCAGCTTACACCCATCTCTCTCTCCTACCTTTCCTCTACAAAACAGGATTTTTATCAAGGTGTATATACTCATGAAAGATGCGGGATCCTACATCCTAAAAAGATTCAACACATAAATATACATATACACATACAAAATACATATATAATCTCTTAACAGGAATCGCTACAGTAGGATGCCTCTACACAAAAAGCCGCCTTCTTGCAACATTAGGATCACAAAACACTAAATTTATAATGAAAAAATCATTTGTTGAACAATAAAGAAGTCAACAAAACAAAATAAGCTCGAACAGAGAATAGACAGAATATTTCAAGAACTAAGAAATGACTAATTATTATGTTCAAGAAAATTGCCTTGCTCTTAACATTTCAAATTACAATGAAATAAACATGGAAAATATGAAAATGAAATAGAAAACTGACAATCAACACCAATGGCTATGCATGCTTTTACTTATCTTCCATGACATTCCAATTCAAGCTCTAGCCAAACTTTATGTCACTGTTCATGTCGATATTGCCGAAAAAAGAATGAACAATCCACCTAATTACATCCAACCAAATAATGAAAACAAGCAGTTTTTTTTTTTCAAATGTGGCCTTCAAAGGATTCTATGATAACTCCCCGGAATGAGTGGCCAACATTTTATGTAGTTTGGAACAAGTGTAATGATCCATAATAAACAAGCTCTAGTTTCTTCAGAGCATCCAATAAAATTGAAACAATACAGTTATACAGAAAAGATTAGCCTGGCCCCTCCCCATGGCTGACATGCATAAATAGACACAAGTCACAGTAATATGTCCTCTTAATGAAGCAATCCGCCAAAATTTACATACATATCTGATAAGCAGACCCACCATGAACTAAAATTTTCCAAGGAAAAAAGATTAAATAGACAAATCCTGATAAAAACAAAACTTTGTTTGTTTAATATTCTCGACACATTTAATTTCAATTGATATAAATATTAGAATTATCAAATTTAATTCAAGATAAGTGTAACATAAATTGGGATTAAGGCAAATTTTATAATTTTAAAATCTACGCTTATCAAATTTTGATATTATATATACTAGATATCCAGTATTTTTAAAAAATCTTTACATTTTATTTCAATCAATATGATTATTTTTGTATGTAGAGTTAATATTATATATATATATATATATATATATATATATATATATATATATATATAGAACTGTTCATCTCTTATATTTATGTGAAGGATGTCCAAGGAAAAACTAAATCTGATCGTTCTAATATTATAAATTAATGCTGCAACAATAATCCTATTCAAAAGGTTTGTCTCAAAATTTTCTATGGAATAGAATGTCTTATTTAAGAAAATAAATTATTATAAAATTTATCATTAATACTCGATTAATTTTCTTTCTTGGGGAAAATGTAAAAGTATTTCTTCTTTATAACAGAAAGCTAGGTGAAAGCTGATGAAGTAACACCGGCTAAACTGAATGTGTTGAGGCCGAAAAGGTTGGCAGTGGCGAAGATAGCAAAGGCGGAGCTTTGAAAGAATTGAATTTTCTTTGTTTATTTCGCAGACCTCCCTCCCTAATCCATCGCACCTCCCTTTACCCGCCCACTTTAAACACTGAGAACTCTAATTCAAAATTTCCCACATTCATCTATAAATAAATGCCTCCTAATCCTACAACCTCGTAGCTCACTTCAGAAAAGAAGAAAAAAAAAATTAGCTTCTCAATCCCCATCCACTACTCTCCCCAATGGGCAAGAAGGATAAAATCGCCGACAAGAAGATTTAACCCATTTAGCATTTACAAAGTCCGGATTTACATAATTTATTAAACTTCACAAGATTCGCCTTTAGTTTAGTGGCAACGTTATGATAGTTCTCAATGCAACAAAAAAAGAAAAAAAAAACTATCTTTGGATCAACTTCAATTCATGATTCTTCATTGCTTTCCTCAATGAAGATCAAGAAATAAAATCTAAAATAAAATAAAATAAAGCACACGTACCATTGAATTCATATGTATTGAAACTTCAGGAGTCACCTAATTTACTGGCATCCTTGAATGTCCATACAGGTTGCCTCCGCAGCATCCTTCAAGCCATCCTCAATAATTTTAGTACAAAGAAAATTTTCATCTTCAATTCAAAATCAATCGATGATTCACCATCACTTCCCTCAATTAAGAACAAGAAACAAAATCTAAAAATATAATAAGAAAAGGGGATTTACATACAGACCACTTAATCCTAATATTTTTAAACACAACATGGTTCACCTTATTATGTCTAGAAGAGTTGCCTGAGAAACCTCCCCCAGACCATCCTTGATAATTTCAACGAGAAAAAATTCCATCTTTATTTCAAAATCAATAACTGATTAGTCGTAGCTTATTCTCAACATTCCACCCAATTCTTATGTATTTACATATATATCACCTACTTTAACATGGTTCACTTCATTTAATGGCAGCCCTGCCTGTCTATATGGGTTGCTTGAGAAGTTTCTTCCCAGACCATCCTCAATTGTTCTCAGTTCAAAGAAAAACTCCAACTTTATGTTAAGATCAATCAATGATTCATCATTGCTTCCCTTAACGAAGAACAAGAAATGAAATTTTTAAAAAAATAGCGAAGTTGACATACCTAGCACACAATTCTTATGTATTACATATCTCACATCTAAACTTCCATATTTACCTACACAACCCATTGGTCCGTAAAATTCCATACTCAATAGTTTCAGTGCAACAAAAAACAATGACGGTATTTACATACAAAAGACTGAATTCAAATATTTGAACTTCACATGATTCGCCATATTTAATAGCAGCCTCGCATGTCCACAAGGCCATCCTCGATAGTCTCATTACAAGAAAAAATTCCATAAGACAATTGAAATAAATTTTTAAAATAAAATGAAAATGGGGGTTTTGCACACAGCACTGAATTCTTATCTATATAAAGTTCACATAGTTCGCTTTACTTGATGGCCAGCCTAGCATGCATAATCTGACTTGCCTGAAAAGACTCCCACAAGGATATCCTCGGTAGTTTGAGTCCAAGGAAATATTGCATCTTTGGTTCAAGGTCAACCAATGATTCATCACTGTTTCCCCCAACAAAGAAAATAAAACATAATCAAAAATTAAGAATAGGAAATGAAAATTTACACACATACCACAAAGTTCTTTTGTGTTCAAACTTTCACATGGTTGACCTTATTTCATAGCAGCCTTGCATGTCCATACAGCTGGCTGAGATGCTCCCCCCACCCCCCACCCCCCACCCCCCCCCCCCACCCAAAACAACCAAAAGTGGCTACTCAAACCGGCGAGAAGACCAAATGACCCTCAGCCTGCCTTCCAGTACAAGCCAATCGGATAGGCAAAGACGGGGCAACTCGGAGCATCAGACAATCAAGCAGAAATCAGACGACTACTCACGGGCCGAGTACAAAAGGTCGAGTATGAATTGCTGAGTACGAAAGACTGAGTAAGGAGGGATGAGTATGAGAATCACTGAAGGTACAAAAATTTCTCCTATTCACTAGAGTGTTCAGCTAGAAGAAGACTCCTTCAAGACCACAGCTTTGGTGGGGATATGACCAATAAGACAACCACATATGCCTAAAGTCTGGGAGTGACAGGCCTAAATGCATCATTTTATAAAGAAACTTTTATAAAAACGATTTTACATACATATTATTATGCATTTAACTTTCATATGATTGGCCTGTTTAATGGCAGGTCAGTATAATAGAATTTAGTAAATTCGAGAGGATCAAAACCTGAAAATCGTTAAATCCTAGGAATGATGTCATTTAAAATCAAAAATATACTAAAAACTCCCTTCTTATTATCTGATCCATCCTTCAAAACATAACATGGTACGGGTTGCCTGAGAAGTGCGAAGCCCCTCACCAAGCCATCCTTGATGCCTTAAAGAGCTACACCCCCCAATGAGTAGACCTAAAAAGACCTGAGAAAAAATGATCCTAATTATTAGAATTAAATGAAAATATGACATCAATATGACAAAATGGTTAAAAAGGATTAATGGGATGAAGGCTTCTTGTTGTTGCTATTATAGTTGATTTGAACCAACTTAATAGATCCCTGCAAAGCAACAAAATCACGAATGTTATTTCAACCCTAATTAAAAAATCCGATGATGATTAATTTTGCACTTTTATAAACTCAGGGACTAAAATGCATTTATTTTGGCCCTTTACTCATTAATAACTTTCTACAATACAAGCCTTTTAATTAAATGCAATTAACAAATTTTAACAGCCACATATCAAATAAGTAGGCCCTTATCTCCCATCAATCTTAGCTAGGTGAACCGCATGTAGATTTTTATGTAATTTAGAAGCTAAGATGTCATAAAAAAAAAGATATAAAATTTTAGGTGTTAAATATAAAAACATGAGAATTATGTAATCCACCTTTCATTTAAATGTGATTTTGACCAAAGGGTGTACTATTTTCTTAAGATTGTTTTCCCACTCAATGTAAAGAACCAAAGAAACTACAAGCATACAGAGTAAATCTCATGCCACATTACCAAACAACTCCTATAAGGCCAGTCTTCTCGCAGGGAAAGAGGAGGATACTAAATGGTTTTAATACTTACCAAAGAGAGAAAATGAGAAGAGAATCCCTTCCCACCTTAGATGTTCGAAAACTATTATTCATTTACAAGTTCCCTAAGCAACTCTTCTAGGCTACTCTCAGTGCCTCAAATGCCTTGGAGAAAGAATAGATGAGAGAGAAAGAGAGAGAGAGGAGAAACCGTAATAATCTTTAAATCCAACCTTCAAAACCTCACAAGCCTATACAGGTTAACTGAGAAGCACTCCCCAGGACATCCTCAACGATTAAAAAACCAACAAAAAAATCCCATCTTTAGCTAACTTCAATCAATGATTCATCATTGCTACCCTCAAAGAACAAAAAATGGAATCAAAAGAAATTAAAAATGGGACATTTACATACATACCACCGAAATCTTATATAATTAAGCTTCCATATTTAGTCAACCTCAATCAATTATTCATCATTGCTTCCCTCAAAGAACAAGAAATGGAATCAAAAGAAATTAAAAAAAGGGACATTTACATACATACCACCGACATCTTGTGTAATTAAACTTCACATGGCTCACTCCATTAAATGGCAACCATGCAAAAGTTTCAATAACATCAACAACAACAACAACAACAACAACAAAGAATTAATCCCACTAAGTGGGGTCGGCTACATGAATCTTTTTTCTCCATTGCGTCATATTTAGTGTCAAATTTTCGTTTAATTCTAATAAATTAAGATCATTTTTTATGCAATAAGCCCAAGCTTTCCTAGGTCTACCTCTGCCTTTCTTAAAATAAGTTGTATTTAAAACATCTACTCTCCTAATCGGATCATCAGGTGGTCGACGTTTAATGTAACCAAACCATCTAAGGCGACTCTCTCTAATTTTATCCGTCACTGGTGCAACACCAACCCTATTACGGATATATTCATTTCGCATTTTGTCTCTAAGTGTAAAGCCACTCATCCACCTAATCATTCTCATCTCGGCAACGCTTAACTTAGCATTATGCTTCTCTTTTAAAGGCCAACATTCAGCACCATAGAGCATTGCAGGTCTCACCACCATCTTATAAAATTTTCCTTTCAATCTAAACGGTACTTTTCTATCACACAATAGGCCGAACGCATTCCTCCACTTCAACGAACCAACCTGAATTCTACTATTAACATCCCCATTTATATCACCATCGCTTTGAACAATGGACCCGAGATATCTAAATCATTCACACCTTTTAATAATTTGATCACCCAAAGTTACACTTCTGTCACTAGAGCTACTATTACTAAAATTACATATTTATTTCAATACAAAAGTTTACTTCTATCACTAGAGCAAAAGTTTTAATACAAAATAAAAATAATAATAATAATAATAATAAATCCATATTTAGTTCAAGGACAATTGATGCTTTTTCATCGCTTGCTTCAATGAAGAACAAGAAATTAAATCTAAATTAAAATAAAGATAAAACACATGTATCATTGAATTCATGTGAATTTAAACTTCACATGATTCACCTTATTTGCTGCCATCAATGCATGTCTACATAAGGTGCCTGTGAAGCCTCCCTCAGGCCATCCTAAAGAAGTTTCGTAAAAATAAAAATTCCTTCTTCAATTCAAAGTCAATCGATGCTTCGTCATCAGTTTCCTCAATGAAAAACAAGAAATAAAATCTAAAACTAAAATAAAAAGGGGAGATATACATGCATAACAATGAATTCTTATGTATTTAAGCATCAAATAGTTCACCATATTTAACGGCAATCTAGCTTGAGAAACCTCCCCAAGACCATCCAAGATAATTTCAGCACAAGAAAAATTTTGAACTTTTTTTGCTCAAGGTCAATTATTGATTCTTCATCTCGTCTCTCAATAAAAAACAAGAAATGAAATCTAAAAAGAAAAAAAATGGGAGATTTACATACACACCACTGAATTATGTATTTATACTTCGCTTGGTTCACTTTATTTTATAAGAACAATGCATTTCTATACAGGTTGCCAGAGAACCCTCCTCCAGCCAGGCCATCCACAATAGTTATAGTACAAAGAAAAACTATATCTTTATTTCAAGATCAATCACTAATTCGTCGTCATTGTTTTTGTCAACATACCACCCAATTCCTATGTATGTATGTATGTATGTGTGTGTATATGTATGTATGCACGTATGTATGTATGTGTATCTATATATATTTTGTTAAATAAAGTGAACCATGCTAAAGTTTTGGTGTTGTATACTAGACCAAAACTTTAGCATGGTTCACATTATTTAACAACATTCTTGTATTCTATACAGCTTGCCTGGGAAAGCCTCCGCCCAATCCATCCTCAATAATTTCAGTGCATGGAAATATTCCATTTTTATTTCAAAATCAATCAATGATTCATCATCGCTTCACTCATTGAAGAACCAGAAACGAAATCTAAAATAAATAAAATAACAATGGGTGGTTTACATGCATACCACTGAATTCTTAAATATTTAAACTTCACATGATTCAACCTATAATTAATAGCAAGCATGCAAGTCCATAAGACCACCCCTGATAGTTACATTACAAGAAAAAATTCCATCTCAAGTTCAAGGTCAATCAATGACTCGTCATTCATTCCCTCAACGAAGACCATGCAATTGAATTTAAAAATAAAATAAAAATGGGGCTTTGGCATACATAACACCGAATTCTTCTGTATATAAACTTCAAATGATTCATTTTAACTAATGGCAGCCTTGAAAGAGTGTCCCATCAGACTATCCTTGATAGTTCGAGTACAATGAAAATTTCATCCTCAGTTTAAGGTCAATCAATGATTCATCATCATTTCCCACAACAAAAAAACAACAAAATAAAATCTAAAAATTGAAATAAAAAATTTGCATAATATAATCTCATAAATGGCAGTCATGAGTCGGAGCAGACATGGACAAGCCATATAGGCCTAAAAAGCCCACTTTTCAAAATAGCAGTTAAGAAAAGTAGGTTTCACTCAAAAAAATCAAAACTAATTCTAAAAGAAATTTAAGAAAGTTTAAGCATAGAGGCGAACCTGAATATAAATATGAAATATTAGAGAAAAGATACTCAAAGATAACACCTCAGTAGCCAAACAAGATACCAAGCAAGAATATCGAGCAATACAAATTGAAGTAGAGATTAGAAAATGAACACAAACGACAAACCCTAAGCTCTCGCAGTCGAAAGCCTTTAGCGATTTTGAGAGGAGAAGACTCATAAGAGGGAGAGGCGGCCGAACCTAAAAGCTTTTGAGAGGGAAAAAAGACTAATACTAATATATTATTATTGATAATTTATTATATATTACAAATTAGAAGATTTAATTTTTTAAAATATTAAAATTTTTTATATAAAAAATTTTAATTAATTATAATTTATAATATTTAATTTTATGAATATGTAAGTATCCGTGTGTGTGCGTGCGTGCGTGTGCGTGTCCGTATATGCCCTCAGCCATGACTACTTAATAGAGCAGTCTCTTGAAATTCGTAAGTTCCTCGGATCATGGGTTCAAATCCCCATTTAGCCTCGTTTGTCGATAGTGAGGCGCTCCTCGAATAATTAGGCAAATGAGGGTGGTTGGGGCTCGTATAATAGCATCCTGGCTATTCTTTTAAAAAAAATTTTATATATATATATATATATATATATATATATATATATATATATATATATATATAATTTATTTGTTTTCGAGCCAACTTGAGCCAAACACGAGCGAACAAATTTTTGTTCTTGATCAGCTCGTTTAGATTTTGAGCTAAAATTTTGTTTATGTTAGGCTCGTTAGGCTTAACAAAAGAACCGAACACAGGCTGCTTAACGAGCCAAACACAAGTTGTTTGTGAACAAAGAGCCAATTTGATAGCACTAGGCCCCTCACTGTCTGGTATTAACTACCATGAAGTAAAGGAAGTACATCCCTGTCTATTTATTAGTCTTCTAACACCCACATCATTGCAATCTTTCATCAACAGATCTCATATTGCACTAAAATCGTTTAATATTCTTATTTTGTAACCCAACAGGGTGGCTAAAAGCCATCTCAAGCCTTATAAATAGAGATGACCTCCCGCCGTGGAGGGGGGGTCCGATCTCTCTTTACTGAGAACAGGAGCTCCAACTCTCTAAAAACAAATATATTCCTTCCATTTCATCCTCCTCCAACACTTCCTTTAAAGGTCTTTCCTAAATTATATGAGTACGCAATTCATATGGGAGTCAACATCCTAAAAGGATTCGGCACATAGACACGATAGAATTCAAATGCATTTAAACTGCAAATGATTCACCATATTTAATGAAAGTCTTGCATGTCAATATAGGGAGAAAATATTACATCCCAAGTCTAGACATAACTCCGGACTACAATAGCACTTCGACAAATGTATGCTTGCCTGGACCTGTTCACGAGAAGAAAAAAAGCCGACTTTTGGAAGATAGTTTGAAAATAAAGAAAAATTCCATCTTAAGCTCAAGTCAATTTAAGATTCGTCATCACTTCCCTCGATGAAGAACAAGAACGAGAATCTAAAAACAAAATAAAGATTTACATACATACCATTGAGTTCTTATGCATTTAACTTTCTTGGGGTTGACCTTGTTTAATGAGAGCCAAGCATAGTAGAATATAGTAAATCCTGAGAACCCAGGTTTACTAAATTTTGAGAGGATTAAAAGCTGAAAATTGTTAAATCCTTAGGATGATGGAACTTAAAATCCAAAATATACCAAACAACCCTTTATTATCTTCCAATCCACCCTTCAATCATAACATGGCAGCAACGGGTTGCCTGTGAAGTGTGAAGCCCCTCACAAGGCCATCCTCGATGTCTTGGCCATTTGAAGAAAGTGTTATGCTACACTCCCCAAAACTCTTGGATCTTCTAAAATATCCTGTTTTTTTTTATTGGGATAATTACATATAGAACACCCGAAACATAGATATTTACAAAAAAATCGAGGTGCATTATAAACGATAAAAAGTCAATTTACCCTCCTCTTAATGGAAAAAATTTGCGTCCGTCAATCGTATGCAGAGATGCCTGCGTAAAGAAGTGCACGGGATTACACGGGTTATAAGAGGTTTTCCCTCTTCTTAATGGATCACGGGATCGGAGATTCGAAAGAGAAAAACATTACAAAAAAATTATTAGACGTATCAAAGGTTCATAAAATTAGGTCTCTCAGCGGTGGCTGAGAAGAAAAGAGAAAAAAATATGAAGGTCAAGAGATACAGACTAGAATGAAGATCACTCAGAGATGTAAAAAATTTTGGGAAATTTACATACCTAGCACACATTTCTTTTCTTTTTTTTTTTTTTTTTTTTTTTTTGGTTTGCATATCAAATACCCATACACAGCACTTTGCACAACACACAGAGTGGACCAGAAGAGATCATGCTCTCAAAAGCTGTTTGGTAGCAAGAATGATGCAGAATAAAGCTCTATGCAAATTTTCCGAGATTTTTAAAGCGGTAGCCGGTTTTAAGCAGGATTTATGCTAAATCCTGCCAAATGCCTAATAATGCCTCCGCAAATCCTCTCCGCTCCCGTAAATGACGTCGATTCGCGATAAATCCAGGATTTGCTAAATCCTGTGAATCGTCGGGTTTAGTAAATCCGGTACGACCAAAGAGAAAGAATGCCGCGAACAGGCTTACTTTCCTCAATCGTTTCTGGTAGGAGCGGAGACGATGAGTAAGATGGGAGTTTGTGGTCTCGTTTCCTTCCCCACTAGCTCTGCCCAGTTCTGACGGCGAAGGTGTCGCTAGGGTTCGCTCACCAAGGCGACCGAGGGTTTATTGTTTCGAGGTTTGTCAGAGGCACAAACGAGCGGAACCAAAATAAATCTTTAGATATATAGATATATAATTATTGAGTATTATTTTTAAATAATTTAATTATCTATAAAAATAATAATCAATTAAAATTATTAGGTAAAAAAATACAATAAAAATATATCAAATTACATTTAAATAATATTTTAATATAAATAAAAAGATAAATTTCATTTTTGTGTTTGTCATCCAACGGTACGTGTGATAATGATTGTCAAACGATCATTTGTTCGTGAACAGCTCGTGTTCAGCTCGTTTAAAAATAACACTATTTGTGTTCGGCTCATCGAAGTTCGCTTGTATTCGGGTCGTTTACACCCCTAGCTCTATCTACTCTTATTAAGGCAATTTTACTTTTCAGTGTTAATTTATTGTTGATGACGATTACTGATTCTTATGATTTTTGTGTTGTTGATGGTTATTTGGTGGCTATGATTAAATGTTGTGTTATTGTTGTGGTTTACCATGGTGCTTTTGTTGTGGCTCCTGATGATGCTTTCATTGCTCAATAATTAAGATGCTATTGTTGGGAATTGCTTTTGATACTTGTTTCTCGTCTGTGTTAGAATTGATTATTTTTGTTTTTTGTTTTTTTTTTTGTTTAAGTTATTGTGTTGTTGAAGTTTGATTTGACTCTTTTTTTATTATTATTTTTTGTGTTTGTCATTTATTGTAGTTTTATTTTAATAAAATTGGGCTAGTCTTTCAATTTTCTCCTCACAGCAGTAAAATAAAAAAAATAAAGAAATAAAATTTGAGAGGGGGAGGGTGTCGGTGTTCGGGCAGAGAGAGAAATAGATAAAGGGAGAGATTTGTGATTTTAATTTATTTTTATTTAACTTGATTTTATTATTTTAATTGATTAATAATTAATAAATAACTTGTATATTATCAAATTAACTACAATTATCTAAATTTATATATAATATTTAATATTTGATTACTAAACAAAAATCTATTTCAAAATTTAAATTATTTAATAAAATTCTAAATCAATTTTATATATAATTAATAATGGATTAGTGTTAAATTGTTGACTAATAAATAATTAGTTTTAAAAAATAACAATTAATTTATACAACTAATTATTAATTAATATAAATGCTTTATTTTTATAAATTTTAAGGTATTGGATACTCATTTATATTTTTCTAGTTTAATATTTATTTTTAGATCTTCAATAAATATTGATTAATGTGCCTAAGTCCTTTAAAGCTGTCAAATAGTTTTTCTGGATTTATCAGGATTTACTTACTAACATAACAAACAGTTTTTTAGAATATAACCACCTCAGGATTTGATAAACCCATATTTATAGTACTTATTAAATTCTTTTTAAACTAAATCATACTTGCAACTAAGATTGTAATCGAGCCGAGTTCATCATAGTTCGGACATGACTTTACACAATTATAAGTTGTTCAAGTTCAGTTGAGCTTATGTCTAGCTTTCATATATTGCTTAATCTTGACTTGTTTAAAATTTTCGATGTTTAAACTTGATTTGGTTATGACAATTAAATAATTATTTAAACAAGCTAATAAACGAGCTAAAAATTCAAACTAATTTCTAAATTTTTATATTAAAAATTTAATAAATAATTTTACTAATCATATCACACATACTAATTTTTCGATTATAAATTCAAGTAAAAATGAAAAGTAACTCGCTGAATCATGATCATACAGTGATGTTATCTCTCGTATTTTAACGTACGATCATACTTCCTGCTTTCACTAAACTCTCATATTAAGATGTAGGTGTTGTTTTCACATTGTGATATACACTTGCCATTTTTGTAATTTTTTTGGACAATTTTATAGTTGTATTTTATATCGAGTTGTTGCGTTATACTTTTTTTAATCATACATAGCTTACAATGATTGCACTTTACTTTCTCAACTCTACATTTTAATTGGGATGAACTTATGAGCAAAGTGAAAATGAGAGATAAACAAGAGACTCAAGTTTCAAAAATCTTTGCACATCACAATCTTGTAGTTGGTTTCGATGCTTGAACGCTGTAAAAACTCAAAATTTATTATGTTTCGAGCGAAATTGGGAGATGCAAAACTGTGGAAGGTAAGAGGAAAAGTGATGTTTACGAGAGTTTAAAGTTAATTTTAAGAAGCATTTCATACATACCATGAAAGTCTTGTGTATTTTTACATCTAACAAATAAACTTCAATAAAATAAATATATTTAATATAATTAATAAATTAATTGAAAATTTTATTAATATAATAATATATTACTATTAAATCTATAATTAAATAATTTTTTGTTACTTACATTTTCTTAAAATAATATATTATATATGATATGAGGTATAATTGAGTGTAATATCAAGTATTTAACAAGTTACTCATTGAACAACAAACAAGTTAGTAATAAACAAAAATGAACAAGTTCGACTATGTTCATATTTAGTTCATTTAAACTCCATGTTTTTAAAAATTGTTCAAGCTTATTTGTTTAATAAATTGAACGAACATGATCGAGTCTTAATTGAGTTGAGTTTGAGTTATTCATCAAATGCATTGGTTCATTGACAACGCTACTTGTAACCAAACAGCCCCTAAATCCTGTCAAATGACAAAAACGAAAACTTCAAATCCTATGGGATCTTAAATTTCGTTTCACCACCCATTTGTCCTAAATCCAAGATTAGTAAATTCCATCAAAAGATTGTTTTATGAGATTTAGAGAAGTTGATTCGCAGGAACGGGGTGGTAGGAAACAAAATAAATTCGAGAGTTATTTGAGTTGTGGAGTTGAAATGAAACATACACAAGAATTTCAGAGATCTTTGTACGCCACGCTCTTCATGTTACCTTCCTAGCAACAGTCACGAGAGTAGCGTGACCGTTCCAAGCGCGAAAGGAGGACAAAGAGCCGCCCAAAATGAGAAAAAGTCAATTTATTCCCAAAAAGGAGGAAGGGGAAGATAGGCTGACAAGTTAGATGAGGTTCGGGGGTAAGATTTGGGTAAGCTCAATATAGATTTTTCCATCACACACACACACACACACACACACACACACACAGATATTGCAGGGAAGTGGGGAGGGGGTGTATTGGGGACTTTATACAATTATTTTGAATTTAATTTTATTATTTATACTACATTTTCTTCCTTTTAAGCAATAAAGAATCTTTTTGGTAGTTTCATTACATTTCTTATTATAAAATACACACACACACACACACACACACACACACACACACACACACACACAGATATTGCGGGGAAGTGGGGAGGGGGTGTATTGGGGACTTTATACAATTATTTTGAATTTAATTTTATTATTTATACTACATTTTCTTCCTTTTAAGCAATAAAGAATCTTTTTGGTAGTTTCATTACATTTCTTATTATAAAATATCTATTTAGGATACATCATATATCATAGGCCGAATTATAGGAATGAGCACCTATATTATTTCATTTTAGGGAAGAAGCGCGAAAAAAAAATATGGGAAGGAGCAGAAACACCCCTATTGGGGGGATTTTTATTAAAATATTTTAAAAAATAAATTATTAATATATATTATACATTAATCTAATTAATTTAAATATTAATATATATTACATATTATTATCAAATAAATTATAAACTTATATTAAATTAGTTAACATTTAAATAATATTAAATTAACCAAAAATATATATATGAAAAAAATGAATAAACTGAAGATAAACCAATTTCATAATATTTTTTTCACATTAAAATAAGCTCATAACATCATGTCTACAAAATAATATCGTCTTCTATGAAGGTGGAATAACGCATGAGCCTGGTGTATAATGAAATGACGGTCACATTGGTTATTATCGCAACTAATATTTTTAAAGTTCTATTTCAACATTCTCATCCTCAGTTGCATCATTTGTAGCTTGTTGTGACATCCGATAAATTTATTCATTTGTGGGAATTAATGGGGTAGAATTTAGATGCACCAAAATTTACTCATACATCAGATATAGACACATATATGGACATGCTCTGAATATTTAAATTCAGATCTCCATCAGTATAAGTTGTCCATTATGAGTCACATGATGGACCTTAATAGTTAACACAGACCACAATTATCTTTCATAGCAATTGCAGGTAATCGAACGTATTAAATTACCAAAATACCCACAAATTCTCAAATTTCTCCAAAATAACGCAAATACCCTATTCTTTACCAAAAATCATTTTAAACCCTCCCAATTTACCTAATTGCACTAAAACTATCAAAATTTCCCAAAAATACCAAAATCTGTGAAAATTCACAAAATGCCCCTAAATGCCCCTAAATGGCCAAATTCCATCAAAATTTCCAAATTGCCCCCATTCCATCATAATCTCTAAATTATCCAAATTCTTTATCTCCATTTATGAAATTTATCATGACATAATCATAAGCCCAATTCCAAATACTCATGATCAATTTTCAAAAGCCCAAATTCAAGCCCTTCATGAATAATTTTCAAAAGCCGAAATTCAAGCCCTTCATGAATAATTTCAAAAGCCCATGATCCAAGTCCATCTCTCCTTTTAATTCTAAAGCCCACATAACAAGTTTTCTTTTCATCATCCATTTAATCAAAATTAACTTTATGCCACATCATCCATGATCAATTTATTCCCAAAACAAGCCTCATGACAAACCCTCTCAAAAATACCAAAATTTTCTAAAATCTATTTTCAGGCAACTTGGCCAAGCCACATGCATGCCATGAAGCCACCACCAAGCCACATGCAAGCCATGAGAGCTTTTCCATGTCACCACTCCTTAAGTGGCAAAGGTAAGACTTAATATTTCTCATGTTTCACCCAAACCTATGTTTAACCTAAATCCCTGTGATTGAGACTTGTCCACCCAAGCCCCATGAAGCCCAATTTTCATGACAAGCAGGTACAACTCATTTCCATGAGATGCGACCAAAAGATACAAAAAATAATTCAAATACATTCTTCCCAAACAAAATCAAATTTCTCATGACATGAAAGGACAAAATAATAATAATAATAATAATAATAATAATAATAATAATAATAAAGATATAAAATATTAAAGAATAAAAGAAAAGAAATATATTTTTAAATAAAATAAGATAATATTCTATTTAAGCTCATGGTTTGGTAAGAAGGAGGAGCTGGCTTCTTGATTTTTATTCTCTCTTCAATCTCATTCTTCACTAGTCAACACTACTATTTTACAAACACCTCCCTCCACTTCACTGTCCTTCTCCATCCCCTTACAAGAACAACCTCACTTCTATTTCCTCCATAACTTTCATTCTCTTCTCTTTAACTCAACCTTGATAAAAAATATTTTGCTCCAAGCTCCCCTCGCCGGAGATCTGACCGTCGAAAAGCAAGAACGTCATTACTACATGTGAGCACCACACTTCTTCTTCAAGCACCTAAGTCATGAGTTCCACTCTCAAATTTGCTCTTTAAGGTAGTTTCTCTCTTCTCTCTTTTTCTTTTTAATTTTACATGCATACCACTCAATTCTTTAATATTTTCATGTCTAAGTAAAAAAAAAAACAGAGAGAATTTACATGCATCTCTCCATATTTTTTTATGTCTAATTTTTTATATTGCACATGCACATCACACAAATTTTATGTATATCCATACATAACACTCAAATATTATATATTTACGTTCACACCACTCTAATTTTATGTACTTACACATTCGACGTCTAAATTTTAATATTTTATGTTGGATCCACTCAAATCTTGTATTTTTATATGTTCGATGCCTAAACTTTAAAAATTTTCGTGAACTTCGTTTAAAGACTTGTATATTTACATGTTGACATCCAAACTTGAATATATTGTATGCACATCGCTTGAATATTATATGTTTACATGTGCGTTATTTAAAGCTTAAATATTTTTTATGCTCATCACATAACTTCTACGTTTACATGCTTGCTACCTTGTTCTTATATATTTACATATGATTACCGGTTGGACTTCTTGCTTATATGCTCATGTTTTTAATTATTGTGCACGCAAGTTTATATCCTCGCAAATCTTATATATCTTCATGTTAGCCACTTAAACATGGTATCTAAATAAATGTCAAATAGTTTTATATAATAAGTCACCTCAAATATAGGTGCATCTTCACAAAGAAATGCTTAAAGCATGTAATATTAAAATTTAAGTCTTAAATGGTTGTTGTCATATGGATAAGTATACCAATAGGGTAATTTTAATTCTCATAAATACATAAACTTTAAAAATGAATAACCTTGAGTAAAAAATCCTAAAAAATAAAATAAAAATACTCATATGCTCAGTGAATAGTGGAGAATAATGTGGACTAAAAATTTAAAATATTATATTTATATTTCTTTTTAAATTAATTAGAAACTCCATAACTTGTTTAAATTATAAATAATTAAATATTAATCATAAAATTGTAAAATTTGGAGGGTTTAAGCTTCTCATACTTGGGCGTGTGTTCTAATTTTTTTCAAAACTATAGAACACCTCTAAGCATGAAATCTCTAATTTTCAAAGTAAACCACCTCTGTTTAACTAAAAAATTCATAATAATTGAAAGATAAATCAAAAAATTATAAGAATAGGTTTGGTAGGTTCAATATGGTAAGAGGATTCTAGGAAAAATATAAAATAAATTTTAGTGATTAAAAATGACACTTTATGTAATTAACTCATTAAAGCTTAAGAAAAATCAAATAATTAAAATATAATCCAAAAAATCACAAAAATTAACCCACACTAAAGTAAATGGTCAGGGGAACTCCCCATAAAAATTTAAAATTAATTGGATTTAATTTAATTACTAAAATTGAATTTTGAACTAAAATGACATTTTTAATATTAAAAGAATTATAATAATTAAAATATAAGTAAAAAAAATTACAAAAATGGTTTTAAGAGTTCCTTATTACCAATGAAATTTAAAAAAAAATAAAACTGAAATTACAATAAATATTTCATTTTTAAGCTATATTCTAATTTTTAAATAATTAAAAATCATAAAAATCACTAAAATATAAAAATTCATCAAAATGTCATATTTGCTCTTCTAATCACTTAGGAGCAATTAAAATAATTTTCCTAATTTTATAAGTCAAAATATTAATTTTTAAAGACTTAAAATATTTTTTAAAGACTAAAAATGAATTTTCCTTAATTTTGCATTAAAATAATTCCAATAAATCAAAGAAAAATTACAAAAATATTAAATTTATTTCTCTGAATTTTTTGACTTTAGAGAGATTTAAGAAAATTATAAAACTTAATTTTAAATTTACATAATATTTTATATTTAATTAATACTAAAAACCAAGAAAACATTTTAATAATTAAAGACTTAAGTGATCATCTAACTTAGGTGAACCTCCAATAATTTTCTTATGGACAGATAATTTGTTTTGGTTCATTAAATGAATTAACTTTGAAAATGCCTCATTTTGAATTAAAATAAGTATAAAAAATAAAATAAAATTCTGAAAATTACATTTTCTCCTCCAATATTTTAACTGAATCATGAGTGGGGTAATGCAAAATTTTAAAAGTCATTTGAGTTAAATTTAAAAAGTCATGAGGCAATAAGTCTAAAAGGGCAAAATGATAATTATGGAATCTAAGCCCTAATTAATGTTTAGGCCTAATCAAAGGGTAAATGGGCAATGAACAATCTTAATTAAACTTCTTATATGATTGAAACATAAGGGACTGGGAGGTAGAAACCAACTTACCACTTTTCCACATTAAGGATAAAGTTATAATTTCTTATATTATTATAATTGGGAAGTTGATCAAATTAGATGATCCTACAATTAGGGGCTTGACTTTGGAAGTTAATAACTCACTAATCTAATACCCTTAATTTGTACTTTGATGATGATTCAATCTTTGATAAAGATCAAATAACATCTTAAACTAACATTCCTAAAAATTACAAATCTACCCATTAAGTCTTAAGGGCTTCTAGGCTTAATCAAGAATTTCAATTAATGAGGATTAGAAAGAAAAACTAAATCATTTACAAACATTTTGAAAACACTACTGGCCCAACCTCAATCAAATTGGCTATGTCCCCTAATAACTCAATTTGCCCTTAGAGGCTTTCAGTTACATAACTCATAAATGAAACATCAAATGAATGTTACCCCACTCAAGGGATAATAAAACATCTAAGTTCACTGAGCAAGGATTAAAATACTATTAATAAACCCTAATTGAATATGAGTCGCTAATTGAACTTAATAATGAAACCAAATGAACTCTAAACGGTCCCGAAAGTTTTGAAAAGATGTTCAGGGTCATGCCCCAAGCACTTTCTCAGCCTAATGAAATATTTAGAAGGACAATTAGATTTCATTGTTCGTTGCTCAAGAAAATCATCCTTAACACACTTTAGGGACTTATGAAATAGGTTTAGTCACTGAATTTAAATCATTGAGCTTTATTTTCTGCTATAATTGCTTGGAATGCTAAACTCTCAGCGGATGCACTCAAAGACTGTCAGGTACGCATTTATGTTTATTGCAATTTACACTACTATACTTCAACTTGCATTCTAAAAATCAATTCACAACAATCAAAATATAAGACAGCACAAAATTTAGTCACAAAAAAAAACAAAACAACACAAATTGAACTAAATTAAAACGTATATTTGGATGATCGGGAATCCCTCAAATGAGGCAACCTATGACAGCTAACGAGATTTCTCATGGTCTAAATGAAAGTATTGAACTCATTCACTTGAATTCATTGAATTCATTCGATATGACATAAATCCTCCTATCTTCTAAGCTAATTGCATAAACAGTATTATGCAAACATAAGTCCTAAACAAATAAAATTGGTAGGATTGAAAGAATGAATAATTTCCAAAATCAAAGCCAAACAATTGCATAGTCTGGGAAGTCACCAGAGGTTCTCCCTCGGGTCTGTGAAATCCCCTACCTTTCACTCCCTTGAATTCCAAAATGACTGTTTCAATTTGATCCTATTCCATTTGATATTTCCAGGTCCATCCTTGAAAATTTTAAACTTTGAAATTCTTGAGAGCAAAACCATTGATCTTTATCGAGAGTTTTCTTAAGTGACTTCGGTCATTTAGGATGTAATTAGTTATAGGGGCTTGCCTCTATATGGAAATTTAGAACTCAAGTAATATAAACCCTATTTAATCTTTTATATTGAATAGAGGAACTTATTGGCCAATATATATGGTTCACAGACCAAACGCATGTAATAAATTATATAATTTATTTAATCAAGTCATATCATCAAGTAGTGTGTCTATTCCTCGGGATAGATGCATTGCTTGTAATAGCGTGCTCGTTTGTCTAAACTATTGCATATATTAGATCAGTTTGATTTTACATTTTCAAATTAAAATAATATTTTTCCAAATTATATATATATATATGTACTTTAAATTTAAATCAAACCTTCACTTTAAAACGATCGACAGCTGCAGATAATGATACATCTGAATCAGCCTCTTCACATCTTTCCACACTGATATTGGCTTTCGCCCGATGCTACTTCATGTCCATTCTTCTTTAGTTTCAGACAAATTTTCCTTCAATGATAAGTCTCTAAACAGAAAGCACACTGATTTTTCCGAAGACTGCGCCCATGAGATTTACCCCACTTTTTAGAAATGTCGTGGTTACCAGTTTTCTTTGTCAAATTCTTCTTCTTCTCAGATCTGTCACGCTTAATTGTAAGTGTTTCAACTGATTCTATTTTTGCAAACTCCTTGTCCCTTTGACAAAACTAATGATTGATCCGCGATTTTAAATATACTTAAAAATATAAGAATTCGACACCACTACTAGAAGATATAAATCCTCAGTAACAGTGTCAAAAACTAGACTTGGAGCATAATTTTAATTTTAGTAACAATTAAATATTATAATCTTTTAATCGCAAAGTTACCCTTAAACGCAAGTATACGTATCGCTCAAGTAATACAGGGCTCTAGTGGAGTCCTAGATATCGTTCCCACAGGGAAATATATTAAAGCCTAAGGACTAGGATTATATAAACCAATTCAGAATCACAACTAAATCAAAATTGCCTATCTGTCACTAATACACAATCGATAATAATATGAAATTTATATCTAAACTAGTTTTACTAACAATTTACTAATACTACTAAAGTTAAGTTCAAATATATAATAGCAAGAATCTTTTTCCTTTGTTAAGATATTTAAGTGAAGAAATAATTAGAATTAGTTTTATATGTGTTATGCCAAATAGGAGCATGCCTATTTTTTACCCTTTGGTCCAGGCATAAAGAACTTGACTAATCATATGCTTGGTTACTGAATTTGTGGCTAGGCTGGGAGGATACCGGCTCTCATTTCAGAGCTCACACGTTCCCCTCGCCTGAGGGCTAAAAATCTACACTTCAGCACCCAAACGATAGGACCGAATTGGAGATTTTAGAGCCGAATTGAAGATTTTAGCCTGTCGCTCTAAAATCTCCAATTCTACGCCCGATTAATATTATTTCATTATTTATTTGCAATTCTCTTTTCAAGGATTTACCCGTCTACCTTTCAAAAAGAAATGCGATACATACTAGTTAAGAATCCTTAGCCTACTGTCAAATCTTAAGAATTCTTCACAGATTTTAACAATACAAATGGCCAATTCGTATATTAAAGTAAGTTTGGTTATAGTATCATCACAACTTCTTTATAATATGTTTGATACAATAATTCATATAATCATTTCACAAAAAACATCAAAACAAGAAGAAAGACAGAACAACTACTCAGAATTCATGAAGATGATGCAATAAAACTTGGATTTCATATAATAAAGTAAAGTTCTACAAATTATAGTAAATAAACACAACTTATCTTAAATTCCTCCCCAAGCAAACTCCTTAAAGTTCCTTTGAATCTCTTCATTTCTTTACAGTACGCGGAATTCTCCTTCGAAACGACAATGCAAAAGAGATCTCTCACTTCCCTTCCACTCTTACAATCTTTCGAAGAATTCCTCACAAAATCTATATTTAAACTCACTACTCACTAAATAACAAAACTAAAATAACTATCTACTCACTAATAGACATACTTATAACACTAGTGGACTCTTTTAGACACTTTTTGTTGACTTTGGACTCCCTAGTAAACACGTAAGAGATCATTTTTTCGGCCTAAAATGGTTCTTTTTAAAGTTAAAGAAGAGTCTCTAAGGGTTTTGCAAGCACCCCTTCGAAAATCGTCCACATTCGACGTATTTCTGGAAAGAACCGTCGATCCCGCCGTCGACGGCCTCGAGCTGCGCCGTCAGCGGCCTTCTAGAAACAGTACTTTAAACAGGCCCCGCCGTCGGCGGCCTCGACCTCCGCCGTCGGCGACCTCCCTTGCAATTTATTCTGAACTCTCGGGAAAATCACACCGTCAGCGCCATCGACCTCGCCGTCGGCGCCCTAGGTCAAATTTACATAATTTGGTCATTTTTGCTCCAAATTCACTCCTTTTTTGCATATTTTTGCTCCTTTGTCCTTAAATCTTCATACCTGCAGAAAAACATCAAAAAATACTCTTCTTTAAAGTGTAATATCATCAAAATCAATATAAAATAGGCATGAAAATCTTAACTTTTTTTCCTTGGGTCAATGATTCAACAACGTTGTAGTCATTTCGTCATAATTCAAGACCACCTTCCCATAAGTGTCATTGTGAAGGTTTTGTACTCATCTGGGAGCGAATTCAATAGAAAAAGCATCTTGTTTTCATCTCCAACTTTCACATCCAAATTTAATACTAATAGTTTTGTGAAATCATTCATGTGCTCATCAATAATAACCTCCCATGTCATCTGAAATTTGTAAAGTCAACATTTTATATGGAGACGGTTCTCCATGCTCTTCATTAGATATTTATTCTCCAGCATTCTCCATAATTTTCCTGTAGAAGTCTCAATCATGACCCTAAATTTATCTCCTAGGTTAAGAAACTTCGAAACAAACCACAAGTAGGGGTATAAACGAACCGAACACGAACGAACAGAACTAGTGTTCGTGTTTGAAATGTTCGAACACATCACTGTTCGTATTTGGTTCGTTTAACAAACCGAACGAAAAAAAATTGTTCGTGTTCGTCTCGTTTGCTTATCGAACGAATCGAACACGAACTTCCTGGCGAACCGAACACGAGCTGTTCGCGAACAATGAGTTTTTTGACAGCCCTACCTTTGATAACATACTTCCTCAATATGAAGCAAATTGATCAGGTATTCCGTAAAGATCAAGTAATCCATGATTTCTCAAAATGAAGCAAACCGAATAAGACGTTTATGGTTTTGTTTAGGGTTTTATTTTAATATATAAGTATAATATATTAATTATAATATTATAATATTTATATTAATATAATTAATACTATAATATTATTATTGTTATTAATAATTTATCATATATTATAATTTATAGAAGATTAATTATTTAAAATATGATAAATTTTTATAATATATAATTATTTTTAAAATATCATAAATTTTTTATATATAATTATTTTAAATTGTTTTATATTTTGAACAATAACGAACCAAACACGAACGAACACATCACTGTTCGTGTTTGGTTCATTTAACAAACCGAACGAAAAAAATTGTTCGTGTTTGTCTCGTTTACTTATCGAACGAATCGAACAAGAACTTCTTGGCGAACCGAACACGAACTGTTCGCGAACAGCGAGCTTTTTTGACAGCCCTAACCACAAGCACTCTGGTTTAACTCCAATTAAGCTCTCTCTGACATGTCTTCAAAACATTCCTCACTATCCAGGACTTCCTTCAAATTCAGAAAATACAGGTATCCATCACCCACATGACCACATTCTAAAGTTTCATTTCTCGTCAAATGTCGTCATATCGATTTTGATGAGATGCGTAAACGCATGATAAATCGACTTTTCCACTGTCATAATGAATGTTGAAGAACCTGACATCGTGTAATTATTCATCACTCACTGTTGAATTTTTTTCCTAAAAAAATTTCTTTAGCAGAATACCTAAGAAGAAAAAAATTAAAAGAAGATCACATGAAGAAAAAAAATCCCTTTCATCTCTAAAATCCTTTTTTTTTCTAAAATTTCTTTAAAAGGAAATTCTTTTTTTTATTCCTCTTTCCGAAAAGAAATTTCTTTCTGCTTTTAAAAAACTTTCCAATTGAAATTTTACTTTTCACGAATTGCCTTTCTTTCCTTCCCAATATGTATGATGCAACTCCATTTGTTCAGTATGGAGCCGATGAAGATCGCATTGTTTTCTTCTCTCTAACTGATACTAATTTTTATGAGAAAACAATACGAAAGAATAGAAATTCACATAATAACAATCAAACTCAAAAGATTTACATGGTGTGGCGTTAAGTCGATTCACTTACTCCATAGAGAGAGCTTTCACCGACACCAGATGTGATGGAGAAAAATAACTTGGGGTTACAACTCAATACTTCTCACCGTACAATCCTAATAAGTTCTTAAGTCTGTTTGATAGAGAGCTAAGGCAAACAAATAAATAAAGCCAAAAGTCCAAATTACTCCTAATTAAAATTATATCATAAAATACAACAGGAACAACATACCCTGGCAACTTAATCCCAAACAAGAAGTTGATCAAAATTATGCCTTGGAAGTACACAACAAAACAAATAACTTATCAAAACGAGTTGATGGATAACCAATTTGCTAACAGAAACTGTACAGCCAGGGTTAACGTAACTTAATTTAATTTGTGCTTAAATTGCTGAAAATATAAGTATCAACATACTGAGTATTCTGTTGATATATTAAATACAAAATTAAATACAAAATAACAATCATTTATCTAAAGGATTTCATAAATAGGTGCCAGCTAGGAAGAGCAATTGGATTCATTCTTCTTTATTACTTTATATTATTATTTTGTATACAGAGAATTATATAAGCCTATGCCTGCTACTTGTCTCAGTTCATACTTCATACAGGTGTAATGTCTCATACAATAGCAGCAATAATCATAATTACTAATCATATGTCACAGGCAATCTTTAAGTCCCAAAATTTATAAAATGGTTTAGTAATTTCAACCAAAACGTTCACTTAAAATAATTTTGTTGAGATGGAAATCATGAATAATAAAATCTAGTTACCAAAAGATAGTTTTAGATATGACAAACAGGAGAGTGATGTTCCAAGACACCACTAAAATGAATTGATTTGAAGATTAATGGCCCGTTTGGGGCAGCTTATTAAGTGCGGTGGCGTTTTGAAAACGCACTAGACCTGTTTGGTTAAATAGCGTTTTTGCAATTTATGCATTTTCTAAACGTTGAAAACAATATTTTCACACCACAACTATCTAGGTGCGGTGACAACTTTCTGGCTGTAGTCTGACTTTTCCAAAAAAATAAAAATATATAATAGCCACATCACCTACTTATCAGTAGATTATTTTTAATCAGAGCAATTATTTCAATAAGCTGCAGCTGCCCCAAACAGACTTTAAGTAAGCTAAACCAAAGCAATCACTGACAAGTCAACACCAGCTTAGAGACGATACTGCTTAAAATAAATAAAACAAGCAACTATGTCATGTGAAGGAAGAACGGGATTTCTCTTTTAGAAGTAAGAAGAAGAGGAAAAATGCAAGTAATAAAATGTAAAAAAGGCTTCAATGAAAAAGATAGTTGTCATTAATCATCTAAATCTAGTAATATTACAGGAGCTGATGCACTAAATAGATTGTTCTACTAATTATACTTCTGCCAACACCTGCATGTTGGATTGTTCTACCAAGCTAGGCATACCCAAAAAAAAGAAAAAGTAATTTAAATTATACGTTCAACAACATGACAACGTGTAAGAGTTGGAAGTATTCAAATAGCACTAAATACAACAACAACAACAAAGTCTTTATCCCACTAAGTGAAAAAAAATTTGTGTACGTAAAACGTACGCAGCGCTGCGTACGTCATCTAATAAGAGGCTGTCATGTACGTATAACCTCCATGTAACCTACCTGTAATCTGTAAAAATAAGGAGGTTGCAGGGAAGTTACAGGTAAGTTGCAAGGAGGTTACAAGGGATAAACACGAAAATACCCCCCATGTAACCTGCGGATGTACGCAGCGCGCGTACACTTTATGTACGCAATTTTTTTTTTCCACTAAGTGGGGTCTGCTACATGAAACATTTTTTTTCCATTGTGTTCTATTGAGTATCTTACTTTCATCTAATTCTAATAGATTAAAATTATTTTTATGTAAATAACACTAAATACAATCATGCAAAATTGAACTCCATTAGATATGAGGCAAAGTTATGTCAATGTTAAGAGAGTTGCTTTCCATGTGGTTTCTTGGGAAGATGGCAATAGTAAGAAGTCTAAACAACAAAAGGCAGTCTTGAAATTCTTGTAAAGTGTATGATCATGAAACACTAACTTTATGATGAAACAATTTATTTATTGAACAATAAAGAAGTCAACAAGACAAAATATGATGGAACTGAGAATATACTGAATATTTCAAAAACTAAAATTTGACTAAGGGTATGTTTTGAGATATAAGTTATTATGATTTTCTAAATCATGTAAATCTGAATTTAGTGAATCCTAAAAACTGTTTGGCAATGTAATTAATAAATTTAGTTATATCCTCTAAAACTGTTTATAACTTATGTCAGGATTTAAAAATCGGTTACGCTTGTTAGAATACAAAAGCATAATTAATCTTTGATTATTTTATTACAACAATAAAAGTCAAATGTTAATTTAATTGGATTCAATTTAAATTGTATTCCTAATTAAGCTAATTAATAATACATTATTCATTAAACTAATTATTAATAAAAAAAATTTGTTGAACTATTTATTTATAAAGCAATAATTTAACATTTATCAATTAATAATTAATAAAATATTTATTATAATAATTAATAATTATTTGAAAATTTATTGAATCAATTAAATTTTAATAGGTATTTTATTTTTATTAATATAATAATTATATATAAATTTATCTAATTATAATTAATCTGATAATATATGAATTTTAATCTGATAATATATGAATTTTAATATGTAATTAAATTATTGAAAAACCAAATATAAAACTAAATTCATGCTCATCAACCTCTTTCCTAGGAAAAAATATTACATCAGGACTCCGCACGTAGCTCTACGTGCGGAGTCCGATCCTTACCACTCATCCGCGATCAGTGTATGGGAGCCGGTCCCATTTTATTTTTTTTTTTTTAAAAAAAAAATTTGTGCGAAGCTGCGATGTGCGGCAACGATCGGACTCCGCACGTAGAGCTACGTGCGGAGTCCTAATGTAATATTTTTTCCTTCCCTAGGGCTGTAAACGAGCCAAGCCCTGTTCAAATCGTTCGAAACTAATCTGTGTTCGACATTAACTTGTGCTCGGAATAATTTGTGAACAATATTAATTTCGACTCAAAAAAAAATTTGTATGTTCGTGTTCGACTCGAAATTGACTCGTTATAATATAAAATTATTATAAATTTTAATACTTTAAAAATTAATTAATAATTTTATATAACAATTTTTCAAGAGTAAATTTCATGCAAAAATTCAAGAGATTTATTAACTAAAATTTTATGAGAGCAAATTGAATACAAAATTTTACGCAATAAGAATATATTATTTTAAAAAAAATTTACAAACTAAGAACCCATTTATTAGAAATTTTATAATTTACAAATTAAACGAGTGTAAAAAAAATACAAATAAAGTCTCAAATAAAAATCAAAATATAAAAAATAATTATATTAAATATTTCAATAAAATTTACATTTAATGTTTTACATAAACCTAAAAAAATAAAAAAATACATGAAATTTAAACGACTTTGAATTATATCTTCGCTCTTTATGATTGACGATCCAATGATGATTGGAGAGGTTTGCAAACAGAGGAACCGCCGCCGAGAATTCCAACGCCCTGAAATAGAGCAAAATTACAATTAGATAATGAAATACATAAAAGCAATGTAAAAGCAGAATACTGAAATTGGATACATAAAGTTCAATGAAATACACATTTTCACCCAAAGTTTTTTAAAACCATGGTGTAATAAGCATAAATAACAAATTGTAGGTGTTAAAACAAATGTGTGGTATGCATGTAAATTTCCCATCAAAGAAACCTGCAATATTTTTCCCATACAATATATATATATACATATAAAAGATTGATCGAAAGTCAGAGAATGCGGATCAACCCCTATAGGTTGAACTGACAGAGGACCGGACTCCCCTTCCAGTCCTGTTTGCTATTCAAATCCTCCCGTAAAGGGTGGGATTCAAACCCTTGACCCGAGGGACTTAAGCCAAAGGCCGCAACCAATGATACAAGACTCATGAACAGTTTGGACCCAAGAAAATACAGAAAAATGAGTTGTAAGCAATCTAAAAGCAGAATACTGAAATTGGATACAAATTATAATCATTCTCGAAATCATTCAAGCTATTGCTGTAATTTGTT
The DNA here is from genome assembly GCA_022702705.1 of Papilionanthe hookeriana x Papilionanthe teres. Classification (NCBI taxonomy): domain Eukaryota; kingdom Viridiplantae; phylum Streptophyta; class Magnoliopsida; order Asparagales; family Orchidaceae; genus Papilionanthe; species Papilionanthe hookeriana x Papilionanthe teres. Next base: position 46,719,570 of record CM040439.1, on the reverse strand, counting down.
CAACGACAAGTTCTATTTTACATTCTTCCATACAAAAATTGGGATAATTACGGCATTTGAAAGAATGAAACCATAGAAATGTATTCCGTGCGCTCTCACTGAATTGAAGTAACAGTTTATAAGTATAGTAGATTCCCTCGGATAAATTCTAATCAGTTCAAACATAAATGATATTACCCTAGTAGACTACAAAATTAAGAAACTGACAACCAAATAAGTGAGCTTTTAATCAATTGGATTCATGCCAATCAAACATTTTTAGTAAAATATAAAAAGCATATGATTAAAGAACTTTTTTACCTTGATTATATATGCTACTACAAGGTTAGCCTGCTTCCCTCCAAAGCTAATGCTTAAACTAGAAAAAAAAAATTCTAAATAAGCCAAAAATCTAATAATAAATGAAAAGTTTCCATCTGCAGCAACATACCTTCATAAATATATAAAGAGCCTCAGCAGTCTTAATCCCAACATTCTTCTCCATTCCAGAAAGCTTCGTGAGCATATCTAGTGCAAAGATCATGTTCAACAACACATTTACAGAAAAACAAATCAATTTTCGATATTATAAATTTTACCATATTTTATTCCCACTCCTTTACTTTGACCTGAAAATTCTAAAGTTTCTCTGACTGTCATTTCAGCAGCATGCCAATCTAATTGGCTAACATAACTATCAAAATGAATCTGATAAAGTCCAAAAAAACTTATAATGAAAAAAGAGGTATTTACATGCATACCACCTAATTCTCCTAAAATGGTTGCAAACAGGTGTTGCCTTCCAAAATTAAGAGTAACAATGATCATCTTAGGCAATTTTTATATTACAATCTTAAAATGGTTGCAAACTTGTGTTGCCTTCCAAAATTAAGAGTAACAATAATCATTTTAGACAACTTTTTATATTACTATCTTAAAATAGTTGCATCAACAGCCTTGCCCGTGTTGGGAAACATCAACACACCACAACACATTGCACAAGCTTGAATATCGAGTAGTACATAGTAAGTCACACACTATGAATGCATCAAATAAATAGCAAAAAGCAAAGGTATATGGAAATAACCTCACTAGAACTAAAATTAGGCTTTACTTTACATGACAAAACTCTAAAAAGCACATACCAAATAAAAGAGAATACCACATTTTTCATTCTACTCACATAGAGAAACATACATCTTGTACGACTCTAGCACAAATAGCTTTTAAAAGACACTAACTCGCACAGACTACCGATGAGTAACATGGCCATCGATGATCACCGCTCATTAACTCATATTGACATCTACCAGGAAAGTGCAAAGGATAAAGGCAAGTTCGCCTATCAGACGTCTTATTGTCATTTGAACCATCATAAATATAAACTCTTTCAAGAGATATTAACAATAACGCGTCTACTCTAAACTCTCCATTTATAGGATGCTGTGAAACTAAAATCGTAAGAGGTGTAACTACATAACATTCAAATCTGATTCGATGTACACTAGTAAAGGGAAAAGATGCATAATAACATGACCATTATAACTGAATTTTATTGGATCCTGCTCTGCTTTTACTCTTTATAATGGAAAAAAGAAGAATCTAATAGAAAACAGTAGCTACTAGTCCTTGCATTAAAGGGGTTGTCTATCAAGTTGCAAAAAACTTTGTATTTACACATGAACATCTAACAACAATGGAGATGTGCTATTGCAGATGCACATGACTAACCTTTCTAAAATTAAGTGCCAATAAATAAACTATTCAATACTTGGCTATCAGACTTTGCAGCATATTATTAGTCTACAATAAAGAAACTATTCAATACTTCTTATCAGTCTTCGCAGTTATCAGCCTTTGCAGCATACTATAATACTACAATAAAGAAACTATTCAATACTTCTTATATAGCATTTTAGATAAAAAAGAGAGGATAGGGAGGGAGGGAGAGACAGAAAGAGAGAAATATAGTTGATTAAACAGTCTCATAAAGCATTTTAGATAAGAAAAACATCTTCTCATAGCATTTGAGGTCAGCATAAGTCATGTACATGTCATTTTAATATAGATATGAATCATATCTAGCACACAAATAGAGAGATGTCCAAGGTAACCATCCTTTGAGAACTACATCAGAGTAGGAGAAAGTAAAGAAGAGATGAGTTGAGGACTCATTCTCACTTCTCAGACACAGTTTGATGTGCTTGCACACTTTTGTTCATAAACAAGTTAAGCCAACTTAAAGCTTTAAGAGGAGCCCTATGAGCACCATGTTATTTTTTTTAGCATGCTTAAACCCAAGCATTACGATTTGGTGGAATGAGAATAGTACATCCATGTACATGCACTTAACAAAGATGCATGCCCTAAACTACCAAAGTGAAATTGATAAAGTTCAAAAATACTACAGAAAAATAGATGTTATTGTTTTGAAAAACTAAAGGAAAGAAGCATTGTATTCTTCAGTTTTTAACAAAGTCATCCATAAAAAAAGAAAAATTTATGATCTAAAGGCAATAGCCGAACCACTGCACATACGCTTAAACTTGTATGAATCACCGCACAAATGCACAATAGCCAAACTAAATTTCATAACAAAACTGTTATATCAGATCTCATCCATAAAAAATACAGGTATAAATGCGATATGCGAGATTTCGCTGCCAAAACCCTACAAAGCTAGGTTTCATTCAAAAAATCAAGACAAATCTACAAGAAATTTAAGAAAAGTTAAGATAAGAGAACCCGAAGAAAAATAAGAAATATTAGAGAAAATATACTCAGAGATAACACCCAGGCAGCAAAACAAGCAACCAAGCAAGAATATCGAGCAACCAAGCAAGAATAACGAACAACCAAACAAGAATACCGAGCAATCGAGCCAACACTGACTATCTGAGGAGAATAAAGGTAGATATTAGCAGAAGAACACGGACAACAAACCCTAAGCCGTCGCGACTGAAAGGGCTTTGAGAGATTAGAGAAGACGGAGAAGAGTAGAAGAGGAACGGGAGAGGCAGCCGAACCCGAGAAGTTTCGAGAGGCGAATGGGGATTGGAGAGGCCGGTTAGGATTTTTTAGATTATTTGATATATTATAATTATATAACTTATATTATATTATTATATAAATACATAATATTTAATAAGTAATATTAATATATTATTATTAATAATTTATTATATATTATACTAGCTTTAATTTTATAAAAAATGTTAATTTATTTTAAAAAATATTAATTAATTATAATTTATAATATTTAATTTTATGAATATTTATTATGTATTTATTTATTTATTTATTTTCAAACCAATTTGGGCAAAATACGAGCGAACAAACTGTTGTTCGTGTTCGGCTCATTTACATTTCGTGCTTAAAAATTTGATCATGTTCGACTAACGAACGAGCTGAACACGAGCTGCGAACAATGAGCCAAATTGACAGCCTTACTCTTCCCTTCTTTGCTCATAACCCTCGCCAACATCACTCCCCCGTCCAGATTTTGCTCAAAGAACATTGCCTTCGTGACTGAAACCTCACAATACAGTCTCATTTAAAGCTAGTAGGGAAGGCAACAAAAAGCTAGTAGGGAAGGCAACAAAGGAATCGCCGCATATAGAGACCACCAAAATTGTCATCTTTCTGCCGATCCCTGAATCAATTGAGGATGGTAAGCTTGTTCGCATTATTCATTCTTTCTCTTTGCAAATTTCCCAGATTTACTAAATCTGCGGAATAGTAGATTTTACTAAATCCAGGATTTATGCCGAGAAATGGGCAAAATATTGATTTAGTTTATCCGATGATTTCACTAGTCCTAAATAGCCGTCAAGCAGAACGTAGCTTAATCCTGCGCTAAATCCTTTACGAGAGAGCCCCTAAAATTATTGTGTTCCAAAGTACCTTGGAAACATGAAAATGAAAGAGACAACTGATAATTAACACCACAGGCTGAGCGTGGCTTCTGCCAATCTTCCATGTTATTCCATTTCAAGCCCATTAAAATCACTATTGCCGAAAAATGAAAGAACAATCCTTTTACATTATCATCATAGCCTCCTGAATTTACATCCAACCAAATAGTGAAAACAAGCATTTTTTGTATAATCGGACGTGTATTCTCTTTACAGCACTCAAATGAGGCCCTCGAAGGAACTCCCTGCAAAGAGCAGCCAACATTTTATGCAGTTTACAACAAGTTTAATGACCTCATGTAAATGGTCGAGCAATTCGCAAAAGTTCGACAGTTATCAGGATAAATAGATAAATGTCAGTGCAATAAGTCCTCTTAATGAAGCAATTGACAAAAAATTGATAGTCACATACCTCTCTTATCAGTAGGCCCATATTGAACGTGCCAAAGAAAAAAAATTAAACATTCATCTGGTTATACCACCAGCCTCTTCAATTTACATCCAAACATACTACTAAAATCAAGTAAGTTATAGGCCTCTTGAAGGATTTGTAATAGTTCTCTGCAAAGCAATCAGATCACCGAGGACTATTTCAACCCTAATTTAAAATTTCTGAGAACTAATTTAGCACATTTATAGACTCTCGGACTAAAGACCTTATATAAAAAGTCAGGGCTATTTTGGCATTTTACTCATTTGTGATAACACCCTGCAATAAAATCCTCTTAATGAAATGCAATTAACAAAATTTTAACAGCCACATAGCATATCAACAGGCTCTTGTCTCCCATTAATCTTTAGCTAGGAGAGCCTCACATCTCCATACAGGTTGCCGGAAAAGCCTTCCTTCAGTCCATCCTCCCTCGATAGTTTTAAAACAGCGAAAAATCCCACCTTTAGCTTAAGGTTCAATCAATGATTCCTAATTGCTTCCCTCAAAAAACAAGAAATGGAATCTAAAAAAAAAGGGACATTTACAAACATAGCACTTGATTCTTATGTAATTAAAACTTCACATGGCTCACCTTATTTAATTGCAAACTTATGATAGTTACAATATATAAAAAAAATGTCCCTCTTTAGTTCAACATCAATTCATGATTCTTCATTCTTTCCCTCAATGAAGAACAAGAAATAAAATTTAAAATAAAATACAAATAATGCTGACGTACCATTGAATTCATATGTATTGAAACTCCACATGATTCACCTTATTTACTGGCATCTAGAATGTCCATACAGGTTGTCTGAGAAGCATTCTTCAAACCATCCCAATAATTTTAGCACAAAGAAAATTTCCATCTTCAATTCACAGTAGATTGATGATTCGTCATTGCTTCCCTTAATGAAGAAGAAAAAAAAATCTAAAAATAAAATAAGAAAGGAAGATTACATATCACTTAATTCTTAAATATTTAAACATCACATGGTTCGCCTTATTTATTGGCAACCTTGAGGATTGCCTGAGAAGCCTCCACCCAGGCCATCCTCAAAAGTTTCAGCGCAAGGAAAAATTTAATCTTTATTTCAAAATCAATCAATGATTCATCAGCAATTCCCTCAATGAAGAATAAAAACGAAATCTACAAAAATAATAATGTGGCATTTATATACATATCATTGAATTCGTGTATTTAAACTTCACATGACTCATTTTATTTAGTAGAAGCCTTGCATGACCATAAGGCCATGTCGATAGTTTTATTACAAGAAAAAAAATCCATCTTAGGTTCACAGATATTCTACGTAGGATAAAGTAACAATCACTACTAAACAAGTGACAAAAGATATAATTGAAGAATCAAAAGGAAAATTTTTATAAATAAAAACAGTTTGTGGTGGAATAATAATTTGCAAAAAAAAATTTGTTTTTTGAGGGAAGATATAAGAACTAGGAAAATATAAGATGACCCGTAGGGAGTCTAAGAGAACAATTTGTGACGCTGAGAATTTTACTTTTAGTGATCTTTATCAAATATTAGATACACAACAGATTAAAAATATATGTATAAATTGGTCAAACAAAGAGAAAAGAGAAATAAAAATTTAATTTAAGTATATTAAAGATGAAATCAAAAAGAGTTTTTCTTAGAAGAAGATATTTAACATAGATGAGTGGGATATTTTGATAAACTTTTAAACAAAGTTTCTGAAAATATGATCAATATTAGTGATCTTAATATCATTAATAATGATAAAAATCTTTATTTTTATCATCGCATTAGTAACAAAGGAGTTGACGATACTTTAAAGAAAATTAAGAGTGAAAAATCAATAGGACCTGATGATATGCCAATTAAATTTTGAAAATATTAAAGAGAATTGGGAGTTTCTTGGCATACTAAACTCTTTAATATTATTTTAAAAAAAAAAAAGATGTCTATGGAATGGATGAAGAGTATTTTGGTCCCCATTAAAATTATGAGAGAGAGTAATTGAACATAGGTTAAGAAGTGATACCAAGATTTCTCATAATCAATTTGGATTTATGTTGAGCAAGTCTACCATGGTTCAGCTTATTTAGCAGCATTCATGGATGTCAACATAAGGTACCTTAAAAGCTTCCCTCAAGCTATCCTCAGCAAGTTACGTACAAAAAAAAAATTCCTTCTTCAATTTAAATTCGAATGATGCTTTCGTGATCACTTCCCTCAATGAAAAAAAAGAAATAAAATCCAAAAATAGAACCCAAACCCAAAAATAAAATTAAAAAAAAAAAAAGATTTACATACATACCCATGAATTATTGTGTATTTAAACATCACATAGTTCTGCATATTTAATGGCAACCTTGCATGTCTATAAGGGTTCCCAGAGAAGCCTCCCCAAAGCCATCCAGATATATATATATATATAACAACTAAACTTTAACATGGTTCACTTTATTCAACAACATCCTTGCATTTCTATATGGGTTGCCTGGCAAGCCCTCCTTCCAAGCCATCTTCAGTAGTTTCAGTACAAGGAAAATTTTCATTTTTATTTCAAGAATCAACGATTCATCATCATTTCACTCATTGAAGAAGAAACGAAATCTAAAAATAATAATAAGGGAAGGTTTACATACATACCACTGAATTCTTAAATACTCAAACTTCGCATGATTCCCTTTATTTAATAGCAGCTTTAATGTCCATAAGGCCATCCTTGATAGTTTCATTACAAAAAAAAATTCCATCTTATGTACAAGACCAATCAATGACTCTTCATTGCTTCCCTCAACCAAGACCAAGCAATTGACTTTAAAAAAATAATAATGACACGCACATCACTATAATCTTTCATCCATAGATCTCGTACTATACTAAAATCATTTAATATTATTGTTTTGTAATCAAATGGGGTGGGGAGAAGCCATCTCAAGCATTATAAATAGAGATGACCTTCCGCCACGAGGGGGGTCTGATCTCTTTCATTCCAATTTGAGAACAAAAGATCCAACTATAAATAGACATTTATTTAACAGGGTGAAGATCAACAAAAAAAAAAAAGAATTGTTCAAAACAGGATCATTTCATTCATAACATGGGCATAAATAAGGTATTACAAAGTTTTACAAATAAACCCCTAGATTCCTTAAATATTTCCTTTTTACCAATAGGACCTAAATAAAATCCAATTCTCAACACTCCCCCTCAAGATGGACAAAAGGTATCCACTAAGCCCATCTTGTCACATAACCTAGAAAAATCTAATGAACTAAGGCCTTTAGTGATGCAATCGACCACTTGCTCTCCAATGGATACATGACTTAGCTCCGGTAGCTTGTTATTCAGCTTTTCCTTGATAAAGAATCTATCAATCTCCACATGTTAGTTCTATATTATTGCACCGAGTTGTCGGCAGAAGCATATCACATGCCATACTCAATAATTTCAACAAGGAAAGTTTCATCTTTAGTTCAAGGTCGATCATTGATTCGTCCCTTCCCTTAACAAAGAATAAGAAATAATAAGTAAAAGTAAAATAAAAAGGGAGATTTAAATGTATAACATTGAATTCTTATGCATATAAACATCACATGGTTCTCCTTATTTAATGGAAACCTTGCAAGCCTATATAGGTTGCCTGATAAGCCTCCACCCAGGCCATCCTCAATAGACCGTACAACAACAACAAAGCCTTAATCCCACTAAGTGAGTTCAGCTACATGAATCCTTTTTTCTCCATTATGTCCTATTTAGTGTCATATTTTCATTTAATTCTAATAAATTAAGATCATTTTTTATACAATAAGCACAAGTCTTCGTAGGTCTACCTCTACCTTTCTTAACATAAGTCGAATCTAAAACACCTACTCTCCTAATCGGATCCTCAGATGGTCGACGTTTAATGTGACCAAACCATCTAAGGCGACTCTCTCTAATTTTGTCTGTCACTGGAGCTACATCAACCCTATCACGGATATATTCATTTTGTATTTTGTCTATGTGTAAGCCGCTCATCCACCTAATCATTCTCATCTCGACCATCCTCAATAGACCGTGCAAGGAAAACTTTCATCTTTATTTCAAAATCAATCAATCAATGATTACTCAACACTTGCCTCAATGAAGAATAAAAAATGATACATTTGCATACATAACACCAAATTATTATATTTAAATTTCACATGATTCGCTTTATTTAGTAGTGCCCTTGCATGTCCATAAGCCATCTCTATAGTTTCATTACAAGAAAAAAATCCATCTTAGGTACAGTCATTCAATGATTCTTCATTGCTTCCCTCAACGAAGATCAAGAAATAGAAATTAAAAATAGAATGAAAAAAGGGGGATTTACTTACATACCACCGAATTCTTATGCATTTAAACTTCACATGATTCATTTTATTTAATGGCAACCTACCATGTCTATAAGAGTTGCCTGAGAAAATTCCCACCAGAATATCCTCGATAGTCTGAGTAAAATGACAAATTCCCCATCCTTGGTTCAATGTCAATCAAATAATTTATCATCATCTCTCTCAACAAAGAACAAGAGCAAAATCCAAAAATAAAAATAAAAATAAAAAAAATGAAGAATTTAAATATATACCACATAATTTTTATGTATTTACATTTCACATGGTTCACCTTATTTAATGACAGTCTTCCATGTCTATACAGGCTGCCTAAAAAGCTTCCCCCCATTGAGAGCAAAGTAAAATTACATATTAAGGTCAATCAATGATTCATCATCACTTACCGCAATGAAGAACAAGAATGGAATTCTAAAAATAAAATAAAGGAAGATTTACATACATACCCATTGAATTAGTATGCATTTACCCTTCAAAGTAAAATTACATATTAAGTTCAATGTCAATCGATAATTCATCATCACTTCCCGCAATGAAGAATAAGATCTAAAAATAAAATAAAGGAAGATTTACATACATACCCATTGAATTATTATGCATTTACCCTTCATATGGTTCACCTTGTTTAATGGCAACCCAAAATAGTAGCATTGCCAAATGAAGAAAAGCGCAACACACATACACGAGAGAGAGAGAGAGAGAGAGAGAGAGAGAGAGAGAGAGAGAGAGAGAGAGAGAGAGAGAGTAAACCCAAGTAGAATTTAGTGAATCCCGTGAGCCCAGTTTTAAACAAATTTCGAGATGATTAAAACCTAAAAAGTGCTAAATCCTATGAAGGATGGGATTTGAAATCCCAACTATGTATTTGTTGAAACAGAAGCAAATTCCTGCTTAATAGTATCCCAAACAGCCCTATATATTATTTTCCATACATCCTTGGAATCATAACATGTCTGCATGGGTTGCCTGAGAAGTGCAAAGCCCCTCACCAGGCCATCCTCGATACCTTGGCCATTCCAGAAAACTGCACGCTATAATCCTAAAATTTTTTGGATATTCTAAAATCTCTCTTTTTTTTTTTGGGTGCATTTACATAGATCACGATTCTAATTTATGTAAATCTTACACCTAAACTTTCTGTGAAATTTAGGAGGAACTTTCTTAGAGGAAAAACTCTAATTTTCTCATTAAGCTAATACAAACAACAACAAATGTATACAGCTTAGTCTAACCCTCATACAGTTGGAGGGAAATTCAAATCATTATCATAAGAAGGAGAGAAATAAAAAATGCAATAATGGATAATTAAGGGAGAATAATTTCTCCCACTGAATAGTGGCAGCAGACCTTTCCTAAGCCATGGGAAAGCCCATGTAATGCACGGTTACATGCATACCAACACTTTAAAATTTCTTTTCCTTTCCCCAAATAAATCGAGATGCATTATGCAGAATAAAAAGTCACCATTCCCACTCTTATATAAAGTCACTTAAAGGATTACGGAATCGAATATTGGAAAAGAAAAAACAGTAAAACAAAAATATTAGAATTTTCAAATTTACCAGAAATTATGTCTTTAGGCCATGGTGAGGAAAAAAGGGGGAAAAAATATCAGCAAGATGTGAAGAATATCTCATCTAACAGAGATATTACTTCTTTTTGCACAACTCACAGTGAGCCATTCGAGATCATGCCATTGAATGGAGAATTTAGTAGCATAATTTTAATAAGATTTTTGGCTAGATATAACATAAATCCAGCAAAAAAATGAGAAGTAATTCTGGTGCTCCCATAAAACCAATTTTTTTTCCGTTTTGATGAAAATCCAGTATGATTATTAGTGGCATTTAACAGTTTAGCTTAGGAAGAACATACCTGTATGGCTCTCGATGTTGCTTCCCTCATCACAGTATCCTAAAGGGAGAAATTCGACGCTATCACCTCACTGTCCGTTGTCGACTAAAAACAGATTGTTCTGGTTCTGCTGAATCTGAAGAAGAAGATGATTATATGGTGTGTTGGATTTAGGGAAGCGTGGAAAAGCAGCCAACCATATCATGGGATATCGTGCCAGAATGCAGGTAGGAGCCAATAGGAGCCTTGTGGAGCTAAGTTATAAGATTGTTGAGGTCCAAGAAACATGCAAGTTGCAGTAGATTTTAAGTTCCTGCAATATTTAATTTTTAATCATTATAGATTTTTCAAAATTTATTGTGGTACGAGCCTTGTTTTTCATATTTAAATTCTTTGAAAACCAATTGCAGTTAAATCTTGAAATAGCATGCCAAATATATCAAATGAATTTACTTCGATTTAACCCGAACTGAACCAAGCTATATTCTGAATTTAATAGCATTTGGATTTCATAAATTGGTATTCATTAAAGGCTATTTAAGTTAAATCAGTTTCAAAATTTAGTATGTCAACATGACAATTCCATTGTCAGCATGTCCGAGGCCACACATATGGTTCACATGTTATCAAAAATCAATTCAAGAATTCCTTAACTACTTAGAACTAGTAAAATGGTTTTGTAATTTCAATTAAACCGTTCACAAAAAATAATTTAGTTGAGTTGAAAATATGAGAAAGTAAATCTAATTAAAAAAAAAACAGTTTTTAGATCTGAGAAATAGGAAAAGTGATGTTCCAAGACAAGTCACCACAATTGCTATTTTTCTATATTTTGAATCTGTCAAAATAGCCAGTCCAGTTGGTTTCTAAAAAAGAATGACTTGTAGATGAAGTAGAGCATGAAGTAGATTGTGAAGATTAGCAAAGGCGGCTAGAGAGAGAGAGAGAATATGGGAAACTCAAATTGATAGAAAATAAATCCTCATAAAAACAACAAGGCGGTAATATACCAGAGAAAACCAAATCCAAATATTCCCAAAACACAAAAATGCTAAATAATGAAATGCAATGATTGATCAATCATTTCACTGATGTCGATCAAATATTTGGATCAGTCATAAACATTGATTTATCAAAAGAAAGAAAATATGACATCATAGGTGACCAACATGCCAATCAAGTTTTGAATAACGATTTTATGCAGATAAAAGTTTGAACAATTACTTCACTTATGGAGGAAATGACGGTCGAGGACAAGCAAGCTAAAATGTTTCTTAAAATTGCCAAACAAAAGGTACAATTGTATGTGCACATGTATATATAAATATAAATATATATATACATAGATACATAATTTCTTCATAAGAATGACAACAGTAGAAAGCCTATACAGCAAAAGGTCGCCTACAAATTCTTACACGAGTAAGATCACATGACACTTTTATTATGAAGGAAATCATTCGTTGAACAATTACGAAGTCGACAAAACAAAATATGGTGGAATTGAGAATAAACTGAATATTTCAAACAACAAGAAATGGCTAAAACTATTATGTTTGAGAAAACAGCCTTGCTAGTACATTTGAATTACAATGAAATTAAAATGAAAAATATGAAAATAAAATAGAACTGACAATTAACACCACTGGCTGAGCGTACTTCAGCCAATCTTCCATGAAAATTCAGTTTGAGCCCATGAAAATCCAGTGTGGTCAATAAAGTCATTATTGCCAAAAATCATAGCCTCTTCTAGATCCATCTAATTACATCGAAAACAAAAAGTGAAAAAAACTTTTCATTTTTTTTTTCATTTTTTGGAAACTAACATTCGCAGCACACAAACCTTGTGACCTTAGATATCTCAGGGTCTGTTTGGTTCACATGAACTTCTCACTATGACATTGCAACTATACTGCCTAGTGAAGCATATTATGAAACAACTATGGGAATGCTATTATCTGTTTCATTCTGATATGTGAAAACAACATGCAAGGCAGAAAATGACTGGATCGCCTTCGTTTATGAAAACTCGTTTGAAAATTTTTTTCTTTGCTCAAAATTTTGCTCGGATTCGAAAGAAGCTCGAAGTATAACACAAACGAAAATAAAAATGGAATTGTGTACATGCAGTGATTATTGTTCGTGAGTTTTTAGGAAAGATCCCGACAAGTGAGTATGCGGAAAATGTGATTCTTACGACTCAATTTTCAAGTGAAGCGAGAATCGTTTTAGGGAATACAATCATAACTGGAAGCATAATATCATTCTAACATTTTCAACAAAAAATTTCAGCATTAGTTGAACTCGTTAGAACCGATCCAAAGGAGGCGAGTTCATATGATTAATAAGAGATTTCAAGACGAGAAATAGGCGATGGCAAGCTTGGGAAGTGATTTCTATGCGAGTGGAACCGATTCTCCGAGTGTCAACCATCTTCATTCTCTCAGCCTAACTCTTCTCGAGAACGCACCCGGATGCCCTCATAAATTCCTTCTCCGCCGGCTCCGGCTCCGGCTCCGGCTCGTACGCGGGTGTCGTCGTTGACAGAAGAGATTTGGCGAGAGGGATGTGTTTCGCGAGGGTGAAGGAGCAAAACGAAACAGGGAGGGCGAGGGCAAGCGAGGGACTTCCTTACCTAACGCGAGGTGCGAAGCTGGGCCGCAGGGTTTATCCCGCGGCCGGCTTTCAGCTAAACTTCGCGGCACGTTGCCGCGAAGTCTTCTCCCAAACAGTGCCGCGGCGAAATTTCGCGGCACTTCTGCCTCGCCGCGGGAGAAAAAGTGGAACCAAACGGGCCCTCAAACTGAGGGCTATCAAAAATGACTCATTGTTAGCGAACAACTCGTGTTCAATTCGTTCGCTAGCACAAATAATTTTTTTGCACTCGATATATAAACGAGCCGAACAAGAATAAACTTTGTTTGTTCATGTTCCACTCGTTTTAACTCGAAATAATTATATTATACTATATATATATAGTATAATATAATATAATTGATGAGTATTATTTTTAAATAATTTAATTGACTGCAACGCTACAAAGATTTAAATAAATTAAAATTATTAATAAAAAATAGAACAAAATAAATTAAATTATATTTAAATATACATACAACAACAACAAAGCCTTAATCCCACTAAGTGGGGTCGGCTACATGAATCCTTTTTCTCCATTGCGTCCAATTTAGTGTCAAATTTGCATTTAATTCTAATAAAATAATATCATATTTAAATATACATAAAAAGATTTAAATCTTACCTCTAACTTTAGCATCCTACGACTGCATTGTTAGGGCTATAAAAACGGTTCGTTGTTCAAGAACAGCTCACGTTCAACCCGCTAAGCAAACGAACAAAGCACGGAAAATTTTTTTTGTGCTCGATATATGAAGGAGTCGAACACAAACAGTAATGTTTTTTAACAAGCTTAACACGATCCATGCCTAAGCTTGCAAGCTCGGCTCGTTTACACCCCTACTCACACCTAAACTTTCATATTTACATAAAAAACACATTGGTATATCTATTATCAACAGGCCAATATTGAACTAGACTTTGCCAGAGAAAAAAGATCAAACATTTCTCTGGACATATCATCAGCTTCTTCATTTACATCCAACCAAATACTGAAATCAAGCAATTTTACCATTTTTAAAATTATGTTTTCTGTTTAGAAGTAGTCAAATAGGGCTTGGAATTTGAAACAGCCCCTGCAAAACAAACTAATTGTACACTTTCATAGACTCCATGATTAAAATTAAATCATGTAAAATGTCAAGGGACTATTTTTGGCACTTTTCACATTTGCAATAACTTCCACCAGATACAATCTTCTTAATGAAATGCAATTAACAAAACGTTAACAGCCATATATCATATCAGCAGACCCTTATCTCCCATTTTTCTTAGCTAGGAAAGCCTCATCCGAGCTAGTCATATCCACACAAGAAATATTAATGTGGCATCGCTCAAAACACACCAATTGCTAGTTAAAATTTTTTATGCATGCTTTGCAGGCCAACTGAAACTGAGCTCACAACACAAACGTAGGTGGCAGTGACAGAAAGGAGGCTATTTCTTCTCTGCTCGAGTTGTGAGACAATGATCCCTTATCATCAAAATGATGAAATAATGTGGCAGCTAAACTTATTCTTCATGCTAATATGAAATATACTGATATGAACGGGCACAGATGTTCACATAAAATTTAGGGCACAGTAATATTTTATTACACAAACAACAAACAACACAATCCAAATACATAAAGATAAGCACCTGCAATTCGAGAGGTAAGTTCCTAAAATTCAAGAGAGAAGAACTCTCTCCCAAACCCTAAAAGCTAAGATTCACAATAATAATCTTATGCATAACCCTAACCCTAAACTAAAAAGCCCAAAACAAATAATAATACATAATAAAAGACTAAATTTTCCTTAGGCTAATAAAAGTTGAATTTGCCCTTAGCCTTGAATTCAGTGTTGGAATATAAGTGTTAGGATTTGTTGTTGATTTTGATATTTGAATGGGAATTTAACAACTGGAGGTACAAAAAATATTAATTTTGTAGATGGTCAAAAATTGAGGGGTACATAGTTAAACATCAAATGGTTCACCATATTAAATAGCAACCTTGCATGTCAATACGGATTGCTAGAAAAGCCTCTCCCAGGCCTTCATCAATAATTTCAACACAAGGAATCTTTTCATCTTCAAATCAAAGGTCAATAAATGATTCATCATCGCTTCTCTCAACGACGAAAGAAAATGAAATCTTAAAAAAAATAATAAAAAAGGAGATTTACAAACATACCACGGAATTCTTATGTATTTAAATTTCATGTGGTTCACCTTATTTGATGGCAACCTTGCACGAATATATGGGTTGCTTCAAAAATCCTCTGCCAAGGCCATCCTCCATAGTTTCAGTACAAGAAAAAATTCCATTGCTTCTCCAAATGAAGAACAAAAATTTAAATCTAAAAATTAAATTATCGGGACTATAAACACATAGCACTGAATTATATATTTTGAGGCATTTACATACATAACACCCAATTCCTGTGTATTTACAAATATAACACCTAAACTTTATAAAATGGTAGCCATGCAGGCCTTAATGGTTTGCCTGAGAAGCCTCCACTCAGGCAATCCTCAATAGTTTCAATGCAAAGAAAAATTTCATCTTTATTTCAAGATTAATGGCTGATTCATCATCTCTTCCCACAATAAAGAGAAAGAGAAACGAAATCTAATAAAAATAATAATGGGGCATTTACATACATAGCATTGAATTATTAAACATTAATACTTTTTAAAAATAAAAAAAAAATAGGGACTAACATACATACCACTGAATATCATGTATCTAATTTGGGCTTTTACATACATAACACCCAATTCCTTCGTATTTGCACACCTAAACTTTAATATGGTTCACTTTTTTTAATGACAGCCATCCATGCCTATATGGTTTGCCTAAGAAGTCTTCGCCCAGGCCATTCTCAATAGTTTCAGTGAAACGAAAATTTCCATCTTTATTTCAAGATCTATAGATGATTCATCATCACTTCCCTCAATGAAGAACAAGCAACAAAATCAGAAAATAACAATAATGCTGGATATATATATAAACAACTGAATTCTTAAATATTTAAATTTCATAATAAATAAAATAGGGGCAATACGTACATAAGACTGAATTATTATGCATCTATTTTGGGGTATTTACATACATACCACCCAATTCCTATGTATTTATTTACAAAACACCTAAATTTTAACAACAACAACAACAACAACAAAGCCTTAATCCCGCTAAGTGGGGTCAGCTACATGAATCCTTTTTCTCCATTGTGTCCTATTTAGTGTCAAATTTTCGTTTAATTCTAATAAATTAAGATCATTTTTTATGCAATAAGGCCAAGTTTTCCTAGGTCTACCTCTGCCTTTCTTAACATAAGTTGTATCTAAAACATCTACTCTCCTAATCGAATCATCGGGTGGTCGACGTTTAATGTGACCAAACCATCTAAGGCGACTCTCTCTAATTTTATCCGTCACTGGTACAACACCAACCCTATTACCGATATATTCATTTCGCATTTTGTCTCTAAGTGTAAAGCCACTCATCCACCTAATCATTCTCATCTCAGCAACACTTAACTTAACATTATGCTTCTCTTTTAAAGGCCAACATTCAACACCTAAATTTTAACATGGTTCATTTTTTTTAAGGCAGCCTTCATATCTATATGGTTTGCCTGAGAAGCCTCCGCCGAGCCCATCCGCAAGAGTTTCAGGGCAAGAAAAAATTCCATCTTTATTTCAAGATCAATCAATGATTCATCATCACTTCCCTTAATGAAGAACAATAAACAAAATCTAAAAAAAATAGAAGTGAGGGATTTACAAAAATACCACCAAATTCATAAATATACTTACACTTCACAAGAAATGAAATCTAAAAATTTAATAAAGTGGGGGAATGCATCAGGCCTATTGTGTAATAGAACAATATTTCTTAGACTTAAAAGAAAATTTAATAGGATGGTGGTGAGACTTGCAATGCTTTATGAAGCAGAATGCTTGAGAATGCTTTGGTGAATGAGTGGCTTTACACTTAGAGACAAAATGCAAAATGAATACATCCATGAAAAGTGGGAGTAGCTCCATTGGCAAACAAGATTAGAGAGAGCCGCCCTATATGGTTTGGTACATTAAACGTTGACCATCTAATGACCTAGTTGGGTTAAAAAATATTTTAGATTTAACTCATGTTAAGAAAGTTAGAGGCAGACTTAAAAAGACTAAGGCATTTTGTATAAAAATTGATTTTAATTTATTAGAAATAAATGAAAATATGAAACTCAATAGAACACAATGGAGAAATAAGATTCATGTAGGCTTCTTGTTGTTTGTTGAATTGTTGTACATAAATATCACCCAATTGTTGTGTATTTACATATATAACACCTAAACTTTAACCTGGTTCGCCTTTTTTAATGGCAACCTTGCATGTCTATATGTGTTGCCTAAGAAGCCTCACCCCAAGCCCTCCTGAATAGTTTCAGCACAAGGAAAAATTCCAACTTTATTTCAAAGTCAATCGATGCTTCATCATCGCTTCCCTCAATGTAGAACAAGAATAAAAAACTAAACAAAATAATAGGGAAATTTATGTACGTAGCACACAGTTCTTATGTATATACATATCTCGCATCCAAACTTTCATATTTACCTAAATAGCAATTTGGCGCTTTAACATCCCATCCCCAATAGTTCCAGTGCAAGGAAAACGAGAAAAAGGGGTATTGACATACGTACCACTGAATTCTTAAATATTTAAACTTCACACGATCTGCTTAACAGCAGCCTTGCAAGCTCATAAGTCTATCCTCGATAGCTTCATTACGATAGAAAATTCCTTCTTGAGATCAATCAATAATTCGTCATTGCTTCCCTCAACAAAGACCAAGAAAAAGAATTTAAGAATTAAATGAAAATTTTGAAGATAAGAATTCGGTCGTCACCACTTCCTGAGAATGAAAAGGATGGCTGCCAGTAGGAATTTTCATTTTCAATTTTCAAAATTTTATCTTCATAAGAATTTTCATTTTCATTGAATCAACATACTTCCTAAGAATTCTACAGTCCCCAAAATCTTTTGATCTTCCAAAATCTTCCTCATGCACACCATCCGAACTAGCTAGTTACAAATCGAACACCCAAAATTCCCTCTCTTGATGGAATTTCAAGCATAACAGAAATTACATTTCTCGGCCATGTCAGAAAAGAAATGGGAAAAATATGAAGGTCAAGAGTCAGAGAAGAGAAAAAAGAACATCTCATTATTCTCATCTTGCTGAGCTCTATAAAATATTTGGGAGATTTACATACATAGCAGATAATTACCTGCAGAGGACAAGAAACGTTGCTATTTACAAATAAGGCAGCTAGGTGATTTTTTGAACTATGAAATCGGAGTATTTACGCGTTTCACGATGAAACTATTGTGAGTTTGATAAAAATGTAAAATATGAGTTGTGGTTTTATCATAACCTTTGATATTTGAGTGATAATTTGAGGAATGAATGAAAGAGGGTGTTAGATTTGTAAATTGCAATGTGTTGGGTGCCCTGTATGTAATCGCCCCAAAATATTTTACCCAAATCCTACTAACGCTGGTAAAATATTCCATCCGGAGCGTGTATGGCTGCGTCCGGACTCGGCATCGCAGCCGCTCGATCGTGTATGGAGTCGTTCCCCTTTTTTTTTCGGATTTTCGGATTTAGGAGTAGCGTTAACGGACTTACGATTTTCGGATTTACTAAATCCTACTTGCAGCCAGACTCCCCCTTAAATCCTTCAGGAAGTGAATTTATGGGATTTAGAGGAGCTGAAGAGGGCGAAGGGGCTTGGCAGGAAGGACAAGAAATACGAGGGTTAGTCGGATAGGAGCAGAGTGGAAAGGGGGAGATAAGGGAGTTTCGGAGATCTTTGTCCGCCGCGATCCCGTCTTCATCTTCCTTGCCAGCAAGCTGCAGACGCCACTGTACTGCCTAGGGTTTCGGGCACAGTGAGAGAAAAAGGGTATGTCGGTGATGGTTTTGGGTGAAACCGGGAGGGGGGGAGCGAGTAAGGCGAGCTTTGCTGATAGGTAAAAAATTTGGCTGCGGACGACCTACATAAGTCGCGGGTTATAGAGGGTTATGCGCGAGGCAGGAGGGTTATAAATCACTTGTTATTTCGTGTAAATCATTTGTACTTCTTTTGTAACTCTCGCGTACTCCCGTGCGGGTTACATGGGGGGTTACACACGTTACAGGGTTATGCGGGAGTTACATGGGGTACAAGTGATTTATAACCCTCTTATACCCCGCGTGTAATCCCGTGTAACTCGCGACGTACGCGTCTCCTACGTACCATGTAATTTTATTTGGAAGATTTGCATTGATACCGCTCAATTTTTATGTAATTAACCCTACAGCCTTTGAGAAGAACGACAATATATTGGGGTTGTAAACAAGTCATCCAATATTGAGTCTGAGCTCAACTCGTGTTCATATTGTTAAAAAATATTACTGCTCGTGTTCAACTTATTTATATTTCTAACACAAAAATTTATTTGTGTTCGGCTTGGAGAGCCAAACATTGAACAAGCTGAACACGAGCTATTCAAGAACAAAAAACTATTTTGACAAAATTAACTATGCATGCAGTCATTAGTGGTGTAAATAAGCCGAGCTTGAGGGAGTCCAGAGTCTGTTTGTTCAAAAAATTGTTTGTGTTTGGCTCATCTATATATCAAGCTCAAAAAATTTGCTTGTTTTTTGCTCACTTGCTTATCAATGCTCAACACGAGTTATTCATTAACAATGAAATTATTTTGACAACTTAATCACACAACCGTAAAATGTTAAGGATTGGTGAAATTTAAATCTCGTTATTTATATTAAAAGATTCATTAAATAGAATTTAATATATTTTTATTCTATTTTTAATTAGTAATTTTAATTGATTATAAATTTTTGTAGCGTTGTTGTCAATTAAATTACTTAAAATAATATTCATTAGATATATATATATATATATATATATATATATATATATATATATATAGCCAAAACGAGTCGAACACGAACGATAATATTTTGTTCGTGTTTGACTCATTTATATATCGAGCGTAAAAAAATTGTTGGCTTGTTTGCTTAGCGAATGAATTAAACACAAGCTATTTAATGAACCGAACACGAGCTGTTATACATGTGTCACATATATAAATATATAGAAATTGAGTGCTACTTGTTTAAATACCCTGTTTATTTAAATTAATTTAAAATAATTTCATTAATTTAAAATAATATCCAATTAATTATAATTAAAAACTTTTTAAAATAAATTAAATTAATTATTAAATTTTATTTAGTCTAATAAATGACCAATTATTAAGTATATAGTAAATAAGACTATTGTTAAATAAGATTATCGCTTGATAAATAATTAATTTAATAATTTGATTAACTAATAAATAAATAATTATTCATTTATTAACATAATTAGACATAACAATTAATTTAAATTTATCTACACTTAATAATTGCATCAATTACATATAATATTAAACTGATATTTCAATTAATAGACTGAATCCTCATAAAAATTTTCAGGCAATTTCATTGGATAAATTTAACCAAATTTAACAGCACACCAAGCATATTTTCAAGATTTACATATCAGGATCTATTAATTACTAATTATATGAAATCCTTTTTGCAAGCAATCAGCCCCCCAAATTATGTTGTCATAGGGTATGTTTGGGGCAGCTGTAGTTTAATAATAAGTTATTGTGAAACCGCTGAAAAATAATTAGATGTTTAAAAAACTACGGTGGTTATTACAATTTAAAAAAATAAATAAATAAATTGCAGCTATAAAGCTACTACCGCACTTACCCAGGATTGGTGGGAAATGCGGGTTTCAGAAGCAACTTTTTGAAAAAACTGTCAAAACATAATTTACTCAAACTGTTAAAACTACAGTGCCACACCGTCACCGCAATGTTGCCCAATCGAACCCTTAAACGAAGGATTTAATAAAACAAGGCATTGGACAAATTTAGTTCAGATTCACGAGTCTCTCATAAACTCGTTCGCGTGTTGTTTGTTTCATTCAGCAATGTCTTGTCATGTGCTTCCATCCTCTTCTCGCTTCAATTCATGTGTTTTGCAATCATTTTATTATTTTATTAATAATATTGATAAATTTAAAAAGTTACCAATATTAATTGATTTGATGTTAAGAGACATTTACATGCATGCCACACAATTTCTATGCAAATATTCTGTAGTATAAATTACTGTACTTTTCATTTTAAATTTTGAATTTTTTATTCATATTAATGAAACTTATTTGTTTTCACATATTAATGAACCTTATCATCAAAAAACAAATCAAGTCTAAAGAAACAAAATAGAAATTGAAAATTAAAAAGAAATTAGAGAAATTTATGAAATTTTAGTATCAAATAATACATGATTGATGTAACATGAGGCTATTAGAATGAGCTGATCTCATCATTTCATCAAACATTTATACTTTTAGGTTGAGATTCAAAGCTACATGAATGACTACAATCAAATAATATGTACACCTGCCAAAATACTTGGTAACGTGTGCTGATCTTTGGCAACTTGTGTTAGGATTTAAACATTGAAGTTCATCAATGTGCCATGTGATGTCCGCAAAGATTGGGAACATTGCCTCCCAGTGTTGCAATGGAAAAAGATTTGAACAGATTGGTCATTTGGGTTTTGCAGATTTAGCTGAGGAAATCTCCAACTATGGTGTCTAACAATGAAGTTTGCACAGTAATAATTATCTTAATAGATAGTTGAGCTAAAAGCATAAATGCTATTGCAACTAGACTTTCATACCAATCAGTGAAGATGCACATATAAAATGTGTCAGCGTGAACCTTGAGATAATCTAATAGTCTGGATTAATGAAGATATATAGTATAATCATTCCACGAAAGATCAATAAGCCTCATAAATATGATTGACTAGCAAACCCGACTGAGAATCAACATGCCCAAAAAATTAACTGTTCACACCAAAGCCAACCGGTCCCCTGATCAAAAGCCAAACGAAATTCACTCAGACGCACGACCCAAACACCTGTCGAGTAAAAGGTCCAGGTAAGCAAAACGACTAGAATGCCCTGCATGACCCCTGTAAAACAAAGGTAAAATATGTAATAATATCTTTTGTCTTTCTATCTCCTATAAATACGGGAACCAGATCATATATTAGGAACTTTATGGACTCTCTCCCTTCCCACACATTCGCTTATATAAAAGGGTGTTAGGTATGGCTCATATACCTAATATGGAATTAATGTTGGAGCAGAGCGAGCGAATCTGGGGAGTTTATTATGTGGGTTGGGGGTGTGGGGGCAAGGCCCCGCGGTTTAGTACATGGGTAATTTGGTAATTACATATTGTACTGTATGATTATAAATAGGTCCTGTTGTAACCCTAGGATATATGCTGAATGTTGAATCCTGTATTTTGTACTCTTTTCTGAGTAGTGAAAAGAAAGTCGTCGCTCTGCTCCCGAGGACGTATGCATCTTTGCCGAACCTCGTTAAATCTCTTTGTGTTCTTCTGGATTGCGCCGATTCTTGCGTTACTTTGCCCTAAATTTCTCAACAAGTGGTATCAGAGCCTGGTTCGAGGGCATAGAAGAGATCGGCGCAGGGAAGAGGGAGATTTGGCAGAAGTTTTGACGGTTAGGGCTTCGGTGTATTCTGAGCGAATTCGGCGAAGGATTTCAGCAAGGTTCGCAGCAGTTCAGATTTCCGTGCAGAGGAATTCGGCAGAGGAGATCGACACATATTCGCTCGCAAGTTTGGCTGCGACGAAGGTTCGTGCGGAACAGGCGAACAGTGCTGCGGCGGCTTCGGGAGCTGTTCAGAGAGCGCGAGAAGGACGCGGTCGTGATTAGGTGGAGATTCATTCGTGGCATCGACGGGAGCTGTTTGGGAGCATTCCCGCGATCTGTTCCTTCCTGAGAAGGAAGGAAATCTGCCTAATCTGGCCAGGTAATTAAGGCTCTGGCAGAATTAAGGAAATACTCAACTTAGTTAAGGGCTTAATTAAGGGATCATTGAGGAGCTTAATCAAGCTTTTCTGGGAAGCTCATCAAGGCTTAAATTAAGCATCCGGCTGGAGGCGGAGAAGAAATCTGGAGGCGAGAAATCTAGAAAATCAGGCAAGGCTGTGGAGAATAACGTTAATTAAGTGAAGAATACTTAATTAAGGAATTAATCGTAATCAGGAATTTCTGGGCATAAGGAAATATTGCCTTCTGGGAATCGGGAGAAGGAATTTACTTCAATATTTTCTTTTGGACACTTAATTAAGAGATTTAATTAAGGATCTAACCTGATCAGGAAATTTTCTTTAATTAAGGGAATTAATTAAGGAAAATTAATTAAGGGGAAAGATTCTGAGTAAGAAATTTTAGGCTTCAGTAATTTGACAATTTAACAGAGAAATTTGCAGGAGAAAAGTTTTGTTGAAGGATCAATTTTCAGATGACGATTTCTGGTGCGAAATTCGAGGTGGTGAAGTTCAATGGAACTGGTAACTTCGGGTTGTGGCAAACACGGAAGAAGGATTTGTTGGCTCAACAAGGAATCCTGAAAGCTTTGCGGGCAACAAAACCAGATGCCATGGAGGATGAAGATTGGGAAGAATTGCAACAACGAGCGGCAGCAACCATACGACTATGTCTGGCAGATGAAGTTATGTACCACGTGATGAATCTGAAATCTCCAGAGGAGATATGAAATAAATTGGAAGCTCAATTTATGACAAAATCCCTGACGAATAAATTGTATCTGAAACAAAAGCTATATGGGCTGAAGATGCAGGAAGGTTCTGATCTGGCGCAGCACGTTAATGGCTTCAATCAAATAATCACGGATTTATCAAGGCTTGATGTGAATATTGAGGATGAAGACCGAGCGATGATTCTATTGTGTTCGTTGCCTTCTTCCTATGAACACCTGGTGACTACTCTGACATATGGGAAAGAAACTATCAAAGTTGATGAGATTACTGCAGCGTTGTTGGCTCACAACCAGCGGAAGCAGAATGCAAGGGAAAATTCTCATGGCGACAGTTTATATGTTAAGGGTAAACAGGATCGTGGAAGGAAGAAAGAGAAGGAGAGTTCTGGAAGGCGAAATTCCAGATCCAAATCTAAAGGCAAACATACGATTCGTTGCTACAAGTGCAAGGAGCTAGGTCATATGAGGAGGGATTGTCCAAAGCTGAAGAATCAGACTGAGGAGAAAGGTGATGTATCACTAAAGTCTGTGAATGTGGTGCAGGGTGAAAATTCAGTTGCCAGTGATAATGATATGCTTTCAGTATCATCAACTCAGTTAACGGATGCATGAATTCTTGATTCAAGGTGCTCTTATCCAATAACACATAACAGAGAGTGGTTTACTTCATACAGGTCAACTAATTCTGGCTCAGTCTATTTGGGTGATGATAGATGTTGCAATATTGCTGGTATTGGAGAAGTCAGAATTAAGATGTATGATGTCACAGTTAGAACATTATGTGATGTCAGGCACATTCCAGATTTGAAGAAGAATCTGATTTCCTTGGCACTCTACATCGAAATGGTTTTATTCCTAAGGTAGATGAGGATAGGGAAACCATCAGGATTGTGAAGGGTGCACTGACTGTGATGAAAGGCAAGTTAACTACAGGTAATATCTACAAACTGTTGGGAAGTACAGTTGTAGGTGGAGTTTATTCTGTTGAGTCAGATGATGATAGTACAAAGTTATGACATATGCGTCTGGGTCATCTCAGTGAACGTGGGATGGCGAAATTGCATAAAAGGAATTTATTGCATGGTGTGAAAAGCTGCAATCTGGAATTCTATAAGTTATGTACTCTTGGAAAACAGACCAGAGTGAGTTTTTTGACTGGAGAGCATAAAACTAAAGGAATTCTTGATTATGTGCATTCTGATGTATAGGGCCCTACTAGGGAAGCATCAGTGGGAGGATCTCGGTATTATGATACATTTATTGATGATTTTTCCAGGAAAGTTTGGGTGTATTTCTTGAAGCAGAAATCTGAAGTTTTCTCTAAATTCAAGCTGTGGAAAGCTGAGGTAGAGAACCAACCGGTAGAAAGATCAAGTATTTGAGATCCGATAATGGCACGGAGTACACGGATTCACGGCTTCGAAGTTTTGAGAGGAGCACGGGATTCAGAGGCATTTTTCAGTGCGGAAGACACCACAGCAGAATGGTGTTGCAGAAATGATGAACAGGTCCTTAGCTGAAAGGGCAAGATGCTTGAGACTGAATGCAAGGCTTCCTAAAAACTTCTGGGCAGATGTTGTGAATATGACATGCTATCTCATCAATAGATCACCTCGGGCTTCATTAGGTGGCAAGGTTGCAGAAGAAGTATGGACAGGTAATCCAGTTAAGTTTGATCACTTACGAATTTTTGGTTTTCCCGCTTATGTGCATGTAGCTGAAGATGAAAGATCGAAACTTGATCCAAAATCCAAGAAGTGCATCTTTCTAGGCTATAAGAAAGGTGTGAAAGAATTCAAGTTTTGAGATCCTATTGCAAAGAAGGGGGTGATCAGTAGAGATGCAGTCTTTGATGAGCAATCCATGTTGCAGCAGAATCAAGACAAGGTGTCAGGAAATAGTTCCAGTTCAGACACAGTGCAGATGGATCTAGAGCAGCGTTCGCAGGCAGTGAGAGAGTTGAAGGTTCAGATCCGACACCTGGTGATTCCATTCCAGATGATCTGCAGAATTACAATATAGCCAGAGATAGACAGAGACGCACCAATATAAAGCCTCTTAGTAGATTGGGTTGTGAAGACACAGTCTCTTTTGCACTTTACATCAGTAGTGATGATCCAGCTAGTTTTCAAGGGGCTATCACCAGCCAGGAGAAAGAGAAGTGGATGAGTGCAATGGTTGAGGAGATGGAGTCTTTGCAGAAGAATCACACATGGGAGCTAGTTCAGCTTTCTGAGGGAAAGAAGGCTATTGGGTGCAAATGGGTGACAGACTATGCAAGTGATTTAGATGGCAGAAGGTCTACAACAGGGCTAGTGAAGGAATTGGGCGTTGAGCAAGGTGGAGTTCAGTTGCATTGTGATAGTCAGAGTGCTATTTACTTGGCTAAGAACCAAGTGTACCATGCGAGAACCAAGCACATTGATATCAGGTATCACAAGATCAGAGAATTGATTACTTCTGGCGAGATACTGTTGCAGAAGGTTCATACTGATGAGAATGCAGCTGATATGTTGACTAAGTTAGTTACTATCAACAAGTTCTTGCATTGCTTGGACTTGTTGGGCATCCACAGTTGCTAGAGAAGCATGGTGGCCCAACCCACATTGGTGCATGAGAAACTCCTAGGTATTTATCTCCTAAGGGGCTGGATATTCGCCAAGGTGGAGATTTGTTAGGTATGACTCATATACCTAATATGGAATTAATGTTGGAGCGGAGCGAGCGAATCTGGGGAGTTTATTATGTGGGTTGGGGGTGCGGGGGCAAGGCCCCGCGGTTTAGTACATGGGTAATTTGGTAATTACATATTGTACTCTATGATTATAAATAGGTCATGTTGTAACCCTAGGACCTATGCTGAATGTTGAATCATGTATTCTGTACTCTTTTCTGATTAGTGAAAAGAAAGTCGCCGCTTTGCTCCCGAGGACGTAGGCATTTTTGTCGAACCTCGTTAAATCTCTTTGTGTTCTTCTGGATTGCGCCGATTCTTGCGTTACTTTGCCCTAAATTTCTCAACAAAGGGTTCACAAGAACCTCGGGAATAACCCAATTTATCCCAAAGAGGCGAGTCGCCGTGCATCTCCTCCTCACACCTTTCTTCTCCCTCTCGGTTCCTATTGCTCCATCCCTTGTTTATGTCTCCCAGACAATCTCAGATTCAACAGAAGAAATCGGCCTGAGAAGTTGAGACAAGAAGGATAAAAGAAGCTTTATAATTCATTAAAAAGGAGAACATCATCTTCAAGGGTCTCAAAGAAACTCAAATCTCTCTGTATAATGTAGCAAAAACGTGACAATTTTGATTTAGGATTTTCCCATAAACTCTCAAAACTAAATGTGCATGTTTTGGAAATAACCAAATTGGACTAAACTTAAAAAGGCTAAGGAAGAGTAACATTAATCAGAAAGCTCATAGCCTCTTCATCTTCAAACAGTCCATTGCTGCTGCCGAATGCTTTCTTAGCTTCAAAACCTGTACAAGATGGTTTCGAATAAGAAAAGGAATTGAACATCAATACTTGCTGAGTTACACAAAAGAATTCAGGAAGTTGGGACAGCATACCTTTGATCTGTATTTGCAATTTATCCCAGGCAGTTCATTTTTTTATGAATGGGTAGGTCGAAAAGCAGAACATGCACACATACAAGAATCATGCTAACAAAGCATACAACAATAAGATCTTCCATGCAGTTAGAAAGAACCTGAGATATTCACAGAAATGAGATGAGAAATTTATAAAAATTCAGCTTGCTTAGTACAAATAAATACAAAAAACTTTCAAAATTCTAGTGCTCAGTATGGCATCACTTTTATTACTTGTTTTTATTTTATTTTTTAGAAAATATTGTTATGAAAATAACAATGAACACAATGCAAATCGACACAAATCAGAAGAACACACAAAGATTTAACGAGGTTCGGCAAAGAATTGCCTACATCCTTGGGAGTGAGCCAGCAAATGCACTATTTTAGAGGAGTTAGTAATTTATCTGTAGGTTTTATCTATAAATAGATGTGTAATTCTATGGGTATGTGAACTGAACTATTGTAACTCCTCTGAAATAGTGAAATTCGCCGCTCTGCTCCCGAGGACGTAGGCATTCATGTCGAACCTCGTTAAATCTCTGTGTTCTTCTTCTGGATTTGCATTGTGTTTGCCCCGAATTCCATAACAACTGGTATCAGAGCTGCCAACGGAAATTCTGAATTCTGAATTTACCTATACCAGCAATATTATAACGTCTATTATCACCCAGATAGACTGAACCAGAATCAGATAACCTGTATGAAGAAAACCACTCATTGTTCGGTGTTATGTGATGAGAACATCCTGAATCAAGAATCCATTCATCATTTAACTTAGTTGTTGTAACTGAAAGTGCATCACTATCACTGTAATCTGTATCACTCGTACCATATTCGCGACTCTGGAAGATACATTACGAGTCTCCTTCTTGAGCATTGGACAATCTCTCCTCATATGTCCCAGCTCTTTGCACTTAAAGCAACGAATCTTCTTGCCTTTAGCCTTCGACCTTCCGAATTCTCCTTCTCCTCCTTACTTTCACGATCCCGATTACCCTTAACATATAAACAATTACCATTAGAGCTTTCCTCTGCATTCTGCTTCCGCTGGTTGTGAGTCAACAATGTTGCAGTAATCTCATCAATTTTAATTCTTTCTTTCCCTACAGCTTTTGCTTCAGATACAATTTATTCGTCAGAGATTACTGCAGCATTGTTGGCTCACAACCAGCGGAAGCAGAATGCAGAGGAAAGCTCTAATGGTAATTGTTTATAAATATTTCTAGCCCTTTTAAAAGAGAGTAGGACAGAGAAACACACATTCTTTAGAAAGAATTAGTAGTTTATGTAGTCTGTTTAATATTCTCAACACATTTAATTACAATTACTAAAAATATTAGAATTATCAGATTTAGTTCAAGATAAATGTAACAAAAATTTGGATTAAAGCCAATTTTATATTTTAAAATCTATGCTTATCAAATTTTGATATTAAATAACTAGATATCCAGTATTTATAAAAAAAATTACATTTTATTTGAATCGATATGATTATTTTGTATGTAAATATAATAATAATAATATATATATATATATATATATATATATATATATATATATATATATATATATATATATATATATATATATATATATATATATATCTGTGTGTGTGTGTTCATCTCTTATATTTATGTGTCGGATGTGTAAGGTATTTCCCAATAATTTATATGGAATAGAAATTGTCTTATTTTTTTATGGAAAATTTATACATTTCACAACTAAAATATTATATTTTACTTATATAACATTTTAATGTCCTAAATTTTTACATTGGAAATAAAAAAAAGGATATAATGTTACTTTAATATCTTATTAAAGATTTGAATGCTATGTGTATAAATATGAGTATGAGTTTGAGCCGACTTACAAGCCGCCTTAATTAATATGAAAAAAAGAGAATAAAATTAATTTAAATTAGTTTAATATGATAAATAGAATGAAAAATTAAGAGATGAATAATAACAATTCACTTAATAAATAATAGAAAATATCTTTTGTTAACATTTTAATTATCTTAAAAATAAATTCTTCAAAATTTAATATATTTTTAGTATATTTTATATTAATATTTTCTGAAACGAGCCGGCTCACAAGCTAACGAGTCAAATTGGGCCTGTCATAAGCTTGATTTGTTAGCTCATTGAGCTCACTTCACAAGCTACTAATCAAGCCGAGCTCGAGCTGGCTCCTGAGTCGGCTTGACTCATTAACACCCTTATGTTATATTAATCAAATAATTTGTGTAAAAAAAAAAATGAAAAAAATATATATATATATATAACGAAAAGCGGCAGGAATAGCTAATGAAGTAACAGCGACTGAACCTATGGGAAAAGGGTGGCAGTGGCGAAGATAGCGGAGAGAGCTTTGCAAGAAATAAATCACTGATGCTATAATAAAATCTATATATCACTTGATTTTATATAGTAAATTTTCCTCAAATTTAAATTAATTAAAATAATAAAATATTTGATTTTTTAAAATCAAAGAGAAACTTTAAAAAAAAATTACTTTTCCACAGAATAAATAAAATTCTTCCGGTTGATAAATAAAAATAAAGAAATACTAAAAAATTATAATAATGAATAAATTTAGTAATTAATGACAAAACATCACACTTCTATAGGTTAACTATTTTTTAAAAACTATGTAAAAAGCCATCAATGCTGTCGCACCTGCAGCAGCTATGAAAGGCGCCTCGACAGTAACACTGCAAAACAAGTTTCTTCTTTGCTTTCCACACTCGTTTATTTTCTCCATGGATCCAATTTTTTCCTTTAACTCAGTCAAGTTTTTCTCCTTCTCTTCTTTTTCTTTGGCTAGAGCAAGCAGCTCTATTTTCTTTGCATTACCCTCCCTAGCGACAGCCTCGATTTTCTTCCTCAGATTTTTTTCTCTGTCTGAAGCTGCAGCCATCTCTGCCGTTGCGTGAGAGACAGATTCGCGAAGACTAGAGGAGAGGACAAGCGCAAAGACATCACGTTGGATGTCGTGAAAAATGCCTTTTTCGGCTACCAGTGAAGTGAGCTGGATGCGGAGGCGCTCGATCTCTTTCCGGCACTCCGCTGCATCTTTCACGAGACAAGCATTCACAGTTTTGAGATTTTGCATCAGACGGTTATTACTTGAGTTTCCCGGAGCTTCAGAGACGGGCTTCTTCATGGCAGCGATTTTATCCTTCTTACCCATTGGGGAGAGTAGTGGACGGGGATTTGAAAAGCTAGTTTCTTTTCTTCTTTTCTCTGAAGTGAGCTACGGGGGTTTAGGATTAGGGGCACACTGACAATGGCGTTTATTTATAGATGAAAGGGGTTGCGATGGATTAGGAAAGCTTCTTGCAGAGAAATAAATGAAGAAAATTCATTTCTTTCAAACCTCCACCTCCGCTATCTTCGCCACCGCCAAGCTTTTCGGCCTCCTCAATACATTCAGTTTAGCCGCTGTTACTTCATCCGCTATTTCCCCGCCTTTCCATTATATATCTATGTAGATATATATATATATCTACTCAAATTATTTGATTAATATAACTTAAGAGTGTAAGTGTATCAAGCTAACTCGTGAGCCGGCTTGAGCTGGACTTGATTAGTGGCCCGTAAACTGAGTTCGATGAGCTAAAAAACTAAGATCATGCCTGGCCCGACTTGACTCATTTGCTCGTGAGCCGGCTCTTTTAAAAAAATATTAATATTAAAAATACTAAAAATATATTAAATTTTGAAGAATTTATATTTAAGATAATAAAAAATGTTTAAACTATTTTTTTTTCTATTGTATATTAAGTAATTTCTTATTATTCATCTCTTAAGTGTTACTTCTATTTATCATATTATTATAAAATGAATTTTAATTAAAATTATTCTTTTTTTTATATATATTAAATAAGACGGGGCTCAAATACATACTCGTATTTACACGCGTAACATCCAGAACTTTAATATGATATTAAAGTAACATTTTAACTTATTTAAAAGTAAAATTTATTTTCATGTAAAACATTAAAAAACTAAAATGCTATATAATTTAAATAAAATATTTTAGGTGTGAGATATACAAATATTCTTAAAAAAAAAAGTAAGAAATTAATGTATTTTTTTTTTAAATACTGGATATCAAAATTTGATAAGCATAGATTTTAAAAATATAAAATTGGCTTTAATCCAAATTTATTTTATAATTATCTTGAACTAAATTTGATAATTATAATATTTTTTATTAATTGAAATTAAATATGTCGATAGTATTAAACATACAAAATTTTGTTTTATCAACATTTATCTATTTAATTATGTGAAAATGTTTTTAGTGACAATAACTATTAAATGTTTTTTTTTAATATAGCTAAATACTATGTTTTTGTGTTGCGTGTTTCATTAATAGTAGAAGGGCACATTGTGGTCATTTGGTTATTCTATAGTTTTTTTTTTTTTTTTTTTTTTTTTTTTTGCTTATTTGTACAGTAGAAACATTAAATTTGTCGAATGTTATAAGATGAAAAGTTGTAACATTTTACCGACAACAACTTTTAATTCTTGTAGAATTAAATAGATTACAACAAAAAAATAGAGGACCATCTATATTAAATATAAGAGGCCAACAACAAACAAAAACAAAAAGCTAAGCATTGCAAAACTAGACAATGAACCGCGGACCGATAACCATCATACTTGAGATTTTCAATTTGGTACGAAGCAAAGAGACTCAAATCTAGAATTTGGAAGAGGATTGGTAAAGAAATATGCCAATTGATCAATGGTGCTAACATGATGAACAATGATGAATTTATTTTTCATGTATTCTCTGATGTATTGACTGTCAATTTCTATATGCTTGATTCTAAAGTGAAAAACTGAATTATTGGTAAGACATATTGCAAAAGTACTGTCACAGTAGAAAGTGGTAGAAGCGGTAAAAGGAATTTGTGAATTTTTAAGTAAACATGGGAGCTAGACTATCTCCGTTGCAATCATCCCTAACACTCGATATCCAGCTTCAGTGGAGGACCAAACAATGGTAACTTGCTTTTTAACAAACCATGAGATAAGTGTAGATCTGATAAATATACAATAACCAATTGTAGATTTCCGATCAATGGAATCTCCTGCCCAATTTGCATTTGCGAAAGTCTTGAGTTCTAAAGTTCCTCAGATTATTGGCAACCCAAGATCAGTGGTGTCTTGTAGTTAGTTGAGAACAAATTTTAATTGCTGAAAATTAACAGTCAGTTGATGCATTATTTGACTGGATTGATTTACTACATATGTTATATTAAGTCCCGTGAGAGTCAAGCACTGCAAGGAACCAATTAGTTTACGATAAAAAGATTAATCAAGAAAAGGATTTGATCAGATGGTTCAAAAAATTTTCTAGTATTGATAGGATTTTGAACAAATTTCGAATTTGTCATATTAGAAGTATGAAGAACTTACTAAGTATGTGGCTTGATTTATAAATGTGAACCGCAAGAAGCGAAAGAAGCATGTATGTCATGAAACTTCAAAAGGATTCCCAATTTTTTCATTTTGAATTTGTTGTGTAAGTTGTGAAGAGTGTTGTCAATAGTATGGGAGTCATTTCCAGTAATTAAAGTGTCATCCACGTAAATTAGAATATATATACATATATATAATTATTTGTCGGTCGTTACTTTTTGAAAGGGTTGATATTTTTGAAAAAGTTTAGAATATAGAAAATTGATTTAATTTAATATATATATTTGAAAATAATCGTTTTAATTTTGACAGATGCGAAATCAAACTGATCTCATATAAATAATACTTTAGATAATCAAGCGCTTCATCACAATACATAAACCTATATCGGAGAATAGATACATTACTTGGGGTAAGACTTGACCAAATAAACTAAAGAATTCATGACATCTGTTTGCTCTACGAACCATTATTGACTGACAATTTCCTCTATCTAATATGAAGTAATTAGATGGGGTTTATATTAATATGGGGTCTTTAAGTTTCCTATAAGGGCAAGCCCTTATAGTTAATTACATCTTAGATAACCGAAGTCACCTAAGAAAACTCTTGACATAGAACAGGAAATATTTATATTCATGACTTTCAAAGATAAGGTTTTTAAAGAAAATGTGATAGTCGGAAATTCAATAGGTGAATGACTCGAGTTTTGAAACATTTCATTTTATCAGAATCCAAAGAAGAAAAGGCTAGGGGAAGAACATAGATTCAAGGAAAATCTTGATGTCTTCCCAAAGTATCCTATGGTTTGTTTTTTATTTAGGATATTTATTTGGTGTTTCATCCTGTCAATTTTATTATTTAGAACTTAAATTCACTCGATAACGGTCATGTGATTGGTCTGGAAGATAGGAGGATTTATGTCATAGCCGATGACAATCTCGGATTTGTAAGACGAGTTAGAGCTTATGTTGCACAACATAGTTATGCAAGAGGCTAAAGAAAGGGTAAGGATTTATGCTGCACTAAGCAGACTACCTTGAAGTCCTATGGCTTGTTTGTTTATTTATAAGGAATTGTGCTGTTGAAGATGATCGTGCTGCCTACTATGCATGCTCCAAGCTCCTCGTCGTAGCAGGTTTAGTTTACAGAAGGGGCAATTATGGGGGAAGAGAAGTGTCATGTTTTGGAAAATATTTAAATTCAGGTGTCTCAATATTTTATTAGGGAAACATTAAAGTTGATTATAGCAACACTGGTAGGGGAACATTAAAATTGATTATAGCAACACCGGTTAAGATCCCACGGTTCCATCATCCCGGCATCGCTATTTTCATCGGATTCACTTAGTTCAAATGAATTTACTAAACTCAACTTAATGAGTTCCATATTTTCATTTAGACCGTAGGAAACCCCATTAGCAACACATAGGTTACCTCCTCTGAAGAATTCTCGATCATCTAACGAGACATTTTAATTTAGTTGTAATTGTGATTTTTGTTTTGTTTGTGATTAAATTTTGAGTTATTTTATATTTTTGAATGTTGTAGCGGAGAATTTTATTTTTTCTTGATTTTTAATTTTAATTTTGGTTTTGGTTTTATGGCTATCATAAAAGGTTCAGTTTTCATGCAAGGTGACATTGTTGTTTAGCATGCAAATTTGCAAGGAAAGCAAGTGCAGTAAAGTGCGGGTAAGTGAATTGCAATAAAATAAAAGCATATCTGGTAGGTCTTCCCCTCATCTTCACCTAAAACTTTAGTATTCTTGCAATAAACATTTATAATTTGCAGGAAAGTAGAACCTATGGATATGTTCGTCATGAAGTTACAAAGTCTTAGGCCATAACCCGTTGAATTCTATTCGTTTTGAGAGATATTTTTCATTTAATAGATATAATAGGTGCAGTAGTCCTACAAGGTGTCCAGAAGACTTGTAAAGATTCAGGAAAGACCTAGATATTTCACAATCCTTTTGAGCTTCCTTGAGTTCATTTGGACTTACCATACTTTTTAAGTGATTTATATGTTTCATACCCTTATGCTTAGTGAGCCAATGTTTTAGTCATCCGGAAAGGCGGGGTAATTTTCATTTGGTGCTTTACTTAGGAATTATGTGAGTGGGTCTTTGGAGGCAAAATTAACTTGTGGAAGAATTTATCAAATTTTAATGGACTTTTAATGTTTTAAAAGGTAGTTTAAGATTAATTGTGTTTTCTTTTCTAATTCTTGTCATTTAATTCTTTTGATTAAGTCTAACTCACTACTAAGCCCTTAAGATTTTAGTGGGTATTTTCATGTCTTTAGAAAATGAAATTTCATGACTTTCACGATTATGATTCTTATCAAAATATTGAATTATCATTTAAACATCAAATGAAGGGGCATTAAGTTAGTGGAATATTAACTTCTAAAATCGACCCATAACCTTAAGACTCTTTTTAATTTGATTTTTCTTTCAAATTATGATAATTAAGGAAATTTAAATAATTAATTTTGATGTGACAAAATTGCAATGGGATTCTACCATTTATCCCTTAATGTTTCAATCATCCAACATAATAATTAAGGTCATTTATTGCCCTTTTCACATTTTGATTAAGTCGAAATATTGATTAAGGCTAAATTTTCCAAAATTATAATTTTACCCCTAAGGGCCTTTATCACTTCATAATTCAATAAATTTAACCCAAATGACTTTAAAATTTTTATGTCACCTCAATTATGGGTTAATTAAAACATTAGAGGAGAAAAATGTGATTTTTCTAATTTTGATTTAATTTATATATTTCTTTTAATGCAAAATAAAGATTTTCAATGAAAATTCAATAACTTGTCCAAAACAAAACATATGACTTTGAAATTTATATTAAAGGTAGACCTAGACCAGAGGAACATTTAAACCAAATTTCATATTTTTTTAGTCTTATTTAATTATTAGAATTATTTTAAGTTCTGAAATTTTAATTAATTATAAAATATTTTAGAGGTTAAAATTTTAATTTTATATTTTTCTTAAGTCCATTTGAGGTAGAAACAAATTTTACATTTTTCTAATTTTTATTTTCATTATTAAAATTATTTTAGTACAAAAATTAAGAAAATTCATTTTTACCCTTTCAAGATTAATTTAAGCCTTTAAAAATTGATATTTTGATTTTTGAAGCTTAGAAAAATTATTTATTAGTTGTTTGTACATATTTATTTTTTAGTTTTTTAATAAACTTTTTTGCAATTAGTGAGTTTCATATAAAATTTACGGGTTTTGTAATTTTTTGAATATACATATGAACATTCCAAGTATTTAATAGTTTCCAGGCTTTATTCCTCAAAAGTTCATAAAAAAATTGGAAAATTTACATACATATCACACAATTGTTGTGTACTTAAACTTCTCATAGTTCATACACCCAAGCCATCCTCAATAACTTTTTCCAATTCTTTTTCTCTGTTGAGTGAAACTACGATGAACTATTGAGGATGGCCTGGGCGTAAGCTTCTCAGGCTACCCATTATAGACATTCATGGCCAAATGTGTTGTGAGCAGCTACAAGCATCACACTAAGATTTGAAGTATTCGTGCAACCAGTGA
The DNA here is from genome assembly GCA_022702705.1 of Papilionanthe hookeriana x Papilionanthe teres. NCBI lineage: Eukaryota > Viridiplantae > Streptophyta > Magnoliopsida > Asparagales > Orchidaceae > Papilionanthe > Papilionanthe hookeriana x Papilionanthe teres. Next base: position 46,683,051 of record CM040439.1, on the reverse strand, counting down.
TCGCTGCTATGACAACATCACAGTGTTTTATCTGATCGGGCTCTTCTTAGAAAGTAAAATCTACAGCTTTCTTCTGAGATTCAAGTGGTATAGCAAAACCCTGAAGGAACAAATGAGAAAACCAATATCAGTTACCAACGTATTAAATCTATTACAATATATTTCATTCCGCGCCAATAACTTTATTAGCTTTTTAACCATTTTGTTATGCAAAAACATACTTTAAGATCAAAACAAAAGAAACTCCATCACAACATATTAAATTCTTTGAAATGTAATTTGAACAATTTAAAAAAGCTGTTCGATAATCATGTTTCATAAAAAAAAAAAAACTAAAAAAAAAGGTACAGCTTAAAACATTTTCCTTTCTAGTTTAAATAAAAGAAGGGGTTTTTCCTCTCTCACACCGAAACTTTCATAATTATAAATATCATATGAAAAGTAGCATTTATTATCACATTTTAACAGTCACATCCATTTTTTATCGATAGATAAAGTATTAGCATAAGCAAGATTTATTGCTATTTACATTTTTAATCAACAAACTTCGAATGAGATTAAAAGAAAATTTATATAATTCATAGCCAGAAACAACTAAGAATAAAAAAAACAAAAAAAAAAATTAAACGAGTTAATAAAGGTAGTTCGCAAGACAAATTACCTCATTTGCTAGTTAAGCAATTAGCTTGGCAAAAGAAACATTAATGGAAACTTAGCTTGATAAATTAAGAAGGAAATTAAAATATTAAAACCAAAAACATTACAAATCATTACAAGTAGCTCTAGTAGAACAAAAGAAACCCTTACCTTTAGCTCCTGGGGCTATTGAAACAATGGTGGGGAGATGATTTATAAATGAGTTCCTTATTGATCCATGGATTTCACATTGAACCTGACAATTTCGACAGCATGTTAAATGATGGGGTCTTGCCAGTGATATTGTCACTAGGTGATGATATTCTACATCAAGACCAAAGCATTAAAAACTTTCAAAGAACAGTGGACTTCCTGAAGGTCTCACCGTAGTTCCTAAATTACATAGCTGTTGTCTTTAAATACATGGAAAATTATCCAATGACACATAAATGACTATATGATATTTAATGGTTGGGTATAACAAATGGCTCATAGTTAAGACGGGTTTGAGAATTCTACTACACCATGATCAAGAAGAAGGCATAGTGGCACAGGAATTAGAGATTTAACCTTAGAGATTCAATATGAGTTAAACACCAAAGCTTTTGATACTTCATTGCAAAGAATCTGAACTTCGCAATAGACGTCCCAACATTAATTGCCTGAAAAACAAAATCCACACCAGTTATAAGAGCTTGACATAAATTCTAGAGCAGCATAGCAATTTGTATTCTCTTGAGAGAAAGATGAATTCGTAGATATTAAATAATTCTTTGAAAATCACCAACAAATAAATAAGAATTAATCACAAAATTAAGAAACATATTGTTATCAACGAATAAAATAGTCAAATGATTAAACAGGATGAAATTGTTAGTTCGATGTCCTATTAGATTTAATATAAAAACAAAGCAGGAAAATAACTTGGTTCAGCATGCAAATAGAAGATTAGGAGATTATTAAAATTAATATTACAGATTTCTTGCATAAAAACTCATTGTTACTAAGCCTGGATAAAACAATTTGACAATTTATGTTAAATTTGTCGCTGATCACAAAATTATATGCCAAAATTCAGTAAACGAATCCAAGCTTAATGTCTACTAATTGTGGAGAAATCCCGGTAGGAGGAGCTATGACCTAACTTGATTGTGGTGAGAAATAAGCAGATGATTTTATACAATGTTATCAAAAGTGATATACCACAATTTCTAAATGAAAATAAGAAAGATCTGGTTAGGACATCTACCACAAGTGATGTGTCATAACTTAATCGTAACAAAAATAGGCAATATTAGGTTTAATTATAGTTATGATTAAGGAGGCAATATAAAAGTCAAAACATTGAATGAAAATAAAAGAAGAACATGCTGATCTTTCTACTTACAGGTAAAAATAAATCTTTTAGCAAAGATTGAAAGGTAATTTCAAGAGAATGTTCTAATCACATAGAATAAATTAATTTTTAGTATTTGAGGTATGAAAAAAATGATGCAAATATTTCTTCCTTTTTTTTAAAAAAAAGAAATAATTTCAATATTCCATGGTAGAAAAAATGAAGCGTAATTTCAAGAAAAAGTTCTAAACACATAACACATCCATTATCTAAGCAAGAGATAACCTAATATACAATTGTGTCTACTCTCATCAATGTGGACATAATATATTTTGCTTTCTATATATGCCATTAAAATTTAAAATAATGTGGAAATTTACATATATACCACACATTCTTATGTATTTACATATGCAACACTTAAAGTTTGATATTTACACTTTAACACCTCGTTGTCATAAAATCCATGCATGAAATGGTGTATTTCACTTTTAAAGAGATAATGATGGTGGTATCCTTGATGTAATTTTAAAGATTTGAATGGTATGCATGTAAATATATGTTTAAATGTTATAAATGTAAATAAATACGAAAATTTGTTGTATGTATGTAAATGCTCCTTAATAAAAAAATTCAGCAGCCAAAGATTTAAAGAATATTAAGTCATAGAAACAAAAGAGCAACAGGTAAATGACAACCACAAAGTAATTTATTAAAGGCACAAAACACATAGCAACAAGGAGCTAAATAAGCAAATAACCGTAAGACATTTATTTGAACCATATTAGTTTCTGCACTCGTTTCTCAATCTCAGGCTGAACACACAAAAAACAGAAAAAACAAGCTTCAAAAATATACATGTAAATTATTCATTATCAACAAACTTATGCAAATTCATCATAATTAGTCGAAAACACTAGTCTAAGAAAGAACACAATTATACTGGGCTTTCCGTTCGTGCTTGATGCATAACTTATATATGAATAAGGCTTGTATGTCACACCTCTCAACCTCAGCACAAAAGAATAGCAACCAAATAAAGTTTAGGCTTCCTGCAGCTGTTCATTCTTATTTTTACAGAACTAGAACTAAAAGTATCTAAAAAAAGATGATATTTCTGCCTATTCGGCATGCTAGAGGACTAATATTATCCTATAGTAGTAGATAATTAATATTTTTGAGTCGCATAGAATCAAATTAATATTAAAAAGGAATAATAGATATAGCCGATAAATGTGTTATTCAGTTTTCATTTTCTGACTATATCATGTATGCACTGGTGTTGGAGTTCTTAAAGTTGTTCTAGAAGGAGCATTGGAGAAGAAGACAAAGGATATATCACCATTGCAGCTAAAAACATATGATGTAGTATATCTAAATGATTACCATTATTATTAATATAGCCATATATATACATAGAGAAATGCATGACAAATCATGACAGTGCACTTTAGAGTTTTTCTTTTTAATTTTATTTTATTTTAAACTGATCACGTTTATGATCTCAGCGATTTTATCCATTCCTAAAAAAGAAAAGTATTAAAGCTAATTAAACAAACATAATTCAACTCACTTCTAACATTTGTGAAGAAACGTTACTTTTTTATGAATAATAACTCATTTTCTTTCACTCTTTTCTAAACAAATACTACTATTAGTTTGAAACAAATTAAATTGTCACTTTATGAGATTAAACAGAACATTTTGGTTAAGTACTACTCTTTTGAAAATGTGGTGGGATGAAGATGAACAAAGAGAGAGAATTGAGACCATCGTAAAAGAAATAAAGGAGTTGTTCTCATCAAATGGAGATGGTGAGGTAAGCCTTTCAGGTTATAACACAGCATGGATTGCAAAAATTTCATCGATGGATGATTCAAACCTCAATTTCCAGCAACAATGGAATAGAAAATGAAGAAACAGCTAGAAGAAGGCTCATGGGGGGTGTCCACCTTCTTCTCTTTATATGATAGGTTTGTTTGTACTCTATCTTGTGTGATTACTCTCACACAAATTAAGCAAGGACATGAACTAAGTGCCAAAGGTAAGGTTTGCATTTTTTTCTAAATCAACCGAACTAAATGAATAATATGAATTCATGCATACCCCAAATAATTTGTATAAGACTAATGATGAAGATGAATATGATTTATTTATGACTATTTATATATTAATAAAATGAGCCATCTTTCATGGTAAAATAGTTTTATCATAAGCAATTATGTATGCTAAACAGACTTATTTGTCTATTATTGTTGTATTAGGAGTTCACTTTTTACAAACACATATTAAAGACCTTGACGAGGAAAAAGTGTTAAGAATTGTCGATTTTAGAGATAATATTTCCTTCAATGCTTCATGAATCCCAAAATTATTGGGCTCAGCCTTCCAAATCATCGAGCTTAGAAAGGAAAAGATGAACAGGTAGCTAAACATGAAAATTATCATTTTTTTTTTTAACTTTTGTTAAATGATAATCTAGAAAATATAATTTCTACTATAGGATTCCAATGAGCGTGATGCCCTCAGTTCGAACTACACTGCTTCCACTCATTAGAAGAAATAGAAGCTGAGATGGTGCAATGGGATATTATTTGGAAGCTACATCGAATGCAAGTATCTCAGATTCATCTTCAGCTATTGCTGCGACTTATTTGAATACTAACGATGAAAAGTGACTTTAATACTTAACATATATAGTGAAGAGATTTAAAGATCATGGTATATGCCAGCATCACGTTTCTATGTTCAGCTTAAATATGCACGCTTAAACCATGATATATTTTAGTTATTAATTATATAAAAGATAATGAATTATTTTATTATATTATTTGGATGCAGCACCCTTTTTGTATCCACTTGATACTTATGAGCGTAGTTGGATGATTCACACAATTCAACTAGGAATAGATCATCACTTTCGCAAAGATACTTATAATACCCTTGATTTTTTATACAGATAATCTATATATATATATATATGTTCAAGAAATAAAAAATGAATTTTATGAAGATATGCAGAAACCTTAGAAAAGATGTTCTAGCATGGGAGAGTGATGCCAATGTTATTGCTATTGATGAAACATCTATGGATCATAGAATATTAAGGTTGCAAGGCTATCCCAAATCCTCTGGTGAAGCTTCTTTTCACGTATGGTTGCTGACATATAATCCTATCAAATATAAATATAAATATATATATATATATATATATATATATATATATATATATATATATATATATATATATATATATATATATATATATATATATATATAGTTGCTGGTGCCTGGAAACCTTCATTGGTGCAAGTTCTCCCAGCCAAATTGAAAAGAGTACTAATGGAAATTTATGATACCATGCTTGGCAACTGTTGAGAATTTTAGGGCAAAGAAACGCAAGAATCGACACAAATCCAGAAGAGCACAGAGATTTAATGAGGTTCGGCAAAGATGCTTACGTCTTCGGGAGCAGAGCGGCGATTTTCCCTCAATTTCAGAAAAGAGTACAAAATACAGAATAAGCCCTAGGGTTACAAACAGACATATATATAATCTTGGAGTACAATATGCAATTACAGAATTACCCTGTACCGTACCGCAGGGGCGTGTCCCCGCACCCCCAACCAACATAACATAACTCCTCTGCTTTGACAACTTGCTCCGCTCCAATATATGTCCTTTATTTGGTATATGAGTCATACCTAACAGCAACTAAAGCAAAGGATGTCCAAGGAAAAAGATGCCTTCCCCTACTTACATGGTCTAGTAAGAGACACAACTTAGGTAACTTAGGTATAATAATCTATATTTATTTCTAGAACTATTCGAAGCCAAAACTTTGACTCATATATGTGATGGAGAGAAAAATAAGTGCAACAATACCTAAAGTTTAGAGGAAGTTCAGACATAAAGCAATTCAAAATCTTTGTAAAATATGTACATCAAGTTAAGAAAGACCTCTCAGTTGCCATAAGATTGATTCCAGCCATCATCCTCATGCGTGAGGTTTTGCTTGATAAGATTCCCAAACTTATGGATCACAAATAAAAATTCTCGAATATCTGGGGCTACATACATAGCACTATTGATATGTATTGCAATATAATCATTTATTAAACCATCTTCTCATTGCGTAAACGCAAAAAATAACGTCATTATTTGTTATCCATTTCGCTCCAGAATTTGATGACTGAGGAAAGAGTTGCAATTTGCTTTTACATGAGAACAAAACAGCTCTAAGCAACATGCCATAGCTTGCAATGAGGAAAAGATTGACGAGGCATTTGCTAATTTAACACATGAGTGCCTAAAGCCCAATAATCATATTTCACATTTTTATCATCAGTTGATCTTTTGACCATGGCATGATTTTTGGATTTTTTCTCAATAAAAATAGTAATGACCAAATTTTTGATGTGATCGAGAAAATTTATATGCAAGTAGGAACAGATCATGTAGGCTAGTAATTTCCATTGGACGCATCATAAAATAATTGAATGCTTAGTTTTATAATTATTGGGCTTTGATGTAATTAATTTATGCTTGTAACACTTCAATATAATGTAATTAAATATTTCCTCTGAAAGTCTATTACTTAAATGTGCTCATTAAACATATTGTCTTCTACAATATTATAAGGAAAATCATGGAATAATTTGCACTGGTGTGCCTTTGGTTGATATGCATTGCACCTTTAGTACATCCATAACTCGATTCTCCTAACTTTGATTTGATTAAAAATTTAAAGTGTTGTGCTTCATCTTTTCCATAAATTCACCACCTTGTATGAGTGCCTTTCAAATGATAAAGCTCCACAGATGTGCTGTCTTGTAAGTATTTTATCTTAGTCATTCATCGTTGTATCAGCATAAAGGATAAACTAAGTATTTGTTATTTCTACCAGCATTTACAGCCTTGTTTTGAGGCTTTGGCATTTGCACTACCTTCCCTACCAATTGCTTTGCTTCATAAGCAGTAAACTAATAGAAAATGGTATAAATTAATAAGAAAATTGATCTTTCTATTTTCAAATTACTCAAAAAAAAATCACCTCAAACTTCCTCTCCCACTAACTTAATTGTTGGAGCTATGAATTCTTTATTTCTTCCACAATTTTGCTCAATTTTGATGCAAATGGAATTAACTTGTTTAGGAACTAATATGGACTGTGTTGCCTAATCATAAGCTCGGAATTGAGCATGATTCACACAGAAAAGAGAATTTCTACATACATATCACTCACTTATAATGTATTTATAAAACCAACAGCTATACTTCAATTTCAGCATATATGTCACGTTACATATGCATGAAAATGTCTTTTTCTTTTTCAAAGTTAAATTAGTGTTGTGCTGTATAAATATAAAATGCAAAACTTTAGTGCTAGATATGCAAATACATATGAATTGGGTTGTTCCAGAAACAGTTGAATTTTTATTTGCTGCATCGGTGTTCACTTCCTCAATTAGCTGTTTTAGGGAAGATTGTTCAAGTAGTTGGGCGACAAAGCAACCTTCTCAACTTTTAGCAATGCACCCTCAGTCACACGCCGAATTTTCCTGTGCGGCGTCCGAACGGTCCTCTACGTTCGGACGCCACTTACGTAACTTAAGAATGAAAAAAATTCATTCTTAAGTTCAAGGCCAATTGACGATTCCTCACCACTTTTCTCAATGAAGAACACGAAAGAGAATCTAAAAATAAAATCAAATAAGATTTACATACATACCACGAATTCTTATGTATTTAACTTTCATATGATTCCCTTGTTTAATGGCAGCCCAACAGAGTAGAATTTACTGAATCCTGTGAAACTAGATTTGCTACAAGTCCCAAAATATTTGGAGCTTCTTAATGCTCTTTCTTTTTTTCTCTTTTCTCTAGATAAAAGGTGCATTATGCAGGATATAAAGTCAGTTTTCCATGTCTTAATGGATCGCCGAATCAGAGATTCAAAAAGAAAAAAATAGTAACACAAAAATATCAGGAGGCAGAAGAATGAAGAAAACATCTCAACTCACAGGGGCTGTCCGGTAAGGGATTTAGAGGGCTTTCACCTAGATTTGACCTGAATCCTGCCAGACTGTCAGTTTGGACAAATTAAAGCCATGGGATTTCATAAATCCAGATTTTACTAAAGCCTGTGAACTGGCGGGTTTAGCAAATCCAGCACGAGCAATTCGCATGGAAAGAAAGATATGAAGTTACCTTCTTCCGTCTGCCTCCATGGTTTCACGTAGGAGTGGTGGGGAAGGAAAAGAAAGATGAGCAAATTACCCACCCTGAAGTTTGAATTTCTCAATATAAGCAATGAAATATAATATTTTAACTTGTGTAATTTAGGCATATGACCAAATCACGAAATAGCGATTCAGTCTCAATTTAAAAATCATTTGGACTCATATGACATTTTATAGATTTTGAGACTAAAATGGCCCCAAGCACACAGTCAATGGACAATTCCTGCGCTTGACTCGTATGTAATAACTCCCTCAAATACAATCCTCTTAATGAAAAGAAATTAAAAAAAGTTTTAATAGCCATATATCATATAAGCGAGTCAATATCTCCCATTAACCTTAGCTAGGAGAGCCTTGCCCAAGTAACTTCCATGCACACAAGAAATATCAATGTGCCGTCTTCTGAAGCACATTGCCTGTTAACATTTTTCAGACGTGCAATGAAGGTCATATAGATGGGGATCTTATTAGTAGAATTCAAGTTGGATGGCTGAGGTGGAGGATTGCATCTGGCCTATTGTGGGATACGGAAGCACTGCTTAAACTTAAAAGGACAATTTTACAAGATGGTTAAACCTGCGATGCTTTATGGCTCAGAATGTTGGTCTGTAAAAGAGAAACATAAAATTAAGTGTTATTGATATTAGAATGCTTAGGTAGATGAGTGGCTTTACACTTGGAGACAAGAGACAAAACTGACATATTCATGATAGGGTTGAAGTAGCTCCAGTGACAGACAAGATTAGAGAGACTCGCCTTAGATGGTTTGGTCACAAGAAATGTCGAGGAAAGGCTTGATTTGTGTTAAGAAAGGTGGAGGTAGACCTAAAAAAACTTTGACATGTTGTACAGAAAATAAATTTAATTTATTAGAATTAAATGAAAACATGACAATATGACGCAATGAAGAAAAAAAATTCAAGTAGCCAACCCCACTTAGTGGGATAAAAGCTTGTTGTTGTTGTTGATGCTGCAATTCGGGTAATCCCAAATGGAGCTCACAGCATAAATGTGAAATGGCAGCAATAAAAAGGTGAACAATTGAAACGTAGCTATTTCTTCTCTGCTCTAGCAGTGCGGCAATCACCTCCTATCACCAAAATGATGAAATAACGTGGTACCTTGGCTTATTCTTCATGCTAATATGAAATAAACTTTCCCTTGATGTCAGTGTTGGAAGACACGTATTAAAATTAGCTGTGAATTTTGATGTTTCAATGGGAATCAAACAAATGGAGGTACGAGGAATATTAGTTCTGTAGAGAGTCATAATAGAGGTATACATCTGAAATTGCCCCAAAATACAATAGTCAGAAACGTGATGTAAAGTAACTATATCTAGAGCTCATCTTTGTTCAAAATAGCAAGGCATTCAGCATAATTACAAAAGCTTTAAATTCTATCTCAAAGAATAAATAATCTCAGGTGTTTGTATATAATTCTCTTCTATTTATATACATAGCACAAAATTCTTATATATCTAAAAATCTAACACCCAAACTATAAATCACTAACATTAATTTATCTGAAGTATAAAAGACATCTTTTTATGTGTAGATTTTGGTGTAATTTAGACACTTAGATGATGTACCGAAGAAATATAAAACTTTAGGTGTTAAATGTATAAACACATCAGAATTCTGTAATCCTCCATACATATAAATGTGATTTTGACCAAAGGGTGTGTCCAATTTTCATACGATTCTTTCCCACTCAATGTAAAGAAACAGAGAAAGTACAAGCATACAGAGTAATCTCATGTTACATTACCGAACGCCTAAGGTCAGTCTTCTCATAGGAAAAAAGAAGAATATTCAAATTGTTTTCATACTTATCAAAGAGACAAGAGAAGAAACCCTCCTCCCTCCATTTTAGACATTTGCTGCCTCATAATCATTAACAGGTTACTAAAAAACTCTGCTGGCCATTCTCAGTGCCTCAAATGCCTGAGAAAAAGAGAGTGTGTGCGCGCGCTCATTTGTGTGAGAGACAGAGGAGAGAAACCATAATAATCTTTAAATTCAACCTTCAACTCCGCAGATATTTATACGGGTTGCCTGACAAGCCCTTCTACAGGCCCATCCTCTATAGTCTGAAAAAATGAAAGTCCCGTCCTTATTTAAGTTGAATCAATGATTCATCATTGCCTCCCTCAAAGAACAAGAATTATAAAATTGGAGCATTTGACATACCACTGTATTCTTATGCAATTAAACTTCACATGACTCACCCTTATTTAACTGCAAACTTGAATGTCTAGGTTGGTTTCCTCAGAAGCCTCCTCCAAACCATCAGAGATAGTTTCAATAAAAAAAATAATTATAAAGTAAATAAATAAATAAAATCCATCTTTAGTTCAAGGTCAATTGATGACTCTTCATCACTTCCTCAATGAAGAACAAAAAATGAAACCAAAAATAGAATAAAAATAGAACACACTTGCCATTGAACTCATATGTATTCAAACTTCACATGATTCACCGTCTTTGTTGGCATCCTTGCAAGTCTATACAAGTTGCCTGAGAAGCCTCGCTCACAACATCTTCAATAATTTCAGGTCAAAGAAAATTTTCATCAGCTATTCATAGCAACAGATGACTTGTCAACCCTTCCCTCAATGAAGAACAAGAAATCTAAAAATAAAATAAAAAACAAGATTTAAATAAATTCCACTAAATTCTTATGTATTTAAAGATCTCACGGTCCACCATATTTAGTGACAACCTTACATGTCTATACAGGTTGCCTGAGAAGCCTCAACCCAGGCCATCACAATAGTATAGTACAAGGAAAATTTTCATCTTTATTTCAAGATCAATCACAGATTCGTCGTTTTTCTCAACATACCACCCAAGTCCTATGTACACATACATAACACCTAAACTTTAATGAAAAATTTTTATATTAGGATTCCGCACGGAGTGCTACGTGCGGAGGCCTGTAAAATCGCACCACGTGACGCGCGTGGCAAAAAAAATAGCATTCGGCCAGAATAACACAGGGAATATTCCCTCAGTGTTATTCATGTGTTATTGTGTGTTATTCAGGTGTTATTGTGTGTTATTCAAGTGTTATTCTGCTCCTAGAATATTCCCGGTGTTATAATAACACAATAACACATGAATAATACATGAATAACACACAATAACACATTAATAACACGAGGGGTCCTGATATAAAAATTTTCCAAACTTTAACATAATTCACTTCATTTAATAGCAGCCTTGTAAGGCTATATGGGTTCCCTCAAAAGGCTTTTCGCCCAGGCCATCCTCAATATTTTCGGTACAAGAAAATATTCCATCTTTACTTCAGGATAATTCGATAATTTTCCCTCGGTGACGAACAAGAAATGAATTCTAAAAAAGATAATAATGGCAGCATTGCATACGTACCACTGAATTCTCAAAAATTTAGACTTCGCAAGAAATGAAATATAAAAATTAAATAAACTATGGACTAAATATAAATACCACTGAATTATAATGTATTTATTTTGGGGCAATTACATGCATACATCCCAAGTCCTATTTTTTTACATATATAATAACTAAATTAAAACATGATTCACTCTTTTTAATGGTAGCCTTGCATGTTTATATGGGTTGCCTGAGAAGCCTCCGCCCAGGCCATCCTCAATAGTTTTAGTGCAAGGGAAAATTTCATCCTTATTTCAAGGTCAATCAATGATTCATCATTTTTTCCCTCAACAAAGAAAAAGAAGCATAATCCAAAAATTAAAATAAAAAAATGGAAAATTTACATAAATACCACACAATTGTTATGTATTGAAACTTCTCATGGTTCACATTATTTAATGGCAGCCTCACATTTCTACACATGCTGCTAGAGAAGCTTCCATCGAGCCATCCTCTATAGTTTGAGAACAAAGGAAAATTCTATCTTAAGTTAAAGTCTAACTGATGATTCTTCATCACTTTCCTCAATGAAGAACAAGAAAGGGAATCTAGAAATAAAATAAAAGAAGATTTACATACGGACCACTGAATTCTTGCGTATTTAACTTTCATCTTTCTCCTCTTTCCACTCCGCTCCTACCCAAAACCATGGAATAAGGGAACTTCACATCTTCCTTTTCGCAAGAAGCGCCAGTCTCAACAGGGTTTAGTAAATGAGATTTACTGTCGAAATCCTTGAAATCCGGATTTATAAAATCGTCCATGGTTTTGTTACAGGAAAAAAATTCCATCTAAAATAGAAGATGAACCAATGATTCTTCATTGCTTCCCTCAATGAAGGCCAATAAATAAAATTTAAAAATAAAATGGGTGATTTACATACATAGCACCAAATTCTCATGCATACAAACTTCACATGATTTTATCAGGAAAAATTTCAACCTTACTTCAAGATCAATCAATGATTCATCATCGTTTCCCTCAACAAATAACCAAATATATATATATATATATATATATATATATATATATATATATATATATATATATATATATATATATATATATAATGAAAAATGTACATACATAGCACAAAATTCTTATGCATTTAAACTCTACATAATTCACCTTATTTAAACTCTACATAATTTCTGCATAATGGATATCAACAACTTTTTATTATCTTTTGATCAATCCCCGGAATCATAACATGGCTGCACGGATTGCCTGAGAAGTAAGAAGCTTCTCACAAGGCCATCCTCGATGCATTGGCCATTCAAAAAAAAAAAACAAGATTTGATATTATAACTTTTCTTTTCTTTTCCCCAAATAAATCGCGGTGCATTATGCAGCATATAAAGTGAAATTTCCTCTCTCTTAATGAATCACGGAATCAGAAAAAGAAAACAACAGCTCTGATTTAAAAAGAAAAAAACAGTAAAAGAAGAAAATCTCATCTCTCAGAGTTTACCTCTTTAAGCCATGGCAGAAAAGAAAAGTGAAAAAAGTATGAAGGTCAAGAGACACAGAAGAGGATGAAGAACTTCTCATCTCTGCTGCATTACAGGCTTTGTTTGTATAGGCAAATTGGTCAATTTCTATTTTTATTAGTGTGCCCAATTCCTCTCTTAATTATAAGAGATTGGGATTAATCCTGGTGTGTGGTGTTGTGACCTTATTTCCAACTTCTCCTCTTTCACCACACCTGTTGATAGTGGAATGACCCCTGCCAGTGAATGTCGGCGGATTTGAGTCAAATCACGTAAATCACAGGGAGTTTGATTGGTTGTTTGCTAACGCACAACACTCTCACCAAGCACACAATTCTTATGTATGTACATATCTCACACCTGAACTTTATATTTACACACATAGCACTTTGCACAAGTCACAGAGTGGACCAGAAAAGTTCATGTTCTCGAAGGCTGCTTGGTAATTTAGAAGGATTTATAAAAGAATTAAACTAAATATTTCCAAACAGCAAAAATAAAGACGACTTCACAACGCTGTTTGGTAGCAGGATTTGACCTAAATCCTGACATGCAGCAAAAATAACAACTTCAAATCCTACAGGACCTTAAATCCCGTTTCACCTTCGTTTTACCTTAAATCCCGGATTAGGAATGCCGTTGGAAGATGGATTTACGGGATTTAGAGAAGCTGAAGCGCGCGAAGGAGGGTGGCAGTAAGGAAGAGAAATATGGGGGTTAGTGGGGTGGAAGCGGTGTGGAAAGGAGGATATGCGGGAGCTTCGGAGAGCTTCGTACGCCACGATCCCGTCGTTACCTTCCCAGCTAGCTCCAGTCGCGACTACGACTGTACTGCGAGGTTTAGGGCACGGAAGCAGGAGGAAGGGATGGTGGCGACGGTTTTGAGCGAAATAGCAGAGGCTTGAGTGAAGTTGATTTCTGAGTTTAATATAGTTTTGTTTACGTTTAATTAATTTAATTAATTATGAATAAAAAATATTAAAAATTAATTATAATTATATAAATTTATATAACTAACTACTTTATAAATATTGAATGAAAATCAAATTTCATATTTAATTTTAATTAATATTTTTAAATAATAATTAATTATCGATTAATCTAATAAATAACTATGAATAATTAATTAATTAAGTTATTGCTAGATAAATAATTAACTTAATAAAAAACTAACAATCGAAATGGCACCCTTAGCCCTGGATAGCAAAGGAGATTCTCAGTATTTCACCACCATTGGGTTGGAAAGCATACTAAAACGCCCCATCAATACAAGAATGTGTTCTCTTTGTAAATCTCAAAGAAGTTTAAAATCCCCGTACTAAAATCTTACAAGCGGTCGACCAATCCGATCGATCACATAGCTTCTTTCGAGTCGATTGTATGCTTGTTGTGAATTACTGACGCACTAAAGTGTCGTAGTTTCTTCACCACGTTGAGTGAGTCGGACCTAGGGGTGATTTTTCTGTTTACCTCCGGGATTGATTGCCTCATTCACCGACTTCAAATAATGTTTGTGGCGTAGTTTGTTAGTGCTCGAAAGCTCGCAAATAAACTCGTAGACCAACCTACAGATCGGACAAAGGCAAAATGAGAGTCGTCATTTGTTTATCACCCTCTTCCAAAATGAGAGACTGAAGTGCAAGACCTGGCGCCAGCAGTGGCTCATGCCACCCTAGCTCAAGAACTAAAAGAGGGATTTTTCCAGTACGTTTTGGGCCTCCAGCAATCAAAGACATTGGCCAAGTTATTGGACCTGGCCCACAATTATATCTCGGATGAGGAATACAACTCCACCCCCACTTCTTTCAGAGGAGAGTCTTCCACTTGTCAACTGTAGAAGAGGGTCCCCTAAGGCAACATGTGAAGGTTGAGAGATGAACATGACCACAAACTACCAAAAATAACTTCATTAAGAGTCTCGATGTAGAAGATAATGGAAACTATCCAGAATAAGGAGCCCATCAAGAAAGCAGTAACAATGAAGTCAATGCTTGCCTTTAGAATCCAAAGAAGTATTGTGTGTACCACTGGGACTATGATCTTGATATGAAGGAATGCTGACACCCTTGAAGCATGATCAATGAGTTGAATATAGAGGAAAAGCTCAAGGAGTTTGTAGCTCCACGAGCTTGCAATGGAAAGGCGGGGTAAAGCTCCAATAAAAGAAATTTCAAACGAGCATGTTTGAGCTCATGAATTCATATGGTTGACATAATTCCCTCCATCTTTGGAGAGGGAGGAGATTCATCCCGCCAAGTAAATTTCAAGAGGCTTCAGTCAAACGAACTATGTGCAGTTGCTATCATGCCCAAACATGACACACATCCCTCTATCACTTTAACCGACACAAATATGCTCTCCAAGGAGAATCCCTACAGTAATGTCATCGATGTCACAATAGTTGATCAGTAACTACAAGATAGGTAGAATTCATATCATCGTGGGTGGTTCACTGAGTATCTTTCTTAAAGCGGTGTTTGATAAGATGGGTCTTGGAAACAACTGACTAATTGCGGTAGTCGACCCGCTCTATAGCTTCTCTGGGGAACCTTGGGAACAATAATCTTGTTAATGACGTAGGGGAAAAATGAGAAGCAATTCACGAACATAGAGGATTTCTTTGGGGTCGACTGACAGTTGATCACAGAAAAATATATAAAGAAATTTATATCTATTTTTGATAAAAATGCACTTTAAAGAGAGGTATTTTCTTTATTTTATTGCAGGAATGAAGATTTATTAGTGATAAAAGCAAAAAGCATGAAATGGAGCAAATTTGGATCAAAAAGGAGAAAATTCATGCAAATTTAACTACTTTGCCGACGGCGAGATCGAGGCCGCCGATGGCGAGATCGTGAGGAGAAATTTCTGAAGGAATTATAACTGCCTCGCCGACAGTGAGATCGCGCTGTTTGAAGACCTTTTAGAAGCCCCGCTGACGGCGAGGTTGTTTCCCGCCGACGGCGAGCTAGTTCAAAATGCATATGCATTGAACCCGGACACTTTTGAAGAGGTGTTTAAGCACCCTCGGACCTTTGCCTACCTCTATAAATAGAGGCCGAATTCTAGAGTGGGTGTGTCTTTTGAGTCTTCTGTAAGTCTATTTCTAGTGTAATTTGTGTGAGTTTAATTTAGTTTGAGTGTATTTAGTGAGTTCATTGAGTGCTATTTAGTTGCTGTAATAGAAGGAAAAGTCAAAGGAACTTCAAGGAGTCCGCTTAGGAAGGAAATTAAGATAAGTATCTTTGTTTATTGTTGTTAACTTTAAATGAAATCCATGCTTTGTTTTATTCCTATACATTCTGAGTAGTTTTCTTAGTCTTTTTCTTTGTTTATGAAAATTATGCGGATTGATGAAATTAAATAAAAGCACTTAATATAATATAAATAAATTGTGATAATTTTTACTTAAAACTTAATTTACTTTCAATCCGACTAATCGAGTAGTTAAAATATGTTGAATTATCAACTATAGTAAAAATTACATCCAATATTCGGGAAGTCAAAAGTCTTGGAAGGCGGGTGCAAATAAATAGGGAAATATTAATTATCGGGCGTAGAATTGGATATTTTAGTGTGACGGACTAAAATACTCAATTTGATCCTACTGTTCGAGAGTCGAAGTGTAGATGTTAGCCCTCGAGTGAGGGAATGTGGAGCTACGAAGTGGCAGCAAGTATCCTCCCAACTTAGCCAGCAGATTCGATAATCAAACATAGGATTAGTCAAAGTTCTTTACACCTGGACCAAAGGGTAAAGAACATGAATGCTCCTATTTGTCAAAATACAATTTAAAAATTCTATTTAAATTCATCATTTCACTTAATTTTCTAAAAACAAGGAGAATGATATTTTTTCTGAATTAATTAAATCAACTTATTTCAAGCATTAGTTTACTTTAGTTTATTATAGTTACTTTGAATATCTGTTCACTTTATTAGTAAGTAATTCCTTTAAATTTAGCTGATAACAATTCTGTTAAAAACTTCCCTGTGGGATCGATAACCAGGACTCCACTAGAGCCCTGTATTATTTGATACGATACGTGTACTTGCGTAGAATCCACATTATACATTAAATCATATACCTATATTTAAAGCGGGATCTAGTTTTTGGTTCCGTTACTATAAACATAAATTGCATACATACAAAAAGTGGGTCAAGTTTTTGGCGCCGTTGCTTGGAAGTAAAGAGATTATTTACTAAAGTAACTGACTATTTTTTTAAATTGTATGCGAAAATTTGGAAACGAAAAATTAATACCTTACGATTCGGAATTAGAGCGTACAATTAAAAGAATTAGAAAACAAAAAAGAGAAATTATAAATTTAACACAAATGACAAATATACTCGAAAATGAAAATATCAATCAACCAAGACCATTACGAGATTATGCCAACCCTACATTAGATGAAATTCATTTAACTATTCAAAACCCCGATGTAGCTGCTAATTCATTCGAACTTAAACCCGCAATTATCCAAATGGTACAAAACAATCAATTTAGTGGTTCACCTACCGAAGATCCTAATTTACATCTTGCTAGTTTTTATAACTATGTGCTACTTTCAAATATGAAGGAGTATCTAACGATGCTTATCGGACTTAGACTTTTTCCTTTTTCTTTAAGGGATAAGGCTAAAATGTGGTTAAATTCGTTAAGACTCTGGATCTATTAAAACTTAGGGAGAATTATCACAAAAATTTCTATCCAAATATTTTCCACCATCTAAGATCGCTAAGCTTAGAAATGATATAACTTCTTTTAATCAGTTTGATGGAGAGTCAATATATGAATCTTGGGAGAGATTTAAAGAACTTCTTAGGAAATGCCCACATCATGCGTTACCAGATTGGTTAATTATCCAAACTTTTTATAATGGATTAGTAGGATCTTTAAGATCAATCATCGATGCTGCTACTGGAGGATCATTAATGTCAAAACCATTTGATGACGCCTATGCACTAATCGAAGAAATGACAACAAATAATTTTCAATGGCCTACTGATAGAATGAATCCAAAAAAAATAGCTAGTATTCATGAAAATGATGCAATATCTATGTTAGCTTCACAAATCGCTGCTATATCTAAAAAATTAGATCATTTTGGAATGAAATACTCTCCAACTATAACAGAAGAAAGTTCATCTGGACAACTTATAGAATCTCAATCTCAATATGAAACAATTAATGTAATTAACAACAGACCCAATAATCCTTATGCAAACTATTATAATCATGGATGGAAAAATCATTCTAATTTTAATTGGAATAATAATACAACTAATCAACCATGGATGAATAATATGACACAACAATTAGGAAATCCATCTAATCAAGGAAATCCTAATTATAAACCTAATTATCCACTCGGATTTAATAATAATAACCTCAATTTAAAGATAAGAAATTATCTATAGAAGAATTAATATTAAATATGGGTCAACATTTACAAAATCAAGGAAATCAATTACAAATACAAGGAAATCAATTACAAAATCAAGGGACAGCTATAAAAAATATTGAAACTCAACTTGGACATATCGCTACTGCACTTAATAATAGAATACCTGGAACATTTCCTAGTAATGTGGAAATAAATCCTAAAGACAAGGGAAATGAACAAATTAAAGCTATACAACTACGAAGTGGAAAAGAATTAGAACCTCGAATTCAGAAAGAACTTGAAAGTCCAAAAGAGGAAGTGGAAATTGAAAAGGAAAAGAATCAACAAGATCAAAACTTAGAAAATCCTTTAATACCAATGAAAATTTATGTTGAAAAACCTCCACCACCATTTCCTCAACGACTAATTCAACATAAAAAAGACAAACAATTTGCATAAATTCTCGAAATTTTAAAGAAATTAACGATAAATATTTCTTTCGTAGAAGCTTTAGAACGGATGCCAAACTATGTAAAATTCATAAAAAAATATTCTAAATAAAAAAAGAAAATTTATCGATAATGAAATGGTTGCACTTAGTGAAGAGTGTAGTGCTATTATTCGGAAAAACTTCCCGAAAAATTAAAAGATCCCGGTAGTTTCACTATACCCTGCGCTATTGGAGAAACATTCTATGGAAAAGCTTTGTGTGACTTAGGATCAAGCATCAATCTAATGCCTCTATCAATTTTTAAGAGATTAGGATTGAGAGAAATTTCACCTACTTCAGTAACTCTTCAGTTAGCTGACCATTCTGTTACATATCCTAAGTGAGTTATTGAAGATGTATTAGTAAAAGTGGATAAATTTATCTTCCCTGTAGATTTTATTGTTCTAGATATGGAAGAAGATAAAGAAATTCCTATCATTTTAGGAAGACCATTTTTAGCCATCTGGAAAAGCTTATGATTGATGTTCGTAAAGGAGAATCAAATATGAGAGTAAATGACCAAAAAGTAACTTTTAATATTGTTAAATCAATAAAATATCCCGCACTGTAGAAAAAGATGATGAGTGTTTTCGAATGGAAGTACTCGATCATTTACAAAAAGAACATTTTAAAGAATATTATGAAGAAAAATTAGAAAAAGAAAATATTGAATTAATTGAAAAATCTGAGAGAAATGAAGAATTAGATTATATTCAAGAGAAATTTGAATTTTTGGATAACATTGAAAATACTGAAAAAAATATAGTTTCATCAATTATTAAACCTCCTGAACTTGAGTTAAAAATGTTACCTAATCATTTAAAATATGCTTACTTAGGTAATTGTTCAACTCCACCAGTTATTATTTCATCTGAATTAAATGAATCTCAAAAATAAAAACTTTTAGATACGTTAAAAAAATATAAGAAAATTTTTGGTTGGACTTTAGCGAGATATTAAAGGAATTAGTACTTCAATCACGTATGCACAAAATTATTTTAGATAATGAACATAAACCTAAAGCAGATCCACAAAGGAGATTAAATCCGATAATGAAAGAAGTAGTCAAGAAAGAAATTTTAAAATGGTTAGATAATGGTATTATATATCCTATTTCTGACAGTGCTTGGGTAAGCCCAATTCACTATGTACCTAAAAAAGGAGGGGTGTCCGTCAAAGCTAATGAAAATAATGATCTTATCCCTATAAGACAAGTCACTTGATGGCAAATATGTATTGATTATAGAAAATTAAACACGTACCACTAGAAAAGATCAATTCCCTTTACCATTTCTGACCGGATGTTAGATGGATTAGCCGGACATAAGTATTTTTGTTTCTTAGATGGATATACCGGTTATCATCAAATACAAATTGCTCTGAGGATCAAGATAAAACTACATTTACTAGTCCTTATGGAACTTTCGCTTTTCGAAGAATGCCTTTTGGATTATGTAATGCACTCGCAACATTCCAAAGATGTATGATGTCTATATTTAGTAAATTAATTGATAATGGAATAGAAGTATTTATGGATGATTTCTCTGTATTTGGAACAACATTTGACACATGCTTAAATCATCTTGAAAAAGTATTTGAAGTATATGAGAAAACTAATTTAGTTCTTAATTGGGAGAAATGTCAATTTATGGTTACAGACGGCATTGTATTAGGGCATAAAATTTCAGAAAAAGGCATGGAAGTAGACCTTGCAAAAATTCAAGTAATAGCTAAATTACCACCTCCAATTACGGTAAAAGGGGTAAAAAGTTTTCTTGGACATGCTGGATTTTACAGGCGTTATATTAAAGATTTTTCAAAAATTACTAAACCTCTATGCCAACTTCTTGAAAAGGACAATAAATTTGAATTTACAACTGAATGCCTAAATGCTTTCGAATTAATAAAAGATAAATTAATTACAAGACTCTATAATAGTTTCACCTAATTGGGAGAAATCATTTGAGCTTCAGTGTGATGCTAGTGATTATGCTTATAGGAACGGTTCTTGGCAAATATATGATAAGATTTTCAAAGTTATATATTATGCTTAGTAAAACTCTAAATGATCGCTGAAATAAATTATACGATTCATCGAAAGAGAATTATTAGCAATTGTATATGCTTTTAATAAATTTCAACATTATATAATAAGAACTAAATGCATTGTGCATACCGATCATTCTCGCTATAAAATATTTAATGCAAAAGAAAGATTCTAAACCAAGATTAATCGATGGATATTATTAATGCAATAATTTGATTTCGAGATAGTTAACAAAAGGAACCGATAATCAAATTGCCGATCATTTATCAAGATTAGAAAATCATGAATTATCTAATATTGATAATGAAATTTTGCATAATTTTCCCGATGAACAACTTTATAATATTAATGAGTTGAAAATACCTTGGTATGTTGATATAGTAAATTATATTGTAAGTGACATTTTACCACCTATTTTAACTTCGCAACAACAAAAAAAATTCATTCACGATACTAAATCATATTTTGGGATGAACCATACTTATATAAGCAATGTAAGGATCTAATTATTGAAGATGCGTGCCTTATGAAGAAATTGAACTAATTATTCAAAAATGTCATGATTCGATTTTGGGGACATTTTGGACGTATAAAACCGCATATAAAATTCTACAATCTCGGATTCTACTTGCCTACTTATTTAGAGATGTATATAAATATATAAAAATCTGCGATAAATGCTAAAGAAGTAGGAAACATATCAAGAAAAATGAAATGCCTCGAATCGTATATTAGAAGTCGAAATTTTTGATGTTTGGGATTAGATTTCATGGGACCTTTTATTCCGTCATTTGGAAACTCATATATATTAAGAATGTTGATTATGTTTGCAAATGGATTGAAGCACAAGCTTTATCTAGATGTGATGCTAAAAGTGTTTCAAAATTCTTAATAAAAAATATTTTTACTAGATTTGGAATGCCGAGAGTGATTATCACTGACGGAGGAACTCATTTTAGAAACAAATATATTCACAAACTAGTAAAAAAGTATAATATTATGCATAAGATATCGATCGCTTATCATCCACAAACTAATGGATTAACTAAGCTTCTAATCAAGAGATTAAGCGTATATTAGAAAAGTCTCAGAATCCTAATAGATCGACCGGTCTATAAGACTGAGACATCGCATTATGAGCATACAAGATCGCTTATAAAACTCCGATCGAATGACTCCTTATAGTGCTCATATATGGAAAAACTCGCCACTTACCAAATTGAATTAGAACATAAAGCATATTGGGCGATTAAAGAATTTAATTATAATATGAAAGAAGTCTGGTGAGAAGAGGTTGTTGCAATTAAATGAATCGGAAGAATTAAGGAATGAATCATATGATAATGATAGTGATTTATAAAGAAAAAATGAAATTATGGCATGATCGGAAGATTAATCGTAGAATTTTAAACTGTGACGAAGTTTTGCTTTATAATACTAGATTGAAATTATTTCCTAGGAAATTGAAATCTCGATGGCTAGGACCTTTCACCATAAATCAAATATTTTCATATGGAACTATAGAAATTGAAGATCCAAAAACAGGACATAGATTTAAAGTAAACTAAGAAGGCTTCCTACAACATCTAAAATCCATTTAAATCAATTTTTATGAAATTCTTCCAAGTATTTTCTCCACATTTCAAAATTTTTCAAAATTCTCCAATGTAGAAGAAATCCATGGTGAAAATCAAAAATTTTTGCATAGGAGTGAAGCTCTTACCAAGGGAAGATGAAATCCGGTGTCAAAAAGTGTTGAAATCGCCTCAAATCCAAGATCTCTCAAGCCCTAGGTCGGTTTTTTCGAAAATTTGAGGAAAGGGATGATGAATAGTGTCTGTTGACCGGTCAAATATAGGTCTTTACGCGATCTCGCTGTCGGCGAGCTAATTAATTTCATAAAGCAAAAATTTCGGGAAAAATCCGCCGTCGGCGAGCTCGGTCTCGCTGTCAGCGGGTTTTCTCGCTGTCAGCGGGTTTTCTCGCTGCCGGCGAGATAATTCTCGCCGTCGGCGAGATCCCAAAAATTTTAAATTTTTGAAATTCGTCAATCATTTTCAACCTCGAATTGCCCTTAATCAATCTTCCGATCACTTAATTTAATAATAATACGAAGATTAGATACTTATACTTACAAAAAGTTCACACAACACAAACAATATAACTTTACATATGAAATCCATGAAACTTACAATTTCACACTAACAACTTAACACATACTTAACTTAAATGTTCAAATCCATAAAACTCAGCATCGCAATCCACACCACAACACTCTAAATGCTGAGACATAACAATTACATAAAATCTCATCAAATCTGAGATGATCAAATCAAAGTTCGACTGATAATAAAACCTAGATCCAAATCAACACATATATACACAAATATATGACATAAACATAGAAATCTTTCCTACTCTTCGATGTCCGAACTAATATCTTCTCTCGATATTCCCGATGCGACGCCGGTGCACAAATAAATCGTAGAAAGGCCCGAAAGGGAATTCGCGAGAGATTCTTCATTAATCCATCCTTTCGTCTTAAGTAGATGAATAAAATCGGCCTCCGGATGTCCAAGTATGATCAAAGTGCTCATTCATTCTCCAATCAATCGGATCAAACATATCGGAGATATTGTCGATGGAATTCATCACATTTTGCAATTCTTTCTCCAATCCTTTAATCTTCTTCGAATGAAATTAGTTTTATCGATAAGGGCCTTGCTAAAGGATTGTTTTGTGATGCTTCATCGAAAATAATAGTAATCTCATCATCGTTATCCAAAGTTGGAAACATATCAAGAGGCTTCAGTGGTTTCCGAGGTAAAGATTTTTTCCTAGCCTCATAAGAAACTTGCATCGATCGCATAAAGCAAATATAGTTGATGAGTGTCCAAAGTCCATGACCGACCTATGCACAATTAATCCTAACGCGGACTTTACTATTATTTATCCAACATCGATAGGTAATCCAATTTGAATACAGTAGTTTAAAATAGCGCATTTCTTTGAAACTTTATTTACCCTAATAGTAGGTAATAATTTTGATGGTATAAAAAATTCAATAACTTGTCCAAAACAAAACATATGACTTTGAAATTTATATTAGAGGTAGACCTAAACCAGAGGACCATTTAGACCAAATTTCATATTTTTTTAGTCTTAATTTAATTATTAGAATTATTTTAAGTTCTAAAATTTTAATTAATTATAAAATATTTTAGAGTAGGGCTGTAAACGAGCCGAGCTTGAGCGAGCTCAGGCTTGGCTCGTGTTCGGCTCGTTCGAAATTAGCTCGGCTCGAAATCGGCTCGTGTTCGAAATGGCTCGTGAAAGGTGTGTTCGTGTTCGACTCGAATTAGATATTCTTGTTCGTGTTCGGCTCGTGTTCGACTCGAAATCGGCTCATTAAAATTAATTGGAAAAATATATGTCTAAGACCGGATTTGAACCTGGACCAAATGAATGGAAATAAGAAGCATAACCACGCTACCACATAAGCTAGTTATGATTTAAACTTAAATATAAATATATATAATATATTAATATATAAATAATATATATAATAATTTATTTAATAAATAATTATATGATTATTTTTTTATTTCGAGCCAATTCGAGCCGAACACGAGCGAACAAACAGTTGTTCGTGTTCGGCTCGTTAACATTTCGAGCTTAAAAATTTATTCGTGTTTGGCTCGTTCGTTAAACTTAACGAGCCGAACACGAGCTGTTCGCGAACAACGAGCCAAATTGCCAACCCTATTTTAGAGGTTAAAAATTTAATTTTATATTTTCCTTAAGTCCATTTGAGGTAAAGGAACTAGAGAAACAAATTTTACATTTTTCTAATTTTTATTTTCATAATTAGAATTATTTTAGTAAAAAATAAATAAAATTCATTTTTACCCTTTTAAGATTAATTTAAGCCTTTAAAAATTGATATTTTGAATTTTGAAGCTTAGGAAAACTATTTATTAGTTGTTTGTACATATTTATATTTTAGTTTTTTAATAAACTTTTTTTGCAATTAGTGCGTTTCATATAAAATTTACGGGTTTTGTAATTTTTTGAATATACATATGAACATTCCCAAGGATTTAATAGTTTCCAGGCTTTATTCCTCAATAGTTCATAAAAAAATTGGAAAATTTACATACATATCACACAATTGTTGTGTACTTAAACTTCTCATAGTTCATACACCCAAGCCATCCTCAATAACTTTTTCCAATTCTTTTTCTCTGTTTGAGTGAAACTACGATGAACTATTGAGGATGGCCTGGGCGTAAGCTTCTCAGGCTACCCATATAGACATTCTTTTTCTCATAGTTCATACACCCAAGCCATCACACTAAGATTTGAAGTATTCGTGCAACCAGTTATCTGATCGGGCTCTTCTTAGAAAGTAAAATCTACAGCTTTCTTATGAGATTCAAGTGGTATAGCAAAACCCTGAAGGAACAAATGAGAAAACCAATATCAGTTACCAACGTATTAAATCTATTACAATATATTTCATTCCGTGCCAATAACTTTATTAGCTTTTTAACCATTTTGTTATGCAAAAACATACTTTAAGATCAAAACAAAAGAAACTCCATCACAACAATATTAAATTCTTTGAAATTTAATTTGAATAATTTAAAAAAGCTGTTCGATAATCATGTTTCATTAAAAGAAAATAACTAAAAAAAAATACAGCTTAAAATATTTTTCTTTCTAGTTTAAATAAAAGAAGGGGTTTTTCCTATTTCACACCGAAACTTTCATAATTACAAATATCATATGAAAAGTAGTATTTATTATCACATTTTAACAGTCAAATCCATCTTTTTATCGATAGATAAAGTATTAGCATAAGCAAGATTTATTGCTATTTACATTTTTAATCAACAAACTTCGAATGAGATTAAAAGAAAATTTATATAATTCATAGCCAGAAACAACTAAGAATAAAATTAAAAAAAAAAAACAAAAAACATAAATAGCCATAACAATATATTAACTACAATTAAACGAGTTAATAAAGGTAGTTCGCAAGACAAATTACCTCATTTGCTAGTTAAGCAATTAGCTTGGCAAAAGAAACATTAATGGAAACTTAGCTTGATAAATTAAGAAGGAAATTAAAATATTAAAACCAAAAACATTACAAATCATTACAAGTAGCTCTAGTAGAACAAAAGAAACCCTTACCTTTAGCTCCTTGGGCTATTGAAACAATGGTGGGGAGATGATTTATAAATGAGTTCCTTATTGATCCATGGATTTCACATTGAACCTGACAATTTCGACAGCATGTTAAATGATGGGGTCTTGCCAGTGATATTGTCACTAGGTGATGATATTCTACATCAAGACCAAAGCATTAAAAACTTTCAAAGAACAGTTTTAAGATCTTTAATTCTATGGAGATCCAGAAATTAGACATAATGATCCAGTTAATAACCATGGGATAGGTTTGCTGCATATGCTCATAACAGGGAAAACTGCATTGATTGTAGGTCATTTACATACATACATACAGCTAAATTCGTATGTGTTTACATATCTAACCCCTAAACTATGCTTTTTACATCAATACCATCACAAATACCACCATTTCCACTATTAAAGAGAAATAAACATTATTCATGCATATGTAAGGCATGTATGTAAAAATAAATGATTAGGTGTCAGATATGTAAATACATAGGAATTAAGTGGTAACTTTGTAAATCTTCCATTGATTAATTTTAATAATTTATACAAAACATAATTAGAAATATGATAATCAGTGCTCATATCCTGTTTGTAACATGATCCATGTGATCTAAAATTATAAAGGAAGCATAACAGATAAGCTCAACCTTCCAGAGAACCTCACCTCTAGAATTTGCAGAATATGTTCAGCAAGTCAAAATTCATATTAAACTACAAGGACAGTGGACTTCCTGAAGGTCTCACGGTAGTTCCTAAACTATATAGCTGTTGTCTTTAAATACATTAAAAATTATCCAATGACACGTAAATGACTATATGATATTTAACGGTTGGGTATAACAAATGGCTCATAGTTAAGACGGGTTTGAGAATTCTACTACACCATGATCAAGAAGAAGGCATAGTGGCACAGGAATTAGAGATTTAACCTTAGAGATTCAATATGAGTTAAACACCAAAGCTTTTGATACTTCATTGCAAAGAATCTGAACTTCGCAATAGACGTCCCAACATTAATTGCCTGAAAAACAAAATCCACACCAGTTATAAGAGCTTGACATAAATTCTAGAGCAGCATAGCAATTTGTATTCTCTTGAGAGAAAGATGAATTCGTAGATATTAAATAATTCTTTGAAAATCACCAACAAATAAATAAGAATTAATAACAAAATTAAGAAACATATTGTTATCAACGAATAAAATAGTCAAATGATTAAACAGGATGAAATTGTTAGTTCGATGTCCTATTAGATTTAAATAAAAACAAAGCAGGAAAATAACTTGGTTCAGCATGCAAATAGAAGATTAGGAGATTATTAAAATTAATATTACAGATTTCTTGCATAAAAACCCATTGTTACTAAGCCTGGATAAAACAATTTGACAATTTATGTTAAATTTGTAGCTGATCACAAAATTATATGCCAAAATTCAGTAAACGAATCCAAGCTTAATGTCTACTAATTGTGGAGAAATCCCGGTAGGAGAAGAGCTATGACCTAACTTGATTGTGGTGAGAAATAAGCAGATGATTTTATACAATGTTATCAAAAGTGATATACCACAATTTCTAAATGAAAATAAGAAAGATCTGGTTAGGACATCTACCACAAGTGATGTGTCAGAACTTAATCGTAACAAAAATAGGCAATATTAGGTTTAATTAAAGTTATGATTAAGGAGGCAATATAAAAGTCAAAACATTGAATGAAAATAAAAGAAGAACATGCTGATCTTTCTACTTAAAAGTAAAAATAAATCTTTTAGCAAAGATTGAAAGGTAATTTCAAGAGAATATTCTAATCACATAGCATAAATTAATTTTTAGTATTTGAGGTATGAAAAAAATGATGCAAATATTTCTTCTTTTTTTTTTTGAAAAAGAAATAATTTCAATATTCCATGGTAGAAAAAATGAAGCGTAATTTCAAGAAAAAGTTATAAACACATAACACATCCATTATCTAAGCAAGAGATAACCTAATATACAATTGTGTCTACTCTCATCAATGTGGACATAATATATTTTGCTTTCTATATATGCCATTAAAATTTAAAATAATGTGGAAATTTACATATATACCACACAATTCTTATGTATTTACATATGCAACACTTAAAGTTTGATATTTACACTTTAACACCTCGTTGTCATAAATCCATGCATGAAATGGTGTATTTCACTTTTAAAGAGATAATGATGGTGGTATCTTTGATGTAATTTTAAAGATTTGAATGGTATGCATGTAAATATATGTTTAAATGTTATAAATGTAAATAAATACGAAAATTTGTTGTATGTATGTAAATGCTCCTTAATAAAAAAATTCAGCAGCCAAAGATTTAAAGAATATTAAGTCATAGAAACAAAGGAGCAACAGGTAAATGACAACCAATAAGTAATTTATTAAAGGCACAAAACACATAGCAACAAGGAGCTAATAAGCAAATAACCATGAGACATTTATTTGAACCATATTAGTTTCTGCACTCATTTTTCAATCTCAGGCGGAACACAGAAAAAACAACAGAAACAAGCTTCAAAAATATACATGTAAATTATTCATTATCAACAAACTTATGCAAATTCATCATAATTAGTCGAAAACACTAGTCTAAGAAAGAACACAATTATACTGGGCTTTCCATTCGTCCTTGTTGCATAACTTATATATGAATAAGGCTTGTATGTCACACCTCTCAACCTCAGCACAAAAGAATAGCAAACAAATAAAGTTTAGGCTTCCTGCAGCTGTTCATTCTTATTTTTACAGAACTAGAACTAAAAGTATCTAAAAAAAGATGATATTTCTGCCTATTCGGCATGCTAGAGGACTAATATTATCCTATAGTAGTAGATAATTAATATTTTTGAGTCGCATAGAATCAAATTAATATTAAAAAGGAATAATAGATATAGCTGATAAATGTGTTATTCAGTTTTTCATTTTCTGACTATATCATGTATGCACTGGGGTGTTGGAGCTCTTAAAGTTGTTCTAGAAGGAGCATTGGAGAAGAAGACAAAGGATATATCACCATTGCAGATAAAAACATATGATGTAGTATATCTAAATGATTACCATTATTATTAATATAGCCATATATATACATAGAGAAATGCATGACAAATCATGACAGTGCACTTTAGAGTTTTTCTTTTTAATTTTATTTTATTTTAAACTGATCACGTTTATGATCTCAGCGATTTTATCC
The DNA here is from genome assembly GCA_022702705.1 of Papilionanthe hookeriana x Papilionanthe teres. Taxonomy (NCBI): domain Eukaryota; kingdom Viridiplantae; phylum Streptophyta; class Magnoliopsida; order Asparagales; family Orchidaceae; genus Papilionanthe; species Papilionanthe hookeriana x Papilionanthe teres. Next base: position 46,653,582 of record CM040439.1, on the reverse strand, counting down.
ATTCCTAAAAAAGAAAAGTATTAAAGCTAATTAAACAAACATAATTCAACTCACTTCTAACATTTGTGAAGAAACGTTACTTTTTATGAATAATAACTCATTTTCTTTCACTTTTTTCTAAACAAATACTACTATTAGTTTGAAACAAATTAAATTGTCACTTTATGAGATTAAACAGAACATTTTGGTTAAGTACTACTCTTTTGTAAATGTGGTGGGATGAAGATGAACAAAGAGAGAGAATTGAGACCATCGTAAAAGAAATAAAGGAGTTGTTCTCATCAAATGGAGATGGTGAGGTAAGCCTTTCAGGTTATGACACAGCATGGATTGCAAAAATTTCATCCATGGATGATTCAAACCTCAATTTCCAGCAACAATGGAATGGAAAATGAAGAACCAGCTAGAAGAAGGCTCATGGGGGGTGTCCACCTTCTTCTCTTTATACGATAGGTTTGTTTGTACTCTATCTTGTGTGATTACTCTCACACAATTTAAGCAAGGACATGAACTAAGTGCCAAAGGTAAGGTTTGCATTTTTTTCTAAATCAACAGAACTAAATGAATAATATGAATTCATGCATACCCCAAATAATTTGTATAAGACTAATGATGAAGATGAATATGATTTATTTATGACTATTTATATATTAATAAAATGAGCCATCTTTCATGGTAAAATAGTTTTATCATAAGCACTTATGTATGCTAAACAGACTTATTTGTCTATTATTGTTGTATTAGGAGTTTACTTTTTACAAACACATATTAAAGACCTTGACGAGGAAAAAGTGTTAAGAATTGTCGATTTTGAGATAATATTTCCTTCAATGCTTCATGAATCCCAAAATTATTGGGCTCAGCCTTCCAAATCATCAAGCTTAGAAAGGAAAAGATGAGCAGGTACATGAAAATTATCATTTTTTTTTTTAACTTTTGTTAAATGATAATCTAGAAAATATAATTTCTACTATAGGATTCCAATGAGCGTCATGCCCTCAGTTCCAACTACACTGCTTCCACTCATTAGAAGAAATAGAAGTTGAGATGGTGCAATGGGATAGAATTTGGAAGCTACATCGAATGGAAGTATCTCAGATTCACCTTCAGCTATTGCTGCAACTTATTTGAATACTAACGATGAAAAGTGACTTGAATACTTAACATATAAAGATCATGGTATATGCCAGCATCACGTTTCTATGTTCAGCTTAAATATGCACGCTTAAACCATGATATATTTTAGTTATTAATTATATAAAAGATAATGAATTATTTTATTATATTATTTGGATGCAGCACCCTTTTTGTATCCACTTGATACTTATGAGCGTAGTTGGATGATTCACACAATTCAACTACTAGGAATAGATCATCACTTTCGCAAAGATATTTATAATACCCTTGACTTTTTATACAGGTAATCTACATACACTCATGCGGATATTAATATTCAATCCAAAGATTTGACTTCTGTATCGCCTTCTGCTCCTTCTGTTCCTATGACCACAAACCATACGTCTCTCCATGAGGGGGGGGGCCCTGGTTTCTCCTCCAGTTCTCCACCCACCTACGGAAGGCCCATATCTTCAGGGGGAGGAGATAGCTCCTCCTATTTCACCTCATGCAGTTGAATTAGTTACTGTTGCCACTAAAGCATATCTTCGGTCTACTGAAGAAGAATGACAAGTGTTTACCTCCCGGAGGAAGAAGAAAGCGGGGGGCACTATCCCCCTTGGAAATATTACGGACGATAGTCTGGTTTCCCCTGGTAATGGGGAAGCTCTTCAAAATGCGAGTTAGAACTGTGCTTACATCGCTAGGGGCAGGGGGAAGGAACCTCGTCCTCTTTAGCTGCTAGTTTTTGTGTTGTATCTTTTGTTTCGCTCTAATGAGCTCTATTTTTACTTTTTGGTTTTATGAGGTGTGCTAAATTTTGTTTGGGCCCTCTCATATTACTCGTTTTGTACTCTCTTTTAATTTCAATGCAATAGCCTACGGCCCTTTCCACAAAAAAATAAAATAAAATAAAATTATATATATATATATATATATATATATATATATATATATATATATATATATATATATATATATATATATATATATATATATGTTCAAGAAATAAAAAATCAATTTTATGAAGATATGCAGAAACCTTAGAAAAGATGTTCTAGCATGGGAGAGTGATGCCAATGTTATTGCTATTGATGAAACATCTATGGATCATAGAATATTAAGGTTGCAAGGCTATCCCAAATCCTCTGGTGAAGCTTCTTTTCACGTATAGTCGCTGACATATAATCCTTTCAAATATATATATATATATATATATATATATATATATATATATATATATATATATATATATATATATATATATATATATATATATAGTTGCTGGTGCCTGGAAACCTTCATTGGTGCAAGTTCTCCCAGCCAAATTGAAAAGAGTACTAATGGAAATTTATGATACCATGCTTGGCAACTGTTGAGAATTTTAAGGCAAAGAAACGCAAGAATCGACACAAATCCAGAAGAGCACAGAGATTTAATGAGGTTCGGCAAAGATGCTTACGTCTTCGGGAGCAGAGCGGCGATTTTCCCTCAATTTCGGAAAAGAGTACAAAATACGGAATATGCCCCAGGGTTACAAACAGTACATATATATAATCTTGGAGTACAATATGCAATTACGAATTACCCCGTACCGTACCGCAGGGCGTGTCCCCGCACCCCCAACCAACATAACATAACTCCTCTGCTTTGACAACTTGCTCCGCTCCAATATATGTCCTTTATTTGGTATATGAGTCATACCTAACAGCAACTAAAGCAAAGGATGTCCAAGGAAAAAGATGCCTTCCCCTACTTACATGGTCTAGTAAGAGACACAACTTAGGTAACTTAGGTATAATAATCTATATTTATTTCTAGAACTATTCGAAGCCAAAACTTTGACTCATATATGTGATGGAGAGAAAAATAAGTGCAACAATACCTAAAGTTTAGAGGAAGTTCAGACATAAAGCAATTCAAAATCTTTGTAAAATATGTACATCAAGTTAAGAAAGACCTCTCAGTTGCCATAAGATTGATTCCAGCCATCATCCTCATGCGTGAGGTTTTGCTTGATAAGATTCCCAAACTTATGGATCACAAATAAAAATTCTCGAATATCTGGGGCTACATACATAGCACTATTGATATGTATTGCAATATAATCATTTATTAAACCATCTTCTCATTGCGTAAACGCAAAAAATAACGTCATTATTTGTTATCCATTTCGCTCCAGAATTTGATGACTGAGGAAAGAGTTGCAATTTGCTTTTACATGAGAACAAAACAGCTCTAAGCAACATGCCATAGCTTGCAATGAGGAAAAGATTGACGAGGCATTTGCTAATTTAACACATGAGTGCCTAAAGCCCAATAATCATATTTCACATTTTTATCATCAGTTGATCTTTTGACCATGGCATGATTTTTGGATTTTTTCTCAATAAAAATAGTAATGACCAAATTTTTGATGTGATCGAGAAAATTTATATGCAAGTAGGAACAGATCATGTAGGCTAGTAATTTCCATTGGACGCATCATAAAATAATTGAATGCTTAGTTTTATAATTATTGGGCTTTGATGTAATTAATTTATGCTTGTAACACTTCAATATAATGTAATTAAATATTTCCTCTGAAAGTCTATTACTTAAATGTGCTCATTAAACATATTGTCTTCTACAATATTATAAGGAAAATCATGGAATAATTTGCACTGGTGTGCCTTTGGTTGATATGCATTGCACCTTTAGTACATCCATAACTCGATTCTCCTAACTTTGATTTGATTAAAAATTTAAAGTGTTGTGCTTCATCTTTTCCATAAATTCACCACCTTGTATGAGTGCCTTTCAAATGATAAAGCTCCACAGATGTGCTGTCTTGTAAGTATTTTATCTTAGTCATTCATCGTTGTATCAGCATAAAGGATAAACTAAGTATTTGTTATTTCTACCAGCATTTACAGCCTTGTTTTGAGGCTTTGGCATTTGCACTACCTTCCCTACCAATTGCTTTGCTTCATAAGCAGTAAACTAATAGAAAATGGTATAAATTAATAAGAAAATTGATCTTTCTATTTTCAAATTACTCAAAAAAAATCACCTCAAACTTCCTCTCCCACTAACTTAATTGTTGGAGCTATGAATTCTTTATTTCTTCCACAATTTTGCTCAATTTTGATGCAAATGGAATTAACTTGTTTAGGAACTAATATGGACTGTGTTGCCTAATCATAAGCTCGGAATTGAGCATGATTCACACAGAAAAGAGAATTTCTACATACATATCACTCACTTATAATGTATTTATAAAACCAACAGCTATACTTCAATTTCAGCATATATGTCACGTTACATATGCATGAAAATGTCTTTTTCTTTTTCAAAGTTAAATTAGTGTTGTGCTGTATAAATATAAAATGCAAAACTTTAGTGCTAGATATGCAAATACATATGAATTGGGTTGTTCCAGAAACAGTTGAATTTTTATTTGCTGCATCGGTGTTCACTTCCTCAATTAGCTGTTTTAGGGAAGATTGTTCAAGTAGTTGGGCGACAAAGCAACCTTCTCAACTTTTAGCAATGCACCCTCAGTCACACGCCGAATTTTCCTGTGCGGCGTCCGAACGGTCCTCTACGTTCGGACGCCACTTACGTAACTTAAGAATGAAAAAAATTCATTCTTAAGTTCAAGGCCAATTGACGATTCCTCACCACTTTTCTCAATGAAGAACACGAAAGAGAATCTAAAAATAAAATCAAATAAGATTTACATACATACCACGAATTCTTATGTATTTAACTTTCATATGATTCCCTTGTTTAATGGCAGCCCAACAGAGTAGAATTTACTGAATCCTGTGAAACTAGATTTGCTACAAGTCCCAAAATATTTGGAGCTTCTTAATGCTCTTTCTTTTTTTCTCTTTTCTCTAGATAAAAGGTGCATTATGCAGGATATAAAGTCAGTTTTCCATGTCTTAATGGATCGCCGAATCAGAGATTCAAAAAGAAAAAAATAGTAACACAAAAATATCAGGAGGCAGAAGAATGAAGAAAACATCTCAACTCACAGGGGCTGTCCGGTAAGGGATTTAGAGGGCTTTCACCTAGATTTGACCTGAATCCTGCCAGACTGTCAGTTTGGACAAATTAAAGCCATGGGATTTCATAAATCCAGATTTTACTAAAGCCTGTGAACTGGCGGGTTTAGCAAATCCAGCACGAGCAATTCGCATGGAAAGAAAGATATGAAGTTACCTTCTTCCGTCTGCCTCCATGGTTTCACGTAGGAGTGGTGGGGAAGGAAAAGAAAGATGAGCAAATTACCCACCCTGAAGTTTGAATTTCTCAATATAAGCAATGAAATATAATATTTTAACTTGTGTAATTTAGGCATATGACCAAATCACGAAATAGCGATTCAGTCTCAATTTAAAAATCATTTGGACTCATATGACATTTTATAGATTTTGAGACTAAAATGGCCCCAAGCACACAGTCAATGGACAATTCCTGCGCTTGACTCGTATGTAATAACTCCCTCAAATACAATCCTCTTAATGAAAAGAAATTAAAAAAAGTTTTAATAGCCATATATCATATAAGCGAGTCAATATCTCCCATTAACCTTAGCTAGGAGAGCCTTGCCCAAGTAACTTCCATGCACACAAGAAATATCAATGTGCTGTCTTCTGAAGCACATTGCCTGTTAACATTTTTCAGACGTGCAATGAAGGTCATATAGATGGGGATCTTATTAGTAGAATTCAAGTTGGATGGCTGAGGTGGAGGATTGCATCTGGCCTATTGTGGGATACAGAAGCACTGCTTAAACTTAAAAGGACAATTTTACAAGATGGTTAAACCTGCGATGCTTTATGGCTCAGAATGTTGGTCTGTAAAAGAGAAACATAAAATTAAGTGTTATTGATATTAGAATGCTTAGGTAGATGAGTGGCTTTACACTTGGAGACAAGAGACAAAACTGACATATTCATGATAGGGTTGAAGTAGCTCCAGTGACAGACAAGATTAGAGAGACTCGCCTTAGATGGTTTGGTCACAAGAAATGTCGAGGAAAGGCTTGATTTGTGTTAAGAAAGGTGGAGGTAGACCTAAAAAAACTTTGACATGTTGTACAGAAAATAAATTTAATTTATTAGAATTAAATGAAAACATGACAATATGACGCAATGAAGAAAAAAAAATTCAAGTAGCCAACCCCACTTAGTGGGATAAAAGCTTGTTGTTGTTGTTGATGCTGCAATTCGGGTAATCCCAAATGGAGCTCACAGCATAAATGTGAAATGGCAGCAATAAAAAGGTGAACAATTGAAACGTAGCTATTTCTTCTCTGCTCTAGCAGTGCGGCAATCACCTCCTATCACCAAAATGATGAAATAACGTGGTACCTTGGCTTATTCTTCATGCTAATATGAAATAAACTTTCCCTTGATGTCAGTGTTGGAAGACACGTATTAAAATTAGCTGTGAATTTTGATGTTTCAATGGGAATCAAACAAATGGAGGTACGAGGAATATTAGTTCTGTAGAGAGTCATAATAGAGGTATACATCTGAAATTGCCCCAAAATACAATAGTCAGAAACGTGATGTAAAGTAACTATATCTAGAGCTCATCTTTGTTCAAAATAGCAAGGCATTCAGCATAATTACAAAAGCTTTAAATTCTATCTCAAAGAATAAATAATCTCAGGTGTTTGTATATAATTCTCTTCTATTTATATACATAGCACAAAATTCTTATATATCTAAAAATCTAACACCCAAACTATAAATCACTAACATTAATTTATCTGAAGTATAAAAGACATCTTTTTATGTGTAGATTTTGGTGTAATTTAGACACTTAGATGATGTACCGAAGAAATATAAAACTTTAGGTGTTAAATGTATAAACACATCAGAATTCTGTAATCCTCCATACATATAAATGTGATTTTGACCAAAGGGTGTGTCCAATTTTCATACGATTCTTTCCCACTCAATGTAAAGAAACAGAGAAAGTACAAGCATACAGAGTAATCTCATGTTACATTACCGAACGCCTAAGGTCAGTCTTCTCATAGGAAAAAAGAAGAATATTCAAATTGTTTTCATACTTATCAAAGAGACAAGAGAAGAAACCCTCCTCCCTCCATTTTAGACATTTGCTGCCTCATAATCATTAACAGGTTACTAAAAAACTCTGCTGGCCATTCTCAGTGCCTCAAATGCCTGAGAAAAAGAGAGTGTGTGCGCGCGCTCATTTGTGTGAGAGACAGAGGAGAGAAACCATAATAATCTTTAAATTCAACCTTCAACTCCGCAGATATTTATACGGGTTGCCTGACAAGCCCTTCTACAGGCCCATCCTCTATAGTCTGAAAAAATGAAAGTCCCGTCCTTATTTAAGTTGAATCAATGATTCATCATTGCCTCCCTCAAAGAACAAGAATTATAAAATTGGAGCATTTGACATACCACTGTATTCTTATGCAATTAAACTTCACATGACTCACCCTTATTTAACTGCAAACTTGAATGTCTAGGTTGGTTTCCTCAGAAGCCTCCTCCAAACCATCAGAGATAGTTTCAATAAAAAAAATAATTATAAAGTAAATAAATAAATAAAATCCATCTTTAGTTCAAGGTCAATTGATGACTCTTCATCACTTCCTCAATGAAGAACAAAAAATGAAACCAAAAATAGAATAAAAATAGAACACACTTGCCATTGAACTCATATGTATTCAAACTTCACATGATTCACCGTCTTTGTTGGCATCCTTGCAAGTCTATACAAGTTGCCTGAGAAGCCTCGCTCACAACATCTTCAATAATTTCAGGTCAAAGAAAATTTTCATCAGCTATTCATAGCAACAGATGACTTGTCAACCCTTCCCTCAATGAAGAACAAGAAATCTAAAAATAAAATAAAAAACAAGATTTAAATAAATTCCACTAAATTCTTATGTATTTAAAGATCTCACGGTCCACCATATTTAGTGACAACCTTACATGTCTATACAGGTTGCCTGAGAAGCCTCAACCCAGGCCATCACAATAGTATAGTACAAGGAAAATTTTCATCTTTATTTCAAGATCAATCACAGATTCGTCGTTTTTCTCAACATACCACCCAAGTCCTATGTACACATACATAACACCTAAACTTTAATGAAAAATTTTTATATTAGGATTCCGCACGGAGTGCTACGTGCGGAGGCGCAGTAAAATCGCACCACGTGACGCGCGTGCGAAAAAAAATAGCATTCGGCCGGAATAATAGAGGGAATATTCCCTCGGTGTTATTCATGTGTTATCGTGTGTTATTCAGGTGTTACTGTGTATTATTCAGGTCTTATTCTGCTCTTAGAATATTCCCGGTGTTATAATAACACAATAACACATGAATAATACATGAATAACACACAATAACACATGAATAACACGAGGGTCCCTGATATAAAAATTTTCCAAACTTTAACATAATTCACTTCATTTAATAGCAGCCTTGTAAGGCTATATGGGTTCCCTCAAAAGGCTTTTCGCCCAGGCCATCCTCAATATTTTCGGTACAAGAAAATATTCCATCTTTACTTCAGGATAATTCGATAATTTTCCCTCGGTGACGAACAAGAAATGAATTCTAAAAAAGATAATAATGGCAGCATTGCATACGTACCACTGAATTCTCAAAAATTTAGACTTCGCAAGAAATGAAATATAAAAATTAAATAAACTATGGACTAAATATAAATACCACTGAATTATAATGTATTTATTTTGGGGCAATTACATGCATACATCCCAAGTCCTATTTTTTTACATATATAATAACTAAATTAAAACATGATTCACTCTTTTTAATGGTAGCCTTGCATGTTTATATGGGTTGCCTGAGAAGCCTCCGCCCAGGCCATCCTCAATAGTTTTAGTGCAAGGGAAAATTTCATCCTTATTTCAAGGTCAATCAATGATTCATCATTTTTTCCCTCAACAAAGAAAAAGAAGCATAATCCAAAAATTAAAATAAAAAAATGGAAAATTTACATAAATACCACACAATTGTTATGTATTGAAACTTCTCATGGTTCACATTATTTAATGGCAGCCTCACATTTCTACACATGCTGCTAGAGAAGCTTCCATCGAGCCATCCTCTATAGTTTGAGAACAAAGGAAAATTCTATCTTAAGTTAAAGTCTAACTGATGATTCTTCATCACTTTCCTCAATGAAGAACAAGAAAGGGAATCTAGAAATAAAATAAAAGAAGATTTACATACGGACCACTGAATTCTTGCGTATTTAACTTTCATCTTTCTCCTCTTTCCACTCCGCTCCTACCCAAAACCATGGAATAAGGGAACTTCACATCTTCCTTTTCGCAAGAAGCGCCAGTCTCAACAGGGTTTAGTAAATGAGATTTACTGTCGAAATCCTTGAAATCCGGATTTATAAAATCGTCCATGGTTTTGTTACAGGAAAAAAATTCCATCTAAAATAGAAGATGAACCAATGATTCTTCATTGCTTCCCTCAATGAAGGCCAATAAATAAAATTTAAAAATAAAATGGGTGATTTACATACATAGCACCAAATTCTCATGCATACAAACTTCACATGATTTTATCAGGAAAAATTTCAACCTTACTTCAAGATCAATCAATGATTCATCATCGTTTCCCTCAACAAATAACCAAATATATATATATATATATATATATATATATATATATATATATATATATATATATATATATATATATATATATATAATGAAAAATGTACATACATAGCACAAAATTCTTATGCATTTAAACTCTACATAATTCACCTTATTTAAACTCTACATAATTTCTGCATAATGGATATCAACAACTTTTTATTATCTTTTGATCAATCCCCGGAATCATAACATGGCTGCACGGATTGCCTGAGAAGTAAGAAGCTTCTCACAAGGCCATCCTCGATGCATTGGCCATTCAAAAAAAAAAAAAACAAGATTTGATATTATAACTTTTCTTTTCTTTTCCCCAAATAAATCGCGGTGCATTATGCAGCATATAAAGTGAAATTTCCCTCTCTCTTAATGAATCACGGAATCAGAAAAAGAAAACAACAGCTCTGATTTAAAAAGAAAAAAACAGTAAAAGAAGAAAATCTCATCTCTCAGAGTTTACCTCTTTAAGCCATGGCAGAAAAGAAAAGTGAAAAAAGTATGAAGGTCAAGAGACACAGAAGAGGATGAAGAACTTCTCATCTCTGCTGCATTACAGGCTTTGTTTGTATAGGCAAATTGGTCAATTTCTATTTTTATTAGTGTGCCCAATTCCTCTCTTAATTATAAGAGATTGGGATTAATCCTGGTGTGTGGTGTTGTGACCTTATTTCCAACTTCTCCTCTTTCACCACACCTGTTGATAGTGGAATGACCCCTGCCAGTGAATGTCGGCGGATTTGAGTCAAATCACGTAAATCACAGGGAGTTTGATTGGTTGTTTGCTAACGCACAACACTCTCACCAAGCACACAATTCTTATGTATGTACATATCTCACACCTGAACTTTATATTTACACACATAGCACTTTGCACAAGTCACAGAGTGGACCAGAAAAGTTCATGTTCTCGAAGGCTGCTTGGTAATTTAGAAGGATTTATAAAAGAATTAAACTAAATATTTCCAAACAGCAAAAATAAAGACGACTTCACAACGCTGTTTGGTAGCAGGATTTGACCTAAATCCTGACATGCAGCAAAAATAACAACTTCAAATCCTACAGGACCTTAAATCCCGTTTCACCTTCGTTTTACCTTAAATCCCGGATTAGGAATGCCGTTGGAAGATGGATTTACGGGATTTAGAGAAGCTGAAGCGCGCGAAGGAGGGTGGCAGTAAGGAAGAGAAATATGGGGGTTAGTGGGGTGGAAGCGGTGTGGAAAGGAGGATATGCGGGAGCTTCGGAGAGCTTCGTACGCCACGATCCCGTCGTTACCTTCCCAGCTAGCTCCAGTCGCGACTACGACTGTACTGCGAGGTTTAGGGCACGGAAGCAGGAGGAAGGGATGGTGGCGACGGTTTTGAGCGAAATAGCAGAGGCTTGAGTGAAGTTGATTTCTGAGTTTAATATAGTTTTGTTTACGTTTAATTAATTTAATTAATTATGAATAAAAAATATTAAAAATTAATTATAATTATATAAATTTATATAACTAACTACTTTATAAATATTGAATGAAAATCAAATTTCATATTTAATTTTAATTAATATTTTTAAATAATAATTAATTATCGATTAATCTAATAAATAACTATGAATAATTAATTAATTAAGTTAATGCTAGATAAATAATTAACTTAATAAAAAACTAACAATCGAAATGGCACCCTTAGCCCTGGATAGCAAAGGAGATTCTCAGTATTTCACCACCATTGGGTTGGAAAGCATACTAAAACGCCCCATCAATACAAGAATGTGTTCTCTTTGTAAATCTCAAAGAGAAGTTTAAAATCCCTGTACTAAAATCTTACAAGGGTCAGACCAATCTGACTGATCACATAGCTTCTTTCGAGTCGATTGTATGCTTGTTGTGAATTACTGACGCACTAAAGTGTCGTAGTTTCTTCACCACGTTGAGTGAGTCGGACCTAGGGGTGATTTTTCTGTTTACCTCCGGGATTGATTGCCTCATTCACCGACTTCAAATAATGTTTGTGGCGTAGTTTGTTAGTGCCTGAAAGCTGCAAATAAACTCGTAGACCAACCTACAGATCAGACAAAGGCAAAATGAGAGTCGTCATTTGTTTATCACCCTCTTCCAAAATGAGAGACTGAAGTGCAAGACCTGGCGCCAGCAGTGGCTCATGCCACCCTAGCTCAAGAACTAAAAGAGGGATTTTTCCAGTACGTTTTGGGCCTCCAGCAATCAAAGACATTGGCCAAGTTATTGGACCTGGCCCACAATTATATCTCGGATGAGGAATACAACTCCACCCCCACTTCTTTCAGAGGAGAGTCTTCCACTTGTCAACTGTAGAAGAGGGTCCCCTAAGGCAACATGTGAAGGTTGAGAGATGAACATGACCACAAACTACCAAAAATAACTTCATTAAGAGTCTCGATGTAGAAGATAATGGAAACTATCCAGAATAAGGAGCCCATCAAGAAAGCAGTAACAATGAAGTCAATGCTTGCCTTTAGAATCCAAAGAAGTATTGTGTGTACCACTGGGACTATGATCTTGATATGAAGGAATGCTGACACCCTTGAAGCATGATCAATGAGTTGAATATAGAGGAAAAGCTCAAGGAGTTTGTAGCTCCACAGCTTGCAATGGAAAGGCAGGGTAAAGCTCCAATAAAAGAAATTTCAAACGAGCATGTTTGAGCTCATGAATTCATATGGTTGACATAATTCCCTCCATCTTTGGAGAGGGAGGAGATTCATCCCGCCAAGTAAATTTCAAGAGGCTTCAGTCAAACGAACTATGTGCGACTGCTATCATGCCCAAACATGACACACATCCCTCTATCACTTTAACCGACACAAATATGCTCTCCAAGGAGAATCCCTACAGTAATGTCATCGATGTCACAATAGTTGATCAGTAACTACAAGATAGGTAGAATTCATATCATCGTGGGTGGTTCACTGAGTATCTTTCTTAAAGCGGTGTTTGATAAGATGGGTCTTGGAAACAACTGACTAATTGCGGTAGTCGACCCGCTCTATAGCTTCTGCAGGAACCTTGGGAACAATAATCTTGTTAATGACGTAGGGGAAAAATGAGAAGCAATTCACGAACATAGAGGATTTCTTTGGGGTCGACCGACGATTGATCACGTAAAAATATATAAAGAAATTTATATCTATTTTTGATAAAAATGCACTTTAAAGAGAGGTATTTTCTTTATTTTATTGCAGGAATGAAGATTTATTAGTGATAAAAGCAAAAAGCATGAAATGGAGCAAATTTGGATCAAAAAGGAGAAAATTCATGCAAATTTAACTACTTTGCCGACGGCGAGATCGAGGCCGCCGATGGCGAGATCGTGAGGAGAAATTTCTGAAGGAATTATAACTGCCTCGCCGACAGTGAGATCGCGCTGTTTGAAGACCTTCTAGAAGCCCCGCTGACGGCGAGATTGTTTCCCGCCGACGGCGAGCTAGTTCAAAATGCATATGCATTGAACCTGGACACTTTTTGAAGAGGTGTTTAAGCACCCCTTGGACCTTTGCCTACCTCTATAAATAGAGGCCGAATTCTAGAGTGGGTGTGTCTTTTGAGTCTTCTGTAAGTCTATTTCTAGTGTAATTTGTGTGAGTTTAATTTAGTTTGAGTGTATTTAGTGAGTTCATTGAGTGCTATTTAGTTGCTGTAATAGAAGGAAAAGTCAAAGGAACTTCAAGGAGTCTGCTTGGGAAGGAAATTAAGATAAGTATCTTTGTTTATTGTTGTTAACTTTAAATGAAATCCATGCTTTGTTTTATTCCTATACATTCTGAGTAGTTTTCTTAGTCTTTTTCTTTGTTTATGAAAATTATGCGGATTGATGAAATTAAATAAAAGCACTTAATATAATATAAATAAATTGTGATAATTTTTACTTAAAACTTAATTTACTTTCAATCCGGCCAATCGAGTAGTTAAAATATGTTGAATTATCAACTATAGTAAAAATTACATCCAATATTCGGGAAGTCAAAAGTCTTGGAAGGCGGTGCAAATAAATAGGGAAATATTAATTATCGGGCGTAGAATTGGATATTTTAGTGTGACGTACTAAAATACTCAATTTGATCCTACTCGTTTGAGAGCCGAAGTGTAGATGTTAGCCCTCGAGTGAGGGGAATGTGGGAGCTCTGAAGTGGCAGCCAGTATCCTCCCAGCCTAGCCGCAGATTCAGTAATCAAACATAGGATTAGTCAAAGTTCTTTACACCTGGACCAAAGGGTAAAGAACATGAATGCTCCTATTTGTCAAAATACAATTTAAAAATTCTATTTAAATTCATCATTTCACTTAATTTTCTAAAAACAAGGAGAATGATATTTTTCTCGAATTAATTAAATCAACTTATTTCAAGCATTAGTTTACTTTAGTTTATTATAGTTACTTTGAATATCCGTTCACTTTATTAGTAAGTAATTCCTTTAAATTTAGCTGATAACAATTTCGTTAAAAACTTCCCGTGGGATCGATAACCGAGACTCCACTAGAGCCCCGTATTATTTGATACGATACGTGTACTTGCGTAGAATCCACATTATACATTAAATCATATACCTATATTTAAAGCGGGATCTAGTTTTTGGTTCCGTTACTATAAACATAAATTGCATACATACAAAAAGTGGGTCAAGTTTTTGGCGCCGTTGCCGGGGAAGTAAAGAGATTATTTACTAAAGTAACGGACTATTTTTTTAAATTGTATGCGAAAATTTGGAAACGAAAAATTAATACCTTACGATTCAGAATTAGAGCGTACAATTAAAAGAATTAGAAAACAAAAAAGAGAAATTATAAATTTAACACAAATGACAAATATACTCGAAAATGAAAATATAAATCAACCAAGACCATTACGAGATTATGCCAACCCTACATTAGATGAAATTCATTTAACTATTCAAAACCCCGATGTAGCTCGCTAATTCATTCGAACTTAAACCCGCAATTATCCAAATGGTACAAAACAATCAATTTAGTGGTTCACCTACCGAAGATCCTAATTTACATCTTGCTAGTTTTTTAGAACTATGTGCTACTTTCAAATATGAAGGAGTATCTAACGATGCTATCCGACTTAGACTTTTTCCTTTTTCTTTAAGGGATAAGGCTAAAATGTGGTTAAATTCGTTAGCACCTGGATCTATTAAAACTTAGGGAGAATTATCACAAAAATTTCTATCCAAATATTTTCCACCATCTAAGACTGCTAAGCTTAGAAATGATATAACTTCTTTTAATCAGTTTGATGGAGAGTCAATATATGAATCTTGGGAGAGATTTAAAGAACTTCTTAGGAAATGCCCACATCATGCGTTACCGTATCGGTTAATTATCCAAACTTTTTATAATGGATTAGTAGGATCTTTAAGATCAATCATCGATGCTTACTACTGGAGGATCATTAATGTCAAAACCATTTGATGAAGCCTATGCACTAATCGAAGAAATGACAACAAATAATTTTCAATGGCCTACTGATAGAATGAATCCAAAAAAAATAGCTAGTATTCATGAAAATGATGCAATATCTATGTTAGCTTCACAAATCGCTGCTATATCTAAAAAATTAGATCATTTTGGAATGAATTACTCTCCAACTATAACGTAAGAAAGTTCATCCGGACAACTTATAGTAATCTCAATCTCAATATGAAACAATTAATGTAATTAACAACAGACCCAATAATCCTTATGCAAACTATTATAATCATGGATGGAAAAATCATCCTAATTTTAATTGGAATAATAATACAACTAATCAACCATGGATGAATAATATGACACAACAATTAGGAAATCCATCTAATCAAGGAAATCCTAATTATAAACCTAATTATCCACCTGGATTTAATAATAATAACCCTCAATTTAAAGATAAGAAATTATCTATAGAAGAATTAATATTAAATATGAGTCAACATTTACAAAATCAAGGAAATCAATTACAAATACAAGGAAATCAATTACAAAATCAAGGGACAACTATCAAAAATATTGAAACTCAACTTGGACATATCGCTACCGCACTTAATAATAGAATACCGGAACATTTCCTAGTAATGTGGAAATAAATCCTAAAGACAAGGGAAATGAACAAATTAAAGCTATACAACTACGAAGTGGAAAAGAATTAGAACCTCGAATTCGAAAGAACTTGAAAGTCCAAAAGAGGAAGTGGAAATTGAAAAGGAAAAGAATCAACAAGATCAAAACTTAGAAAATCCTTTAATACCAATGAAAATTTATGTTGAAAAACCTCCACCACCATTTCCTCAACGACTAATTCAACATAAAAAAGACAAACAATTTGCTAAATTCCTTGAAATTTTAAAGAAATTAACGATAAATATTTCTTTCGTAGAAGCTTTAGAACAGATGCCAAACTATGTAAAATTCATAAAAAAATATTCTAAATAAAAAAAGAAAATTTACTGATAATGAAATGGTTGCACTTAGTGAAGAGTGTAGTGCTATTATTCGGAAAAACTTCCGAAAAATTAAAAGATCCCGGTAGTTTCACTATACCTCGCGCTATTGGAGAAACATTCTATGGAAAAGCTTTGTGTGACTTAGGATCAAGCATCAATCTAATGCCTCTATCAATTTTTAAGAGATTAGGATTGAGAGAAATTTCACCTACTTCGAGTAACTCTTCGTTAGTCGACCATTACGTTACATATCCTAAGTGAGTTATTGAAGATGTATTAGTAAAAGTGGATAAATTTATCTTCCCTGTAGATTTTATTGTTCTAGATATGGAAGAAGATAAAGAAATTCCTATCATTTTAGGAAGACCATTTTTAGCCACTGGAAAAGCTATGATTGATGTTCAGAAAGGAGAATCAAATATGAGAGTAAATGACCAAAAAGTAACTTTTAATATTGTTAAATCAATAAAATATCCTGCACTAGAAAAAGATGATGAGTGTTTTCGAATGGAAGTACTCGATCATTTACAAAAAGAACATTTTAAAGAATATTATGAAGAAAAATTAGAAAAAGAAAATATTGAATTAATTGAAAAATCTGAGAGAAATGAAGAATTAGATTATATTCAAGAGAAATTTGAATTTTTGGATAACATCGAAAATACCGAAAAAAATATAGTTTCATCAATTATTAAACCTCCCGAACTTCGAGTTAAAAATGTTACCTAATCATTTAAAATATGCTTACTTAGGTAATTGTTCAACTCCACCAGTTATTATTTCATCTGAATTAAATGAATCTCAAAAATAAAAACTTTTAGATACGTTAAAAAAATATAAGAAAATTTTTGGTTGGACTTTAGCAGATATTAAAGGAATTAGTACTTCAATCTGTATGCACAAAATTATTTTAGATAATGAACATAAACCTAAAGCAGATCCACAAAGGAGATTAAATCCGATAATGAAAGAAGTAGTCAAGAAAGAAATTTTAAAATGGTTAGATAATGGTATTATATATCCTATTTCTGACAGTGCTTCGGTAAGCCCAATTCACTATGTACCTAAAAAGGAGGGGTGTCCGTCAAAGCTAATGAAAATAATGATCTTATCCCTATAAGACAAGTTACTTGGATGACGAATATGTATTGATTATAGAAAATTAAACACGACCACTAGAAAAGATCAATTCCCTTTACCATTTCTGCACCGGATGTTAGATGGATTAGTCGGACATAAGTATTTTTGTTTCTTAGATGGATATACCGGTTATCATCAAATACAAATTGCTCCCGAGGATCAAGATAAAACTACATTTACTAGTCCTTATGGAACTTTCGCTTTTCGAAGAATGCCTTTTGGATTATGTAATGCACCCGCAACATTCCAAAGATGTATGATGTCTATATTTAGTAAATTAATTGATAATGGAATAGAAGTATTTATGGATGATTTCTCCGTATTTGGAACAACATTTGACACATGCTTAAATCATCTTGAAAAAGTATTTGAAGTATATGAGAAAACTAATTTAGTTCTTAATTGGGAGAAATGTCAATTTATGGTTACAGGCGGCATTGTATTAGGGCATAAAATTTCGAAAAAGAGCATGGAAGTAGACCTTGCAAAAATTCAAGTAATAAGCTAAATTACCACCTCCAATTACGGTAAAAGGGGTAAAAAGTTTTCTTGGACATGCTTGGATTTTACGGTGCGTTATATTAAAGATTTTTCAAAAATTACTAAACCTCTATGCCAACTTCTGAAAAGGACAATAAATTTGAATTTACAACCGAATGCCTAAATGCTTTCGAATTAATAAAAGATAAATTAATTACAAGACCTATAATAGTTTCACCTAATTGGGAGAAATCATTTGAGCTTACGTGTGATGCTAGTGATTATGCTTATAGGAACAGCTTCAGGCAAATATATGATAAGATTTTCAAAGTTATATATTATGCTAGTAAAACTCTAAATGATGCTCGAAATAAATTATACAATTCATCGAAAGAGAATTATTAGCAATTGTATATGCTTTTAATAAATTTCAACATTATATAATAGGAACTAAATGCATCGTGCATATCGATCATTCTGCTATAAAATATTTAATGCAAAAGAAAGATTCTAAACCAAGATTAATCGATGGATATTATTAATGCAATAATTTGATTTTGAGATAGTTAACAAAAAGGAACTGATAATCAAATTGCTCGATCATTTATCAAGATTAGAAAATCATGAATTATCTAATATTGATAATGAAATTTTAGCACAATTTTCCCTGATGAACAACTTTATAATATTAATGAGTTGAAAATACCTTGGTATGTCGATATAGTAAATTATATTGTAAGTGACATTTTACCACCTATTTTAACTTTGCAACAACAAAAAAATTCATTCACGATACTAAATCATATTTTTGGGATGAACCATACTTATATAAGCAATGTAAGGATCTAATTATTAGAAGATGCGTGCCTTATGAAGAAATTGAACCAATTATTCAAAAATGTCATGATTCTGATTTTGGGGACATTTTGGGACAGATAAAACTGCATATAAAATTCTACAATCTGGATTCTACTGGCCTACTCTATTTAGAGATGTATATAAATATATAAAAATCTGCGATAAATGCCAAAGAGTAGGAAACATATCAAGAAAAAATGAAATGCCTCTGAATTGTATATTAGAAGTTGAAATTTTTGATGTTTGGGGATTAGATTTCATGGGACCTTTTATTCCGTCATTTGGAAACTCATATATATTAAGTAGTTGTTGATTATGTTTCCAAATGGATTGAAGCACAAGCTTTATCTAGATGTGATGCCAAAAGTGTTTCAAAATTCTTAATAAAAAATATTTTTACTAGATTTGGAATGCCGAGAGTGATTATCACTGACGAACGAACTCATTTTAGAAACAAATATATTCACAAATTAGTAGAAAAGTATAATATTATGCATAAGATATCGATCGCTTATCATCCACAAACTAGTGGATTACTCGAAGTTTCTAATCGAGAGATTAAGCGTATATTAGAAAAGTCTCGTAAATCCTAATAGATCGATCGGTCTATAAGACTAGACATCTGCATTATGAGCATACAAGATCGCTTATAAAACTCCGATTGGAATGACTCCTTATAGGCTTATATATGGAAAAACTCGCCACTTACCAAATTGAATTAGAACATAAAGCATATTGGGCGATTAAAGAATTTAATTATAATATGAAAGAAGTTCGGTGAGAAGAGGTTATTGCAATTAAATGAATTGGAAGAATTAAGGAATGAATCATATGATAATGATAGGATTTATAAAGAAAAAATGAAATTATGGCATGATCGGAAGATTAATCAGAGAAATTTTAAACCAGGACAAGAAGTTTTGCTTTATAATACTAGATTGAAATTATTTCCTGGGAAATTGAAATCTCGATGGCTAGGACCTTTCACCATAAATCAAATATTTTCATATGGAACTATAGAAATTGAAGATCCAAAAACAGGACATAGATTTAAAGTAAATGGACATAGATTAAAACCATATTTCGAAAATAGACGACCAAATTTTAAAGAGGTTTTAATGCTTAGTCAACCTGAACACTAATCGAATTAGGTCGGCCGACGACGTTAAACCAAGCGCTTTATGGGAGGCAACCCATAGTAGTCTTTTATTTTTAAAAATCTACATATTAGTGAGTCTATATTATTAAAATAAATCTTACTACTCAAATTTTTATTAGAATCATCACAAAAATTGAATTTATTAGACGAGATTAGAAAATATTTGGACCAGAGCGAAAACGGGCAATTTTTACGAATCTCGCCGACAGCGAGCCCGAGTCCGCTGACAGCGAGATCGTGGACCATTACTCATTCAGTTTTATAACTAAGTCGCCGACGGCGAGGAACTTCCCGCCGACGGCGAGGCAGTTAAAAATTTGGTTTCTTAAAGATTTTTCGTGCGGTTTTGGACGGATCTAAGCCATTCCTTCGTAAGAAATTATTCCAAATCCGATTTTACACCATTTTCTTCCTTAGGAACGACTAGAGACCAATCCATTCCATCCAAAATGGCCTCCAAATTCCTAGAAACCACAAAACCGAAGTTTTCAACCGGAGAAAATTCGTCGCTTCGGAGGCTCGACGAATCTTCAACAAAGGCTTGATGAAGAAAAGACTTATCAAAGAAAGAGGATTCGTCGATAGAGGAGTAGAGAATGCTACTACAAAAATCGAAGAAATGATCGCACGACGGCATTGGGAGGTATTTTGTTATACAACTTCCGCTGTAGTTATACCAGTAATTAAAGAGTTTTACTCTAATTTACATGTGATCAACAATGAAAATGTGTACGTCAGAGGAAGATGGGTAACATTTACTCCTGCAAGGGTAAATGAATTGTTTTCTATAGAAAATACCTCTGTTTGTCACTATTCCAACTTTGTGCCTTCAAGATACAATATGAACGAAATCTATAGATACTCGATCGATGAACCGGATGATTGGGAATTACGAGAAGACGGGTATGTCGGCTTTTCCGCATCACTTCTAAACCCCGTCTCGAAGCACTGGCATTTCTTTATATCATCAAAACTATTACCTACCATGACGAGTAGATAAAGTTTCAAAGGAATGCGCTATTTTAAACTATTGTATTCAAATTGGATTACCTATCGATGTTGGATCAATAATAAGTAAAGTCCGCATCGGGATTAATTGTGCATGGGTCGGTTCATGGACTTGGACACCCATCTACTATATTTGCTTTATGCGATCGAGTACTCAAGTTTCTTATGAGGTTTGGGAAAAAGTACTTTTACCATGGAAACCACTCGGATCCTACCGATATGTTTCCCACTTTGGATAACAATGATGAGATCACCGTTATTTCGACGGAGCATCACGTAACAATCCTTTAGCAAGGCCCTTTACCGATAAGACTAATTTCATTCCGAAGAAGATTAAAGGATTGGAGAAAGAATTGCAAAATGTGATGAATTCTATCGACAATATCTCCGATATGTTCGATCATATCGATTGGAGAATGAAGGAGCACTTTGATCATACCTGGACATCCGGAGGTCGGCTTTATTCATCTACTAAGACAGAAAGGATGGATTAATGAAGACATCTATCGCTGCAATTCCCTTTCGTGCCTTTCTATAATTTATTTGTGCACTCGCGTCGCATCGGAAATATCGTAGAAGATGTCGGTTCGTACACTCGAAGAGTAGGAAAGATTTCTATGTTTATGTTATATTTGTATATGTGTGTGTTTAATTTGGAGTTAAGTTTTATTATGAGTCGAACTTTAATTTGATCATCTCAGATTTGATGAGATTTTATGTAAATGGTTATGTCTCAGCATTTAGAGTGTTGTGGTTTGGATTGCGATGCTGAGTATTATGGATTTGAACAATTAAGTTAAGTATGTGTGAAATTGTTAGTTTAAAATTTGTAAGTTTCATGGATTTCATTTATGAAGTTATATTGTTTGTTTTGTGTGACTTTTTGTGAGTATAAGTACATAATCTTCGTATTATTATTAAGTTAAGTGATCAGAAGATTGATTAAGGGCAATTCGAGGTTGAAAATGATTGACAAATTTCAAAAATTGAAAATTTTTGGGACCTCGCTGACAGCGAGAATTATCTCGTCGACAGCGAGAAAACCCGCTGACAGTGAGACCGAGCTCGCCGATGGCGGATTTTTTCGGAAACTTTTACCTTATGGAATTAATTAGCTCGCCGACGGCGAGAAAAACCTCGCTGACAGCGAGAACGCGAAAAGACATATATTTGACCGGTCAACCGACACTATTCATCATCCCTTTCCTCAAATTTTCGAAAAAACCGACCTAGGGCTTCGAGAGATCTCGGATTCGAAGCGATTTCAACACTTTTCGACACCGGATTTCATCTTCCCTTAGTAAGAGCTTCACTCCTATGCAAAAATTTTTTATTTTCACCATGAATTTCTTCTACATTGGGATATTTTGAAAAATTTTGAAATGTGAAGAAAATACTTGGAAGAATTTCATAGAAATTGATTTAAATGGATTTTAGTTGTTGTAGGAAGCCTTCTTAGTAATATTTTGGAGTTTAGTTAAATTTTTGTAAATTTCACAGATCAAGAAATTGCTCCACGACAAAAGCGACGATTAGATTTTGACGAAACTCGATTCATTAATGCGAGAGCACAAACTCGATATTTTCAAAACATTCAAGCAAGAAAGTGCATACAAGATCGAGTTTTCAAGAATCCAGGAGGAGAAATAAAGCGAGTTATAAAGGAACGAGGATGAGAAAACTTCTGTTTCGTTACCAACAGAGCAGTGGTAGAAGTTGTGAAGGAATTTTATACAAACTTAACACAGGCTGAAGATGCACCGGTTAGGATTAGAGGATTTTTTGTAGATTTCAACGTCGCTCGAATAAACGCTTATTATGAAGTTCGAGACACCTTGAGCGAATATGAAACTTTTGGAACTATGGAAGGACCATTGGAAGAGGTGATCGACTTTCTCACTGATGGGAAAAGAGTCTGGAAGATAAAGCAGCGGGAACGGGTAAACTTCCCTCTTTCTATGCTAAATGCAACATCAAAAGCATGACATTATTTTATTTGTTCTATTTTGTTACCTTCCTACCACCATAGTGAGGTAACAAGAGATGAAAGCAGCTTCCGAATTTCGTATTCGAACCGTAAGAGTATTAATGTGGGAAATATTATATATAAAAACATATTAGCCATCGTTAGAAATGAAAGTGGAGGAGGACTAGGACATCCCGGTCTTATCTATGCACTTCGCCAATTATCCGGGGTAGAGGCAAGAGATGATGAGGAATTGATAGAACCTATGAAACCCCTTACTCAGGCTAATATAAAGAAATATGAATCCCACGAAGGATGGAGATCTGGGACAAGGGATTATGTACCTTCTTCAAGTAGAGATATACCCTCTACTAATTATGAACCACCCCCTCAGTACACCAGTCCTACCCTTCAAGATCTGATGAATGAATAAACCTGAGTAGAAAGAGTTTTGAGTCATTTGGAGAAAATATGGAAAGAAGATTTGAGCATATAGATCAAAGAATCGGAGGCTTGGAGAGAAGACACGATTATGATAACGAATATCTCCAGCCGACATTCGTAGTACGAGATTACATACTATGAAGCCGAGTGTCGTTATAGAGTGGTGATTTAGATGTTGTCTTTCCTAAGTGCCCCCGTTATACACAAGATCGAGTCGCTCAACCTTCTCACTGAGATCGTGGAGATGACATAGCTTGGGACTTTGATGCAGAGGATTAGAATCTTTGTTTAGTTTGTTCGGTTTGTTTAGATTTGTTGTTTTGCAAACTTTATTATTTCTGTGTAATATTTTAGTACTTTTCGTGGACTTTGGACTTGATATGTTATTTGTTTGTTTGAGCAATGATGTTAAATTTCTTATGTGTGTTAAATTAGTTGCAAATTTTTATATATATAGGATGTTAGTCTTTCTTTAATATATTGTTTAAATTGTAAATGTATGTGTAGTAACAAATTAAGTTTTCTTTGTTATGTTTGATACTTATTTTAAAAATTTCCATCCCCGCACTTTCTTTTTAAATATTATATATGGAAGAATACTAACGATACATGTTCGTAAGTAATGAAAAAGCTCGAAAAAATTTCAAAGAAAAGAAATACCTAAAGCTCAAAGGTATGATGAATTTTATTTATATACTTTCCCTTTTTCACTATGTAGTATAGATAGAAAAATTTAAGTTTGGGGGAAGGTAAAAATACAAATTTAATTATTAAAATTGTTCTCAAATTCTATTTTCAAAAATTATTATTAAATAATTTTCTATAGTAATTTTCAATTTAATAAATATGAAGTCGTTTTATTTAATTATTATATAAAGTTAAAGAAAATATTTCTAGTAATTCAATTAATCAATAGAATAAGATATTTTGTTAAAAGGAATAAGAATATAGTAAACTATTTAAAGTAAGGGAAACTATATTCTAAAAATTGAAAATTCTTAAGGATATAGATGAAAAAGAAAGGATAGAAACTCAATGAAGTAAAAGTTATGAAATATATATAAGCAAAGAAATATTTTAAGTTTCAAATTTAGGAAGAGAAATCGAAGTTCAAAATTATTAACAGTGCTATCCAGATACGATAATCCTCACTAAAAAGAAAAAGAAAAAGAAAAAAAGAAGAAAAAGAAAAGAAAGAGAAAAGAAAAGAAAAGAAAAATATAAGTGAGAGTAGTTCGAGGAGATGCTTTATCAAAAATCGCTTCAATGGATTCAACCTAAAGGGTAAAACTTAATTATATTTCTAAACTTATATTTGTGGATTAGTATTTTACTAAATAGAGTTTTCTTAAATTTCCTATCATCTAAATATCTTAAGTAATTTATAAATTTTTAACATAGTCATTCCTGAATTAAATAGAAAGCTAGAAATATTAGACCTAATAACTAAATAATCTTATCTCTATAAAATTAATTTAAATTACTTAGAAATATTTCTATTTAAATTTATTATAATGTTATTTAAAATTAATTCATATATTATTTGAGTTGAAAAATTCTATTATAGAAATCATTACTTTTATTTAGTATTAAAATTACTCGAGGACAAGTAATAATTAAGTTTGGGGATTTTGATCACGTAAAAATATATAAAGAAATTTATATCTATTTTTGATGAAAATGCACTTTAAAGAGAGGTATTTTCTTTATTTTATTACATGAATGAAGATTTATTAGTGATAAAAGCAAAAAGCATGAAATGGAGCAAATTTGGATCAAAAAGGAGAAAATTCATGCAAATTTAACTACTTCGCCGACGGCGAGATCGAGGCCGCCGACGGCGAGATCGAGGCCGCCGACGGCGAGATCGTGAGGAGAAATTTCTGAAGGAATTATAACTGCCTCGCCGACAGCGAGCCCAAGCCCGCCGACGCCGAGATCGCGCGCTCGAAGACCTTCTAGAAGCCCCGCCGACGGCGAGGTCGTTTCTCGCCGACGGCGAGCTAGTTCAAAATGCATATACATCGAACCCGGACACTTTTCGAAGAGGTGTTTAAGCACCCATTGGACCTTTGCCTACCTCTATAAATAGAGGCCGAATTCTAGAGTTGGTGTGTCTTTTGAGTCTTCTGTAAGTCTATTTCTAGTGTAATTTGTGTGAGTTTAATTTAGTTTGAGTGTATTTAGTGAGTTCATCGAGTGCTATTTAGTTGTCGTACTAGAAGGAAAAGTCAAAGGAACTTCAAGGAGTCTCGCTTGGAAGGAAATTAAGATAAGTATCTTTGTTTATCGTTGTTAACTTTAAATGAAATCCATGCTTTGTTTTATTCCTATGCATTCCGAGTAGTTTTCTTAGTCTTTCTCTTTGTTTATGAAAATTATGCGGATTGATGAAATTAAATAAAAGCACTTAATATAATATAAATAAATTGTGATAATTTTTACTTAAAACTTAATTTACTTTCAATCCGCCAATCGAGTAGTTAAAATATGTTGAATTATCAACTATAGTAAAAATTACATCCAATATTCGGGGAAGTCAAAAGCCTTAGAAGGCGGGTGAAAATAAATAGGGAAATATTAATTATCGGGCGTAAAATCGGATATTTTAGTGTGACGTACTAAAATACTCAATTCGATCCTCATCGTTTGAGAGCCGAAGTGTAGATGTAGCCCTCGAGTGAGGGGAACGTGGGAGCTCGAAGTGGCAACAAGTATCCTCCCAAATTCTAGCATCGATTCGCAATCAAACATAGGATTAGTCAAAGTTCTTTGCACTCTGACCAAAGGGTAAAGAACAGGAATGCTCCTATTTGTCACAATACAATTTAAAAATTCTATTTAAATTCATCATTTCACTTAATTTTCTAAAAATAAGGAGAATGATACTTTTTCGAATTAATTAAATCAACTTATTTCAAGCATTAGTTTACTTTAGTTTATTATAGTTACTTTGAATATCTGTTCACTTTATTAGTAAGTAATTCCTTTAAATTTAGCTGATAACAATTCTGTTAAAAACTTCCCTGTGGGATCGATAACCAGGACTCCACTAGAGCTCTGTATTACTTGATACGATACGTATACTTGCGTAGAATCCACATTATACATTAAATCATATACCTATATTTAAAGCGGGATCTAGTTTTTGGTTCCGTTACTATAAACATAAATTGCATACATACAAAAAGTGGGTCAACCGTCAACCTACAACGCCATCTTCGATCGGCTCCTGCTCAACAACTTCAAGTTTGTTACCTTGACATACCACGTAACGTAAAGTTTTCGAGAGACGATGATTTGATCATTAT
Organism: Papilionanthe hookeriana x Papilionanthe teres; assembly: GCA_022702705.1. Taxonomy (NCBI): domain Eukaryota; kingdom Viridiplantae; phylum Streptophyta; class Magnoliopsida; order Asparagales; family Orchidaceae; genus Papilionanthe; species Papilionanthe hookeriana x Papilionanthe teres. Next base: position 46,626,981 of record CM040439.1, on the reverse strand, counting down.
TTGAGGTAACTAGGGTAATCCCACACTTGCTATCTCTGGGAGGTCAGAAATGTGGAGTAGGAGCCACCCGAGATCGAGAATCTACATGAGAGAGGTTTTGAGACCAGCGAGGCCACTCATCGAGTACCTGCGACCAAGTGTGAACCCGATAATTTCTTTTTAATCATTGTAACTTTTGATGCGGGTCGAGGGATGCGCTGATCATGACCCTCTAGGACCATCGGGAGACACTCTTCTAAAGAAACATGTTCATTCTGGAGACACTCTTTCCTTCTAATGAATTTTCATAGGCGAAGCTTTTAACAAAGCTCTTTTTGTGATACATTACTGAAGCTCAAGAGATGATTATTTTAAAAAGGATGCATTCTCGAAAAATGGGGTTCTTTGAGTTTGAAAAAGGTTTTATGTTTAAATTTTGAAAGCTTCTCAAGAGAGGATTCTTTGAAACGAGTTTTTGGTTATAATTTAGTTGTTGTCATAAATCATTTTTTTTTTTTGTTCTCCACCCTATATTTTCTTTTCAACCATGTAATTTTTTTGCTTGTCTAAGTGATGCTAATTATTATTTTCTTATTTTATTTATTAGAGGTGTCCTCTTGCTATATTTTTTATATGATCACAATATTTGATTGACACATTCACTTTTATTCTTTAAAATAGTTATAAATTGTGATTAAGGATATTAATTTATCAATGATTAATTAATATGAATCACTTTAATAAGCAAAATCAAAGCTAAAATGATATTCATCCAACATTATTGTATAAAGATAACATTTAAATCTTTTTTAAGTGACTATTTTGTATGCATTGATACCTAAAATTTCAACTTTAAATTTTAATTCTAAGGAAATAACTTTTTATCCAAATATTTAACTCCCAATAATTTCATTGGAAATATGACAACATAAAATAATGCTATCTTAAATTGATTTAAGAAATTTAAACTCCAAAAATATTAGTTGGTTAGATATATTATGATGTATCTCCACCAACATAACTAAAAAAAAATCTAAAAAACGATAGGCATATAAATCAAAATAATGAAATTATAACCCTGAAGATACAAACATATTATTAAGATTTTAAAATAGATAAAATATAAGAGTAAATGGTAAATAATTTTTAGATTATCAACAACCTCTAACTACTAATATGTATTATTTCTAACTTAATTATAATTGTTAACTTTCCCACATAAGAAATAAAATTCTTTTCATTGATAAATGATAATAAAGAAATATGAAAAATAATAAAGAATAAAATTAGTAATTAATGACAAAACATTACACACTCATGGGTAAACTATTTCTTAAAAAATATGCAAAAAACAACTAATGCCGCACTGCAAGAAGAATGAGAAGGTGCCAATAACAAAGAATATCGTAAAACAAATTTCTTCTTTGCCTTCCACGCTCATTTCAAATAAATTCTTATCACGATGAAAAAAATGAAGAAAAATGTTTGGCGCATCAATTGCATTTCAAATAAATTCTTATCACAATGAGAACATTATTGATTACATAAATTTGATTTATTAGTAGACGCAAATATCACAATAAGAAGTATTATATCATTGCATAATATCTAAAATCATAGTGTTCATCTGTGCATTAGATCTAAATAGTTATAAAGTGTGTAAAATCATGATGATTATTTTATAAACTATATAAACTTTGATATAATTGAATAAGAACAAAAATTTAAGGCACAATATTATTGACTTTCTCATCATACATAATACTACTAAAACTAACATCTATGTAAATCTACTTGCAAATTTACAATTAGTGGGCATATTTTGAGACTCTAACTAATTTACTATTGAATATCATCATAATTTAAATATATTATTAGAGGCTGTTTGATTGGAAAAATGTGGAGTGTACTGTAATCTCTTTTGTGGGGATTTTAGCAAATTAATTGTTTGATACAAACTTAAAAATGTAATGTAAAATTGAAATGAATTCGAATTTACATATTTCATGGATATAAAATGTTATCGGTTGCCCTTGCTTGCCTCGGCCGTCGTCGCCACGGCTACTTGCCTCCGCCGCAGCTGTGTGCTACCGGCGTTAGTTGTCGCTCATTGTTGCCGTATGTTGTCGGCCAATCAAAGTTGATTACCATTACATATCAACCACCGTCGCCAAATGCAGCCCCTCGCCCGTCAATAATACCATATATATTTTGAAATATATTATTTTCAATCAACTTCAAACTAAACAAAACAATATGATACATTTTATTTATTATTAAATGAACCAAACAACTTCAAACTATTTTAAATACAATAAATTATTTATATATTACATTCATTTTATATTGCATTACTTTTCCAGAACTAATTGATTCTAGGCGTATTTTTATATTGCAAAAGCGAGTTCAGGCTAAAATTTAAAGGAATAACCAGTGTTTTAAGGAAAAAAGAAAGACTTTCAAATGTTGATTTGTAAAAAATTTAGTAATGAAATGTATATCACGGTTCTAATAATTGACACAATACTATAATTAATTTATTAATTTATAGCTTGTTTTATGAATGCATTATAATCACTTGGGCTAAGAGAATCAACAATTCATAACAATGCTATATATCATAATAATTAACAACCAGATTAATACATAATATCATATTTTGACATTCATTCCTTGAAATTTTTAAAAAAAGTAGTTTCAACCGACAATATTGCCATCAAATCCCTATAGGAGGGTAAATCATACCTTCTCGTACAATTTATTGTAATCGTGGGCATATGACTTGATGAAAGTTGGAATTAAGGTATGGGACTCATTACAACACGATAGACATATGATTTGAAGGTAATTGGAGTCAGGTTAGGGGACACATTACAACTCAACGATAAAATGAGCGTTAAACTTGAGACCTCCAAAGAAATTAATAGAATTAATATGTTTGAAGATGAACTAACTCACATTCACCAAATTAACAAATCATTGATTTTAAGTATGATGATGAACCCTCAATACTTTTCAGTTTATTTATTTATTTTTTTTATATTTCTTATATTTTGATTGTTAGTTATCAGATAAATATTTTCTCTCGAAAAGTAAAATATTTTTTATTTTGATAATAAAAGAAAATGTTGCAGTTATAGAATTAATGAGGGTTGATTGGTTTAATCCTGAAAAATTACTCAAGCACCAAAAAATCTTAGTTGTATCCTTTAAGAAAGCTTAAAAAAAGTTACATGTTTTATGATATTGCTGCAACAATCAACAAGATTAACCGACACATCTTGTATGACAAAGAGTTGTTACTTTACTCTGAGATAGTTGATTAAATAGTTCATTTAGCAGATAATATTGGGCTTTCTAACATTCCATTTTCTTAGTCAATTTCTAGAGCTCTATCGAGTGATATTCCAAAATTAACCAGAAAAGTAGCATCAATTATCTACAACCTATTAGCATAACCATATGTTAGAATTTATTCTCTAATTTAACTTTTGAGGAGAAATAATAGAGATATCAGAGAAGGTCACTTATCTAGACGATCTAGTTGATATCTTTACCATTTAAGCTACTGGTATGCATTATATGTCAATTGTTTGATATTTGGATGCAATACATTTACGATATTACATGCTTACATAAAATAGAAGACTTTTATATCATCTTTATTCTGCTTTACTTCGTATAAAATAATCAGCTTTTCTTTTTTTAATAAAATGTTTAATTTATAAAATAGCTTTTAATCTTTGGTAAAAAACTACTATCCCTTGAGCTGATAAAAATTTTGGATTGAAAAAAAAATTGTGTGGTTAGACTTATTATCGTATATTTAATTTTCAGGAATATAATGTATAAAAATAGATCATAGAAAAATGAAAAAGAAATATTGATTTAAACTAAAGAAATTAGGCAAAGAATTTTAAGATTTTTATCAATTTTAAAGTCCCCACAAATTTTATTTTTAAAAATTCTTGTTAATCTAACCAAATTTGAGAATTCAATTCTTTGTTTCTCAAAACTAGATTAAAATGTCAGCAACTTTAAGATATAAATATTTAAAAAATATCTAAATTAATATCACTTTCTCCAGTTAAAGAAAAAAAGAAAACTCTCTATATTGATAAAAAATTAGAAATACTACAATTACTAATCATGAATAATATAAACCAAATGTAGATGCCCTAAACTATTTCTTAAAACCGATGCAAAAAATTAACTAAAATGGCAGAAGCGGCAGACTCGATCTTGGTCCTCAGATTGCTCTCTCTCTTGGCAGTGGAGGCCATCTTCATTGCTGTACATGTAACAGGCTCATGGAGGGCAGAGGAGATGGCCAACATGAAAATCTCATGTTGGATGTATTGAATATGTCATTTTCAGCGGCCAATACAGGGATCTATAAGCGTAACTGTTGTATCTGTTTCTGGCAATCTGCCACCTCCTTCACAAGGAGAACATTCACTTTTTTCAGATTCTCTATCAGCCGGCTGTTACTCGTGCTTCCCGATGTTGCAGTGGCAGCTCCGACAAAGATTTTGTTCTTCCCAGCAGCAACTATTCTATCTTTCTTACCCATGGAGGAGAGCAACAAATAGGAGTTGAAAGGCCAAATCCTTCCTTATTCTTTAATGGAAGTGAGAGAAAGCGAAATTACAGTTATGTTTCTAATGAAATTGACGTTTACGTATAATAAAAGGTTGAGGGTAAGGCTGTTTCAGCGAAAAAGAAATTGAAATTGTTGCAGAGTTCTGCCTCCTCTGCTCTGCCGCCTTCATCCTCGCCAAAATTTTCGGCCTCAATAGTTTCCAACAAGTATACTTAATTTTACTTGAGAATAAATTGTATATTTTTTAGTTTTAATTGTTCTACAAATTAATATTGAATCATATAAATTTTAAAAATTAGTACAGATCTAAAAATTAAATTAATTTTATTAGTTGCGTCTAGTTCTATATTGAAAATTATAAAATGAAAAAATATTTTTATATTTCCTTAAAGAATTCACCTTCAATCACAATTAATCACATAAGAAGAAGAGTTTTAATAAAAAATAAATATGATATTTTACTAAAATTTAAGATATTTAATGTGAATGTTCATAAATAATTTTTGTTGTTCTTTACTTAGAGAAGTTGTTAGATATATTATTCTATGAAATTGTATATATATATAACTTAGGAAATCAACATTTTAACATTTGGGCTTCCCACATAATTTAGAAAATCAATATTTTATAGGTGCAAAGAAAAACTCTATCCATTAATTATTTTCAAATATGTACACCATTTCTCAAAGCACATTTAAAGGACGGATACATATTACATACAGATATTCACAGGGACTTCCTCCAAGCCCCGAGCAATTCACCATTTTAAACGTACGTACGTATAACATACCTAAAATTTGCTCCTAAAGGAGAAGTTACATAAATGAGATTTGTAATTTTTAAATATTTTAAGTGACTATTTTATAGGCATTAACATCATAAAATATATTTAATGACATAAAATTTATAAAAAAATTAACCTAATACAATGTTTTTATAAAATTGGACAACTATTTTTAAAATAATATAAATAAGAAAAATATTATATTATGTCACAGAATAAAAATAACTAATTGAAACTTACATGAAAATATTTTAAATGTGCCTTTGAGTTTCTTGAATTTATAATAAGATTTATATATCATTTGAATTTATAATAAAATCTATATATCACTTGAATTTATATAGTTTACCTCAAGTTTAAATTAATTAAAATAATAAAATATTTGACTTTCTTTAAAGAAAAAGAAGCTTTAAAAGTAAACCACTTTTCCACTCAAGAAATAAAATTCTCCAATTGATAAATGATAATAAAGAAATATTAAAAAATAATAAAGAATAAAATTAATAATTAATAACAAAACATCATATTTAAACTACTTCTTAAAAAATATGCAAAATGTCGTCAATGTTGCCGCGCCAGCAGCAGCTATGAAGGGCGCCACAACAGCAACACTGCAAAACAAATTTTTTCTTCGCTTTTCACGCTCGTTTACTTCCTCCATAGATTTAATTCTTTCTTTTAACTCTGCCAAGTCTTTCTCTTTCTCATCTTTTTCTTTGGCTAGAGCAAGCAACTCTATTTTCTTAGCATTGGCCTCCCTAGCGACCGCCTCGATCTTCTTCCTCAAAATTTTCTCTCTGTCTGAAGCTATAGTCAACTCCGCCGTTGCACGAGAGGCAAATTCGCGGAGACTAGAGGAGACGACAAGCGCAAATACATCATGTTGAATGCCATGAAAAATGTCTTATTCGACAACTAGTGAAGTAAGTTGGATGTGGAGGCGCTCTATCTCTTTCCGACACTCCGCTACCTCCTTCACAAGACATGCAATCACAGTTTTCTGCATCAAACAGCTATTACTTGAGTTTCCCGAAGCCTCAGATTTTGGGTTCTTCTTTGCGGCCATTTAATCTTTCTTGCCCATTGGGGAGAGCAGTGGATGGGGATTGAAAAGCTAGTTTTTTCTCTTCTTTTCCAAGGTGAGCTACGATGATTTAGGATTAGGAGGCATTTATTTATAGATGAATGAAGAGAATTTTTAATTAGAGTTTTCAGTCTTTAAACTTGGCGGAAGAAAATGAAAGTGTGATGGATTAGGGAGGGAGGTTAAGCTCCTTTCGGTGAGAAAATTCAATTCTTTGAAAGCTTTGCCTCCGCTATCTTCACCCAAGCCAAACTTTTCGGTATAACCAATAAATTCAGTTTAGCTATTCCTCCGGGTTTCTACTATAAAGATGAGATATTTTTGCATTTTCCCAAAGAAAGATAATTAATTGTGAATTTTTAATGATAAATTGTATGATAATTTATTCTTCATAAATAAGTCAATTTCTATTCCATAGAAAATTTTGATAAAAACCATTTGAATAGGATTATTGTGAAGGCATTAATTTATATTATTAAAATTATCATATTTAGTTTTTCCTCAAGACATCCGACCAATAAATATAAGAGATGAACAAAATAATCATATTAAATTTGAACACACTTTGAATTTTTCATACTAGAAGTATGAAAAATTTATTAAGAGTGTGTGGCTTGATTTATAAGATATGGACCGTAAGAAGTAAAAGAAGCATGTATACCATGAAACTTGAAAAGGGTTCACAATGTCTTCATTTTGATTTTGTTGTGTAAGTTGTGAAGAGTAGTGTTAATAGTATGAGAGTCATTTCAAGTAATTAAAACATCATCCACTTAATTCAGAATATATATATATATATATATATATATATATATATATATATATATATATATATATATATATATATATATATATATATATATATTATACATATGCTGTTTAGGGAAGGCTCGACAGAGCTAGAAGTAAGGTGAAGTTGCTAAATATATGTAGTAAGGGTGTGATGTAATTGGCGAGTAGCTTGCTTTAGTTCTTAGATAGCCTTTTTGAGCTTACAAATGTAAGATTGATGAAGTTGATCGAGAAAGTATTGGGATTGTAGCATATAGATTGTCTCATGTAGACTGCCATGAAGAAAAGCATTGGCTAACACCAATTGAAGAATTTGCCAATATAAGTGATTGTTATAGTAAGGAAGAACCGAATCACATATATTTTACTGAGTCGGGCTTTGTCCCAAGCAATAGTACCGTCAAGATTCAATTTGGTCTTGAATGTCCACCTACAACCAAAAATATTATGCGAGGGTGTGGGAGGTACCGATTCTCATATCTCTTGATCTTGTAAAGCTTGAAGTTCATATGATATTGCTTGTCTCCAGTGTTCATTTTTAACCACCATAGAATAGGTAGCAGGATCATTAGTGATTTGATGGTAAGGTTAATAATTTATTTTAGGTTTAAGATTACCGGTTTTAGTCCGCGTAAACATGGGATGTGATGGAGCAAGAGTGAAATGAGAGCGAAGTTGATCACTATTGGGAGGAGAGCTTGGTTCAGTGAGAATATGAGAAACAGGAGTCGAAGGCTTAAGAGGTAAAGGATCGAGTTCAAAACAATTATTGATATGGGGAGAGGTTTTAATATGAGAAAAAATAGTAGATGTAATGTGAAGTTGGTGTGTTGTTTGGAAAAATTTTTATTTTTTTAATAGGGAAACACGTCTTCATTAAATATTACTTCTCGAGAGATGTAAATCTTGTTAGTGTGATTAAATAAATATTTCTAGCCCTCTTAAAAGAAAGTAGAACCAAGAAGCACACATTCTTTAGTAAGAGTTAGTAGTTTATGTAGTCTGTTTAATATTCTCAACACATTTAATTTCAATTAATAAAAATATTAGAATTATCAAATTTAGTTCTAGATAAGTGTAACATAAATTTGGATTAAAGCCAATTTTATATTTTAAAAATCTAAGCTTATCAAATTTTGATATTATATAAATTAGATATCCATTCTTTTTAAAAAAATTTATATTTTGTTTGAATCAATATGATTATTTTGTATGTAAATTTAATAATATATATATATAATTGTTCATCTCTTATTTTTATGTGTCGGATGTCTAAGGAAAAACTAGATCTGATAATTCTAATAATATAAATTAATGCTTTAACAATAATCCTATGCAAAAGGTATTTCCCAAAATTTTATATGGAATAGAAATTGTCTTAATTTTTTAAAGAAAATTTATACATTTCACACCTAAAATATTATATTTACTTAATAGTGTTCTAAATTTTTACATGAAAATAATAATAAAAAAAAGATAAAATATTACTTTAATATCATATTAAAGATTTGAATGCTATGTGTATAAATATGAGTATGAATTTGAGCCGACTTACAAGCCGTCTTATTTAATATAAAAAAAAGAGAATAAAATTAATTTAAATTAGTTAAACATGACAAATAGAATGAAAAATTAAGAGATGAATAATAACAATTCACTTAGAAAATATATTTTATTAACATTTTAATTAGCTTAAAAATAAATTCTTCAAAATTTAATATATTTTTAGTATATTTTATATTAACATTTTCTTAAACGAGCAGCTCACAAGCTAACGAGTCAAGTTGGGCCTGTCATGAGCTTGATTTGTTAGCTCATCGAGCTCACTTCACGAGCTACTAATCAAGCCGAGCTCGAGCTGGCTCACAAGTCAGCTTGACTCATTAACACCCATATGTAGTATTAATCAAATAATTTGTGTAAAAAAATATGAAAAAAAAAATATATATAAATAACGAAAAGCCGGAGGAATAGCTAATGAAGGCAACAGTGGCTAAACTTATCGGAAAAGGGTGGCGGTGGCGAAGATAGCGGAGAGAGCTTTGCAAGAATAAATCACTGACCCTATAATAAAATCCATATATCACTTGATTTTATATAGTTAGTTTTCCTCAAATTTAAATTAATTAAAATAATAAAATATTTGATTTTTTAAAAACAAAAAGAAACTTAAAAGCAAAATCACTTTCCCACGTAATAAATAAAATTCTTCCTGTTTATAAATGATAATAAAGAAATACTGAAAAATTATAATAATGAATAAGATTAGTAATTAATGATAAAACATCAAACCTTTGATGGGTCAACTATTTTTTAAAAACTATGTAAAAAGCCGCCAATGCTGCCGCACTTGCAGCAGCTATGAAGGGCGTCATAACAGCAACACCGCAAACCGAATTTCTTCTTTGCCTTCCACGCTCGTTTATTTCCTTCATAGATCTAATTCTTTCTTTTAACTCCGTCGAGTTTTTCTCCTTCTCTTCTTTTCTTTGGTGCAGGCAATCAGCTCTATATCCTTTGCATTAGCCTCCCAGCTGACCGCCTCGATTTTTTTCCTCGCATTTTTCTCTCTGTCTGAAGCTGCAGCCATCTCCGCCGTTGCACGAGAGGCAGATTCACGGAGACTAGAGGAGACGAAAAGCGCAAAAACATCATGTTAGATGTCGTGAAAAATGTCTTCTTCGGCTACCGATGAAGTGAGCTGGATGCGGAGGCGTTCAATCTCTTTCCTGCACTCCGCTACCTCTTTCACGAGACAAACATTCTCAGTTTTGAGATTCTGCATACGACTATTACCTGAGTTTCCCGGAGCTTCAGAGATTGGGTTCTTCTTGACGGCGATTTTACCCTTCTTGGCGGTGATTTTGCCCTTCTTGCCCATTGGGGAGAGTAGTGTACGGGGATTGAAAAGCTAGTTTCTTTTCTTCTTTCCTGAAGTGAGCTACGAGAGTTTAGGATTAGGGGCACTCTGACAATGGCGTTTATTTATAGATAAAAGGGGGGTGCGATGGATTAGGAAAACTTCTTGCAGCAAAATAAATGAAGAAAATTCATTTCTTTCAAACCTCCGCCTCTGCCTCCGCTATCTTCGCCACCACCAACCTTTTCGGCCTCTTCAATACATTCAGTTTTGCCGCTGTTACTTCATCAGCTATTTCCCCGCCTTTCCGTTATACATATATATATATATATATTTGTACTCAAATTATTTGATTAATATAACCTAGGGGTGTAAGTGTGTCAAGCCAACTCGTGAGCCGGCTCGAGCTCGACTTGATTAGTGGCCCGTGAACTGAGCTCCATGAGCTAAAAAGCCAAGCTCATGCCAGGCCCGACTCGACTCGTTTGCTCGTGAGCGTCTCGTTTAGAAAAATATTAATATAAAAAATACTAAAAATATATTAACTTTTGAAGAATTTATGTTTAAGGTAATAAAAAATATTTAAATTTTTTTTCCTATTATATATTAGGCAATTTCTTATTATTCATCTCTTAAGTGTTCATTCTATTTATAATATTATTATAAAACTAATTTAAGTTAATGTTATTCTTTTTTTATATATAGTAAATATGACGGGCTTAAATACATACTCGTATTCGAGTATCTGTAATATCAAAATTTGATAAGCATATATTTTAAAAATATATAATTGGCTTTAATCCAAATTCATGTTACAATTATCTTGAACTAAATTTGATAATTATAATATTTTTATTAATTGAAATTAAATGTGTCGATAGTATTAAACATACAAAATTTTGTTTTATCAACATTTGTCTATTTAATTATTTGAAAATGTTTTTTGTAACGATAACTATTAAATGTTTTTTTTAATGTAACTAAATGCTATATTTTTGTGTTGCGTATTTCATCAATAGTAGAAGGGCACATTTTGGTCATTTGGTTATTATACAGTTATTTCTTTTGCTTATTTGTACAGTAAAAGTATTAAATTCGTTGAATATTATAAGATAAAAAGTTGTAACATTTTACCAACAACAACTTTTAATTCTTGTGGAATTAAATAGATTACAACCAAAAAATAGAAGACCCTTTATATTATATATAAGAGGGGAACAACAAACAAAAACCGCAGACCGATAACCATCATACTTGAGATTGTCAAATTGGTACGAAGCAAAGAGACTCGAACCTAGAATTTGGAAGAGGATTGGTAAAGAAATATGCCAATTGATCAATGGTACTAACATGAATAACGATGATAAATTTATTTTTCCTGTATTTTCTGATGGAGTGACAGTCGATTTCTATATGTTTGATTCTAACGTGAAAAACTGGATTATTGGCAAGAGCTATTGCAAAAATATTGTCACAGTAGAAAGTAGTAGAAGCGGTAAAAGGAATTTGTGAATTTTTATATGAACATGGCAGCTAGACTATCTCCGTTGCAATCATCCCTAACACTCGATATCCAGCTTCAGTGAAGGACCAAACAATAGTAATTTTCTTTTTAACAGACCACGAGATAAGTGTTGATCTGATAAATATACAATAACCAATTGTAGATTTTTGATCAATGGAATCTCCTGCTCAATCTGCATTTGTGTAAGTCTTGAGTTCTAAAGTTCCTAAGATTATTGGCAAGCCAAGATCTGTGGTGCCTTGTAGGTATCTGAGAACAAGTTTTAATTGCTGAAAATTAACAGTCAGTTGATGTATTATTTGACTAGATTAATTTACTGCATATGTTATATCAAGTCCCATGAGAGTCAAGTACAGCAATGAACCAATTAGTTTACAATAAAAAATTAATTAAGAAAAGGACTTTGATCAGAGGGTACAAAAATTTTTCTAGTATTGATAGGATTTTGAACAAATTTTGAATTTGCCATACTAGAGTATGAAAAATTTACTAAGAATATATGGCTTGATTTATAAATGTGGACCATAAGAAGTGAAAGAAGCATGTATGCCATGAAACTTCAAAAGGATTCCCAATGTTTTCATTTTGAATTTGTTCTGTATGTTGTGAAGAGTATTGACAAAGGTATGGGAGTCATTTCCAGCAATTAAATTGTCATCCACGTAAATTAGAATATATATACATATATATAATTGTTTTGATGATAGCATGTCGGCGGTATGGGCGGAAAGAGATTGGGTTTGAGTGTCAATGTCAAGGAGTCGCTATCTAATATTAGCCTAGTTTTATTCCTATAAATCCTATGAAGGATTTAGAAAATTTTTTAGGACTAATAGTAGAAAAGGATGTTTATGATAATTCTTATATGAGGATATTCTAGAATAACATATTTTAGAATTTTCATATTAAGAAGATCATGGTAAACCAGAGATTTCTATTTCGGGTTCTTTTAGATCTCCTATAGAAGCAAGCTTCTATAGTTAATTACATCTTAAACAATTTTCAATTGTTTAAGAAAACTTCTGATTAATGTTAATCATTTGTTTTCTAAATAAATTTTATTTTTAAGGAGAGATGTACCCACTATCGCTCCCGAATGTTTTTATATCATGTTATTGAACATTTTAGGTATTATGTCTAACATAAAGGTTCTGGTTTTGTCTTTGTTGTCAATGTCATTGTTTTGTTGAAAAGTTTCAGGCTATATGTCTAACCTAAAAGTTTTGGTTTTGTTTTTGTTGTCAATGTCATTGTTTTTGTTGAAAAGTTTCAGGTTATATGTCTAACCTAAAAGTTTTGGTTTTGTTTTTGTTCGCCTAGAATGTCGTCCTACAAAACAGAGTTAGTACATCCTAAAACATGTAAAGAAAATCTCAGCAAAATTTTTGGTTTTCACCCTGCAAAGAAAACATTGTCAGAAATAATGTCACAGAATATTTGGATATATCTTGGATGTCAATTTATGTCAAATTATTTTGAAATGTCAATTTTATGTTGGTTATGTTGTTTTATTTTTGAAATGTCAAATTTTTGTCGATTATGTCAGTTTTGGTTTGAAATATTGAATTTATATCTTTATTTTAAGTTTAAACTTAAATTCTGAATTAACTTGAGTTCATGTCTGTTTGAACTTAAGTTAAAAGGTTTGGTTTAGATTAACTTGAGTTCATGTCTGCCTGAACTTAAGTTAAAAGGTTGAAAGTTAGATTCAATATGGTTTGAATTAACTTGGGTTCATGTCTGGTTGAACCTAAGTTAAATTTAATGTTGATTGAATCTAATTAACTTGAGTTCATGTCTGTCTGAACTTTAAGTTAAAAAGGTTTGAAATTAGATTCAATATTGATTGAATTAACTTGGATTCATGTCTGGTTGAACCTAAGTTAGATTCAATGTTGATTGAATCTATTTAACTTGAGTTCATGTCTGTCTGAACTTAAGTTAAATGGTTTGAAATTAAATTCAATATTAATTGAATTAACTTGGGTTCATGTCTGGTTGAACCTATGTTAGATTCAATGTTAATTGAATTTATTTAAATTGGGTTAATGTCTGTCTGAACTTAAGTTAAAAGGTTTGGCTCAGAATAGATTTAATTAAGTTTTAAGTCTTGTTTAAATAGGACTTAAAGGTTAATCGAAGTCTAATAAATTAGACTTAATTAGATTTGCGGACCATCTAAGTCCCTTTTAGATAAGACTTAAGTTTTAATTAAGTCTATTTAAAGTTAGACCTAGACTTAGGATTAAGTTTAATATAGGTTGAACTTAAGTTTAGGTTTTATTTAAGTCTAATATAGGTTAGACTTAAGTTTTTTTTTTTTTGGTTTGGGTTGAACTTAAGTTCATGTCAAGTTGAACTTTAGTTTTACTTAAGTCTAGTATGGGTTAGACTTAAGTTAGGTCTAGTTTTGACTTAAATTCATATTTAAGTTGAATCTAAATTTGGTTTTACTTAAGTCTACTATAGGTTAGACTTAAGTTAAGCATGAGTTTGACTTAGGTTTATGTTGAATTAAACCTAGGTTCGGTTTTACTTAAGTCTAATGTAGATTGGACTTAAGTTTGGTTTGAATTGAATTTAGGTTCAATGTGGGTTGGACCTAAGGTTTAGGTTAACTTGAGTTTAAATTGGATTGGACTCAAGTTAGGTTATGTTTGAGTTTAGGTTAGGTTCAATGTGGTTTGAACCTAAGATTTAGGTTAACTTGAGTTCAAGTTGGATTGGACTCAAGTTAGGTTACGTTTGATATTTATGTTATGTTGGACTTGGACTAAAGGTTGGATTTGGGTTTAATTAAACATTAGTTGATTAAGGTTTAATAATTAATCAAGTCTAATGTGATAGACTTAATTAGAATTTGTGTTTGATTAAGTCTTACTTAGTTAAGACTTAATAGTTTAATTAGGTCTAATGAGTTAGACTTAATTAAGGTTTATGTTTGATTAAGTTTAATTTAGTTAAGACTTAATGATCTAATTAGGTCTAAAGGTTAGATCTAATTAGGGTTTAAGTTTGATTAAACTTTAGTTAGTTAAGGTTTAACGGTTTAATTAGGTCTAATGGGTTAGACCTAATTAGGGTTTATATTTGATTAAACCTTAGTTAATTAAGGTCTAATGATTTAATTAGGTCTAATGGGATAGACATAATTAGGGTTTAAGTTTGATTAAACCTTAGTTAGTTAAGGTTTAATGGTTTAATTAGGTCTAGTGAGTTAGACCTATTTAGGGTTTATATTTGATTAAACCTTAGTTAATTAAGGTCTAATGGTTTAAATAGGTCTAATGGGTTAGACCTAATTAGGGTTTAAGTTTGATTAAACCTTAGTTAGTTAATGTTTAATGGTTTAATTAGGTCTAGTGGGTTAGACCTAATTAGGGTTTATATTTGATTAAACCTTAGTTAGTTAAGGTCTAATGGTTTAATTAGGTCTAATGGGTTAGACCTAATTAGGGTTTAGGTTCGATTAAGTCTAATTTAGTTAAGACTTAATGGTTTAATTAGGTCTAATGGTTAGACCTAATAAGGGTTTAAGTTTGATTAAACCTTAGTTAGTTAAGGTTTAATGGTTTAATTAGGTCTAGTGGGTTAGACCTAATTAGGGTTTATATTTGATTAAACCTTAGTTAGTTAAGGTCTAATGGTTTAATTAGGTCTAATGGGTTAGACCTAATTAGGGTTTAGGTACGATTAAGTCTAATTTAGTTAAGACTTAAAGGTTTAATTAGGTCTAAGGGTTAGACCCAATTAGGGTTTAAGTTTGATTAAACCTTATGTTTTAAGGGGGTTAATTAAGTTTAATATGTTTTTAATTAAATGTTTGGTTAATTAATTTAAGTAAGGTTTAATGGGTTAATTAAGCTTAATTTGTCTTTAAACTTAATTAAAAGATTTGATTTTGGTTAATTAGGTTTAATATGTCTTTAAACCTAATTAAAAATTTAATTTTTATATTAAACCTAATTTAAGTAAGGTTTAATGGGTTAATTAAGCTTAATTTGTCTTTAAACTTAATTAAAAGATTTGATTTTGGTTAATTAGGTTTAATATGTCCTTAAACCTAATTAAAAATTTAATTTTTATATTAAACCTAATTTAAGTAAGGTTTAATGGGTTAATTAAGCTTAATTTGTCTTTAAACTTAATTAAAAGATTTGATTTTGGTTAATTAGGTTTAATATGTCCTTAAACCTAATTAAAAATTTAATTTTTATATTAAACCTAATTTAAATAAGGTTTAATGGGTTAATTAAGCTTAATTTGTCTTTAAACTTAATTAAAAGATTTGATTTTGGTTAATTAGGTTTAATATGTCCTTAAACCTAATAAAAAAAATTAACTTTTATATTAAACCTAATTTAAATAAGGTTTAATGGATTTAAATGTTATTTTTAAACCTAATTAAGTCTAATTTGGTCATTTTAGACTTAAATGAAGTTTAACATTAGTCTATGATAGACTAGAACCATTTTCAAACTTAGATCATTGATGAAAATAGGCTAAGTTTATAAAGGGTTATTTTTAGGATTAAAATTATTTAATTAATAAAGAATTTCAACCCTAAGTTTCAAAATATTATTCAAAATAATTTCTATGACTTAGAAATGGTTTTCTTAGGGTTATTGTCATGTTGCCTATCATTTCTAATCATTTGCATTTTATTTTTCTTAATTTTCAATTTTTTTATAATTATTATTTGAAATAATTACAAAGAAACTTGAAAATTAAAGAAAAGTGCCTTAGACATGCTTTCTGTCCTTGGAAAAATCATGAAAGGTTCCTAAGAACATGAAGATAAATGCCTCAAAGTTTCATAATGTTTTGATTTATAAATAATTTTTAATAATTAAAATACTCCGGAGAGTATTTAATTAATTAAAAATTAAATACGAGGAATAAAATTATGATTTTTATTTCATAATTTTATCCTCTTCAAGAGCTTTCCAGAGATATTTTTATCATATTTTTGTGACCTCTAGATAAAAAGATATTGATTTTTGAAGTTTTTAAGGTTTTATGGATTTTTTTTTTATAATTTCCCGCCCCCAAACTCACCGCCGTTCGATGCGTGTCATCGTATGCGTCAAACGAGCGGGAGGATCCGCTGTGGGGATCCGAACACGGGACACCGCGGGGAATCATCCGCGCCGTCCATCCCTAAGGCGCGGGATCGGACGGTCGAGATAATTCGGATAAAAATCTGAATTATTTCGAACCATTAAACTTTAAACATCAATATCTCACTCATTTCTTGATGAAATTGAGTGATTTTTTTTTAAAATGATCATCTGGATGTGAAGGATCCATTCATACGTTGATGATAAGCTTCTGGGCTAGTATAACACATGATATATCAAAAATACAAATTATTTTGTAAAGAAAAATTCCATACCTTTGCCACAAGCAAATCAAGCTAGATCAGACCTTATGGTTGCCTTCTAGGACCCCAATGGAAGATTATTGCTGCAGCTATTTGATCCAAAAGTCGGGCTTAAGGGAGAATTTTGGAGAGGTACCTAGTTTGGGCTGTTTTTGAAATTTGATCAAATTGTCTCAAATAGGCTCAATCTATGGCTTGGATTTGATCCTAATGGATTGCTAAGACTCTTAGGAAGAGTTCTTATGTTGGGGGCAAGAGGATTTGGGCAGCCTATGGGTCTCCCTAATTTCTTTTTCCTCTTTTGCTAGGCTCGGGTATGGGCTTCTTTTATAGCCAAGGGGAGGCCATGGTTTAGCTTAGGTTGTTCTGGGGGAGTAGTTATCTCTCCTATCAGTCCATTGGGTGAAGAAATTGGCTGAGGATATGCATGGTTCCTTCTCCCTAAGCTTTCCATGATGACTTCCTTTGTTTTGTATCTCCCTCATTGGCTCATGTAAGAGGTGCATGGTGAGCTGCCTATATTCTTCTTAGGGAGCTTACACATCATTCTTTGGGCTTGGCAAATGGTGACACACAAGCTTATCCCTCATCATTGCTTCTAACCATGGTAAGGGGGGTGGTTTCATGCATGGTTTTCCTTCCATTGGGTAGCTTGGGAGGTGGGAGGTGAGGCCTCATGTTGGCCGGCCACCTCATGGCTAAATGAAGCCTAAGGTGAAGGAGGAAGAGACACCTCACCCCATGCATCATGATGGGTGTTAACCCATGGCTAAGTGGTTTTAAAGTGGGCTTAATTATGTGTTAGTTATGCCTTAAGATGGGTTTAACCTAACTAATAATGAGAAGGCTATGTGTCATTTCATTTCTTTTTATATTCCATTTTAATTAATTATTTTATTAATTAAAATTGTTGGAAAATGTTTTATTAATCAATTTATTAATTGAAAATAATTTCAATTTAATTAATTGATTAATTTTATCATTTTTGTCATTTTATGATTTTAATTTAATTTTCATTTTAATTAATTATGTCATTTAATTAAAATATTAAAAATTAAATCATTAGTCATTTTAATTAATCAAAATAATTTTGAAATTAATTATTTGATTAATTTTGTTATTTTTATTTCATTTTTATCTATTTTAATCAAAATAGATAGGTGTTGACCAATTTTGACATGGGTTGACCCAAGTCAGCCCAAATTGATCATTTTAATTTTAAAATGTCCAGTATTTGTGATTTTGTCATTGTGGGGTTTTAAATGTGTCATTGGGTGAAAGGGTTGACTTATGGGTCAACAGGGTTAGTTATTGGGTCTGGTTTGACCATTTTGACCAATGTTAACTTTTTAGGTGAAAAGGTTGACCTATGGGGTCAACAGAGTTGGTCATTGGGTCTAGTTTGACCATTTTGACCAAAGTTGACTTTTCAGTCATAAGGTTGACCTATGCGGTCAATGAGGTTAGTCGATAGTGCGGTTTGACCATTTTGACCAAAGTCGACTTTTAGGTCAAAAGGTTGACCTATGGGGTCAACGAGGTTGGTCATTGGGTGCGGTTTGACCATTTTGACCAAAGTTGAATTTTTAGGTCAAAAGGTTGACTCATGGGGTCAACAGGGTTGGTCATTAGGTCTGGTTTGACCAATTTGACCAATGTTGACTTTTTAGGTCATAAGGTTGACCTATGGGGTCAACAGGGTTGGTCATTAGGTCTGGTTTGACCATTTTGACCAATGTTGACTTTTTAGGTCATAAGGTTGACCTATGGGGTCAACAGGGTTGGTCATTAGTGGTTTGACCAATTTGACCAAAGTTGACTTTTCGGTCATAAGGTTGACATATGGGGTCAACGAGGTTGGTCATTAGTGTCAGTTTGACCAATTTGACCAAAGTTGACTTTTAGGTCAAAAGGTTGACCTATGGGGTCAACAGGGTTGGTCATTGGGTCTGGTTTGACCAATTTGACCAAAGTTGACTTTTTAGGTCATAAGGTTGACCTATGGGGTCAACAGGGTTGGTCATTAGGTCTGGTTTGACCAATTTGACCAAAGTTGACTTTTTAGGTCATAAGGTTGACCTATGGGGTCAACAGGGTTGGTCATTAGGTGCGGTTTGACCATTTTGACCAATGTTGACTTTTAGGTCATAAGGTTGACTGTGGGTCAACGGGGTTGGTCATTGGTGCGGTTTGACCATTTTGACCAAAGTTGACTTTTAGGTCAAAAGGTTGACGTATGGGTTGGTCATTGGGTCTGGTTTGACCATTTTGACCAAAGTTGACTTTTTAGGTCAAAAGGTTGACCTGTGGGGTCAACAGGGTTGGTCATTGGGTCTGGTTTGACTAATTTGACCAAAGTTGACTTTTTAGGTTATAAGGTTGACTTATGGGGTCAACAGGGTTGGTCATTAGGTCTGGTTTGACCATTTTGACCAATGTTGACTTTTTAGGTCATAAGGTTGACTATGGGGTCGACGGGGTTAGTCATTAGGTCCGGTTTGACCATTTTGACCAATGTTGACTTTTAGGTCGAAAGGGTTACTATAGAGTCAACGAGGTTGGTCATTAGATGCAGTTTGACCATTTTGACCAAAGTTGACTTTTTAGGTCGAAAGGTTGACCTATGGGGTCAACGAGGTTGGTCATTAGGTCTGGTTTGACCAATTTGACCAAAGTTGACTTTTTAGGTCATAACGTTGACCTATGGGGTCAACAGAGTTGATCATTAGGTCTGGTTTGACCATTTTGACCAATGTTAACTTTTTAGGTCATAAGGTTGACCTATGGGGTCAACAGGGTTGGTCATTGGGTCTGGTTTGACCATTTTTACCAAAGTTGACTTTTTAGGTCATAAGGTTGACCTATGGGGTCAACAGGGTTGGTCATTAGATGCAGTTTGACCATTTTGACCAAAGTTGACTTTTTAGGTCGAAAGAGTAACCTATGAGGTCAACAGGGGTTGGTCATTGGGTCCAGTTTGACCATTTTGACCAAAGTTGACTTTTTAAGTCAAAAGGGTGACCTATGGGGTCAACAAGGTTGTTCATTGGGTCTGGTTTGACCATTTTGACCAAAGTTGACTTTTTAGGTCAAAAGGGTTACCTATGGGGTCAACATGGTTGGTCATTGGGTCTGATTTGACCATTTTGTCCAATGTTGACTTTTTAGGTCATAAGGTATTGACTCATTGTAAAATGAGGTCAACAAAAGGGCCTCCAATATGTGTAGAATACTATATAAGTATTCTGCACATATTGGCGTTGATCGAAGTGGTTTAAAAGATGTCTCACGATGGTCGGGAAAGGAGGGGATGTCATATCGCTCCCAGAGGATGTCAGATGTCTTTTATGTCGGTTCTAAGAAGAGATTTTCTTCTTGTATTTGAAAAGAGATTATTTGGGAGGGAAAATGGATGTCATATTTCATTTCTCAAAATGTCGATGTCGATATTTTGCTAAAGGAATGCCGTGATTTCCGTGTCAGGAAAGGACGTATATCCTATAACAGGAGGGATAAAATGGATGTCATTTTCTATTCTCAAAATGTCAACGTTGATATTTGGTTAGAGGAAAGTCGTGATTTCCGTGTCAGGAAGGGAATAATATCCAATAACCGGAGAGAGAAAATAGATGTCATTTTCTATTTTCCAGAATGTTAGTGTTAAGATTTGGTTAGAGGAAAGCCGTGATTTCCGTGTCAGGAAAGGACTTATATCTAATAACCGAAGAGAGAAAATAGATGTCATTTTCTATTTTCCTCAAAATATCGATGTCAAGATTTGGTTAAAGGAAAGTCGTATATTCCGTGTCAGGAAATGACTTATATCCAATAACCGTAGAGAGAAAATAGATGTCATTTTCTATTTTCCAGAATGTCAGTGTTAATATTTTGGTTAGAGGAAAGTCGTGATTTCCGTGTCAGGAAGGGACTTATATCCAATAATCAGCGAGAGAAAATAGATGTCATTTTCTATTTTTCAGAATGTCAGTGTTAAGATTTGGTTAGAGGAAAGCCGTGATTTCCGTGTCAGGAAAGGACTTATATCCAATAACCGAAGAGAGAAAATAGATGTTATTCTCTATTTTCCTCAAAATGTCGATGTCAAGATTTGGTTAAAGGAAAGTCGTAATTTCCGTGTCAGGAAAGGGCTTATATCCAATAACCGAAGAGAGAAAATAGATGTCATTTTCTATTTTCCTCAAAATGTCGATGTCAAGATTTGGTTAAAGGAAAGTCGTAATTTCCGTGTCAGGAAAAAACTTATATCCAATAACCGAAGAGAGAAAATAGATTTTATTCTCTATTTTCCTTAAAATGTCGATGTCAAGATTTGATTAAAGGAAAGTCGTAATTTCCGTGTCAGGAAAGGACTTATATCCAATAACCGAAGAGAGAAAATAGATGTCATTTTCTATTTTCCTCAAAATGTCGATGTCAAGATTTGGTTAAAGTAAAGTCGTAATTTCCGTGTCAGGAAAGGACTTATATCCAATAACCGACGAGAGAAAATAGATGTTATTCTCTATTTTCCTCAAAATGTCGATGTCAAGATTTGGTTAAAGGAAAGTCGTAATTTCCGTGTCAGGAAAGGACTTATATCCAATAACCGAAGAGAGTGGCGAACTCACTAATATTTTTGGTGGGAATATCCACTGGGGTTTTGACCTATATAGGTCGAAAGATAATTCTCATGTTTGATTATCATAAATTATTCATTTTGTCATTTATTGATTTCAGGACTCGTCGACATATCACAGACAATGGGGATATATTTTTCTTCAACACTTCATTTTATTTCCAAAAAAAAAAAGTCACCAGTACATATTTATTGCAAACAAAAGCTTATATTACATACATATGTACATATCATATAGCATGCTGCAACAAACTACTGATATTTTACATGTCAACAGCTACCGATATGTCACACATCGACAACTATAGATATATCACATGTCAAAAGTTCTTATATGTCATAACATAGCTCTGGATATTAACAGACTGTCCATAAACGTCCTACACTCCAAAACATTATTTATCAAACACGTTTCAGGTGTTTAGACATTTATGGGGTTATGGTAATTCCAAAGGTTGTAGATTCTCCAGTTCTGGTATAGCCTTATATCCGACAGGTCGTTTGTCGGGCTTCATTCGTCGCAAGGTAATTGAGATGCGTGGCTTGTTGACACTGGGTATGCAGTGTTTTACAAAATCTGCACCGTTCCCTTGAAACAGGAGAACTGATCCTCGAGTTAAAAGAATACGGCATGTACCTTCAAACTCTCCAGGTCCCAAGATTTGTATCTCCCTTCCAAACACAGCAGAACAGCGGTTCATTAGTGACACGGTGCAAAATGGTCTCTCAAAATCATGGTTGTCAATGTGAGGAGGGATACACTCTCCTTTATCATATATATTGATAATGCAACTGTCAGGAATACAGTCTGTAGGTAAAATCCTCCGAGTGATAAGTCGTTTGATAACTTAGATTATCACAGTGGGTAAAGGATCGACTTGTTCATGTCGTAGAATCCAAGAAGATTTCCTTCTCTGCCTCTTGCATAGTTATAACAACATCCATATTGTAGGGTTTGTCTACCCTTGCCACGAATCCATTTATTAGGTTCAGAATAGGTTCTCCTTTGAAGGAGTCCAGCCCTACCCTGATTTTGGGCTTTTATAATATGATCAATGATAGCAGTTTGTTCAGCTTCATCAAATATTCTGGTAAACAATTTAAGACCATCCAGAATATTTATTGTCCTTTTATTCATGTGTTTGTATTGTTCAAAAGTTCTCCACTCGATAGCGCGAATTCGTCGCACCTCTTCCCTTGAGTGACTTTTTTCATCAACCTTTTTATCTGACACCTTCAGACTCTGAGCAGGCGAGGTGATAACTGCATTTCCATTTTCATTTTTCTTTGCGGGGTCAAGATTTGTCATTTCTGAGGAAGAGTTTATTTCCTCAAATGGAGTGTTAATAGTTCGTGATTTCGATTGACTAATATCTTCCATGTTTTGTTTTTCCTGTAATTGTTTTGTCGTTTCAGTCGTTTATTATGATTTCATCTTTGTGATCTAGTAAGTCCTGTCGCCATATTTTTTGTACCCGATGTGGATGCTCCTTGTACTAAAGTAGTCATGAATTCTGCTTCATCTGAGCTATCACTGATTGTGAAGTCATATTCTTCGGGATGTCGGAGTTTGAATTCTATCAAAGGTGTTTGCAGATTAAGTTCACTATGATTCACCAGATAAAGTAACGGTCCATGATATATAGATTCAACCTGCAACAGGTCGAAGTTGAAATGAATTATGGTTCCCTCGTCCATGTGTCGACGGTCCAAGGCGAAAGTCATATTATTTTGAAACGAGAAAAATAGTCTGTCTTCAGACATTTTTCCTGAAAATAATAAGACAAAATGATATTTTAGCCTTTTAAACATTTGTTCAGCGAATGAAACAGATGTCATAAAGAAAAATCAAAGATGATTTTGGAAAGAATAATTTATTGTCCCAGTTTATAAATAAGTCGTCATTCATTTTTATTTTTATGTTGCATAATATTTCTTTAGAAAACGTCCATTGATTGGAGGCATGATTCTTTCTCCTTGACAATCCACCAATAGGTAGGATCCTCCGGAATATGTCTTTTCAATTACATATGGACCTTCCCATATCGGTTCGAATTTGCCACCTATCTTTCTATGAGCTAGTATAGGTCTTCGAAGAACTAAAACTAATTCACCGATTCGAAAGGTTCTAGGGCGAACTAGTTTGTCGTGAGCTCGTATCATTTTTGCTTGATACAATTCAAGATTTTGTTGGGCATACAGACGTTTTCCCTCTAAATTTTCAAGTTCTTCAAGTCGCAACTTGACATTTTCTTCTGTAGTTATTTTATCAGTTATTGCGATTCCGAGAGAAGGAATTTGGACTTCCAGAGGCAAAATGGCTTCAGAACCATATACCAAAGCAAATAGTGTAGACCGTGTTGGAGTTCGGTATGTAGTTCTATAAGCCCATAAAGCTTCTATTAGTCGTTCATGCCACTGTCTCGGGCTATTACTTAATGTCTTTTTCAAGATTTGAACCAACGTTTTATTGAAAGCTTCAGCTAATCCATTGGCCTTAGGGTAATAGATTGTGGAATATCTCCGGTCAATCCCATATCTCTGGATAAAGTGATTCATTTTTGTGTTTTTGAAGGCCAATCCATTGTCTAATATGACTCTTCGAGGAATCCCAAATCTATAAACGATATGTGTTTTAAAGAAATGGAGAACTTGTTCTGCCTTGACTTCTCGAAGGGGTATTGCTTACGCCCATTTAGAAAAATAGTCGATGATTGCCGAGAATAAATTTATGACCCTTGGAAGATGGAGGATCTATAGGGCCCACTATGTCGGTACCCCAACATTCAAATGGCCATGATGCGATGGTCGGATGTAGGACATTTGGAGGTCGATGTAAAACAACTCCATGTATTTGACATTGATGACATTTCTTTGCAATGTCGAGACAGTCGGTCATCATTGTTGGCCAATAATAACCCATTCTTTTTATTTTCATTTTTATTTTGGGCCCATATTGATGTGCACCACATAAACCTGAATGAACTTCCTTAACAATCTCTCGAGCTTCAATTTGGTTTAAATATCTTAACCACATTTGATCAAAAGATCGTTTATAAAGGACGTCATTTATTAGAGCATATGATAATGCTCTTTGTTTAATTTGGTTGGCAATAGAAGTGTTTTCAAGTAATTTTCCAGTTTGTAAATATTGGATGATTGGTTGTCGCCAATCATCCTTCTCGTCACTTATTGTCATTGTCATATTTTCCCCGATTTTATGCAAATTATCCATATCAATTTGAGAAAGAACTTGTCGTCCTTTTATAGAAACCAGTATGTCATCTTCTTCTAGACATGCAAATTCCTTTGCAAGTTTTGTCAGAGCATCCGCTAGAGAGTTATCTCGTCTCGGGATTAAGAAGAATGTTACATCAGGAATTTGTTGAAGTAATTTCAGAGTGTAACGAGAATACTTTTCAAGTTATGGTTTCAGAATTTTGTATTTGCCAGCAATTTGATTGATAATTAACTGGGAATCTCCGTAGATATCAATATTTTAAATTTTCATTAATATTGTCAATTCTAGACCGGTTATGAGCGCTTCATATTCGGCTTCATTATTCGTGCATGGTTCTGTCAAATGATAGGAAAAGGGCATCATCATTTTGTCTGGAGTAATGAAAATTAATCCTACTCCGGCTCGGTATGATTGTACGTTTATCTTTATCTTTCCACGCAGATGATGCTCCGTCAAAGTAGAGTTCCCATCGTTGCATGTTAGAATCTTTTACTTCTGATATTTGTTCATCAGGTAGATCGTCGTTAAGGGGTGATCTTGCTGGAATTGGATGTGCCGCTAAGAAATCTGCTAGGATTTGTCCTTTGATAGCACGTAACGGCACAAATGTTATGTCAAACTGTAACAAGATCATTGCTCATCTTGCTAATCTCCCAGAAAGTGTCGGTCGTGTTATTAAATATTGTAACAGGTTAACTCTTGAAATAAGAGTTACTTTATGAGAAAGCATATAATGTCTTAGCTTTTGAACTGCGAAGATCAAGGCTAAACAATGCTTCTCAATTGTTGAATATTTTACTTCCGTTGGAACTAAACAACGACTCAAATAGTATAACGCATTTCTTTTCCTTCATCATTTACTTGTGCTAGTAAAGTTCCAAGTGAATTGTCCAATGCCGCGGTGTAAATGAATAAAGGTCTTCCTAATACAGGTGCTGACCTCATTTTTGATGAGGTCTTCTCTTCCCTCTTTAGTGTTTAGGATCTAGCCTTAGGCTTTTCCTTTGACTATCTTAGAGGACTAGAATTGGGACCCATCCCTTAGAAATTTAAACCACTTCTTGTCTCCCTGCAAACCCCACAAGCTTGAATGTAGACCCCTAATCACCTAGAGGGTTGAGATCAAATGTGGAGGTTTA
The DNA here is from genome assembly GCA_022702705.1 of Papilionanthe hookeriana x Papilionanthe teres. Lineage (NCBI taxonomy): Eukaryota > Viridiplantae > Streptophyta > Magnoliopsida > Asparagales > Orchidaceae > Papilionanthe > Papilionanthe hookeriana x Papilionanthe teres. The sequence continues at coordinate 46,600,955 of CM040439.1, read as the reverse complement.
AAGGATGAGTTCCCTATAGGACTTTTTGGCCTTAGGAATACCACAGGTGGCCCGGTGCAGTGAGGGTTGACTTACACACTCACTACACTCACACTCTACACTCTCACACACACAATCCAAATCCTAAAACCACACCTATACCCGACTTGACTCCTCGACTCATGTAGGTAATTCATATGGATGGACCTTAACCCCTAAGCCCCTGGTTAAGAGGGTTATGAACAACATAGAGAATGCCTCCAATGAGTCCTCTCATGGCTCATATAGGCTTAATATGGCTTCATGGCTCAATCAAAGTGATTTCATTTCACTCACATTTGATCAATCTTCATTCTTCCAAAATTTCGATTTTCGACCTCGGGGACCCTACACCCATCAAACCTACCAAAAGCCCTTGAAATTGCCCAAATTTTCCAAAATCTCCAAATTACCCAAAATTCCTCAAAACCAATCCCAAACATTGCCACATAACTCAAATTGATCATCCATAGCCAAATATACCAAAATTTCCAAAAATACACTCCAAACACACTAAAAATACACTTTTGGCCAAACTTTTATAAATTCCAAAACTTCCCAGAAAATTCCAGAAAATCCCAAATATTCCCAATTTCATTTTGTCCAACTATACCATGGGCCAATTTTGTCAATTTACCCTACTTTTACCAAAACCCCCAATTTAGCCCATTTTAAACCCAAATGAACCCAATGTCAAATCAAATCACCCCAATTGACCTCAATTTTGGTCCAATTCAATTCTAAACTTCAATTTAATATCCCCAATATCAATCTAGACTAAATTCAAGCCCAATTTGATTGACATTTGAATCCAATTTCATTTTTAAGCTTAAGGCCCAATTTTGACCCATGACCTAAACCTACCTCAAACCAACCCAATTTAATCCCAATTTGACCCAAATCTTTTCTAAAACCTTCCTAGCATCCTCAAAAACAAAACACTAACATGATTTGCCCAAAATTTGGACCCAAACCTTACTCAAATTCAACCCAAACCCAAAATTCCCTAAATGGGCCTACACCCAAACCTAACCCAAATGGGCCCAAATCCCAAAATCAAAACCCAACCAAAGTTGAAACCTATTTGAAACACCCCCATAAACATTTTCCAACATTAATTTTACATCAATTTCAACCCTAGCCCAACATTGGCCTAAATTAGCCCAATTTGACCTATGTTGGCCCCTTTTCCAAAGAAGCCTAAATCCAACCCAATTCAAAGCCAAACCACCTCAAACTTGCTTCAAATCAATCATGGCACATCCCTAAAATAAACCCAACATTTGTTTGGCCCATTACTTCACAAAATTCCCATCCATAAATTTATTATCAAGCCTAAGGCCCACTTCCTTAAGCCTTCCTAAAAAAACCCACTCCTAAAATAATTTCAAAGGCCCAAATTTGACTCTAATGCCCACATGACACTACACTTCATCATCCATTCCAATTAAAACCTTCCCTAACTTTCAAATTCATCATCAAACCATTCCAAATCAAACCTCATGACAACTCTCACCAAAATGCCAAAAATCACAAAATCCTTCCTCATGAAAGTTGACTTAACTTTTCCCAAGCCAAATGGAGCCATGAAGCCATGCATGAGCCACATGGGAGCCATGAAAGCCTTGGACACTTCACCATACCCAAGATGGCAAGAGGAGGAGGCTCTTTCCATATTCTCTTAAGGGGATTAGCCAATTCCATGATTCCACTAAACCTTGCTTAAACTTAATTGTACTTGGATGGTGACCCTTCCCCACTAATTAAGGCCGACCTAAACCACTTTCTCTTCAGACCCAAACTAGCCATGGGGAGATGCACCTAGCCCAATCTATACATTTGACCAAACTTAGCCAAAATACACCCTTACCCCATTCCATTTTAATTCAACCACTTTACACATGGACATTGCCAATTCCCTACACTAAATCCCAGCCCTGGACCTCCTGACCCTGAGGGTGACCCATGCCTGCCGGCCAGCCACCTGGGCCGCCGGAAAACACCACACCCGAGAGCATCATGTGAGCCCAAGCTTGGAATTCTCACCTGCTGAGTTGCCCCATGCCCAATGGCCACCATGGCTGTTCTTCTCCTCACCAGAGCAGCTGATCCCAACCCCTAACTCCCCCTGGGAGAGCCTCCAGCCAGCTCTATTTAAACCCCACCTCTCTCGGCCATAGAAGAGTGTGCTGAAACAAACCTACTGAAACTCTGCGAAAATTGTCCCATACCACTCTCCACACTTAGAGCAATTGAGCTCCAGTGTCCATTTGTCCTAATCCCCATTAATAGAGCTCAATTTCAGAGTCCAAATTCCACCCAAAAACAGGACACTTCACTACAGTGAGCCAATCTCCAAATTGATTGGTCCTACACCTTCACCAGACCAAGAGGAGAAGTTCCCGGTGAATGCCCCTCTCCGAGCCACCCGAGTTGCTCCGGCCTCCAAGCTTTGTGATCGGCTGTGATCACTTTTGTACCTGAGCAATTCACCGGGCCAAGGGACTTCATCTGGAGCTTGCTTGGACCCAATCAAACGTGACACAACTCTCAGATCGAAGCTTCACTTCTCTGAGCAAAGGTATGAGCTCTCTCTTCTTCCCGAGCTTCTGAACATTACCCATTTCAAATGCCTTAATTTCAATGCATGATCACCGTATAGATGTATTCGTCTCTTCAAGACGAATTCATAGAGCACAAGAACACAAAAATCCGTTGAGAATCGAGTGAGTTCTTAGGGTTTTAGTGTGGACGGTCACGGGTGCACACCAGTCGTAGACGATGACTGGGAGCCATCGGATCGAGCGTGTATCGAGCGGACTGTCGGGATCGAGCCGGACAGCGCGATGGTACATGAAGCGCGGGCCCCTGGAGCGCTGAGTCGGATGGCGGCGTCGAACCAGAAAGCAACGTGTGGTTGTTCGGAGATGCTAAGGATGACGCGGCGCCGATTCGGATAAATAGAAAAAAAGGATTTTATGGATTTATTTAATTACCAGAACTTAGAAAATCCATAACTTTGTGTAGAAAAATCCTAAAAATAAAATAAAAATACCCTCTTGCTCAGTGAATAGAGGAGAATAATGTGGAAAAGAAATTAGGTCATTTCATTAAGTATTTTATTTTTAATAATTTATTTACTCTCTGCACTATTTCAATTCTCCATGCATATAGGAAATTCACCATGGCATGAGACCATAGGGCTTTTAGAGCCTCTAAACTTGGGAACATTCCCTGAATTTTCCAAGGTCAGAGGCCATCCCTATGAGAAGTTATTGATTTTTCAATTGCATGTTACTGTTTTGAGAATTTTAATTCCAATAATTAGCATGTTGAGAAATAAATTCTAGGAAAATTTGGTGATATTTTTTATGACTAGAGGAACCTAGGAAAAATAAGTTTTGAGTTGATTCACTTGGAATAACCCTAATTGGTCTAAACACCCAAAATTGAACTTTAATTAATTAGGGTTAACTACACATCAAATTAACTTGAAAACAATTCTCCCTGATCTTTAGGATTAGATGAACATCACATAAAAATTTAAAGTCAATTGGACTTGATTAACCCCACCAAATGGGTTGATTAAGCCTCTTAAGCAAAATGGATAAAATTAAACTTTAAAAATTCATAACTCACAAAATACTTTTCAAAAATTCACAAAAATGGTTTTGGAGCTTCTCTAATATCAGAGGAACTTAGGAAAATTAAAATTGTAATTGTCTAAAAAGTTGATTTTTATCATTAGTTTAATATTTTTAATAATTAAAAAATAATAAAAATCATAAAAATATTAAAAATCACCAAAATGTCACATTTTGAATTCTAATCACTTAGGAATAAACCAAATATTTTTTTTAAGTCCCTAGGATAAGATATTGAATTTTAAAGGCTTAATGTAATTTTTAATATTAAAAAATGTATTTTCCATCCTTTCCACTAAGATAATTCTAATAAATCAAAAAAAAAATCATAAAAATACAAAATTTGTTTTTCTGAACTCCTTGAGGTCAGAGAGATTTAATAAAAATATAAAATCCATTTTTACACTTTAATTTTATTTTAAAATTAATTAATACTCCAAAATTCAAAATAATTCTAATAAATAAAATATAATTCAAAAAATCACCAAAATTGGTCCAAATGGTCCTCTGGTCATTAGGAATGTCTCATAATTTTCTTAAGGATAGAAACATTTCCTTGGTCATGTTATTGAATTTTTCTTGAAATCCCCTATTTTCCATTAAAAATAATTACATAAATAAATTAAAAATAGAAAAATCACATTTTCTCCTCTAAAGTCTTAATTGACATGTAAGTGAGGTTACATAAAAATTTCAAGTTCATTTGAGCTTAATTTAGTGAGTTATAGAATTATTAAGCTTGAAGGGCAAAATGGTAATTAAAAATTTCAACCTTTAATTAAAATTTTAGGATTAATCAAAAAGGGAAGGGTAAAATATTTGATTTTAAACTGATTTTAGATGATTGAAACTTAAATGATTGAGGGTAGAAACCAACTAACCATTTCAAAAAAAAATAATTAAAATAAACTTTAATTAATTAATTAATTGAAATTTTGGGAAAATGATGGAAATTGGAATTATTAAAGTAGGGATATTATTAAGAGGATATTTATTCTTTAATTTAAAAGTCCCTAAATAAACCAGTTCAATAATACTTAATTCTTAATAAATAAAAAAAAATTAATTAATTAAAATAATAATCCAAATTAAAATTAAACTAAAATTAAATTAAAATTAAAATTAAATTAAAACTTAAGCTAAAATTAAATTAAAATTAAAATTAAATTAAAACTAAAATTAAAACTAATTTAAATTTAAATTAAATTAAAATTAAATTGAAATTAAATTAAAATTAAATTAAATTAAATTAAAATCAAATCAAATTAAATCAAAATTAAATTAAATTGAATTGAATTAAATTAAAATCATTTAACAACAAACCTAAATGAAATCCTTAAGAATTAAATCTAAAATAACTTGAACACTATTCCAAACTTAAACTAACTTTTTATAATTAAGTCAAAATTAAAATTAAATCATTAAGTTTAAATCATCAAAATATTTAATAATTTGATTTGCCCTTTTAAAGCTCTTATTATTATAACTCTTAAATGAGGCATCGAGTGAAGTGTTACTTCACTTATAAGATATTCAAATGTCCTAGTTCACTGAGCAAGAGAACAAAACTTAAACTCTGGATGATTAATTCACTTGTATAATTAAATTCTCTTGGACTTAAAAGCAATCACAGAGGTATTGAAAAGATGTTTAAGACTCATCTTAAGCACTTCCTCGATATGATGGGATGTTTATAAGAACAATTGAACTTAATTGTTCTTTGGTGAAGAAAACCATCCTTAAACCAAAACACAAGAACCTAGACGTCATAGGAGATGATTAGGTTATAGGATTAGGACTTTGGTAGACAACCAAAACCTTTCCCTTAGCTTTACCTAGGTACTTGTTGAAACATTTAAATGTCTTAACATGTGTTTTAAGTGCAGCTTGGGATGACGGGAAGACCCTCGAGGTACGCTTTTATTTTATTGCGATTTACTTTATTGCGATTTACTTACGTGCACTGTACTTTACTTTTCCTGCATGATGAACAACTGTTGCATGAAAACCAAAACCTTTAGGATAGTCCCTGAACTGAAACCAAAACTAAAGTAAAAGTCATTACAAGATAAAAATTACCGCCACAACATTTCAAAATATAAAACAACTCAAAATTTAATCACAAACAGAACAATAAAACTACAATTGCAACTAAATTAAAACGTCTCGTTGAATGATCGGGAATACCTCAGATGATGTAACCCACGTGTTGCTAACGGGATTTCCCATGGTTTAAATGAAAGTGTGGAACTCAGTCAGTTGAGTTTAGCAAATTCATACGGGTAAGTGAATTCGATGAAAATAACGGTGTCGGGATGACGGAACACGTGGGATCTTAATCGGTTATGTTTAAACAACTTTAAGATTTGTTTTAATTAAAATATTAAAAACACTTGAATTTTAAGATTCTCTCTAAACCAAAACACCTCTCTCATCTCCTGATTTATGACTCCTAAAACTAAACCTCTGCAACAAAAAGTAGTTCGGAGCATGGTGGGCAGCTCGGCCATCGTCATCAGCAAAACTCGGATCTACTTCAACAAAACTTTGTTAGAATTAAATAACCAAGCCATAGGATTTCGAGGTGGTTTGCCTAGTGCAACATAAATCCTCAACTTTTCGTTAGGCATTTGCATAATCATGTTATGTAAATTAAGCCCTAATCGGTCTTAGGACTCCGAGGTAGTCGTTCGGTACTACATAAACCCTCACATCTTTGAGGCTGTTTGTATGATCATGTCATACGAATATAAGTCCTAACTAATTAAAAATTGGCAGGACGGAAACATTGAATAATTCTCTCAAATTGAAGCCAAACAATAGGATAGTTTGGGAAGTTGCCAAGATTTCTTCTTGGATCCTCAGCTTCTCCTACTTCTCTTCCTTTGGACTCCTGAAAATAACTGTTCCCAATTTGAGCTAACACCTATTAAAATTTCCAAAATTCAATCCTTTGAAACCTTAAACTTTGAAATTCTTGAGAGCAAAACTACTGATCATTATCGAGAGTTTTCTTAAGTGATTCCCGTCACTTAGGATGTAATTAACTATAGGGGCTTGCCCTTATAGGGAACTTTAAGAACCCGGAGTAATATAAACCCTGCTTAATTCATTTATATTAAGCGAGGGAACTTGATCGGCTTATAAAATTGGTTCGCGGACCAAACGGATGTCACAAATCTTTTAGTTTATTTAATCGAGCCCCATCATCGAGCGAGTGTGTCCATTCTTCGGGATAGATACACAGATTGTGATGCGGTGCTCGTTTATATAAACTATTTGGGATGTGAGATCGGTTTGATTTCATATCTTAAAATTTTGAAACTTAAAATTATTTTCAAAATCAAATACTACTTTCTAAATTATATATATATTTAAATTAAATTTAAAATCTAAAAAATTCGCCGACAACTTTTGTAGGCGACCCCTTTTCAAAACACATATCCTAAAAATATGCCGACAACTTCTGGCGACTCCGCTGAGGATCAATTCCTCTTTCCATTTTGATCAGATGGTTTTGCTTTCATAAATCGGTAGCAAGTCCATGTCCCTAGTGGACCAAGCTACCATTCTTCCGTTGAAATACCACGTTCATTTCTGTCTTGAACGGGTATAGTCGACTCTCTTGGATTTAGGAGCCACTTGTTTAGACACCCCTAAACGGAGAGGTTCCGAGATCCTTTTACCTCTTTTCGAGGTGGGGTGGACCCCCGATAGGTGTTAGCTTAGGAGCGATCCTTCGAGTTGAGAAGTCTTACATAGGTCTCTCTCTTCCTTTCCAATTCTAAATCAGGCCCTTTACCTTTTCCATAACCTTTTTCCTTTAATCGTTTTGTTTCTAACAAACAAACTACCTAATAAACAACCTCTTTTATAAATCACAAATGCACTAACATAAATGAAAATGTGTTCGGACTCTTTCTTTTTCGTCCTAAACTTTACGACGAAAGGAAGTATAATTCGGGAGCGACATTCGGAATCGCTCTGCGAGAAAATGGATGCCCCAAAGTTAATCTTCTCCTTCACCAATGGACTGGACTTCGTTGTTTACAAGGATGAAGTCTGCCCGACAATGGGATCATCCGTTTTGGACAAGGATTTGGCAACACGGATGTCAAGATCGGCGACGTCACTCTCTTCACACTAATGGACAAAATGTCGAAGCCGAAGAGCCCGTGATTGAATTCAGCACTGAAGTCGGCTCGAGAGTTCCCTCCCTGCAAAGGGTTTCGAGTGAAAGGAATACTACTGTTCGTAGGAGGACTGTTGTCTCTACCCCCACCGGTCTAGTCGTCTGCGCACCTACCCGGCTCCCGCTAAACTAAAGGGGAAGGAAGTCCGAGTTTGTAATGAGCACTGTTGCGAGTGGATGGTACGGATCTCCCTGCGAGACCTTCTGTTTTCGAAATTGGGTCCGGCTCAAGGGTTCAACCCCTAACACGGACTCAGAGGAGGAACAGAAGTAGAATGATTGCCAGAAAGGCCAGAGCTGCTGAAGTCGCTTTCTTAGAAGAGATCCCTGAGTACACATCATTGCCTGAGTATGCACCGCTTTTGGAAGGGAGTAGATTCCATCCCCTCTCCGCCGCGGTGACGAGGAAAATGTTCGCAAGATTGCTTTTACATTACCTCAACACGCATACTATAGCAACAGCCAAAAGAAAAGGGCTAGGATCACACAATTTGCTCGACTGCAGACTGTGATAGAGAAGTTAGTAAAGAAAGAGAAGTGTCATGTATCAGAGATTTTAAGAAGGATAGGGCGGGTGCCAACCAAATCCCGCCTTGGGCCTTGAATAGAACCCGTTAGCGCCACAGAAAAGCCGAATAAGAAGATGAAAGCTAGTCCACCTGTTATTGTTTCAGGTTTACAGATCAGGGAGGATACCATCTTCCAACATTCAGCCGATAGACCATCCGGTCCTAGGACTTCTGCTGCTAGAAGGATGGTATGGCGTCCTACTGCGGCAATTAAGACCGAAACAACGACACGAAAAGGAAAGTCTCGTCGGGAGACTCGAGTCCGAAGAGAGCGCCCTTTGCGATGAAGGGGACTCCCGAAGGAAATCCAACGGCCATCGCATGATAAGCGTGAAACCGTACGAAAAAGACCACTAGAGGACGCTATGGAAAAGCTAAGGACCGACATTCAACGATTAGCAAGAGAAAGAGAAGAAAAGTTTGGAGATGAAGTTGATTCGTCGGAATTCATGGATGACGAATATGTGGAGATCAAAATGGTTGAGACACGAGCATCATCAGCTTCGCAAGGTGCTCCGGCAGCTGTGGAAAGAGATGAACCGAAAATGTTAAGAGCACAATTTCGAGAAAAAGATGATACAATCTCTCAATTGGCAAAAAGGATGGAAGAGATGGCTGCAGCCCTAGCCACTCTTCAGAGTCGGGTTCAACCCCCAAGATAAACGCCTCCAGAAGTTATTCATATTACAGACGGAGGAAAAGAGATTACATCCGTTAACGGAGACGATCAGCCGAAGAAAGATTTTACCGAGAATATGATTCCAGAGAAAGACATCAAGAATATGGTAGAACAGCAGGTGCGAGAAGCCTTAGCACAGTCAAAGAGCGGAGCATCTATTCAGACGGGTAGACCTTACCCCGAAGAATTTGATGTAGTAAAATACCCAAAAGGCTTTGTACCACCTCTGTTCAAGACTTTTGATGGTACCGAAAACCCTCGACAGCATGTTGCACATTTTCACGCTAGTTGTTGCAACGCAGGTGGAAGTGACGCCTTACTCTTCCGACAGTTCGTCAGCAGCCTGTCAGGGATCGCCTTCGATTGGTACGCAGAGTTACCGAACGGCTCGGTAAAGACATTTTCAGAATTAGAGAACCTCTTTGTGAAAAGGTTTGCAGGAGCTCAACACCATATCACCATCGGTGATCTAGTGGTGGAGAAACAGAAACCGAACGAAACTTTAGTGGACTACATACTTCGATGGAGGAATCTAAGCATGAAGTGTGAGCCACAGCTACAAGAGCAGCATGCAGTCGGTATCTTGCTTAAAAGCATTCACGGCCCGATAGCACTTCTCCTTAAGGGATTTACGATTAAGACTTTCGAGAAGTTGTTAAGCAAGGCCGGAAGCTTGCAAGAGGAAGCGAAGTAGCTAAGTATCGTCGACAAAATAGACAAACAGAAGCATGTGAAGACTTTTGAAAAGAAATCTGGAATCGTCGCGGCAGTCGACAAGGGCAAGCAGCCGATGCAAATACAGCCGGAGCAGCCGCAGCCCAGCTATCAACAACCTCAGCAGAACTACCAACAACCTCGACCCGGTTATCAGCCAACTCAACAGTATGAGCAACCGCCTCGCCCGCAGCGCATGTTAAAGGAGCTTATAAATAGAGAATATCCATTCAAGAATGAGGCAGTGCCAAAGATGTTCCGCAGTTTGATGAAGACTCCGGATTTTCAATTGCCAGAACCCGAGAAGCCAGAAGAAGTCAATAAGAAAGACCATCCCATCTATTGCCCTTACCACCGGATGCTCGGGCACAAGATAGAGGATTGCATTACCTTCAAGACTTGGCTCTACGACAATCTCCGAAAAGGGAACATAACGATTCCGAAGGAATACATGAAGGAACCCCAGAAAGGCGGTTCCGTCAATGTTATTTCAACGGATCCTATTGTTCCTATAGATCCCTACACGACGAATGATGGATGGAGTACCGCTTGGACGAAGTCATCGAAGAAAATTTTGGATCGCATCCAAACCACTTCGGTGCGTGCTTCAATTCAAAGTTCGAAACCTGTCAAGCCGGCGCTATCGCTTGCGATTGAAGAACCACCCCAGGAAGAAAAGATCGTAGAAAAGAAGGAGATCGTAGAAGAAGAAAAGACCGAGGCTCTTAAGGCTAGGCTAGGGGCTGCTTATCCTAGGATGGTTGTTTCCGATTCGGGGGAAAAATTCCTCGAACCTCTGACTCTGTATGATTATTTGCTCGCTTCGGCGGGATCTTATAATGATAAGAGTTATGGCATTGGCTACGTTTTGACTGTTTCTAACGATTACGCAACTAACGAAAACCAACCTAATCCGGATCTCGATTCCGATACAAATAACAATTCTCAAATCATACACAACCTCGACAATCACGATGACAAAGAAGACATTCACCAAGAAGGCTATGAAAGTTCAACAAGCAATGAATCTATTTGTGAATTTCGAGGAACCCCAATCACAATAGAGTTAGAGCTTTCGGATTCCGAAGCGACTCCAGAAGAACCTGTCATACCGATTCAAAAGGAGACACCAGTAAACTCAGTACCAGATTCAGAAGAAGTCACAGAAGTCAATTTAAGGAGCGGAAGGGTTCTACCTCCAAGAATGGGTCCAAAAGATAAAGGAAAGCAGGTGGTTGTTCGGGAAGAATCAACCCCAGCGGAAGAATTGCCCATTCGGGAAGAAGCCGAAACACATAGTAACAAAGTGGACTATAACGTGCTAGCCCATCTTAGGAAACTACCGACCAAGCCGAGCATCTACGACGCTCTCATCTTATCAAGAGAGATGAGGGAAGCTCGATCGAGACCTTACTTGATCCGAGAGATTTGTTTAGCTCAGATGGCCGGAGATTCCTTAGACGAGGTTTGCTCGTTAAAGGAACGACGAGGTGTTACCTTCGCGGACAGTGATCTATTACTTGGGACAGCCGATCACAACCGACCGTTGTACATTTCAGTTACAATCGAAAAGTTTACGCTCTCCAGAGTATTGGTGGATCCAGGAGCGTCAATCAACATAATGAATCTTCGGACGTTAGCATACTTGGAAATTGATGCTCGCGAGCTTGAAGTGGACAAGATGTTACTAAGAGGATTCAACTAGAAAGGAGACAGAGCCCTCGGATCAATAACGCTGTTGATGAAGACCAGTGATTTAACAAAGACGACCACAAAATTCCATATAATTGATTCTGAAACATCGTTCAACGCACTACTGGGCCGACCGTGGATTCATGAGAACCGGATGATACCGTCGTCTCTGCATCAGTGCATAAAATACTACGATGGAGGAGAACAGTGCATTAAAGGTGACTTGCAACCTTTCTCCATACATGAAATTTGAATTCATGAAGATGCAGCCTACTACGCGCCTCCAAAGAAAACAATCTTCTCCAGAAATACCATGTCAAATGAAGTAAAAGAAGTTCAAGACGACGAAGAACTTGAAGTTTGTCGGCATATTTTTAGGTTAGTGTGTTGTATTTTGAAAAGGGGTCGCCTACAGAAATTGTCGGCGAATTTTAGATTTTAAATTTAATTTAAATATATCTATATAATTTAGAAAGTAGCATTTGATTTTGAAAATAATTTTAAATTTGAAAATTTTAAGATATGAAATCAAACTGATCTCACATCCCAAATAGTTTATACACACTACTTGATGATGGGGCTCGATTAAATAAACTAGAAGATTTGTGACATCCGTTTGGTCTGCGAACCAATTTTATAAGCCGACAAGTTCCCCTGCTTAATATAAATGAATTAAACAGGGTTTATATTACTCAGGTTCTTAAAATTCCCTATAAGGGCAAGCCCCTATAGTTAATTACATCTTAAGTGACAGGAATCACCTAAGAAAACTCTATATAATAATCAGTAGTTCTGCTCTCAAGAATTTCAAAGTTTAAGTTTTCAAGGGATTGAATTTTTGAATTTCAATAGGGAATGGATCAAATTTGAAACATTTTATTTTGGGAATTCAAAGGAAGAAAGGTAGGAGAAATCACAGATTCGAAGCGAACTTCGGTAATTTCCCGACTATCCTATTGTTTGGCTCGAATTTAGGAAAGCCCTAATGTTTATTTAACGTTTGATCTTGCCAATTTTAATTAATTAGGACTTATATTCGTATGACACAATCATACAAACAGCCTCGAAGATGTGAGGGTTTATGTCGTGTCGAACGACTACCTCGGAGTCCTAAGACCGGTTAGGGCTTAATTTGCAATGCAAATGCCTAACAAAAGGTTGAGGATTTATGTTGCACTAGGCAAACTACCTCGAAGTCCTATGGTTTGGTTATTTAATTCTAAGAAAGTTTTACTGAAGTAGACTCAGGTTTTGCTGATGACGATGGCCGTGCTGCCCACCATGCTCCGAGCTCTTTGTTGTTGCAGAGGTTTAGTTTTAGAAGATTGTAATCAAAAGAGAAGAAAAGAGTTTGGTTTTAGAAATCTTAAAGTCCAAGTGTTTTTTATGTTTTAATTAAAACAAATCTTAAAGTTGATTATAACAACACCGGTTAAGATCCCACGGTTCCATCCTTCGGCATCGTTATTTTTATCGGATTCACTTAGTCCGGATGAATTTGCTAAACTCAACTAAATGAGTTCCACACTTTCATTTAAACCGTGGGAAATTCCGTTAGCAACACGTAGGTTACATCATCCGAGGTATTCCCGATCATCCAACAAGACGTTTTAATTTAGTTGTAGTTGTAGTTTTGTTGTTTTGTTTGTGATTAAATTTTGAGTTGTTTTATATTTTGAAGTGTTGTGGAGGTGAATTTTATCTTACAATGACTTTTAATTTAGTTTTGGTTTTGGTTTTAGGGGCTATCCTAAAGGTGTGGGTTTTCATGCAACAGTTGTTTATCATGCAAGAAAAGTAAAGTGCATTTGCAATAAAGTAAATTGCGAGGAGGTAAATTGCAATAAAATAAAAGCGTACCTGGAGGGTCTTCCCGTCATCCCAAGCTACACTTAAACACAATTTAGGATATTTAATCATTTAAAGCAAGTTCCTAGGTAAAGCTAAGGGAAGGGTTATGGTTTTCTACGAAGGTCTTACTCCTATAGCTAGTTATCTCCTATGACGTCTAGGTTCTTGTGTTTTGGTTTGAGGACAATTTTCTTCATCAAAGAACAATTAAGTTCAATTGTTCTTATAAACATCCTATCATATTGAGGAAGTGCTTAAGACGAATCTTAAACATCTTTTCAATACCTTTAGGATTGTTTTAAGTCCAAGAGAATTTAATTATACAAAATGAATTAATCATCCGGGAGTTCGAGTTTTGTTATCTTGCTCGGTGAACTAGGACATTTGAATATCCCATGAGTGAAGTAATACTTCACTTAACACTCCATTTAGGAGTTATGACAACATGAGCTTTTGAGGGCAAATTAATGTTCAAGTGATTTGTGATTTAATTTAATTTCGATTAATGGGTTTAAGTTTGGAATAGTGTTCGAGTTGTTTTAGATTTATTTTGAATTCTTTATGTCTTTGGTGATGTTATATTTAATTCAATTTAATTTAATTTTAGTTTAATTTAATTTGGTTTAGTTTTACTTTCAATTTAATTTAATTTAATTTAATTTAGTTTAATACATTTTAATTTAATTTTATTTTATTTAATTTTATTTAATTTAATATGTTTTAATTTAATTTAAATTTAATTTAAATTTTTTAATTTTAATTTAATATTTTATATCTCTTTTTTTATATTTTAAAGATGGTTTAATTTAATTATTAAAGTATTAATTTAATTGAAATTTTGGAAGGATTTAATTTAAATGTTTTAATCTTTAATTTAATTTAATGATTAAGTCTTTTAATATTTTAAATCTTGAATTTAGATTATCATTTTAATTAGGAATTAAATGTTATTGAGGTGATTAATTTAGGGATTTTTTAGATTAGAGAATAAATCTCTTCCTCATAATATCCCTATTTTAATAATTCTAATTTTTTTATTATTCTTCCAAGTTTAATTAATCATTTAATTAAGGTTTATTTTAATTATTTTTATATTATTTGGTAGGTTTCTACCCTTTAATTACCTAAGTTTCAAACATCTAAAATCAACTTAGTATCAAATATTTTACCCACACGTTTAATTAAACCTAAATTTTTTTAATTATAGGTTAAAATTTTAATTACTATTTTGCCCTTTAAACTTACTAATTTCATAACTCACTAAATTGAGCTTAAATGAATTTGAAATTTTTATGTGACTTCACTCATATATCAATCAGGACATTAGAGGACAAAATGTGATTTTTCTGTGTTTAATTTATTTATGTAATTATTTTTAGTGGAAAATAGGGATTTTCAAAGAAAATTTAAGAATATGACCAAGGGAAAGTTTCTGTCCTTAAGAAAATTATGAGACATTCCTAATGACTAGAGGACCACTTGGACCAATTTTGGTGATTTTTTGAGTTATATTATTTTTATTATAATTATTTTGAATTTTGGAGTATTAATTAATTTAAAAATAAAATAAAGGTTGAAAAATGAATTTTATATTTTTCAAAAATCTCTCTGATTTCAAGGAAACCAGAGAACCAATTTTTATAATTTTTTGATTTTTTTTTATTTATTAGAATTATTTTAGTGGAAATACTAGAAAATACAATTTTTTTATATTTTAAAATTAGGTTAGGGTTTTAAAATTTAATATCTCATCATAGAGACTTAAGAAAAATATGGGGTTTGTTCCAAAATGATTAAAATTCAAAATATGACATTTTGGTGAATTTTTATTTTTGTGATTTTTATTATTTTTTAATTATTAAAAATATTAAAATAATGTAAAAAATCAACTTTTTTGGAAAATTGCAATTTTATTTTTCTTAAATTCCCCTGATATCAGAGAGGCTCCAAAACCAATTTGATGAATTTTTGAAAAGTATTTTGAAAGTTATGAATTTTTGAAGTTTGAGTTTGGCTAAATAGCTTAATCAACCCATTTGATAGGGCTAACCAAGTCCAATTGACTTCAAACTTTAATGGTGGGTTCCTCTAATCCTAAAGGTCAGTGGAGAATTGATTTCAAGTCAATTTGATGTATGATTAGCTCTAATTAATTAAAGCTCCATTTTGGGTGTTTAAGCCGATTAGGGTTATTACAAGTGAGTTAACTCAAAAACCATTTTCCCTAAGGTCCTCTGGTCATAAGAAACATCACCAAATTTTCCTAGAATTTATTTCACAACATGCTAATTATTAGAATTAAAATACTCGGAATAGTGACACTAGAATTGAAAAATCAATAACTCTTCATAGGGGTGGCCTACGACTTTGGAAAATTCGGGGAATGTTTCCAAATTCGGAGGCTTCAAAAGCCCTATGGTCTCATACCATGGTGAATTGTATACATGCATGGAGAATTGAAATAGTGCAGAGAGTAAATAAATAATTAAAAATAAAATACTTGATGAAATTAAATGATTTCTTTTCCACATTATTCTCCTTTGTTCACTGAGCAAGAGAGTATTTTTATTTTATTTTTCTAATTTTCCTACACAAAGTTATAGAGATGCCGCCTCCCAAAACCTTAAAACAGCTACGATCCTTTCAAGGGAAGCTGGCATATCTTCGACGCTTTATCTCGAACTTGTCAGGTAGGTGTCAATCCTTCTCGGCATTAGTTAAAAAGGACGCCAACTTCGTTTGGGAAGAGAAATGCCAACGGGCCTTCGAGGACATTAAGCAATACTTAATGACACCTCCTGTCTTAGCGACCCCGGTCTCGGGTAGACCGTTAATACTTTATACCGCGGCTTTAGACGACTCTCTCGGAGCCTCGTTAGCTGGGTCGATGACGAGGAAAAGAAAATGCTCTTTATTACTTAAGCCGTCGTCTATTGCCGACGGAAGTAAAGTATCCTCCGATTGAGAAGCATTGTTTGGCCCTGATCTTCGCCGCTCAAAAGCTCAGGCACTACATGCTTTCTCATAAGATCAACCTCATTTCGAAAGTTAATTTGTTGCAATATTTGATGACCCGACCGACACTTTCTGGCAGACTTGCCAGGTGGTCGATGATACTATTACAATTTGATATAACTTTCGTTCCTCTTCGCGCCGTAAAGGGACAAATACTAGCTGACTTCCTTGCAGCACATCCTTTACCGGCAGATTCGCCTCTCGACGATGATTTGCCTGACGAGCAGATAATAAGCCTAGAAGACACCGATGATCAACGTTGGGAACTATACTTCGACGGAGCGTCCTCAGCACAGAAAGACAAAGAATCGCAAACGATAGTGCCCGGTAAAGCAGGAATCAGACTAATCTTTATAACACCGGAGCGGTGGATGTTTAGATACTCCTACCACTTATCAGAGCTGTGCACAAACAACGAGGTAGAATATGAGGCCCTTATAGCAGGACTAGAAATGACCATTCAAATGGGGATAACGAATATCAACATCTACGGAGATTCTCAGTTGATCATTCTACAGGTCGCAGGACAATACAGAATTTTAAAGCCAAGACTCGAGCAATACTTTCGGTATGCCATGAAACCGTTGGAACAAATTCCGAATGTAACAATCTACAAGATCCCCGAAAGATAAAATGCCCTCGCGGATGCGCTAGCTCGCCTTGCAAAAGAATTTGTCACGCTTACAAGATGAGTCGGTTGAAGTGTCGGTTCGAGGACGATAGGTCCTATCACGACTCGACATGGATATAATGCGGAAATCGAGAAAAAGCGAGAGGAATCGGTTGCGGCGGTGACGAAAAACACAGAAGATTGGCGTCCACCGCTAATAGACTACCTGCAAACAGAGTAAATTACCGGACGATAAGTCATTAGCCCATCAAATCAAGAAAAGAACTCTGTCTTATGCATTAATAAACAATACATTATACAGAAGGTCTTTTGATCAGATGTGGTTAAGATGCCTGAACGGGTCCGAGGCTCGTGAAATTGTCAAAGAGGTACACTCAGGACTTTGTGGCGCTCATCAGTCGGGTCCGAAAATGAAAATGAAAATTAAAAGACTAGAGTACTACCGGCCCTCGATGATTACCGATCGTATGAAAGTCGCCAAGAGCTGTCACCGGTGCCGAGTGCACGGAGTGGTTCTACACCAACCTCCAAATGTGCTACATCCGACAATTGCGTCGTGGCCATTTGAGTGTTGGGGCACGGATATAGTGGGTCCGATGAGAACCACCTTCTTCGAGAGGACATCGCTTCATCCTTGCGGCTACGAGACTATTCTTCTAAATGGGCAGAAGCAGTTCCACTCAGAGAAGTAAAGGCACACCACGTGCTACAGTTTTTCAAAAATCAAGTTGTCTACCGTTTTGGGGTACCGCGTAGAATAATTTCAGATAATGGGTCTGCATTCAAAAGTACAAAGATCAACAATTTTGTCAGAAGACAAGGGATCGATTAGCGATACTCGACGATCGATTACCCAAGAGCAAACGGCTTGGCGAGGCTTTTAATAAAACTCTCGTTCAGATTTTAAAGAAAACCTTGGATGAAAACAAGAGAAATTGGCACGAGAAGTTGTTAGAAGCCTTATGGGCCTGCAGGACGACTTTCAGGACTCCTACTCAGTCTACACCTTACGCTTTAGTGTACGGGTCTGAGGTCGTTTTACCTTTGGAGGTCCAGCTTCCATCACTCAGGATTACGAGTTGCAAATAAAATTACTACAAAAGAAAATGCCGGATTGCGGCTGGAAGAAGCGGAAAGCTTGGAAGGGAAGAGACTTGCGGCGCGACAAAATTTGGAATTGTACCAAGCTAAGATGATCCGGGCCCATGATAAAGCTGGTCCGCCAAGAACTTTCGAAGTTGGTGACTTAGTTCTTGTTCTCAGAGGACTTATTCTTGCACATCGCAATATAGGAGGCAAATTTGAACTGACTTGGGAAGGGCCGTTTGTGGTCGAGGCAGTCTACTCAGGAGGCTCCTACCAACTTGTGAATTGCCAAGGAGAACGACAAATGCTTCCAATCGATGGACGGTATTTGAAGAAGTATTATGCAACCTGATGTTTCGAAGGGTGGCCCCTAAAATGGAGTCTTATCCCTAGAAACACGAGTGAAGCAATCACTTTGTGACTTGGTCCGAACCAAAAACATAAAAATGGATAAAATAAAATATGTGCTAAAAATAAAATATGTGAAATAATAATAATAAAGTTTTACCCTTCCTTTCAAATCAAATCTTGTTCCTGATCTTTCTTCATCTTTTCCTACTTTCCTTAAAAATTAAAATTAAAATAAGAGAATAAGAATCTTCAGTGGTAAGTATTTTCTTAATGTTCTTGTTCTTAGTACAACCCCGATCCTTTCCTTGTCTTCTTCGCGGGGAAATGTCGAACGGGCGGTTGGTCCTAAACTTTAAAAATGGCGTGAGTCTCGCACTCGATGAAAAGAGGGTGAAGGATGGAGCGAGTGATAGAAATTGATTCGACTTCACACCGGCCGACCTACGGTATGAAGAAAATGATTGGGTCCCGATAGACCGAGAAGAGCTTCATAGCCGGACAGTGATGAAGATGGGTGGCCCAAGCCACCAATCCGGCAACAAGAAAAGAAAGACAAACACCGAGGAAAGCAAGAAAATCGAGTCGGTAGTTGCCACGGCGAGAGGCGAGCTCGTCGGCGCCGCGCCGCGGAGATTCAAGGGGTAAGGAGAGCTACTCTCACTGCTACTCAAAGAAGGAATAAGAATCGCCGTATCCACAAGATGTTGACTATACTAGCAGCAGATCAACACGAGGAAACAGCGCCAACACACACATTTCAAAGATACCGGTTGGTCAGGAACCAGAAAGAAGAAAGTCAACGCTAAGAAAATCAGAACAGATCAAAAAAGTGCCAAGAAGAACAGAAATAGAATCAGTGCCTCGACACCGGACAGAGATACCATATATGAAGAACCTTGTTGCGGAAGCAACCCCGGAGGATGTCTCGACAGAGACAATCTCCGAGGAGCCAAGGTATGCAGGAGAACGTGACGGGATTGAGCCATACATCCCGCAATACGTTACTAGGCCTCGTCACTTGCAGATCATCCCAAAATATGAACTAGAAAGAATGCAAAATATTGAGAAGAAGACTTTCGAATACTTTGAAAGGATTAGAGGCAAAAGAATCAACATTTTGGAAGGCCTCGAGTTACACACAGGTGTATTCTCAGAGTACGAGCAATAACAAATTGTGGATTGCATTTTAGAACTTCAGAAGATGGGTCGAGCAGGCCGTCTGAGAGAAAAGACTTATTCGGAACCCCGGAAATGGATGCCAGGGAAAGGAAGAGTCACAATACAATGCGGATATTGCTATAACTTCGCAGAGGGTAGGAAAGGAAATCCACCAGGGATACTCCGTCACGGTGAGGTGGATCCAATGCCGAGAATAATTAAAAGAATGGTGAAAAGAATGATAACATGGAGGGTACTGCCGGCGGATCGCATACCCAACAGGTTGCATCATCAACATTTATCGAAGGGCGACCGCATACCTCCACACATAGACCACCATGACTTTGTCGGACACTTCTCTGCACGAGTTTCGTTCGTCAACCAATGCAATATCATGTTCGGATCCGACCTCCGGATAACGAGCCCGGGTAAGTTCCGAGGGCCGGTGGAGATACCACTTCCGTAGGTTCCGTCATGATATTACAAGGAAATGGAGCGAGACATTGCAAAACATTGTATACGGGAGTACCGATGGAGCGGATCTCCGTCACTTTTAGAAGGATGGATGACGGAAAGGCACCTTACCACTTCCGGCCGGATCCGAGATTGAAGAGTCTCCGCCCTACGAGTTGTGAGTTACACGGGAAATAGCACACCTCCATTGCACATCCATGCGGCATTCCTGCCAAGGATGGCTTGGAAGGTGATGTTATTGACCGTGTATCTCATTATTCAGACATGGATTTTTAACAGATACTTTTTGGATGGATCAACAAGGATCATACATAGTCCGTTTTGAGTCGTGGATTGTATGAGAAATATTCCAGAACAAGTTGTATGATGTATCTTCAACAAGATTGGAATGAAAGTGACCATGTCACATTTGCCTCCACCTCTTTTTGTGCAAATTGACTGGGAAACGCCATTAGAGTTAAATGAACTTTGAACAAAGAACAGAAAAGAAAAGAGAAATAAATAAGAACCGTTCTTTGAAATCCAAATATCTAAATGAACTTCAAATCCACATGAACACCAAATAAAATTCACATGAACACCAAATAAAATTCACGTGAACATCAAATAAACAACAAAAATAAAATTGGATCATTAAAGGACAAACAAAATGAAAAATGAATCTCAAATGGAATTACAATCTCAATCTATCTCTTTCAAATCCTTCAACTCTTCCTCAGATCAAAATCTACTTCAAACTACTTTGAAACCCTCTTTCGGGATGGTTCTTCCTCACGGAAAACTCACACTTCAAATTTCAAAAATCCTACACCTTTTTTTTCGTCACATCGAAATCCTTTTGATTTTCTGTGATCTCCTTCCCCTCTTGTACGGAGATTGACTAAGTTCATTGACACAGAGCCACGAACTTGGTTCGGTTTGGTTCTGATGGCACGAGACTGGGTTCTTCTTCATACATTAAAACTTCCGAGATCGGTACCTAAATTCCGGTTCTCACTTGAGTCGGTACCTAAATTCCGACTCTCCTTTCGAGATCGATACCTAAATTTCGATTCTCTTCCGAATTGATACCTAAATTTCAATTCTAAACTTTCGAGACCGGTACCTAAATTCCAGTTCTCACTTCGAGGTCGGTACCTAAATTCCGACTCTCCTTTCGAGATCGATACCTAAATTTCGATTCTCTTCTGAATTGATACCTAAATTTCAATTCTAAACTTCCGAGACTGGTACCTAAATTCCAGTTCTCACTTCGAGGTTGATACCTAAATTCCGACTCTCCTTTCG
The DNA here is from genome assembly GCA_022702705.1 of Papilionanthe hookeriana x Papilionanthe teres. Lineage (NCBI taxonomy): Eukaryota > Viridiplantae > Streptophyta > Magnoliopsida > Asparagales > Orchidaceae > Papilionanthe > Papilionanthe hookeriana x Papilionanthe teres. The sequence goes on along the minus strand of CM040439.1, from coordinate 46,579,594 downwards.
AGATCGATACCTAAATTTCGATTCTCTCCCGAATTAATACCTAAATTTCAATTCTAAACTTCTGAGACTGGTACCTAAATTCCAGTTCTCACTTCGAGGTCGGTACCTAAATTCCGACTCTCCTTTCGAGATCGATACTTAAATTTCGATTCTCTTCCAAATTGATACCTAAATTTCAATTCTAAACTTCCGAGACTGGTACCTAAATTCTAGTTCTCATTCGAGACTAGTACCTAAATTCTAGTTCTCATTCCGAGATCAGTACCTAAATTCTGATTCTCACTCTGAGGCTGGTACCTAAATTCCAGTTCTCTTCGCAATCCCGAGGTTGAAACCTAGGTTTCGATTCTCATTTCAAATCCAAATTTCAAATTCAAAATTTCCTCAAATTGATTTTAAACTAAACTTCAATCTAAATTAAAACTCAAACTAAAATCTAAACTCACACATCAAAGCTTGAACATGAAGTGAAATCTAAATCGAATTCCCCGGATCATATGATTTGGAATTCATCTCCTTTTCCTTTCCCCGGTGAGAGTTCGAGAATCTCCGATCTTGGAAATATACACGATACTCCCTAGCGGAAATTCTTCTACTTCGTCCTAAGTTTGTCACTTGGACATCTGTGTTGGTTTTGTTGATCTCTTCGATCAACGCCAATACGCGCGGTGTGCTTGGTTAGCACACCACACCTATTGGGGGTCCATTTGTTGACCTCATTTTTGATGAGGTCTTCTCTTCCCTCTTTAGTGTTTAGGATCTAGCCTTAGGCTTTTCCTTTGACTATCTTAGAGGACTAGAATCGGGACCCATCCCTTAGAACTTTAAACCACTTCTTGTCTCCCTGCAAACCCCACAAGCTTGATTGTAGACCCCTAATCACCTAGAGGGTTGAGATCAAATGTGGAGGTTTAAAGGATGAGTTCCCTATGGGACTTTTCGGCCTTAGGAATACCCCGGGTGGCCCGGTCCGGTGAGGGTTGACTTACACACTCACTACACTCACACTCTACACTCTCACACACACAATCCAAATCCTAAAACCACACCTATACCCAACTTGACTCCCTGACTCATGTAGGTAATTCATATGGATGGACCTTAACCCCTAAGCCCCTGATTAAGAGGGTTAGGAACATCATAGAGAATGCCTCCAATGAGTCCTCTCATGGCTCATATGGGCTTAATATGGCTTCATGGCTCAGTCAAAGTGATTCCATTTCACTCACATTTGATCAATCTTCATTCTTCCAAAATTTCAATTTTTGACCCCGGGGACCCTACACCCATCAAACCTACCAAAAGCCCTTGAAATTGCCCAAATTTTCCAAAATCTCCAAATTACCCAAAATTCCTCAAAACCAATCTCAAACATTGCCACATCACTCAAATTGATCATCCATAGCCAAATATACCAAAATTTCCAAAAATACACTCCAAATACACTAAAAATACACTTTTGGCCAAACTTTTATAAATTCCAAAAATTCCCAGAAAATTCCAGAAAATCCCAAATATTCGCAATTTCATTTTGTCCAACTACACCATGGGCCAATTATGTCAATTTACCCCACTTTTACCAAAACCCCTAATTTAGCTCATTTTAAACCCAAATGAACCCAATGTCAAACCAAATCACCCCAATTGACCTCAATTTTTGTCCAATTCAATTCTAAACTTCAATTCAATATCCCCAATATCAATCTAGACCAAATTCAAGCCCAATTTGATTGACATTTGAATCCAATTTCATTTTTAAGCTTAAGGCCTAATTTTGACCCATGACCTAAACCTACCTCAAACCAACCCAATTCAATCCCAATTTGACCCAAATCTTTTCTAAAACCTTCCTAGCATCCCCACAAACAAAACACTAACATGATTTGCCCAAAATTTGGACCCAAACCTTACTCAAATTCAACCCAAACCCAAAATTCCCTAAATGGGCCTACACCCAAACCTAACCCAAATGGGCCCAAATCCCAAAATCAAAACCCAACCAAAGTTGAAACCTATTTGTAACACCCCCATAAACATTTACCAACATTAATTTTACATCAATTTCAACCTTAGCCCAACATTGGCCCAAATTAGCCCAATTTGACCTATGTTGGCCCCTTTACCAAAGAAGCCCAAATCCAACTCAATTCAAACCCAAACCACCTCAAACTTGCTTCAAATCAATCATGGCACATCCCTAAAATAAACTCAACATTTGTTTGGCCCAATCCTTCACAAAATTCCCATCCATAAATTTATTTTCAAGCCTAAGACCCACTTCCTTAAGCCTTCCTAGAAAAGCCCACTCCTAAAATAATTTCAAAGGCCCAAATTTGACTCTAATGCCCACATGACACTACACTTCATCATCCATTCCAATTAAAACCTTCCCTAACTTTCAAATTCATCATCAAACCATTCCAAATCAAACCTCATGACAACTCGCACCAAAATGCCAATAATCACAAAATCCTTCCTCATGAAAGTTGACTTAACTTTTCCCAAGCCAAATGGAGCCATGAAGCCATGCATGAGCCACATGGGAGCCATGAAAGCCTTGGACACTTTACCATGCCCAAGATGGCAAGAGGAGGAGGCTCTTTCCATATTCCCTTAAGGGGATTAGCCACTTCCATGATTCCACTAAACCTTGCTTAAACTTAATTGTACTTGGATGGTGATCCTTCCCCACTAATTAAGCTGACCTAAACCACTTTATCTTAAGCCCAAACTAGCCATGGGGAGGTGCACCTAGCCCAATCCATACATTTGACCAAACTTAGCCAAAATACACCCTTACCCCATTCCATTTTAATTCAACCACTTTACACATGGCCATTGCCAATTCCCTACACTAAACCCCAACCCTGGACCTCCTGACCCTGAGGGTGACCCATGCCTGCCGGCCAGCCACCTGGGCCGCCGGAAAACACCACACCCGAGAGCATCATGTGAGCCCAAGCTTGGAATTCTCACCTGCTGAGTTGCCCCATGCCCAATGGCCACCATGGCTGTTCTTCTCCTCACCAGAGCAGCTGATCCCAACCCCTAACTCCCCCTGGGAGAGCCTCCAGCCAGCTCTATTTAAACCCCACCTCTCTCGGCCATGGAAGAGTGTGCTGAAACAAACCTACTGAAGCTCTGCCAAAATTGTCCCAGACCACTCTCCACACTTAGAGCAATTGAGCTTTAGTGTCCATTTGCCCTAATCCCCATTAACAGAGCTCAATTTCAGAGTCCAAATTCCACCCAAAAACATGACACTTCACTACAGTGAGCCAATCTCGAAATTGATTGGTCCTACACCTTCACCAGACCAAGAGGAGAAGTTCCCCAGTGAAAGCCCCCTCTCCAGGCCACCTAGTTGCTCTAGCCTCCAAGCTTTGTGATCGGCTGTGGTCACTTTTGTGATCGGAGATGCTAAGGATGACGCGACGCCGATTCGGATAAATAGAAAAATAGGATTTTATGGATTTATTTAATTACCAGAACTTAGAAAATCCATAACTTTGTGTAGAAAAATCCTAAAAATAAAATAAAAATACCCTCTTGCTCAGTGAACAGAGGAGAACAATGTGGAAAAGAAATTAGGTCATTTCATTGAGTATTTTATTTTTAATAATTTATTTACTCTCTGCACTATTTCAATTCTCCATGCATATAGGAAATTCACCATGGCATGAGACCATAGGGCTTTTAAAGCCTCTGAACTTGGGAACATTCCCTGAATTTTCCAAGGTCAGACGCCATCCCTATGAGAAGTTATTGATTTTTCAATTGCATGTTTCTGTTTTGAGTATTTTAATTCCAATAATTAGCATGTTGAGAAATAAATTCTAGGAAAAATTGGTGATGTTTCTAATGACCAGAGGAACCTAGGAAAAATAAGTTTTGAGTTAATTCACTTGGAATAACCCTAATTGGTCTAAACACCCAAAATTGAACTTTAATTAATTAGGGTTAACTACACATCAAATTAACTTGAAAACAATTCTCACTGATCTCTAGGATCAGATGAACATCACATAAAAATTTAAAGTCAATTGGACTTGATTGACCCCACCAAATGGGTTGATTAAGCCTCTTAAGCAAAATGGATAAAATTAAACTTTAAAAATTCATAACTTACAAAATACTTTTCAAAAATTCACAAAAATGGTTTTGGAGCTTCTCTGATATCAGAGGAACTTAGGAAAATTAAAATTGTAATTTTCTAAAAAAGTTGATTTTTATCATTATTTTAATATTTTTAATAATTAAAAAATAATAAAAATCATAAAAATATTAAAAATCACCAAAATGTCAGATTTTGAATTCTAATCACTTAGAAACAAACCAAATATTTTTTTTAAGTCCCTAGGATAAGATATTGAATTTTAAAGGCTTAATGTAATTTTTAATATTAAAAAATGTATTTTCCAACCTTTTCACTAAAATAATTCTAATAAATGAAAGAAAAATCATAAAAATACAAAATTTGTTTCTATGAACTCCTTGCGGTTAGAGAGATTTAAAAAAAATATAAAATCATTTTCCACTTTAATTTTATTTTAAAATTAATTAATACTCCAAAACTCCAAATAATTCTAATAAATACAATATATTTCAAAAAATCACGAAAATTGGTCCAAATGGTCCTCTAGTCATTAGAAATGTCCCATAATTTTCTTAAGGACAGAAACATTTTCTTGGTCATGTTATTGAATTTTTCTTGAAATACCCTATTTTCCATTAAAAATAATTACATAAATAAATTAAAAACAGAAAAATCACATTTTCTCCTCTAAAGTCTTAATTGACATGTAAGTGAGGTTACATAAAAATTTCAAGTTCATTTGAGCTTAATTTAGTGAGTTATAGAATTATTAAGCTTGAAGGGCAAAATGGTAATTAAAAATTTCAACCTTTAATTAAAATTTTAGGATTAATCAAAAAGGGAGGGTAAAATATTTGATTTTAAACTGATTTTGGATGATAGAAACTTAAATGATTGAGGGTAGAAACCTACTAACCATTTCAAAAAAAAAAAAAAAAACTTTAATTAATTAATTAATTGAAATTTTGGGAAAATGATGGAAATTGGAATTATTAAAGTAGGGATATTATTAAGAGGATATTTATTCTTTAATTTAAAAGTCCCTAAATAAACCACTTCAATAATACTTAATTCTTAATAAATAAAAAAAATTAATTATTTAAAATAATAATCCAAATTAAAATTAAGCTAAAATTAAATTAAAATTAAAATTAAATTAAAACTTAAGCTAAAATTAAATTTAAATTAAAATTAAATTAAAACTAAAATTAAAATTAAATTAAAATTAAATTAAATTAAAATTAAATTGAAATTAAATTAAAATTAAATTAAATTAAATTAAAATCAAATCAAATTAAATCGAAAATTAAATTAAATTGAATTAAAGTTAAATTGAATTAAATTAAATTAAAATCATTTAACAACAAACCTAAATGAAATCCTTAAGAATTAAATCTAAAATAACTTGAACACTATTCCAAACTTAAACTAACTTTTTATAATTAAGTCAAAATTAAAATTAAATCATAAGTTTAAATCATCAAAATATTTAATAATTTGATTTGCCATTTTAAAGCTCTTATTATTATAACTCTTAAATGAGGCATCAAGTGAAGTGTTACTTCACTTATAGGATATTCAAATGTCCTAGTTCACTGAGCAAGAGAACAAAACTTAAACTCCTGGATGATTAATTCACTTGTATAATTAAATTCTCTTGGACTTAAAGCAATCCTAAAGGTATTGAAAAGATGTTTAAGACTCGTCTTAAGCACTTCCTCAATATGATGGGATGTTTATAAGAACAATTGAACTTAATTGTTCTTTGGTGAAGAAAACCATCCTTAAACCAAAACACAAGAACCTAGACGTCATAGGAGATGATTAGGCTATAGGATTAGGACTTTGGTAGACAACCAAAACCTTTCCCTTAGCTTTACTCAGGTACTTGTTGAAACATTTAAATGTCTTAACATGTGTTTTAAGTGCAGCTTGGGATGACGGGAAGACCCTCCAGGTACGCTTTTATTTTATTGCGATTTACTTTATTGCAATTTACTTACGTGCATTATACTTTACTTTTCTTGCATGATAAACAACTGTTGCATGAAAATCAAAACCTTTAGGATAGTCCCTGAACTGAAACCAAAACTAAAGTAAAAGTCATTACAAGATAAAAATTACCGTCACAACATTTCAAAATATAAAACAACTCAAAATTTAATCACAAACAGAACAATAAAACTACAATTGCAACTAAATTAAAACGTCTCGTTGAATGATCGGGAATACCTCGGATGATGTAACCCACGTGTTGTTAACGGGATTTCCCACGGTCTAAATGAAAGTGTGGAACTCATTCAGTTGAGTTTAGTAAATTCATCTGGACTAAGTGAATTCGATGAAAATAACGGTGCCGGGATGACGAAACCAGTGGGATCTTAATCGGTTTCTGTTTAAACAACTTTAAGATTTGTTTTAATTAAAATATTAAAAACACTTGGATTTTAAGATTCTCTCTAAACCAAAACACTTCTCTCATCTCCTGATTTATGACTTCTAAAACTAAACCTCTGCAACAACAAGGAGCTCGGAGCATGGTGGGCAGCTCGGCCATCGTCATCAGCAAAACTCGGATCTACTTCAACAAAAATTTCTTAGAATTAAATAACCAAGCCATAGTATTTCGAGGTGGTTTGCCTAGTGCAACATAAATCCTCAACTTTTAATTAGGCATTTGCATAATCATGTTATGTAAATTAAGCCCTAATCGGTCTTAGGATTCCGAGGTAGTCATTCGGTACGACATAAACCCTCACATCTTCGAGGCTGTTTGTATGATCATGTCATACGAATATAAGTCCTAATTAATTAAAAATTGGCAGGACGGAAACATTGAATAATTCTCTCAAATTGAAACCAAACAATAGGATAGTTTGGGAAGTTGCCAAGATTTCTTCTTGGATCCTCAGCTTCTCCTACTTTTCTTCCTTTCGACTCCTGAAAATAACTGTTCCCAATTTAAGCTAACCCGTATTGAATTTTCCAAAATTCAATCCTTTGAAACCTTAAACTTTGAAATTCTTGAGAGCAAAACCACTGATCATTATCGAGAGTTTTCTTAAGTGATTCCCGTCACTTAGGATGTAATTAACTATAGGGGCTTGCCCTTATAGGGAACTTTAAGAACCCAGGTAAAATAAACCCTGCTTAATTCATTTATATTAAGCAGGGGAAATTGTCGGCTTATAAAATTGGTTTGCAGACCAAACGGATATCACAAATCTTTTAGTTTATTTAATCGAGCCCCATCATCAAGCAGTGTGTCTATTCTTCGGGATAGATTCACGGTTTGTGATGCGGTACTCGTTTATATAAACTATTTGGGATGTGAGGTCAGTTTGATTTCATATCTTAAAATTTTGAAACTCAAAATTATTTTCAAAATCAAATACTACTTTCTAAATTATATATATATATTTAAATGAAATTTAAAATCTAAAAAATTCGCCGACAACTTTTATAGGCGACCCCTTTTCAAAACACATATCCTAAAAATATGTCGACAACAGGGGCTGCTAAGACAGGAGGGGTTGTCAGATATTGTTTAATGTCTTCGAAGGCATGCTGGCATTTTTCATCCCACACAAATTTGGCATCCTTTCTAGTAAGGGCAGTAAGGGGGTCTACCCGATAGATTGGAAATGAAACGTCGTATATATGTTAATTTTCCTTGAAAGGATCTCAATTGAGTTAGATTTTTAGGAGGAAGCATATTTAGGATAGCATCAATTTTGAGAGGATCAATTTCTATTCCACGATGTCGAACTACAAATCCTAAAAATCTTCCTGAAGTGACACCAAAGGCGCACTTTGAAGGGTTCATTTTAAGATTATATCGTCGTAGTCGTTCAAAGACAATTCTCAAATCATATATATGATCGTCTTTTTGTTTACTATTGACAACCAGATTGTCGACATAACATTCAACTTGATTATGTATTAGTTCATCAAAAATCCGTGTCATGACTCTTTGATAGGTTGCACCGGCATTTTTTAGTCCAAATGGCATAACCTTATAACAATATATGCCCATGGGTGTTCGGAAAGCTGTATTTGCTTCATCCTCCGAAAACATTTTTATTTAGTTATATCCTGATGATCCATCCATGAAAGAAAATATTGCATATTTTGATGCAATATCAACCATTAATTCAGGAATTGGTAAAAGAAATTCATCTTTTAGACATGCTTTGTTCAAGTCCCTGTAGTCTATGCAGACTCTTATTTGTCCATTTTTCTTTTTAACTGGCACCACATTGGCTAGCCATGTTGGATAATTTTCTTCTCGTATGAAGTCAGCCTCTATCAATTTCTTGACTTCCGCAATGACTTGTTGCTCTATTTCGACACGCATCCTTCTTGGAGCTTGTTTAACTTGGTTTATGATTTGGTCTATCCCGAGTTTATGGACTGCGACTTCTGGAGATAAACCAGGCATCTCGTCGTAAGTCCAAGCAAAACAGTTTTTATATTCCAACAACAATTGAGTTATGTCTTTTACTTCCTCATCATTACGGAATGAACTAATAAAAGTCGGTTTTGGATTTTCATTAGTTCCTAAATTTATTTCTTTTAGTTCATCAATTGTCGATTTAATTTCTTCTTCCAATTTTGGTGGAGCATTTTCAATTGGAAGATCAGGTAATGATTCAGAATCACATTCTTCTGTGACAGTCAAACAAAATTCTGTATCATCTAATGGTCTCAAAGTTCCAAATCCAACACCTTCTTTAGAGTTAGAATTTCGTTTATTGTCATTCCACATTTGTTCAATGAAATGCGGTTGTTTTAAAGACCATTGTTTGAGCATTAAACTATTTTGAATGAATTTTCGTGCCCAAGGAGAATACAACTCAAAAGGAATTTTCATTGATTGCGGAAGATTTTCATCTTCTATTTTTACATCATCTTTAGTACAAGAAGAAGTAGAGCCAAGTCTAAATTTAATTGGCTTTTTGTCATCATTATATACTTCTTTGACTATTAGATTCTCAATCTTAGCAGTAGAGATTGGAGTCAGAGTCATAGAATGTATATAATGATTGATTTTGTCATACATAGATTCAAATTGTTTCTCTTTATCTTCTTCTTCTAGAGATATTTTGAATTGGGTTTCCTTCAAAACCATCGATGTTGTTTCTTCTTCAGAATCCAGGTGGATTTTGAATTTCAGTGGTTTCTTCATTGTGACAATTGGATCTTCTCTCCCTCGGCCTCGTCCTCGGCCTCGACCTCGAGTGCGGGTCTGACGGAAATTAGTTCCTCTTGTCTTTATTGAAGAAAAATCCTTTTTATTTATTTTCTTTTCTTTGTTCTTCTCTTCCATATCTACTGTTGTCTCTTTGGAAGATATTGTTTTATTTATAGGAGCATAATATGCTGCATCTTCATGTATACCGATTTCATGGATTGAAAACGGCTGCAAATCTCCTATAATACGACATTCCTGTTCTTTTCGTAGGTATTTTATAGATTGGTGTAATGAAGAAGGAACCATTTTGTATTCATGAAGCCATGGTCTGCCAAGTAAGGCATTAAAAGAAGTGTTTGAATCAATAATATGAAATTTTGCTGTCGTTGCCAGGTCGGCTATTTTTAAGAGCAATGTTATTGATCTAAGGGCCCGTTCTCCTTGTTGATTGAACCCTCTTAACATCATCGTATCTCTTGATAGTCGAGAGGCATCAATGTCTAAACATGCAAGAGTTCTCAGGTTCATAATGTTGATTGAGGCACCTGGGTCAATAAGAACTCTTGAAAGTATCGTGTCATTGATGTTTACTGTAATATATAGTGGATGATTGTGTTCAGTTGTTCCGAGCAACAAGTCATTGTCAGAGAAGGTAATCTTTGTTGAATCCTCTAATGAGTAAGCTTCATTTTGAGTAGTACTAGCAAGTTGAGTTAAGCAAATGTCAGGGTCCGAAAGGGCCTTTATTAATGATTCTCTCATTTCTTTGGAAAGTATGAGAGCGTCGTAAATGCTTAACTTTGCTGGTAATTTTATTAAATGGGCCAGTACATTATAATCTACCTTGTTATGAAGATCATTCTTATTTCTCTCAGAGGTTTGAGGATATATTGGAGGAATGATCTTGTCTGGTGTAATTATTTGTTTTTCTTTTTCTTGTGGAGTTATCCTAGGAGGTAAGATTTTTCCACTTCTCAAGTTAATTTCAACTATTTCTTCAGGTTGATTATCTGATTCATTCATTTCTGAATCCGAAGATTCCAATTTTATAGAAATCGAAATTCCTTGTAGTTGAAGCGTAGCAATGTCATTTTCATTTTTGTCGTTGTCAGATTTTTCATTTTCATTTTCATTGTTTTGGATGTCTTTGGATTGATCATATACGATTTGAATATTGTCTATAGGGTTAGAATTCAAATGGTCACTCTCAGAAACATCGCCCAACATAGACAAAATATAAGCAAAACTAGGATTGTTTTTATTCATGATAGTAACAAGAAAGTCATACAAAGTTATTGGTTCGAGGATTTTTCGTCCTTCACCCGACATAACTATCCTAGTACAAGAGGAAAATGAACTAGAAGGTACAAAAGGAGTTGCAGCCCCTATACTTGGAAGACCTCTAATCTTTTTCATTTTCTTGATTTTCTTTTTCTTTTCTTTCTTGGGAGATTTTGTAATTTGGTATTTAGCGAAGATCTCTTCAGAAATGTTATCCTTGTTTTTAGGATTAAGTTCCTCTATCGAAATCATATTGACTGATCCCTTTTCATGTTCTTTCAAGTATTCTTTCGGGATGACTATATTTCCATATTTGAAATTACGCTCTAACTAGTCTTTGAAGACAAAACATTCTTCAATTTTATGCCCGAGCCTCCTGTGATAAGGGCAATAATTAGGATTGTCCTTCATGTCAATTTCTGCTGGCCTTTTAGCTTCTAGTAGCTTAAATTCAGGTATTTTAAGCAAGCTACGAAATATTTTGTTGACGGTTTCTATATTAAATGAATATACTTTATTCATTCTCTCAGCCATTATTTTCTTTTCAGTTGATACTGGGATTGGTTGTTGAAGTTGTAATTGAGGTGATGTCCGTGATGTCGAAGGATTTTGTCGTTGCTTCTTTTGCTCTGGTTGAATTTGCATCACCTGTTTGCCTTTTTCTACAGTATTCCCAGGTTTCTTTTCAAAAGTTTTGATAGTTTTTATCTTTTCAGTTTTCTCCATTACACTCATCTGCTTAACCTCTTCTTGAAGATTGGCAGCTTTACTGAGTAATTTTTCAAAAGTTTTTATCGTAAATCCTTTAAGCATAAAATCTATAGGACCATGGATATTTTTTAGCAGTATTCCAACAGCATGGTGTTCTTGTAACTGTGGTTCACATTTCATGCTGAGATTTCTCCAGCGTAAAATATAATCTACCAAGGTTTCTCTACCACCAAATCACCAACAGTGGTATGATGTTGTGCTCCTGCAAAGCGTTGAATAAAAAGGCTTTCAAGCTCTACAAAGGTTTTGACAGATCCATTGGGAAGTTCTACATACCAGTCGAAGGCAACTCCCGTGAGACTGTTAACAAATTGTCGAAATAGGAGAGCATCATTTCCTCCAGCATTACAGCAGCTTGCTCTAAAATGTGCTAGTTGTTGTCGGGGATTACCCGTTCCATCAAACATTTTAAAGACGGGAGGAACAAAACCTTTAGGATATTGAACAGAATCAAATTCCTCTGGGTAGGGTCTACCCTTTGGAGTTAATGCTCTAGCTTTTGCCTGAGTCATTGTTTCTTTAATTTTCTGTTCCACTATTTTTGTAATATCCTTTTCTGGAGTTTCGTTATGAGGAGAATTCTTTCTCTTTCGAGTGCTTTCCTCGACATCCATTGGTTCTTCTCTACTTTCAAGGATGTGAATAGCCTCCGGTCTAATGATTTCAATAGCTGGAGAAGGGTTCGTTGGTAGTTTTTGCAAAGTCGCTACCAATTCTTCCATTTTTTGTTCAAGACAACTTATTTGTTCATCTCGTTGTCGTATCACCTCTCGCAATTCTTTTGTTGCATCTTCTTCAATCGATTCACGTCGTCGAGGAAGTAGATCGAGTTTCTACCATATTAACACTGGCAACATTCTCATTGGAACTGTCAAAAGTATTTTTCCTTTCTTGTCTTGAAAGTTGTTTAATATCTTCTTTTAATTTCTTTAATCTCTATTGAAATGATTTCGTAGAATGTTTTCTGCAAATCTCTTCTTGTGAACTATTTGCAGGAGTGTTGGTGGTATCAGAATTCCTTTCAGATGATTTTCGCCTCCATACATTATTTTTAAGTATAGGGCGAGAACTCTCAGGTGATGTATCATATCCGGTATAAGGACAATTTGCTTTTTGTAGCATCTGGACCAAGTCCGTCATTTTAGCAGTTGTATCTTCTGCTCCTGATATTAATTTGTCATATCAAGTCTTGTCATTTGTGACCACTACATCTTTTATTCTAGGGCCCAATCGAAATTTTACTAGCACTCGAACACAATGTTTATCAGTTGGGAATTGATAATCAGTTTCTTGATAATCAGAATTTTCCATTGTTAAAATTCTCCTTTTCATGGTGTTAGAGACTGCACAACCCATTTTATCTAATAACTTAGATAGTGAACATCTTTCTTTTAGTGCTAATCTCTTAAACACTGAATATATAGCATGAAACGGAGGAGAGCTTTTAGGTTGAAAGGAATTATCAGTGTATTCAACATGAATTGGAATATATTGATTTTCTTCTAAAAATGAAGAGTTTCCAAAAATATTCTGTTGAAATTCAGGTGTTTCAAAATTATCATTTTCGTTCCACCTTTTCTTTCTTTTAAATGAAGGAGTTCTATGAACGTTCCTTGAAGAAGATCCGATTTCATACATAGATGATGGTGGAACATCATCTTCCTCGTAAACTTGTTTTCCTTTCTTATCACTCTATCTTTTCATTTCTTCAAGGATATAAGGTTCTTCAGGTGTATATTCAAGTAAATTGTCCGTAAAATTCGTAAAGTCTTCATAAGGTTGCAAGTCAAATTCTTGAAAAGATTGAGTATCAGTTTGATATAGATTATCTAATATGAATTCCGTTTCACTAAATAATCCATAATCATTTTGATAAAAAGGAGGATTTTCCTCTATTGGTATGTCAAAGTCTTGAAAGTAAGAAAAGATTGAATTCGGAGAATCCATTGCGATTTTTCTGAAATTTCAAGAAAAACGAATATTATCGACTTATTTATAAACTGGGAACTTTTATTTTCAAAATTTTGAAACGAAAACAAATGATAACAAAAGATGAGAAGAAAGATTTTCCCCAGCGGAGTCGCCACTGAATCTCTTGTCGGCGGTGTGGACGGAAAGAGATTTGAAATTATTTTGAAATGTCAATTTTATGTTGGTTATGTTGTTTTATTTTTGAAATGTCAAATTTTTGTCGATTATGTCAGTTTTGGTTTGAAATATTGAATTTATATCTTTATTTTAAGTTTAAACTTAAATTCTGAATTAACTTGAGTTCATGTCTGTTTGAACTTAAGTTAAAAGGTTTGGTTTAGATTAACTTGAGTACATGTCTGTCTGAACTTAAGTTAAAAGGTTAAAAGTTAGATTCAATATTGTTTGAATTAACTTGGGTTCATGTCTGGTTGAACCTAAGTTAAATTCAACGTTGATTGAATCTAATTAACTTGAGTTCATGTCTGTCTGAACTTTAAGTTAAAAAGGTTTGAAATTAGATTCAACATTGATTGAATTAACTTGGATTCATGTACTGGTTGAATCCTAAGTTAGATTCAATGTTGATTGAATCTATTTAACTTGAGTTCATGTCCGTTCGAACTTAAGTTAAAAGGTTTGAAATTAGATTCAATATTAATTGAATTAACTTGGGTTCATGTCTGGTTGAACCTATGTTAGATTCAATGTTGATTGAATCTATTTAACTTCAGTTCATGTCTGTCTGAACTTAAGTTAAAAGGTTTGGCTCAGAATAGATTTAATTAAGTTTTAAGTCTTGTTTAAATAGGACTTAAAGTTTAATCAAGTCTAATAAATTAGACTTAATTAGATTTACGGTACCATCTAAGTCCTTTTAGATAAGACTTACGTTTTAATTAAGTCTATTTAAAGTTAGACCTAGACTTAGGATTAAGTTTAATATAGGTTGAACTTAAGTTTAGGTTTTATTTAAGTCTAATATAGGTTAGACTTAAGTTTTTTTTTTTGGTTTGGGTTGAACTTAAGTTCATGTCAAGTTGAGCTTTAGTTTTACTTAAGTCTAGTATGGGTTAGACTTAAGTTAGGTCTAGTTTTGACTTAAATTCATATTTAAGTTGAATCTAAATTTGGTTTTACTTAAGTCTACTATAGGTTAGACTTAAGTTAAGCCTGGGTTTGACTTAGGTTTATGTTGAATTAAACCTAGGTTTGGTTTTACTTAAGTCTAATGTAGATTAGACTTAAGTTTGGTTTGAATTGAATTTAGGTTCAACGTGGGTTGGACCTAAGGTTTAGGTTAACTTGAGTTTAAATTGGAATGGACTCAAGTTAGGTTATGTTTGAGTTTAGGTTAGGTTCAATGTGGTTTGAACCTAAGATTTAGGTTAACTTGAGTTCAAGTTTGATTGGACTCAAGTTAGGTTACGTTTGATATTTTATGTTATGTTGGACTTGGACTAAAGGTTGGATTTGGGTTTAATTAAACCTTAGTTGATTAAGGTTTAATAATTAATCAAGTCTAATGTGATATACTTAATTAGAATTTGTGTTTGATTATGACTTACTTAGTTAAGACTTAATAGTTTAATTAGGTCTAATGAGTTAGACTTAATTAAGGTTTATGTTTGATTAAGTCTAATTTATTTAAGAATTAATGGTCTAATTAGGTCTAAAGGTTAGATCTAATTAGGTTTTAAGTTTGATTAAACCTTAGTTAGTTAAGGTTTAATGGTTTAATTAGGTCTAATGGGTTAGACCTAATTAGGGTTTTTATTTGATTAAACCTTAGTTAGTTAAGGTCTAATGATTTAATTAGGTCTAATGGGTTAGACCTAATTAGAGTTTAAGTTTGATTAAACCTTAGTTAGCTTAAGGTTTAATGGTTTAATTAGATGTCAGTGTGGTTAGACTCAATTAGTGGTTTATATTTGATTAAACCTTTGTTAGTTAAGGTCTAATGGTTTAATTAGTGCTAATGGGTTAGACTCAATTAGGGTTTAAGTTTGATTAAACCTTAGTTAGTTAAGGTTTAATGGTTTAATTAGATTCAGTGGGTTAGACCTAATTAGGGTTTATATTTGATTAAACCTTAGTTAAGGTCTAATGGTTTAATTAGGTCTAATGGGTTAGACCTAATTAGGGTTTAGGTTCGATTAAGTCTAATTTAGTTAAGACTTAATGGTTTAATTAGGTCTAAAGGTTAGACCTAATTAGGGTTTAAGTTTGATTAAACCTTAGTTAGTTAAGGTTTAATGGTTTAATTAGGTCTAGTGGGTTAGACCTAATTAGGGTTTATATTTGATTAAACCTTAGTTAGTTAAGGTCTAATGGTTGAATTAGGTCTAATGGGTTAGGCCTAATTAGGGTTTAGGTTCGATTAAGTCTAATTTAATTAAGACTTAATGGTTTAATTAGGTCTAAGGGTTAGACCCAATTAGGGTTTAAGTTTGATTAAACCTTATGTTTTAAGGGGGTTTAATTAAGTTTAATATGTTTTTAATTAAAGGTTTGGTTAATTAATTTAAGTAAGGTTTAATGGGTTAATTAAGCTTAATTTGTCTTTAAACTTAATTGAAAGATTTGATTTTGGTTAATTAGGTTTAATATGTCCTTAAACCTAATTAAAAATTTAATTTTTATATTAAACCTAATTTAAGTAAGGTTTAATGGGTTAATTAAGCTTAATTTGTCTTTAAACTTAGTTAAAAGATTTGATTTTGGTTAATTAGGTTTAATATGTCCTTAAACCTAATTAAAAATTTAATTTTTATATTAAACCTAATTTAAGTAAGGTTTAATGGGTTAATTAAGCTTAATTTGTCTTTAAACTTAATTAAAAGATTTGATTTTGGTTAATTAGGTTTAATATGTCCTTAAACCTAATTAAAATTTTAATTTTTATATTAAACCTAATTTAAATAAGGTTTAATGGGTTAATTAAGCTTAATTTGTCTTTAAACTTAATTAAAAGATTTGATTTTGGTTAATTAGGTTTAATATGTCCTTAAACCTAATAAAAAAATTAACTTTTATATTAAACCTAATTTAAATAAGGTTTAATGGATTTAAATGTTATTTTTAAACCTAATTAAGTCTAATTTGGTCATTTTAGACTTAAATGAAGTTTACCATTAGTCTATCATGTACTAGAACCATTTTCAAACTTAGATCATTGATGAAAATAGAGCTAAGTTTATAAAGGGTTATTTTTAGGATTAAAATTATTTAATTAATAAAGAATTTCAACCCTAAGTTTCAAAATATTATTCAAAATAATTTCTATGACCTAGAAATGGTTTTCTTAGGGTTATTGTACTGTTGCCCTATCATTTCTAGTCATTTGCATTTTATTTTTCTTAATTTTCAATTTTTTATAATTATTATTTGAAATAATTACAAAGAAACTTGAAAAATTAAAGAAAAGTGCCTTAAACATGTTTTCTGTCCTTGGAAAAATCATGAAAGGTTCCTAAGAACATGAAGATAAATGCCTCAAAGTTTCATAATTTTTTGATTTATAAATAATTTTTAATAATTAAAATACTCCAGAGAGTATTTAATTAATTAAAAATTAAATACAGGGAATAAAATTATGATTTTTATTTCATAATTTTCTCCTCTTCAAGAGCTTACCAGAGGTATTTTTATCATATTTTTGTGACCTCTAGATAAAAAGATATTGATTTTTGAAGTTTTTAAGGTTTTATGGATTTTTTTATAATTTCCCGCCGCCAAACTCACCACCGTTCGACGCGTGTCCTAGTACGCGTCGAACAAGCTGGAGGATCCGCTGTGGGGATCCGAACACGGGACACCGCGGGGAATCACCCGTGCCGTCCATCCCTAAGGCGCGGGATCGGACGGTCGAGATAATTTGGATAAAAATCCGAATTATTTCGAACCATTAAACTTTAAACATCAATATCTCACTCATTTCTCTATGAAATTGAGTGATTTTTTTTAAAATGATCATCCGGATGAGAAGTATCCATCCATACGGTGATGATACACTTCTGGCTAAGTATAACACATGATATATCAAAAATACGAATTATTTTGTAAAGAAAAATTCCATACCTTTGCCACAAGCAAATCAAGCTAGATCAGACCTTATGGTTGCCTTCTAGGACCCCAATGGAAGGTTATTGCTGCAGCAATTTGATCCAAAAGTCGGTCTTAAGGGAGAATTTTGGAGAGGTACCTAGTTTGGGCTGGTTTTGAAATTTGATCAAATTGGCTCAAATAGGCTCAATCTATGGCTTGGATTTGATCCTAATGGATTGCTAAGACTCTTAGGTAGAGTTCTTATGTTGAGGGCAAGATGATTTGGGCAGCCTATGGGTCTCCCTAATTTTTTTTTCCTCTTTTGCTAGGCTCGGGTATGGGCTTCTTTTATAGCCAAGGGGAGGCCATGGTTTAGCTTAGGTTGTTATAGGGGAGTAGTTATCTCTCCTATCAGTCCATTGGGTGAAGAAATTGGCTGAGGATATGCAAGGTTCCTTCTCCCTAAGCTTTCCATGATGACTTCCTTTGTTTTGTCTCTCCCTCATTGGCTCATGTAAGAGGTGCATGGTGAGCTGCCTCTATTCTTCTTAGGGTGCTTACACATCATTCTTTGGGCTTGGCAAATGGTGACACACAAGCTTATCCCTCATCATTGCTTCTAACCATGGTAGGGGGTTTTCATGCATGGTTTTCCTTCCATTGGGTAGCTTGGGAGGTGGGAGGTGAGGCCTCATGTTGGCCGGCCACCTCATGGCTAAATGAAGCCTAGGGTGAAGGAGGAAGAGACACCTCACCCCATGCATCATGATGGGTGTTAACCAATGGCTAAGTGGTTTTAAAGTGGGCTTAATTATGTGTTAATTATGCCTTAAGATGGGTTTAGCCTAACTAATAATGAGAAGGCTATGTGTCATTTCATTTCTTTTTAATTTCCATTTTAATTAATTATTTTATTAATTAAAATTGTTGGAAAATGTTTTATTAATCAATTTATTAATTGAAAATAATTTCAATTTAATTAATTGATTAATTTTATCATTTTTGTCATTTTATGATTTAATTTAATTTTCATTTTAATTAATTATGTCATTTAATTAAAATATTGAAAATTAAATCATTAGTCATTTTAATTAATCAAAATAATTTTGAAATTAATTATTTGATTAATTTTGTTGTTTTTATTTCATTTTTATCTATTTTAATCAAAATAGATAGGTGTTGACCAATTTTGACTCGGGTTGACCCAAGTCAGCCTAAATTGATCATTTTAATTTTAAAATGTCCAGTATTTGTGATTTTGTCATTGTGGGGTTTTAAATGTGTCATTGGGTGAAAGGGTTGACTTATGGGTCAACAGGGTTAGTTATTGGGTCTGGTTTGACCATTTTGACCAATGTTGACTTTTTAGGTCATAAGGTTGACTTCATGGGGTCAACGAGGTTGGTCATTATGTCTGATTTGACCATTTTGACCAATGTTGACTTTTTAGGTCATAAGGTTGACCTATTGGGTCAATAGGGTTGGTCATTGGGTCTGGTTTGACCATTTTGACCAAAGTTGACTTTTCAGGTCATAAGGTTGACCTATGGGTTCAACAAGGTTGGTCATTAGGTCTGGTTTGACCATTTTGACCAAAATTGACTTTTAGGTCAAAAGGTTGACCTATGGGGTCAACAGGGTTGGTCATTGGGTCTGGTTTGAGCATTTTGACTAAAGTTGACTTTTTAGGTCAAAAGGTTGACCTATGGGGTCAACAGGGTTGGTCATTGGGTCTGGTTTGATCAATTTGACCAAAGTTGACTTTTTAGGTCATAAGGTTGACCTATGGGGTCAACAGGGTTGGTCATTAGGTCTGGTTTGACCATTTTGACCAATGTTGACTTTTAGGTCATAAGGTTGACCTATGGGGTCAACAGGGTTGGTCATTAGGTCTGGTTTGACCATTTTGACCAATGTTGACTTTTTAGGTCATAAGGTTGACCTATGGGGTCAACAGGGTTGGTCATTGGGTCTGGTTTGACCAATTTGACCAAAGTTGACTTTTTAGGTCAAAAGGTTGACATATGGGGTCATTAGGGTTGGTCATTGGGTCTGGTTTGACCATTTTAACCAAAGTTGACTTTTTAGGTCAAAAGGTTGACCTATGGGGTCCACAGGGTTGGTCATTGTGTCTAGTTTGACCATTTTTGACCAAAGTTGATTTTCTAGGTCATAAGGTTGACCTATGGGGTCAACAGGGTTGGTCATTAGGTCTGGTTTGACCATTTTGACTAATGTTGACTTTTTAGGTCATAAGGTTGACCTATGGGGTCAACAGGGTTGGTCATTATGTCTGATTTGACCATTTTGACCAATATTGACTTTTTAGGTCATAAGGTTGACTTATTGGGTCAATAGGGTTGATCATTGGTTCTGGTTTGACCATTTTGACCAAAGTTGACTTTTCAGGTCATAAGGTTGACCTATGGGTTCAACAAGGTTGGTCATTGGGTCTGGTTTGACCATTTTGACCAAAATTGACTTTTAGGTCGAAAAGGTTGACTGATGGGGTCAACAGGGTTGAGTCATTGGTGTCTGGTTTGAGTATTTTGACCAAAGTTGACTTTTTAGGTCGAAAGGTTGACCTATGGGGTCAACGGGGTTGGTCATTGAGTCCGGTTTGATCAATTTGACCAAAGTTGACTTTTGAGTCATAAGGTTGACCTATGGGATCAACAGGGTTGGTCATTAGGTCTGGTTTGACCATTTTGACCAATGTTGACTTTTAGGTCATAAGGTTGACCTATGGGGTCAACAGGGTTGGTCATTGGGTATGGTTTGACCAATTTGACCAAAGTTGACTTTTTAGGTCAAAAGGTTGACATATGGGGTCATTAGGGTTGGTCATTGGGTCTGATTTGACCATTTTAACCAAAGTTGACTTTTTAGGTCAAAAGGTTGACCTATGGGTTCAACAGGGTTGGTGATTGAGTCTAGTTTGACCATTTTTTGACCAAAGTTGATTTTCTAGGTCATAAGGTTGACCTATGGGGTCAACAGGGTTGGTCATTAGGTCTGGTTTGACCATTTTGACCAATGTTGACTTTTTAGGTCATAAGGTTGACCTATGGGGTCAAAAGGTTGGTCATTATGTCCGGTTTGACCATTTTGACCAATGTTGACTTTTAGGTCATAAGGTTGACCTATGGGGTCGATAGAATCGGTCATCGGTCCGGTTTGACCATTTTGACCAAAGTTGACTTTTCGAGTCATAAGGTTGACTATGGGGTCAACTGAGGTTGGTCATTAGGTCCGGTTTGACCATTTTGACCAAAATTGACTTTTAGGTCAAAAGGTTGACTTATGGGGTCGACAGGGTTGGTCATTGGGTCCGGTTTGACCATTTTAACCAAAGTCGACTTTTTAGGTCAAAAGGTTGACTGCGGGGTCAACAGGGTTGGTCATTGGTCCGGTTTGACCATTTTGACCAAATTTGACTTTTTAGGTCAAAAGGTTGACCTATGGGGTCAACAGGGTTGGTCATTGGGTCTGGTTTGACCAATTTGACCAAAGTTGACTTTTTAGGTCATACGGTTGAATTATATGGTCAACAGGGTTGGTCATTAGGTCTGGTTTGACCATTTTGACCAAAGTTGACTTTTTAGGTCATAAGGTTGACCTATGGGGTCAACAGGGTTGGTCATTAAGTCTGGTTTGACCATTTTGACCAATGTTGACTTTTAGGTCATAAGGTTAACCTATGGGGTCAACAGGGTTGGTCATTGGATCTGGTTTAACCATTTTGACCAATGTTGACTTTTTAGGTCATAAGGTTGACCTATGGGGTCAACAGGGTTGGTCATTAGGTCTGGTTTGACCATTTTGACCAATGTTGACTTTTTAGGTCATAAGGTTGACCTATGGGGTCAACGGGGTTGGTCATTAGGTCTCAGTTTGACCATTTTGACCAAAGTTGACTTTTTAGGTCATAAGGTTGACTGTAGGGTCAACGGGGTTGGTCATTGGGTCTGGTTTGATCATTTTGACCAAAGTTGACTTTTTAGGTCAAAAGCGTGATCTATGGGGTCAACAGGGTTGGTCATTGGGTCTGGTTTGACCATTTTGACCAAAGTTGACTTTTTAGGTCAAAAGGGTGACCTATGGGGTCAACAGGGTTGGTCATTGGGTCTGGTTTGATCATTTTGACCAAAGTTGACTTTTTAGGTCAAAAGGGTGACCTATGGGGTCAACAGGGTTGGTCATTGGGTCTGGTTTGACTATTTTGACCAATGTTGACTTTTTAGGTCATAAGGTATTGACTCATTGTAAAATGAGGTCAACATAGCAGTATAAGGAAGACTCGACAGAGCCAGAAGTAAGGTGAAGTTTCTAAATATATGTAGTAAGGGTGTAATTTCATTAGCGAGGAGCTTGCTTGAGTTTTTAGATAGCCTTTTTTACTTTACAATAATAAGATTGATTAAGTTGATCAAGAAAGCTTTGTGATTGTTGCATATAGACTGTCTCACGTACATTGCCATGAAGAAAAGCATTGGCTACATCCAATTGAAAAATTTGCTAACTATAAATGACAGTTATAGTATGAATATTTTTGTGAGTCGGGCTTTGTACCAAGCATAGGTACCATCAGGATTCAATTTGGGCTTGAATGTCCACCTGCAGCCAAAAATATTATACAGGGGTGTGAGAGGTACCGATTCTCATGTCCCTAGATCTTGTAAACATTGGAATTCATATAAATTGTTTGTCTCCGGTGTTCACTTTTAATCGCTATAGAATAGGTAGTGGGATCAATAGCGATTTGATGGTAAGATCAAGAATTTATTTGAGATTTATGGTTACTAATTTTATTCCGAGTAATCGTGGGATGTGATCGAGGAACAGTGAAAGGAGAGACAAGTTGATCTATATTATGAGAGGAGCTTGATTCGGTGAGAATATGAAAAACTTGAGTCGGAGGCTTAAGAGGCAGAGGATTGAGTTCAAAACAATTATTGATATGATGAGATGTTTTGATATGAGAAACAATGGTAGATGTAACAAGGAGATGTGGGGGTAGATATGATATGAAGTTGTTGTATTGTTTGGAAGAATTTTTGTTTTTTTGATCGGGAAACACGTCTTCATTAAATATTACTTGTCGAAAGATGTTGATCTTCTTAGTGTGAATGTTTAAAAATTTATAGCCCTTCTGAAAGGGAGCATAGCCAAGAAGCACACATTCCTTAGAAAGAGGTAGTAGTCTATGTTTGAAGTACGGCTTGAGACACGAAAAGCATTGGCACCCAAATATTTTTAAATGCTGATAGGTCGGTTGTTTGTTGAATAATGTTTAGATAGAGATTTATGGTTTAGAATTTTTGAAGGAAACAGATTAATAAGGTAGAGAACTATGAGTATGTACCAGGCCATAAATGGGGGGAGAGAAGCAGTATGTGCAATAGCATGAACAGTTTCAGCTAGATGCATGTACTTTCTTTCAGCAATGCTATTTTGTTCGGAGGCGTAAGGACAAATATGTTGATGCTGTATGCCAAAATGAATGAGAAAATTACTAAACTGAGAATTACAATATTCACCACCACTATTAGTTTTAAGAATTTTTATACGAGAATTAAGCTGATTTTCAGCTAAGCCTTTAAATTATTTAAATTTATTGAAGAACTCATCTTTATGTTTACAAAGATATAACGATGTAAAATATGATTTTTAGAAATCTAATTAATATTAATCAACTTTTTTTTGCGTACTTAATTAATGTAGTTGATTGATCTAATGTCATACTCGTAATAAATAAAATATTTAATTTATAAAATAGCTTTTAATCTTTGGTAAAAATTTACTATCCCTTAAATCTAATAAAGATTTATATTATATATTTAATTTCTGGTATGTAATATATAAAAATAGATAAATGAAAAATAAAACAAATATTGATTTAAACTAAAGAAAATAGGCAAAAAATTTTGAGATTTTTATCAATTTCAAAAGTCCCAACAATTTTTTTTTAAAAATTTTTGTTAAAAAACAAAACCTTTTACATTACAGATATTTATAGTGGCTGATTTCGAAACTTGCAGAAGGAACATGTTTAAAAATTAACAATTCAGTTTGTTCTTCAAGTCCACATTAGATCACCTGTAGCATATTGACAACTCCAATCATATCAACAGAGGAGCTATTATAAAAACCGGCTTGCATATAGTTGCGCAGGCCAACTTATTTATTTATTTATGTTTATTCCTTGGAACTCCAACATATTTAATCAGAAGTAAGTTGATTTTTCTTTTTTTTCTTTTTTTTTTATAGAAATTTTATTTTTCTCTGAACATACAAATACATATAATCTCTCGTGTTTTTTCAAGAGCAAACAATATTCATTTGGCAAAATATTACATTCAGACTCCGCACGTAGTGTTACGTGGGGAGCCCAATTCATGGGAGCCACATGCAATCCCGCAATAACGCGGAATAACATGATATAGAGTTACGTGCGGAGCCCAATCCATGGGAGCCACGTGTAACCCCGCAATAACGCGGAATAACACGAAGGAATATTTCTCGTGTTACTCTGCGGTCAGGGGTATTTTGGGCGGAATAACGCGTGGAATATTCCGCTGTATTATTCCACGTTATTCATGTGTTATTGTGGTAGTATTGTAACACCGAGAATATTCCTCTTGTTATTCCGCATTATTCAAGTGTTATTGTGGTAATATTGATGTGTTATTGTGATGGTGTTACAATACCACCACAATAACACTTGAATAACACGGAATAACACGGAGGAATATTCCCAGTGTTATTCCGCGTTATTCCCCGTATTATTCCTCCCAAAACACCACTGACCGCGGAGTAACACGGGGAATATTACTTCGTGTTATTCCCGTGTTATTCCACATTATTGCGGGATTTCACGTGGCTCTCATGATTTGGGCTACGCACGTAACTTTACGTGCGGAGTCCGGATGTAATATTTTGTTGTATTCAATATTACGAGTATGGTATTAGATCTCAAAGAAATTGATAAAAATCTGAGTATTCAATTTTTTTTTTCTCAATGCTAAATTAAAATGACAACTTTAAAATATAAACATTAGAAACAAATATAAATTAATATCACTTTCTCCGAATATAGAAAAAAAGGAAACGGTCTATATTGATAAAAAATTAAAAACATTGTATTAGGAAAATTCTATATTAAATTTCATGTCATTAATTATATTTTATGATGTCAAAGCATGCAAATAGTCACTTAAGAAAGATTTAAATTTTATCAGTATACAATAACATTTTATGAATATTATTTTAGCTTATCAAAGTGATTAAATTAATTAATCATTGATCACACTTTATAACTATGTTAAAGAGTTAAAGTGAACGAGCGAATCAAATATTGTGATCATATAAAAATATAGCAAGAGAAGAGCTCTAATAAATAAAATAAGGAATTAATAACTAGCATCTTTTATACGGGCAAGGAAATTACATGGTTGAAAAGATATTTAAGAAATTATTAAATAAAGGTAAATTGATATAGGAGATGTTAAACTTTGCTCCGGGTAATCATCAAGAGTTGTGGACTAAGGGTCCGTTTGGGGCAGGGGAGCGGCCGCACATCCCCGTTGTTTGGTTCAGTGTGCTGAGGACGGCAGGATGCTGTTTTGGTGAAAAGCAGGCCGCGGATCAAACCCTGCGGCTTGAGTTCGAACGATGGATTATTACGCGGCTTACACTTCGTTGAACGTTTTTTTGTTCTGCTCTTGCTTTCTCATCGAGTGTTTTAGCATTATTACTATTATCTTATGAGCTGAAGATGAGATATTGTTATTATAGTTATTCCAAATTATGGACCGGTATTGTTAGATATGACTCATATCTAGGGAGGAGTTGCTAGTGAAGGGAAGTGTCTCCTAGAATGGAAAGGTGTCTCTTGGGAGTTAGTGGGTTGAGGGAACGAGGGCGTGTTTGTAATTTATTCATGGGTGGTTTTATCTATAAATAAATGTGTATGTAACTCCTCTGAAATAGTGCATTCGCCGGCTCGCTCCCGAGGACGTAGGCAATTCTTTGCCGAACCTCGTTAAATCTTTATGTGTTCTTCTGATTTGTGTCAATTTCTGTTTTCTCCGACGATAATTTCATAACAGGTATATCTGTAGCAGCTTGATGGAATAATGTGATTTTGATGCGGGATATATCTGCTACTTGTACTGGATTGAATGGATGATTATGCATCTTGTCTTCATGCTTTTATGTCTGCAAGTTGATGGAATTATGCAATTTGGATATATCCTTCGGATATTTAAGCTGCTTAATTTAGATTGTATAGGTGTTTATGCAGCCCCTGTTAAGGATGTTTTTCTTAGTGATTAGCATGTGTTTATGAACCTTGCCCTTAGCTGCTAACGCACTGGCCGCTTTTGTGTCATGTCTTTAGTTAGCAGGACATACACGCACGCCACTATTTAGATAATTAACAGCAAATACATACTATTTATTCTCATATAACTATAAACTTCATAAAAGTTCAATCTTAATCAGTCGGTTTAACTGCCATTCTATATCATGTTTTATCTTCATGGTTTGCAAGTTAAATGCTTAATTAAATTTCATAATCAATCTATTCTTCTGTTCTACTCAGAAAGTGCTTGTTTTTCTTATAATCCCTTTAATATCATGAACTTTGTACTTTATTTGTGGTTTACTTTCTGAATCATTTAGATTAAAGCTTGCCTATTATTAATTAAACTCATGCAAAGTTTCAAAATTCATTTGAGCTGTTGAATACGATCGCATGGACCTCTTTTTTTATCCCACATTGTCTTTGCACATCAATTTCCATTGACTTAATATATTTTTCTGATTGTTGCTTCCCTCCATTTTTCATGAATAATGGATGGAAGAAGGAAGAGAGAGAGAGAGAGATGGAGACAGAGAAAGAGTTGCTTTGGCTGTAGTCTTTAATCATGGTTTAGTAGAAGCGGTCTGGCTCCTTCATTCAATTGATGTAATTCTATTATTTTAGAAGCTCTTCAATTACCCACTTCAATTTGATTATCTCTCAATTTCTCTAACCAAGGCATAATTTCTCACACAAATCTCTTACTCATAATGCATCACAATTGTTATGTTTTTTTAGATTATTTTCAGCATATTCATGAATGCTGAACATTTCTTTAATCCTTACAAATTTTTTTCGGATGATTCTCTTTGGGAAAAAATTGCCTTCTACAAATAAATCATTATTGTTATGTAAAACGTTATGCTTAAAAATCTTAGAATTTTATTATTTTTTTATGTTTTGTCTATAATGCATGTGAAAGTCTTGATATCTTTTATATCATTAAATAATTAGTATAATTTTTATATTTATCATATGACATTTTGGAATAGTTGAACATGCATTGCAAAATTCTATTACTTGTAACTTTATTGGAGGACTATTTAGGAAGAGATACATCTCCTTCATGGTAAAAATAATATCATCATTATTTACTTATAATTTTATTATTTATTCTTTTTCTTTAGCATTTTCGATACTCACTGTTAAGTGAATTGTATACATGAACTTTTGTTATGTTTTGAAGTGAATTTTTGCTTATGAAGTATTAAATATGTGTTTGTCACAGTTTTGTTTTAATCATTTACTAAACAGGGGTAAAATGGTCATTTTTCCAAAAAACAGCTACCCCACAGCTGTTTTCACACAGTTGCGACAAACAGACAGTAGGCTTCCCCGCAGTAGCTTCCTCTGGCAACGTAGCTGTAGCTGAAAAACTGATAAGGTGCAGCTGCCCCAAACAGACCCTATGATAACTGATGCAGAAATATAAGCAAAAATCAATTATTTTATTATTTTAATTAATTTAAATTAGTGGAAAGTTAAATCACAATTGGAATTATTATATAGAGAGAGTTTGAGGTTGCTGATAATCAAAAAGTTGTATCTATTTTGAAATTTTAATAATATGTATGTATCTTGAAGGTTATAATTCATTATTTTGTTATATAGAGGTTATAGTGGCGTTTTTCATTGCTGGTACTACACTACGAAAAGTATTACGTTCGGAGTCCGGACGTAAAAGTAACGTCCGGACTCCAATTAAAAATTAGATTATTAACATATTTTGTTCAGTATAATTAAGTTGTAAGGTTCTAAAATACATTATTTGAATGCAAATATTCATAATATGACATAAACATACGGTTATCATGAAGAAATAATTCAAGTATAATCATGTTGTACTGAACAACATATATATAATCTCTAAATCCACTATGAAGAGAATAAAATTGTTCAAAAATAAATGATTTGAAAGTAAAGGTTCATAACATAGCATAAAATACGGTTGTAATAAAGAAAAACTTATGTACAACTGTATTATACTGAATAAAACATGTAAAGAATCTCAAAATATGCTATACTAAGGACAAAAATCTCTAATGTAATTTTATTGTATGTCATGTTATGAACCCTTACATTTAAATCATTTATTTTCGAACCATTTTTGTCCTCACTATCAACACAGTTGTATCTAAGATTTTTCTTCATTAAAACTGAGTTTCATGCTATATTTTGAACTCATATTTTTAAATTATTTATTTTAGAATCTTTTTGTCATTGTTATAATGGATGTATAAATTATTTATATGTTTTGTTCACAACAAGTTAAACATGATATTTTAGAACTTTATAACTTAATTATACTGAACAAAATATATCAATCATCCTAACTTAGGTTGGAACCCAGACATAGTGTAACGTTCATACTCCACACGTAATATTTTTTGCACGGCTTTGGTGGATTTCTGCGTAATTTTTAAGAAATAGTTAACCATTAGAGTATGATACTTTGTGATTAATTAGTAATTTTAGTCTTTGTTATCCTTTATTATCATTTATCAATTGGAAGAATTTTTTTATATTTGAAAGTGATTTATTTTAAAAGTTTTTGTTCTTTTCAAAAAAAATCAAATATTTTATTATTATAACTAATTTAAATTAAGGAAAATTAATTGACAATTAGAATTAATATTTAGAAAGAGTTTGAGGTTGCTGATAATCTAAAAATTATTTACCATTTGCTCTTGCATTATATCTATTTTAAAATTTTAACATGTATATATTTTCAGGGTTATAAATTCATTATTTTGATCAATATATCCATCACTTTGCAGATATATCATAATATATCTCACCAACAAATTTTGTTTGAATCTCAAATTTTTATTTAAGATGTCATTATTTCTCCTTATGACAAAAGGCAATTTTATAAATCAAATATTTTATTAATTGCTAGACTAACAAAGCACTCATAAATAATTAAGCTGCCATACAAAAGATAATTAGTGTTAAGTTGATCTTAAAAACCATATTTTCAATGTAATTAGAGAGTTTAATATTTGGATAAAAAAAATAATTTGAATTTGATATTATTATAAGCTAGCAAAATAAACCAAACGATTATTGAATGAATAATATTTAAAAAAGGGTGCCCTCTCATGTTCCAGTCTTTAAACATGTCAAGAATCGAATTATACCCATAATAAGAGTCCATATGACCACATAAAGCAAAAATATTGTTCTAAATATCACAAGCAAACTTGCAGTTATTGAAAGTATGAACAATAGACTCTTCACTATTTCTACAAAAATAGCATCTAGAGACAATTCTCAAACCTTTAAGCTTAAGAATATCATCCATAGGAATACAATTATGAATAAGCCTCCAGCTAAAGAAAGAAATAGAGGGTTTAAGCCACTTATTCCAAATCCAGGAAAGATCAAAACCAGCAGAATACCTTTCTAAAGAAGAAAATGTTTTAGTAACAGTATCACCTATCCTGCCTTTAATTTTAGGAATATCCTCTTTAACAACATCTAAAGGAATATTAGATATAAAATCAGCATCTTTATAATGAACCATGCAGCTCAACTGGGCTAAATTCCAAGAAGAAAGCTCCTAGAAATCATTAACCATAAGATTAATATTATGAGGCCCACCATAGAAGTTAGCAAGAGGATCATTTGTGGTCCAATCATCATACCAAAAATGAAACATTACCATGGCCAATGTCCCAAACAATTAATTTTTCAACCTGATTAGCAACTTTCAGCATTTCCTTCCAGACATAAGAATCAGATTTAGAAGAAGTAATAGCCAACAAATGTAAATTACCACAGTACTTAGCAGTAAGAAGGGAAGCCCATATAGAATTATGCTCTCTAAAATGAAACCATAACTTCATAAAATTAAACTTTATAGAATCTGTAAGCTTACGGAAACCTAAACCATCACAGGTAGTAGGTTTACAAACTTTCTGTCGGCTAATTTCTTTCTTATTTATTTTGAAAATAAAATTTTAAAATTTAAATTTAATGTAATATGTAAAGTATTTTATTTTGATTTTGAAAATGGTGATATATTGTCTTATTTTTGAAAATAATGAGACCAGGTAGATCTCATATCAAATAGTTTAAATAGTTGAGCACGATACCACGAGTGACACATCATCCCAAAAGATGAGCATATCACTTGTTAGTAGGCTTAACTATCTAAACTTAAAAGTTTATGACTCTATTTTGGTCTGCGTATTTTATAGCCGACAAATTCCCCTGTCTAATGCACAGATTAGGCAGGGTTTAGATTAATCTGGGTTCCTAATTCCCTATAGAGGCAAGCCCCTATAGTTAATTACATCTTAGGCAACCCAAGTCACCTAAGAAAACTCTCGATAAGGATCATGGGCTTCGTCTTCAAGAATTTCAACGTTTAGGTTTCCACGATTGCTTGTAGGAGAATCAAAGGGAATGGTTCAATGTGGAACAGTTATTCTCAGAATCCAAAGGTATGAAAAGTAGGAAATGTCGAAGATACTGAAAGAGCTTCAGTGACATCTCAACTTAAACTATAGTTGGGCTTTATATCTTTGAAAGTGAAGTTATATTTTATGTTTCAATCTTGTAAATTATTTAGATATTTGGGGCTTATGTTTGCACATCATATGCAAATAGCCCAAAGAAATAGGAGGATTTATGTCGTGTCAAACGACTACCTCGGAATCCTAAACAGTTTAGGACTTGTATCGTACGACATACAATCGTACTAAGTCCTAAAGGATAGTATGAGGGTTTATGTCATATTAAATGACAACCTCAACGCCCTATAGATGTTATTTAAATCTACGAAAGTCCGATCGAAGATCCTTCATTCGTCCTCTGTCGTCTCGTCTCGAGAAAGAGTAAAGATAGGAGAAAAAGAGAAAATCATGCCTCGAACGGCCTATCCTAAGGGCATATACAAGAGAAAATGTGTGTAAAGAAAAAGAAAAAAACAAACATGCCCTAAAGGGCACTATCCTAGAGGCAAGTACGGGTATGCAAGAGAAACGATAATCAAAATAAACTAACCATGCCCTAGATGGCCTATCCTAGGGGCAAGTACAGGTATGCAAGAGAAACAGTAATCAAAATAAACTAACCATGCCCTAGATGGCCTATCATAGGGGCAAGCATGAAAGAAAAAGTGTAAATGCAGGTAAATATATATACAAAAAAGTAAAAGAGTGCATGCAATAAAGAAAGTAAATGAACTGTACAATAAATAAATGTGTACACAGCCGACTCCGTCGATGCCTCGGAAGCAAGCTACAAACAACTATACAATCGAGTTTAGTCATAAACATATAAAATGTCGAAGTGGGGGAATAAGAATTCTATTTGAGGATAGGCTCGGTCCGTAGACTTCCTTTTATCTCGATCCCAGAGCAACCCGAAGTGCGAAGTCTGTATCAATCTCAAATCAAGTCACCAGCAAATCACCTTATAGTAGGCTAGCCTAATCCCTACCACTTAATTAGTGAGTGAACCAGTTTGTAGTATCTGAATTCCTTGAGAGTAAAGTATCTGTTATTGTAGTATCTGAGTTTTTATCAGTGTGATATCTGGTACGTTGTAGTATCCGTTCTGTGATGTGCAATGTGTGTTAACTGGTGCATGGTGCGTAGTGTGTATTGGGTAGTGTGTAGTAGGGTAATGTGTAGTGTATGTGATTTGATAATTGATATGTGTGTGTGTGTGATATTTAACATGTGATGTGTGTGTGTAATATTTAATATATAGTGCTTGTGTATGATATTTAATATGTGATGTGTAACGTACGTTAACTAGTGCATAGTATACAGTGTGTGATGTTTAATATGTGGTGTATGTGTGCGTAGTGAATTTGATAATTATATGTGTTATGTTTGATATGATGTGTCTGATGTGTTGTATGTGTTTGATGTATTGTATGTGTGTGAGGTAATATGTGCTGCACTATGTGTGTAATGTGATATGTGTTGCGCTATGTGTGTGACATTTGATTTGATGTGTTGGTGTAGTATCTATTATCGTATGGGTGCAGTGTTTATTGTCGTGCAAGTGCAATGTAGTATCTGTTGTGCAAGCGAGGTGTTTATTGTTGTACGGGTGCAGTATCTGTCGTTGTAATATCCGTTATTGTGTCAGTGTAATATCCGACATCGTAGTATCTGTTGACGGTTCACGGATTTCTTAAAGGTAGGGATTAGAACTACCTAACTCAAGGTGAGATGGGCATCTAACTCTGAGTATTGATTTTTTTTATTTGTCTCGGCTATAAAAGCACAATTATTAGTTTGTGCATCATTGCCTGTACCCCGCATTTCCAACTTATACACCCACTTTAAAATTTCATATGTTTATCAATAATAAAGCTTTATAAAAGGCTGCAATCCATAATAAAGGAAACCATCACATCTCCAATATATCATTTCAACTAACTAAAAAAAGGGGCCATCAACCAACTATATATATATATATATAAATAAATTCAGAAATATTATCAGCCTCTTATGAACTCCCATACAAGAATGATAGGAGAGTATGAATCATAGAATTTAAGTAAGTAGATGATATTAAAAAAAAAGCTTCACCACTTAACTGTATCAAATCTTTAGGATCACCTCACAATATAAACAGCCTTTATCATGGGTGATTAAATTTAAATGTCAAATAAGAAAAAAAAAACATAAAAGCCGGGTGGTATGTGTAAAAATACCCTTAAAAGATATTAAATTTCAGAGATGAATAAGGTTCAGTAAGCATAACAGGTTTATATAAAAATAGAATCTGAATGAATATGGTGGTTAAGAAGACACTAATAGTACCAATTTCACCAATATACAATGCAAGTAAATATAATTTCTAAAATAAACAATTACAGAATAAGGGGTAATCTGGCTGCCAACATCTCCTTAGTATAGAATTTAAAGAAAAAGCCAAATAGCCATAATTTCCAAATTTAGCTTATAAGGATAGATATAACCGGTAACTGCATGCCTTAAAGAATTAAAGAGAGACTGGTAATAGCTTTTCCAATTCCAAATTATAGAGCAAAGCAAAATTGACAGCTGCTTCCCAAATCAATCCAACATTAAGACTTCCAAACTTCCAATTTATAACCTTATACAATGCTGCAATCAAACCATCATAAAAGTTGAGATCAAACCAAGCACAAGACTAAAAATTGAGCCCTCACAAGACTGAAAATCAAGCCAAGCACAGGTTAAATCCGAATTGCCAGCAAGAGAAATCAAGCAAACCAACCGAGAAATTGAGCAACCGGTGAGAAAGCAGGTAGTTAAACGAGAGCACATCATGTACAATGTATGTAAACATGTAATTGTTATTTATCAAATGTATGAATATCCTCTTAGCCAAATGGATAAGGTAAAAAAAAATTCTACTTATGAGACTTTATGAACTAACTACACACGAATTCGTTTTGGAAAGGTTGATGTACACCTTATCCAACCCATGAAGTTAGAGATTCAACTGCATATGGATGGCAGCAAGTCATCCTTCTTATTAAATGAGTTATAAACAAAGAGAAGATAAAAAAAAAACATATACATACACAAATTATCCGTGAAGTATAAATTTATAGAAGTATAGTGGAGGTCAAAGATCTCAAAGCAATTTCAGAAAATTTTCAAGAAAGCATCCGATGAAAGTATAATCCTCATAACTGAACCGGGATTTCTCTAACTTAGCCTCAAATAAGTTATTCTAACATCAATTCTCAAACTCCCAAAATTTTGTTTCAAAACAAGTTAAGGCAAGGGATGTCTCAAAATTTTTCTTTTTCAATACATAGCTCCAGCAATTGAAAATGATAAATAAATCTTTCCAGATTTTTCAAAATGACTACCAAACAACTCAGATTTTGCAAATGGGTTTCCCAAAGCAAATAATTGGAACCATCCAAGATATTAGCCACATAAATATATGAGAAATTGAGTGGCATATATGTAAGTCTTAAAGTTTAGGTGTTGGAAATGTAAATATATAAGAACCGAATAATATGTATGCAAACTTCCTAAAAAAACATTACCAGTATTGCCCAATTCAAAAAAAGAAAAAGAGAAAAAAAAAATAAATCTGAAAGCTTTCTTTTCAAATAATTTTGCAATGCAATCATCCCTAGCACACGAACCAAAATTCCTTCATGCATTGGTCTGATTTTCTTTTAGAATGAAAATGAAGAAGCCCAGGATTTTCAAAGTTTGGTTTCAACAAACCGGATCAAAGAAAACATCCCAAAGTTATAAAGTTCGAGCAATTCAATTTAAGCAAGCCAAAGTAAAGAAAATCCAGAGTCTTACAGCTTAAACAAATCAGGCTCGATAAAATGCAGCAAAGGAGACCATTCCAAAAAAAAAAAAATCAAAGGCCCGCAGTTTTGACATCCAACTTTTAATTCCATCAGCTTGAAACAAAGAATAACAACTAAGTTTCCTGAGTTTGTCCTCAATAGAATAAAATAAAGGTAATTCCCAAAATTTCTGAGGAAACCCCAGTGGGTTTAAATAAAGAAAATCACAAATTTCCATATCTCAACTTCAGGAAACATCATGATAACGACTTTCACATTTCCAAAATCCTGCTTCAGCAAATTTAGGCAAAGAGAAGTTCACGAGGTTCAAAGTCCAGTTTCGTCAAACCAAGGTAAAGAAAATGTCTCAAAATTGTGGCATTCAAATGATTCAATTTAAGCAGACAAAATAAACAGAGTGTCCAAAAAAAAAATCTTAACATCTCGATTCTAATACTCCATTGCTAAGGAGAACAAAATAGAATTCCAAATACGTGTTCAAGCTAACTAGAATCCGAGATCCAAATGCAAAGAAAGATAAACAAAAGAATTCCAACATTTTAAATCTCATGAAAGCCAGTTAAATTCCTCATTAAAAATCACTAAAACTCAATTGCTCGTGATGGATTTAAATTAATTGAGGCAAAAGAAACTCATCATTCACTGTTTTCAAAGCAGATAAACTCTCTACATTCCAGAAAAATTGAGAACTATAATTCACGCCAGTTAAATCTCAAATATGAAAAGATTCATTGTAAGATTCAAAGAACAAACAGGAATCTCAATTGCTAGCAGCGGGCATATTCCTTTATCTTTTAAATATCTGATATGTCAGGGGATTTGAATGATCAAGAGGAAGGGATCAGCATAAAATAGAACGCAATCTCTTTTTTTTTTATTACAGATTTTTCCATCAACTTAAATGCAGCAAAGTCTCATTTATCTCATAAATTTCATATCATAAAAATCCCTCTTAAAGAAAGTTGTAATAATATAAGTTGCCGCATATGGTGATCCAACTGTTTCAAGAACCTGAAACTCCATATAAAGAAATTCATTCTCACAAAGAGTAGGATCAAACATGGAATTGGAGACACTTCTTAAATTCATCAATTCGTACCCGAAGACTCATCCATGATCATTAATCATTAAAGCAAATCAAAGATATTCGGTCATCTTAAAATATGAGCCAAGAGAAGAAGTTCAATTGTTGCTAGATCAAAATGAACTTTCTATTTGTCGACTAATAACCATGAGAAAACTTTTTTTTTGTTTTTTTTGTTTTTCTGTGAGAAATGAAGACATATATTAATGAAGATAAGCTCCATAGGTGGATTAAGATTAATAGAGATAACTGTAGCGAGGCATCAGATATTTCATTCTGTAGTTGAGAAGATAGAAGAGAAGAAGACATTCTTACCTTCAGAAACTGTAAAACGGACTTAGAAGCAGAATTCTGTAAATCGCAAGAAAAAGAGCACCAGCTCGAGAATCTTCCTTAACGCAAAAAAAATCCAAGCCCTCAATTCTCCCCGTGCAGGGGTATTTATAGCCGGACAAAGGAGCGAGACCTACCGGCGGTGAGAAACAAGGCGGTGAGGAGAACCCCACGGCAGGCAAGAAAACTAGCCAAGAATAGCAAGAAGGAAGGTCACCCGACTCATTTGAGCGGGAGAAACAGTTAAAGAAAGTGACCGGAAGTTACAACCGGAAGGCACGCTGTCTGTGATCGGAGAAGGGAGAGGTGACCGGAAAACCGGCTAGGAAGCCTCTCGAAATCGGTCGTCGCCAGAGAGGGGAATGGAGAGGCTCGGTTAGGGCACGGAGAAAAGGCTCGAAGGCGTGCGTGAGAGGTGAGGGAGAATGAACAGTGCCCGTGAGTCGATTAGGTAAATATAAACATTAATATATTTTAATAAAACATTTATTATTATTATTATTACTATCACATAAAAAAAAATATTTAACAGTACTATTTCATTTAGATTCGTCGAATTTACACGCAAATCGAGTCGATTCAAAACCCTATCAAGTTATATGTCTTTCCCGGCTAAAATCGACGTTTCGGACGCATTGGCACGGTCCGTTTCGTCATCCGGGGTCGTTCGGACAAGTTCGCCGACGGTCGCGTCAATTTAAATTAAATTTGCGTCACGTGGCAAAATAAATTTACTTTGACTCGACCGAGCCATTTATCGAGCAAATTGATGACCGGTCTTCGCCTAAGTGAGAACCATAGTCAAACATATTGCTCGTGGCAAAAAGTCAAACGTCACACACAGTGGGGTCCACCTATGGCTTTCAAATCCCTATAAGAACTCGACAAGAGTTTCAATATGTCGGCTTTTAATTGATCCAACTGGATGTTGAAGATTTAAAACCGTCCATATGAAACTTCGAGGAGCGAGGAAATGGCTCGAATTTCTAAACATAGTGGGTCCCAGTCTAGTCCTCTAAGATAGTCCAAAATAAGAAGATCCTAAGGCTAGATCCTAAGCTAGAAGGAGAAAAGAATGACCTCAAAAATGAGGTCAACACTTTCTCCCAACTTTTCTAATGTAAGCCTTTTTTGCCACAACCATCCCATAAAAAACTATTAAACAAAATCTCTAACTTCTTAATGATAGTAAGAGGGATATTCATAACCTGTATAATATACAATGGTAAAGAAGTGAGAATACTTTTATGTAGTGTCATACGCCCACCAAAAGAAAGAAATTTATTCTCCCAAGAGTGAATTTTCTTTCTAATCTTATCCAACAAATCAGCAAACAGAGAATTTCCTTTAACCTTCTTATCTAGAGTAAAACCAAGATATTTATTAGGTAAAACAGCCTTTTGACAATGAGTAAATTCAGAAATCCATTGAAGTTTAGCATTGGAAATAAATTTGGAG
The DNA here is from genome assembly GCA_022702705.1 of Papilionanthe hookeriana x Papilionanthe teres. Taxonomy (NCBI): domain Eukaryota; kingdom Viridiplantae; phylum Streptophyta; class Magnoliopsida; order Asparagales; family Orchidaceae; genus Papilionanthe; species Papilionanthe hookeriana x Papilionanthe teres. The sequence goes on along the minus strand of CM040439.1, from coordinate 46,542,698 downwards.
CCATAGAAAAAACATTTAGACGTGTTAAAACACAATCTAGAAGCTTTTTGAAAATGGCTAATAAGCTTCCAGATTTTCTTGATAAATCTCTTATTAGAATTAGTAAAAATAATGAGATCATCAGCATAGCAAAGGTGTGAAATACTCAAACCACCCTTATGAATATAATTAATAGTAGGATTATCAGCATAAAGCTTATTCAGAATTTTAGAAAAATAATCAAAGGCAAGAAAAAGATAAGGAGATAGAGGATCTCCTTGTTTAATACATTTGGTAGCCATAAAATGCCCATTAGAATTACCATTAATAACCAGAGAATAAAAATTATTATTAAGAATTCTGTAAACAAGTTTATAGAAGTCATTATTAAAACCATGAGCTTTCAAAACCTGAATTAAAAACTCCCACCTCATGGAATCAAATGCTTTCTTAAAATGCATTTTGAAAATAATATTACCATATCTTTTACTTTTGTTAATATTTAACAAAAGCTCTTAAAAAGTAAGTGCATTATCCCCAATATATCTTCCATTAAGGAAAGCTGTTTGATTAGAGGAAATGACTTTGCTTAAAACAGGCTGAGTCCTATTAACCATAATTTTAGAAATGAACTTAGAAACTACAGTATTAATGCTAATGGGCCTGAATCTCAAGTATTAGCACCATGATCTTTAGGAATTAAAACAATATTAGAACTCTTAAAATATTTAGGAAGCTCAATGCCACGAAAAAATCCTGAATAGTTCCAACAAGATCAGACTTAATAATATCCCAACAATTTTTATAAAACTCCACATTAAAACCATCAGGTCCAACAGCCTTGCCCTCTTCCATACTATCAAGAACAGTTTTAATCTAGTTAAAGAAGGAATATAAGCAAAATTCATACGGTGCAGATTATCAGACTGAGAAAAAAATATCAGAATTAATCCTATCAAGTGGACAGTTATCATTAGAAAATAAAGCAGTAAAATAATTAATCTCATCATTAATAATAATACTCTCATTAGTCAAGAAATTACCGTGATTATCTTTAATACTAGAAATCAAATTCATATTCCTCCTACTTTTGATACAAGCATGAAAAAATGAAGAGTTCTATCACCATCCATAAAACTAGTTTTAGCCGCTTTCTGTGCATAAAAACTCTCCTCCATATTAATAGCATTAGTAAGATCTCTTTGTGCTTGAGTAAAAAGATAAATACTAATAAGATTATGAGTGTAAAGAACCTCCAAATCTTTTACTTTATTCTCATCATCAGCAATAATTCTATTAAGATTACCAAAAACAGACTAATTCCAAATTCTTAAGGCCTTAGCAAGGTGCTTTTGAAGCAACAAAAGCTTTTGACCAGAATTAACAGGTTTAAAAACAAGATTATTAACCAACCAATTGTCTTTGACACATTTCAGAAAATTAGGATGTTGAATCCACATATTGAGAAAACAGAAATGATATTTTTAAAAAAAAAAAATTAGTAACCTTTAATAAAACAGGGGTATGGTCAGAAGCATTAAAAGCAAGATGAAGAATCTCAAAATTGTCAAACTTATTACACCAAACAGAGTTAGCAAGAAACCTATCTAATCTTTAAAAAACATTACCCCTATGCCAAGTGAAAATATTACCACAAAAACCTAAATAAAAAAGCTCGACATCCAAAATAGCATTATTAAAACTAGAAATCAAGATAAGATTAGGTGATAGGCCACCTCACTTTTCATTAACAGCCGAAATAACATTGAAATCACCACCAACAAGCCAGAGAACATTCAAAGGACCAATAGAATTAAGTAAATTCCATAAATCCAGCTTGTCCTGCTTAGTGCACCCAACATAAATAATAGAGAAATGAAATTAAATATCTTGATAATCAATAAAAACATGTAACAATTGGCTGTGACTAATAATCACATCCACTTTAATAAAGTTCCTCCAAAGAAACCAAATCTTGTTATTAATATTAGCCACAAAATTAAAATTACCTACTTTTTAGTGTATTTAAATTTATTGCAAGAATTAACTAAAGGTTCCAGAATACCAAAAAAGTTAAGATGATAAATCCTAATTAAATTCTTCAACCTATTAGAGGCATCCCTTTTGCCAATGCATCTAATATTCCAAACTAAAGTATTAAAATTCATCTTCATTATCCTTCCTACCTCTAGTAATTCTAGAAGTGGAAGTAACTTCATCTAAATCAACATTCTTACCCAACATATGTTCAGATACAACATCAGGATTAACATAGCTTAGCTCACGGCTACCTTTAAATTTCCTTCTCCTGGAAGCTTTTTGTACCAACCATTCCTCTTCAAGTTCAGACCTGTTCAAAGTATTGATTTCTATATCCATTTTGTCAGTAACAAAATCTTCTCGTATATCTTTACCATTGTTTAAAAGAGCAAGATCAACATTTTCAATTGCCTTACCAATAATAGGATCAAACAGTAAATCAGATTGAATATTGTTCAATATATTTGCATCAGTATTATCAATAATATTATCATTAACATCTTTTTGCAAATCTTCTTGTTGATCAAGATTGAGATTAGTAACAATCTCAGGTAGACATTTAGGAGACAACTGAGCACCATTATCATCATTTTCTGGAATAACAATCACATTAGATTCAACAAGATTTAAAGATCTTGCAAAATTCTCATTATCTTGCAAAAGATTAAAATTCTGATTACTTTCTTTACTTTTAATCCTCATATCCACCTTATTAGGATTTTTAAAATGCTTATTTTTCAAATGAGGATGAACAATAAAATAGTTATTAATGCTATGTCCAAAGATGCAGCATTTGTTACAGTAAGGAGGAATATATTTCATTTCTACAGTTTGCCTATACCTGGAACCTGAATCTTCAATCCAAACAAAATCACAAAAGGAATCAGTAACATCTCTTTCAATCAAGATACGAGCATTAGAAGGACGATTATAGTTCACAGAAGCCATATCAATTTTCATGGGTGAACCGAAAATCCTTCCTAGAGAATATAAAACTTTCTTGTTATAAAATTGTAATTTTAAACCTGGGAACTTAAACCAGATTGGAACAATCGATGATTCTTCCCTAGGGTTAAAATCAACAGTCCATTTAAGAATCTTCATATAAATTTTTTCGATTTGAACAACCTTTTTGGAAAATAACTGGGTATAATCAGACTCATTCTCTAATTTAATCATAAGATTTCTACCATCTATCAAATCAATATTCCATTTACCCAATAGTTTCAGATCAGTAAAATACCTCCTGATTACCTCTATTTTTGGTTGAGCATAGGTAAACTTACCAATCAATGTAAACTTTAAAGGTTCAGCAAGAAGAATAGTCTCTTCTTCATTGAATATTAAAGCAGGTTTTCCATTTTTCTTAGTTTCTTTCTTCAATAAACCATCCGATCCTTCTTCTCCAAATCGATCTCTAAAAGAAACAGGAAATAAACAAACATTAGCAGAAGAAAACGTTGATTCCATATTACCCTTTAAAGCTTCAAGAAAAGAAGGCCGATTAAGTAAATTAGTCATTCCACGAAAAGAAAAACTTACAGAATCTCGAAGTAGAGGAGAATAAAAGCAGAAAAAAGCAGAGGAAAAACGCGATCACATCTCCTAATGGCGCGAGAAGGAGAAAACCCTAGCAGAGCACCAATAACCATTGCCGTCCTTTCGGCTACTACAGAACCCACCCATCTCACCTCTCAAGTCGTCTTATTTATCATAATTGAAAATGATTATCAAATTGTAAAAAAACAAAACTCAAAGACTTCTAATTGTAAAAAACAAAACTCAAGTGTTAGAAATGTAAATTAATATGAATTGGGCGGTATGTATGTAAATTCCCCCTAATTATTTTATTAATAAATATTGATATGTTTTAAAGCTACTAATATTAATTGATTTAATTAAAGTGGCATTTACATACATATCACAAAATTTCTATGCAAATATATAACTAATACTAGACCTTTTTATTTACATACATAACACTTAAATTGTTAATGTTACATCATCATTATTTATAACTTCTTAAGGGTGAAATATAATTTTCATGCATAATTCATTAAAAAAACTCCAAAGCATCATAACTACGAAGAAAATAATTAGATGTCCAATATGTACACAAGATTTGTGTGGCAAGTATGTAAACTTTCTTATAATTAAATAAGATATATTAATAAGGAAATCATTCGTTAAATTTAATTAAATAAAAAAAAATTTAAGAAAACTAATAATCTCATTACCTAGTTTAATTTAAAATGAATCCTTATACTCAATTAAATGTATAAATTTGTAAATAATGCTTGCTTAAAATATTAATGCATGCTAATTATAACTAAATATGTATAATTAATTAAAAATACACTAATTAAAATTATCAATAGGTTTACATACATTAATCAGATAAGAGTAATTATAATTTAATTGAAAAAACTAAAATTGATATACGTTAAATAAAGTTTACAAAATATTCAAAATCAAGAAAATACTTACATTAAATGAATAGTCAAATAATTTATAGAAATTTATTTAAATTTAAATCATACTACATGAATTTATTTTAAAATTTAGTTCAGAAAAAAATTATTAAATCTGATATTATAATATTTATTAACTCCTAATTAAGTTAAATCCTACTTAAAGAGAAGAAACAAAATAAGAGTAAAGCAATGGAGAAGAGCTTCAAGCTTATAGAGAACTCAAATAGTCTTCAATTAATTTAGTAGTTATGCATTTCTTAGACCACAAAAATAAATAAATAAATAAATAGAAAGCTAAAATAGGTATTATATTTATAAGCAGTGAAAAATAACTTTCAATTCCATATGAAAAAAATGAAGAAGAAATGTTTGGTTCATCAATTGCACTTCAAATAAATGCTTATCACAATGAGAATATTATTGATTACATAAAATTGATTTAATAGTAGACACAACATAGCATGATCTAAAAACTATAGCATATCACAATAAGAAGTATTATTTCATTCCATAATATCTAAAATCATAGTGATCATCTTTGCATTAGATCTAAATAGTTATAAAGTGAGTAAAATCATGATAATTATTTTATAAAATATATAAACCTTGATATAATTGAATAAAATGACAAATTTATGGCATAATATTTTTGACTTTCCCATCATACATAATACTATTAAAAGTAGCATCTTTTTAAATCTACTTGCAAGTTTATAATTAGTGGGCATATTTTGAGACTCCAAATAATGTACTATAGAATAACATCATAATTTAAATATTCTTTATATACAGGTTGTTTCAGCAAATTAATATTTGGATATAAAGAATTACAAATATAATGTAAAATTTGAATGAATTTGAATTTACATCTTTCATTGATATAGAATGTTATCGCTTGCCCCTGCTTGCCTTCACATCGTCGCCACCGCTATGTGCCGCCTACCTCCGTCGCAACATGTTTGTCACCGACGTTAGTTGTCACTTAGTGTTGCCGTATGTTGTCGGCCAATCACAGTTGATTACCATTACCTGTCAACCATCACCGCCAAATACAACCCCCACCCATCAATAATACCATATATATTTTGGAATATATTATTTTCAATCCACTTCAAACTAAACAAAATAATATGATACCTTTTATTTATTATTCAATGAACCAAACAACTTCAAAATATTTTAAATACAATACATTATTTATATATTACTTTCATTTTATATTGCATTACTTTTCTAGCTAATCATACAACCACTAAGTGAGTATATGTATATTTTTATATTGCAAGTGCAAGTTCAGGTCATCATCAAGCTAAAATTTGAAGAAATAATCAGTTTTTTAGGGGAAAAAAAACAAGCAAAACCACATATTAAAAACGCCATATTTGCATTAACATTCAACAGTACTTTGAAATGTTAATTTGTATAAAATTTAGTATTGAAATATATATCACAGTGCTAACAATTGACACAATATTATCATTAATTTATTAATTTATAACTTCTTCTACGAATGCATTTAAATATGGCATATGACAATGTTATAATCACTTGGGCCAATAGAATCAGCAGTTCATAACAATGGTATATATCAAAATAATTAACAACCAGATGACTATATAATATCATATTTTGACGTCCATTTCTTGACACTTTTAACCGACAATATTGCCATCAAATTCCTATAGGAGGGTAAATCATAACTTCTCATACAATTTATTGTAATATTGGGCCTATCACTTGATGGAATTTGGAATCAAGTTAGGGGACGCATTACAACACGATAGGCATATGATTTGAATGTAATTGGATTCAGGTTATGGGACACATTACAACTCGATGATAAAATGAGCATTAAACTTGAGACCTCCAAAAAAATTAATAAAATTACTTGAAGATGACTGAACTTGCATTCACCAAATTAAAAAATCATTTGATTTTAAGTATGATGATGACCTCTCTAATACTTTTTAGTCAAACACCAAGTTTTTTTTTTATATATATATTTCATATATTTTGGTTGTTAGTTGTCAAATTAATATTTTCGTTGAAATGTAAAATATTTTTTGTTTTGATGATAAAAGAGAATGTTGCAGTTATAGAAATAATGGGGGTTGATTGGTTTAATCCTGAAAAATTATTCAAGAACCAACAAATCTTAGCTGTATCCTTTAAGACAGCTTAAAAGAGTTATATCTTCTATGATATTGCTGCAACAATCAACTAGATTTACCCCACTCATCTTGTATGACAGAGTTACAATTTGACTTATGTCCACTTCTATTATTTTATTGTGAGATGGTTCATTAAATGTTTTCTTTAGTAGCCGATATTGAGCTTTCTAACATTCCTTTCTTTTAGCCAATTTCAAGAGCTCTATTGATTGATATCCCAATATATACAACCTATTATCATAATCATATGTTAAAATTTATTCTCTAATTTAATTTTTGCAAAGAAATGATTAAGAGATCGGAGGAGGCCACTTATCTAGACGATCTAGTTGATATCTTTACTATTTAAGCTACTGGTATGCATTATCTGTCAATTGTTTGATATTTGGATGTATTACATTTATGCTCTGACATGCTTACATAAAATAGGATGATTTTATACCATCTCTTCTTTTTCACTTTGTATAAAATAATCTACATTTCTTCTTTAAAATAAGACTCAATAGCCAAATTATCAAAATTGGAGCACTCATAGCCTAAAATACCTAGTACTGAAATTAATATTGATCAACTTTTTTTTTTGTCTACTTCATTATTATAGTTCATATTAAAATAAAAAATAAATATTGATTTAAACTAAAGAAATTAGACAGAGAATTTTGAGATTTTTATCAATTTCAAAGTCCCAACAAATTTTATTTTTAAATTTTTTTGTTAATCTAACCAAATTTGAGAATTCAGTTCTTTCTTTTCTGAAGAGTAAATTAAAATGACAGCCACTTTAAGATATAAGTATTTAAAAAATATCTAAATTAATATCACTTTCTTCGATTAAAGAAAAAAGAAAATGCTCTATATTGATAAAAAATTAGAAATAATACAATTACTAATCATGAATACTACAAACTAAATGTAGATGTCCTAAACTATTTCTTAATACTTGTGCAAAAAATTGACTAAAATGACAAAAACGGCAGCCATGAAAGTGGTTGCAAGAGCAGTGCAAAACCACTTTCTCCGTCTTCTTTCAAGCCCACTCGCTTGCTCCATAAATCGAATGATTTCTTTTAAGTCCACCAACTCTTTCTCCTTCACATCCTTCTCTATGAAGAAAGTAAAAAGCCCTGCTTCCATAGAATTGACTTATGAAGCCTGTTGTGGGAAAAACACTTTCTTTCCTCAATCTTGGTAAGAGAACAAACCGCAAATCACAACAAAGAAGATGCAAACACAAGAGCACAAGCAAACAAGAGAATTTACGTGGTTCGGTCTTTTTGACCTACGTCCACGGGAGGGAATCGAAATAATCCACTAAGACAAGAAACAGGAGTACTTAGCTTTACATAGATGAGCCCTCATCTTCCATGGCCTCTCTTCACATTCAAGGCCTCCAAGATGCTCTCCTCACTCTTAACAAGCTAGCCCACACTCCTTGAGTTCTTTTTCACTCTTACAAAACCCACACTAAAGCCTCCCCTCCTCTCATCTATTTATAGTAGATTAGATTACATTATGATATTCTATAAATAGATGAGGTGTAACCTTCAAGGATCGCATGGCTTCCACATGTCCACCCTTTAGAGTCCTCCATCGCATGGTCTCCACATGTCCTTTCACATGTCTTCCTTCCACCGCATGGCCTCCACATGTCCTTCCACATGTCCTCTTCTAGTGGTCTTCCATAATGAGGTGTCACCTTTCTAAAGTCAACAATGGAGGCTTAAAGTAAGTAGAAATTTACAAGAGTGCCACTTACCTTAGTGACTAATTGGGGTCAAAACAACAAATCTCCACCTTGACCCTCAATTATGCTGGAGTAGTGATTCCCTCCACGTGGCCCCCGAGGGGCCCTTAGCCGATGGAAAATTCACTAAGTCCGAGACAGTGTCCGAACTTAGCTATGGCGGCGCCTCGGTGAGCATATCGACGAGGTTCTCTTCGATTGGTATCTTCTCTACCACTATCGAGCCTTTAGCGACGACGTCCCTTACGAAATGAAGCTTCACATCTATGTGCTTGGATCTTTCATGAAATACCTGATTCTCGGTTAGGTGGATGGTGCTTTGGTTGTCGCAAAACACGCTTATCACCTTTTGAGGTATCCCAAGCTCTTCGACCATGCCCTTTAGCCACATAGCTTCCTTGATTGCTTCAGCCACAACGATGTATTCAGCCTCCGTTGTTGAGAGGGCCACAACAGATTGAAGGTTAGACTTCCAACCGACCTAGCGACCGAAGACAGTGAAGATGAATCCAGTCAGTGACTTCCTGGTGTCAATGCTTCCTGCGTAATCAGAATCTACATAACCGACTACTTTTTCTTCTTTGTCTTCCTGCCTTTTGAAGAGTAGCCCCAAATCAGTGGTGCCTTTTAAGTATCTCAGGATCCATTTTAGTGCTTCCCAGTGAGCCTGTCCTGGGCTTGCCATGAACCTGCTTACAATACTGACGGCGTAGGCTAAATCTGGTCTGCTACAAACCATACCATACATGATGCTACCAACCCCACTGGCGTAGGGGACACCCTCCATGTACCTTTTCTCCTCTTCAGTCTCTGGTGCTTGAGAGTTCGATAGTCTGAAGTGTTGGCCAATAGATGTTACAACCTGCTTAGCCTCGTGCATGTTGAACCTTGTTAGAACCTTCTGAATATATGACTTTTGAGACAAGAATAAGCTACCCTTTTTCTTGTCTCTGGTAATCTCCATCCCTAGAATCTTTGTAGCTGGTCCTAGGTCCTTCATGTCAAATTCGAATTGAGCATACCTTTGATCTTCCGGACTTCCTCCTTGCTCCCGCCGGCTACTAACGTATCATCCACATAAAGGAGCAAGTACGTACCGATTTCACCGTCTTGCCACTTCATGTACACACAATCGTCGTAGCCGCTTCGACAAAACCGATCTTTAGCATGAAATCATCAAATCGTTTGTACCATTGTCTTGGGCTTTGTTTCAGCCCATACAATGCCTTCTTCAAGCAAGCAAACTTTGTCCTTTGTCTCGGTGTGTTGTACCCATCCGGCTGGTCCATGTAGATGGTTTCTTCAAGCTCTCCATGCGAGAACGCAGTCTTAACATCTAGCCGTTCTAATTCCAAGTTGAATTGAACCGCTAGTGCTAAGACTATCCTAATTGAGCAGGTGTTTCACCACGGGTGAGAAGATTTCGTCGAAGTCAATTCCTTCAACTCCGTGTGAATCCCTTTGCAACGAGTCCGGCTTTGTACTCGATCCTCTCGCACTCGGCATGCCTTCCTTCTTCTTAAAGGTCCACTTGCAACCGACTACGCGTTTGTTCGTTGGTCGATCCACAAGCTCCCAGGCTTTGTTCTTCATAAGAGAAGCCATTTCCTCATCCATTGCCTCTTCCCACTTGTGTCTTTCCTTGCTCTTCAGGGCTTCCTCGTAGTTGCTTGGTTCCGCTTCTTCTATCACTTCAAGCAACACTCGCAGCATAAGAGATCATATCTGCATGGCCGTATCTCTCCGGCGGTCCGATAGTTCTCCTTTGTCCGTCCCTTACCAAGCCGTAGTCGTCGGATCTTCTTTCCGGTTCCGCTCACTTGCCGGTCTTCTCGCCACTTCATCTCGATCATTCACGCGTTGTCCTTCGATCAGCCGAAGTTTGTTGCAGCCTCCACCTCAATTGACGAATCCTCCTTAGTGACACCGTCCCCGGTAACATAGCTTTGCGATTCCCCATTTTGGACTCATCGAATGTCACATCCCTACCGATGATGCATTTTTGTTGATCTAGGCACCAAAGTTTGTAACCTTTGGTTCCGAGTGGGTATCCGATGAAGATGCACTTCAAAGCCCTCGCTTCCAGACCTTATCCTCGTCTAACGCGAGCGTATGCAATACATCCAAAAACTTTAAGATTATCATAGTTACCCGGCTTTCCGTACCACATCTCCAAAGGAGTCTTCATATCAACACTGTCGATGGACATCCGTTGATAAGGTAGCGAGCGGTTGACACAGCCTTCGCCCCGTAAACTTTTGGGTGACCCGCATTTAACGAAGCATGCACCGCACTCTCTCTAGGAGAGTCCCGTTCATCCTCTCGCCCAGGCCGTTCGTTGAGGAGTGTTCCGGACCGTCTTGTGCCTCGTGATGCCATTCCTCCCGCACGGCTCCTCAAACCGCTTCCGAACAAGTACTCCGAGCCATTGTCGGTTCTCGAGTGCTTCGACTTTGCTCCCATCTTATTTTCGGTGAGAGTTAACCAGGTCCTCGAATCGTTGAAAAGCTTCGTCTTTTGTTTTTAGGATAAAGACCCATACCTTCCCGGTGTAGTCATCGATGATAGACATGAAGTATCTTCCTCCTCCATGAGTCCGAGTTCTAGCCGAGCCCCATAGATCACTCGTGTACATAATCAAGAGGTTTCTTCGATGTATGTATTCCAATGGAGAACTTCACCCCGGTGGCCTTCCCCGTACACATTGTTCACAGAATTCCAGTTTGCTGACCCGATCTCCGCACAACAGGTTCTGCTTGGACAATTCTTGTAAGCCCTTTTCACTTACATGCCCCAGCCTCATGTGCCATAGTTTGGATCTGTCAGGCTCTGATTGAACTGCATTTGAGAAGTTCCCGATCACAGTTCTTCCAACAAGGGAGTATAGCCCATTCTTTCTGACTCCTTTCATGACTATGAGAGAGCCCTTAGCTACTCTGATACAGCTATTCTCTGCCTTAAATGAGTATCCATTCGACTCAGGCGTCCCTAAAGAAATCAAATTTCTTTTAAGTTCCGGGACGTACCGACATGCCTGCGATATCCGTTCGGCTCCATCGAACATCTTTATTCCGATCGTCCCGCCGCCGATCACCTTACGAGCTTTATTGTCTCCAAGTAGAACGGATCCACCATTTGCCGGCTGTAGTGTCTCGAACCGTCTTTGTGAGGACACATGTGGAAGGAGCACCCCGAGTCAAGGATCCACTCCTTGCCGGATTCGGATTCGTGATCACCGTAGCTTCAACTCGAATCATAGCCGTCCGAGACTATGCTTGCTTCTCCGGAATCTTTAGGCTTCTCCGAAAGCCTTTCTTTCTATCCGGACAGTCCTTCTTAAAATGACCTTCCTTGTGGCGAGTGGTAGCACTTGTAGGATCTCTTAGAAGACCGACCTCTAACGTTTCTTCCGGACCTTGATCCGCTCCGGTCACTTTTATAACCTTTATCGCTCGATCTTCCTCTAACCATCAGACTGTCTCCACTGGTTTCCTCCTTCATGTCGTGCTTCTTCTGAAGTTCTTTGGCTCTGATCAATGATTGAACCTCTTCCAGAGTGATCGTCTGAGCCCTTCCATAGAGCATCGCATCCTTGAACTGCTCGTAGCTCTTAGGAATAGAGTTTAGCAACAACAGCGCCTTGTCCTCGTCATCCATCTTGACGTCGATGTTCTCAAGATCATCTATGATCTTGTTGAACTCGTCGATCTGCTCCGAGACTAATCTGTCTTCGTGCATTTTGAAAGAGTATAGGCGCTGCTCAGAAAGAGCCTATTAGCCAGGGACTTGGTCAGGTAGAGTACCTCGAGTTTGGCCCAAAGTGCTTCGAGCCGTTGTCTCCCTCGACACCTCCCTCGAACCTTGTCGCCCAAGCTCAAGATTATCAAGCCGTGAGCTTTCTCCGGCATGCCAATCTTCTCTTTCTCCGTCATGTCGGCCGGCGGTGTCGCCGACCCTCGCAAGGCTTCGCAACACCCCGCCGAACCGGCAGGGCTCTCATCTTTACTCTCCACGAGCCGAAGTCATTCTTTCCCGTGAATTTCTCGATGTCGAATTTGGTGGAACCCATTGTCCCCGCCAAACACCTCTTCTTCCTTCGTCTGCGATTTCTTGGGTGTGATTCCTCCGACCAAGATGTGTCGAGATTTTCCCACAGACGGCGCCAATTGTTGTGGGAAAAACACTTTCTTTCCTCAATCTTGGTAAGAGAACAAACCGCAAATCACAACAAAGAAGATGCAAACACAAGAGCACAAGCAAACAAGAGAATTTACGTGGTTCGGTCTTTTTGACCTACGTCCACGGGAGGGAATCGAAATAATCCACTAAGACAAGAAACGAGAGTACTTAGCTTTACATAGATGAGCCCTCATCTTCCATGGCCTCTCTTCACATTCAAGGCCTCCAAGATGCTCTCCTCACTCTTAACAAGCTAGCCCACACTCTCGAGTTCTTTTTCACTCTTACAAAACCCACACTAAAGCCTCCCCTCCTCTCATCTATTTATAGTAGATTAGATTACATTACGATATTCTATAAATAGATGAGGTGTAACCTTCGAGGATCGCATGGCCTCACATGTCCACCCTTTAGAGTCCTCCATCGCATGGTCTCCACATGTCCTTTCACATGTCTTCCTTCCACCGCATGGCCTCCACATGTCCTTCCACATGTCCTCTTCTAGGGTCTTCCATAATGAGGTGTCACCTTTCTAAAGTCAACAATGGAGGCTTAAAGTAAGTAGAAATTTACAAGAGTGCCACTTACCTTAGTGACTAATTGGGGGTCAAAACAACAAAGCCGCTGACTTGATCTTGATCCTCAGATTTCTTTCTCTGTTGGCAAACGAGGCCATCTTCTTCATTGTATGTGTGACAGCTTCATGGAAGGTAGAGGGGATAGCCAACATGAAAACATCTTGTTGGTTGCCATTGAAGAGGTCATTTTCGGCGACCATTACAAAGAGCTGTAAGCGCAACTATTGTATCTGTTTCTGACTGTCTGTCATCTCCTTCACAAGACAAACATTTACTATTTTCAGATTCTCTATCAGTCGGCCGTTTCTCGTGCTTCTTGATACTGCAATGGCAACTCCGGCATAGATTTTATTCTTCCCGGCAGCAACGATTCTATCTATCTTACCCATTGAGGAGAGCAGGGAATAAGAATTTAAAGGCCAAATCTTTTCTTCTTCTTTAATGAAGTGAGGAAAATAAGAATTAGCGTTAGGTTTCTGATGAAAATGGCGTTTAATTAATGAAGGGTACGACTCTTTAAGCGGAATAGGTAAAACAAATTTAGATTGTTCAGAGTTCCGCCTCCTCTGCTCCGAAATCTTCATCATCGCCATATTTTTCGGCCTCCTCTAATTGTTTTGATAAGCTTCTGAAAGAAAATTTGATCCCTTGTTGGTGTGTACTTAATTTGATTCTTATTCTTATATTAATATAATAATAATTTATTAAACCTGAAGAAGCCTAGCTTTTCTTAAACAGAAAACACATTATACAAACTTTATTTTATTTCTAAATAAATTATATATTTCAAGTTTAATTGTCCTACAAATTAATATTGAATCATATAAATATTAAAAATTAGAAGAGATGTAAAAATTAAATTAATTTTATTATGTGCGTGTTAGTTTAATATTAAAATTATAAAATGAAAAAATAATTTTATATTTCTTTCAAGAATTATAAGAGTTTCTAATTAACCTTCAATCACATATGAGAAAAAGAGTTAAAAAAAAACAAATAAATAAATAAATAAATAAGTTAAATTTTTGAAATATTTTCTAATTCATCTTCCAAAAACTTTTGTTACAAAGTTCTTATATAAAATTTAGATGAGAATTATTAGATTTTTAAATTATTGGATTTGCTAAAATCTTGATTTATATAACTCTCAGCATTAAGAGAAAATAATATAAAAAATTAAATTATTGCACGTATAATATGAAGCCTTTTAAGTTTGTCATTGATGAGATATCTTAATGAGATTCACGCGACTGGTAGATAGGCAAGGATAGTGATGTGTTGGAGTTTGCCTGTCCTGCCCAATTTCTCTATCATGCAGGCAATCTTGAAAGATCGCTCAACGAAATTGTTAATGTAGCTTGATAAAAGCTCGCGAGCTCAACGAAGAAACTCGATAAGTATTGGCGATTTAGGCGAAAAAGCTTGCAAAAATACTGATCAACTCAATAGAGGAGCTTGTCAAGGCCTTCTGAGAGGCAAGTCCTATAATCGTAACTTGGATGGATGTGGTTGATGAATACAATATGCATGCAGCCAGAATTTAGCTGTGCAACAATTAGGCTCGATCCTTTAGACCCAGAAGACCCATTTAATATTTCGGTTTCTCTCTTAGTTTAGGAAATCAACATCCTACAGGTGGAGAGAAAAAACTCGTCCATTAATTTTTTTAAATATCTACATCACTTCTTTAAGAACATCTAAAAGAGGGAGAAATATTACTTATGGATTTTCACAGGTACTTCCACAACTTGGATGAGCCCAAGCAGGAAAAAAATACCCCCGAGCTTTTTGGATATCAAATTAATTTTATTTAATAATTTCTTAAAACTCTTTATATATTCGTAATCTGATCACGATATTTGATTCACACTTTCACTTTTATTTTTAAAATAGTTATAAATTGTGATTATAGATATTAATTGATCAATATTAATTAAAATTAATCATTTTGAAAAGCAAGAGGCAATTAGTTAAAATAATATTCATCAAACATTATTGTGTAAAGATAAGAGTACTCTAAATTGGATTAAAAAATTGTCACAGTATGTTAGGGATAATTTAAATCTTCTAAGTGATTATTTCATAGGCATTGACATCATAAAATATATTTAATGGCTTGAAATTTATAAAAAAAATTATCCTAATACATTGTCATTATAAAATTGGACTGCTATTTTTAAAATAATATAAATAAGAAAAATTATATGTTCTGTCAGAGAATAAAAATAACTAATTGAAACTTACATAATATTTTAAATGTGTCTTTGTGTTTCTTGAAACTACTATCACTTGAAATAATAATAAAATAATGAATAATGAAACTATAATCTTGATAATGCATAAATATTATTAAAATTTTAAAATAGAGGAAATGTAAGAGCAAATAGTAAATAATTTTTAGATTATTAGCAACCTCAAACTCCTATATGTTATTCTAACTTAATTATAATTGTGAGACAATTTTTCTCAAGTTTAATTAATTCAAATAATAAAATATTTGATTTTTTAAAAGAAAAAGGAACTTTAAAAAAAATAACTTTCCCACATAAGAAATTAAATTCTTCCCATAGATAAATATTGATAAAGAAATACTTAAAAAATAATAAAGAATAAAACTAGTAATTAATGACAAAACATCACGTTCTAATGTGTAAACTATTTCTTAAAAACAACACAAAAAGCCGCAAATGTCGTCGCACCAAGAATAACTATGAAGGGTGTCGAAACAACGACACTGCAAAATAAGTTCCTTCTTCGCTTTCCACGCTCGTTTGCTTGCTCCATGGATGCAATGCTTTCTTTTAACTCTGCCAACTCTTTCTCCTTCTCATCTTTTTCTTTGGCTAGAGCAAGCAGCTCTATTTCCTTAGCATTGGCCTCCCTAGCGACCGCTTCGATCTTCTTCCTAAGAATTTTCTCTCTGTTTGAAGCTGCGGTAATCTCTGTCGTTGCGCGAGAGGCTGATTCACGGAGACTATATGAGAGGACAAACGCAGAGACATCACGTTGGATACTGTAAAAAATCTCTTTTTCGTCAACCAGTGAAACGAGCTGGATGCGGATGCGCTCTATCTCTTTCTGGGACTCCGCTACCTCTTTCATGAGACAAGCATTCACAGTTTTGAGATTCTGCATCAGAAGGCTATTACTTGAGTTTACCGAAGCTACAGAGAATGGGAACTTCTTGGCGGTGATTTTATCCTTCTTGCCCATTGGGGAGAGTGGTGGATGGGGAATGAAAAGCTAGTTTATTTTTTCTTCTTTTCTGAAGAGTGCTACGAGGGTTTTGAGTTAGGAGGCGTTTATTTATAGATGAACATGGGGAAGTTATAATTAGAGTTCTCAGTGTTTAAACTGGGCGGGGGAATAGGGAGATGCGATGGATTAGGGAGGTAGGTTGAGCTTCTATCCGCGAAATAAATAAAGAAAATTCATTTCTTTCAAAGCTCCTGCCTCCGCTATCTTCGCCGCTGCCATCTTTTTCGGCCGACTCAACAAAATTCAGTTTAGCCGTTGTTACTTCATCAGCTATTTCCCCGGCTTCCCGTTATAAAGAAGAAAAGCTTTTACATTTTGCCCAAGAAAGATATTTTACTAAGTATTTTTTATCATAAATTATATAGTAATTTATTTTTCTTAAATAAAACGACTTCTATTCCATAGAAAATTTTGAGAAAACTCTTTTGAATAGGATTATTATTACAGTATCAATTTATATTATTAGAATTATCAGATTTAGTATTTCCTTAAACATCCGACACATAAATATAAGAGACGAACAATTCTATCTATAAATATATATTTAAATTTAGATACAAAATAATCATATTAATTCAAATGAAATGTAATTTTTTTTTTAAAATACAGTATATATAATATCAAAATTTGATAAGCACAGATTTTAAATTATAAAATTTGCTTTAATCCAAATTTATATTCCACTTATCTTGAATTAAACTTGATAATTCTAATATTTATATCAATTGAAATTAAATGTGCCGACAATATTAAACAACAAACTTTTATTTTATTAGAATTTTTCTATTTAATTGTGTGAAATTTATTTATGATGATAATTTTAAAATGTCTTTTATTTATTTATTTATTTGTAATGTAGCTAAATGTTAAGCAATTCGTGTTATTTTTAGAGGAATTGTGTGGTCGTGCCAGGTTTAGGCAAGGTTAAGTCATGGGTTGGGCGTGGCCACCCCTGAATTAAGTGTGGTCAAGCCGAACCCCATAAAACATGGGCTTTTGGAAAAGACCATCAAGGGGGTTTTGGCCCTAGCGGAACCTCCGAAATGTTGAATATGAGCAGTTATAATCTTTGGATCTCTTTAAGGCTCATCGACATAGATAATAAAATACATTTGAATTCTGTCATGAATGTACATAAGTAACGATGGATACGCTTGGATTTGAGAAAAACTAAGTAACTTCAGATGATCAGAAAGAGTAACAAACAATTGCCTTGGTGACTGTTTTAAACCATAAATAGGATTTTTTAGCAAGAAAATGTAATGCGGGTATTCTGTATCAAAGAAACTTATGGGTTGATGCATATAAACTTTTTCTTTGAGGGGGCCATGAAGACAAGCATTTACGACGTTGACCCACTTTTAATATGTTTGCAATTTATGTTTATAGCAACGACACCAAAAACTTGATCTCGCTTTAAATATAGATATATGATTTAATGTATAATGCGGATTCTACGCAAGTATACGTATCGTATTAAGTAATACAGGCTCTAGTGGAGTCCCGGTTATCGATCCCACGAGGAAGTTTTTAACGTATTTGTTATCGCCTAAATTTAAAGTAATTACTTACGAATAAAGTGAACGGAAATTCAAAGAACTATAATAAACTAAAGTAAACTAACGCTCGAAATAAGTTGATTTAAATAATTCGGAAAAAGTATCCTTCTCCTTGTTTTTAGAAAATTAAGTGAATGATGAATTTAAATAGGATTTTTTTATCGTATTGTGACAAATAGAGCATTCCTATTCTTTACCCTTTGGTCCAGTGCAGAAGAACATCGACTAATCCTATGTTTGATTATTGAATCCGCTGGCTAGATCGGGAGGATATCGATCGCCACTTCGTAGCTCCCACGTTCCCCTCACCTGAGGGCTAACATCTACACTTCAGCTCTCAAACAATAGGACCGAATTGAATATTTTAGTCTGTCACACTAAAATGTCAAATTCTACGTCCGATAATTAATATTTCCCTATTTATTTGCACCCGCCTTCCAAGGCTTTTGACTTCTCTGAATATTGGATGTAATTTTTTACTATAGTTGATAATTCAACATATTTTAATTTCATCAATTCGCATAATTTTCATAAACAATGAGAAACTAAGAAAACTACTCAGAATGCATGAGAATAAAACAAAGCATGGATTTCATTTAAAGTTAACAACAATAAACAAAGATACTTATCTTAATTTCCTCCCTGCAGTATCCTCAAGTTCCTTCGACTTTTCCTTTTAAGATACAGAAACTAAATAAAGACTCAATTAAACTAATGAACTCACTAAACTCACTCAAACTCACTAAATTAGTACACACACAAATGACACTTAAGACACTAGAAAGAGACACCAAATCACTAGAATTCGGCCTCTATTTATAGAGGTAAGTAAAGCGTCCAACGGTGTTTAAACATCTCTTCAAAAGTGTCCGCGTTCAATGTATATGCATTTTGAACTGTCTCGTCGTCGGCGGGAAACGACCTCGCCGTCAGCGGGGCTTCTAGAAGGTCTTCAAACAGCGTGATCTTGCTGTCGGCGAGCTCGGGCTCGCTGTCGGCAAGGTAGTTATAATTCCTTCAGAAATTCTCCTCACGATCTCGCCGTTGGCGGTCTCGATCTCGCCGTCGGCGACTTAGTTCAATTTGCATGAATTTTCTCCTTTTTGATCCAAATTTGCTCCATTTCATGTTTTTTGCTTCCATCACTTATAAATCTTCATTCCCGCAATAAAATAAAGGAAATACCTTTCTTTAAAGTGCAATTTCATCAAAAATAGATATGAATTTCTTAATGTATTTTTTCGTGATCAAAATCCCCCAAACTTAATTATTACTCATTCTCAAGTAATTTTAATACTAAATAAAAATAATGATTTCTATAATAGAATTTTTCAATTCAGATAATATGAATTAAATTTAAATAACATTATAATAAAGTTAAATATAAATATTTCGAGTAATTAAATTAACTTTATAGAGATAAGATTATTTAGTTATCGTGTCTAAGATTTCTAAACTTTCTATTTATTTCAGGAATGACTATATTAAAAATAGTAAATTACTTAAGATATTTAGATGATAGGAAATTCAAGAAAACACTATTTAGTAAAATACTAATCCACAAATATAAGTTTAGAAATATAATTAAGTTTTACCCTTTAGGTTGAATCCATCGAAACCAATTTTGATAAGCGCATCTCCTCAAGCCTTCTCCTCACTTTATATTTTTCTTTTCTTTTCTTTTCTTTTTGGATTGATTTTCAATCCTTCTTTTTCTTTTTCTTTTCTTTTTTAAGTGAGGATTATCGTATCCTGGATAGACTTGTTAATAATTTTGAACTTCAATTTCTCTTCCTAAATTTGAAACTTAAAATATTTCTTTGCTTATATATATTTCATGACCTTTACTTTATCGAGTTTCTATCCTTTCTTTTTCACTTAAATACTTAAGATTTTTTAATTTCAAAATATAGTTTTTCTTACTTTAAATAGTTTACTATATTCTTATTCCTTTTAACCAAATATCCTATTCCATTAATTAATTGAATTACTAGAAATATTTTTTTTAACTTTATATAATAATTAAATAAAGTAACTCATATTTATTGAATTGAAAATTACTATAGAAAATCATTTAATAATAATTTTTGAAAATAGAAATTGAGAACAATTTTAATAATTAAATTTGTATTTTTACCTTCCCCCAAACTTAAATTTTTCTATCTATACTACATAGTGAAAAAGGGAAAGTATATATTAAAATTCATCATACCTTTGAGCTTTAGGTATTTCTTTTCTTTGAAATTTTTGCAGGCTTTTTCATTACTTACAGAATCTGTACTGTTAGTATTCTTCCACATATAATATTTAAAAGAAAGTGCAGGGATGAAATTTTAAAATAAGTATCAAACATAACAAAGAAAACTTAATCTATTACTACACATACATTTAAAACTTAAACAATACATTAAAGAAATACTAACATCCTATATATATAAAAAATTGCAACTAATTTAACACACAAGAAATCTAACATCAATAACATAAACAAACATGTCAACATCCATATTCTCTAGAAAGTACGGAATAATCACATCCAAAATAATAAAGTTTCCCAAAATAACAATAAATCTAAACAAACCAAACAAACTAAACAAAAGCTCTAACCTTCTGCATCAAAATCCCAAGCTATGTCATCTCCCTGATCTCCAGGCTGAGAAGGCTGAGCGAGCTGGTACTGTGAATAACGGGGGCACTCAGGAAAGACAACATCTAAATCACCACTCCTATATCAACGTTCGCCTTCATAGTATGCAATCTCGTACTCCGAATGTCGCCGGAGATATTCGCTATCATAATCGTGTCTTCTCTCCAAGCCTCCGATCCTTTGATCTATATGCTCAAATCTTCTTTCCATATTTTCTCCAAATAACTCAAAACTCTTTCTACTCGTGGTTAATTCATTCATCGGATCTCGAAGGGTATGAGTGGTGTACCGAGGGGGTGGTTCATAACTAGTAGACGGTATATCTCTACTTGAAGAAGGTACATAATCCTCGTCCCGCATCTCCATCCTTCGTGGGATTCATATTTCTTTATATTAGCCTCGAGTAAGGGGTTTCATAGGTTCAATGCATTCCTCATCATCTCTTGCCTCTACCCCGGATAATTGGCAAAGTGCATAGATAAGACCAGGATGTCCTAGTCCTCCTCCACTTTCATTTCTAAGCGATGGCTAATATGTTTTTATATATAACATTTCCCACATTAATACTCTTCCGGTTCCGAATACGAAATTCGAATCGTTCTATCTCTTGTTACCTCACTATGGTGGTAAGTAGGTAACAAAGTAGAACAAATAAAATAATGTCAGGCTTTAGATGTTGCATTTAGCATAGAAAGAGGGAAGTTTACTTGTTCCCGCTGCTTTATCTTCTAGACTCCTTTCCCATCAGTGAGAAAGTCGATCACCTCTTCCAGTGGTCCTTCCATAGTTCCAAAAGTTTCATATTCGCTGGTATAGGTTTCTCGTACTTCATAATAAGCATTTATTCTAGCAGCGTTGAAATCTACAAAAAATCCTCTAACCTTAACCGGTGCATCTTTAGCCTGTGTTAAATTTGCATAACATTCCTTTACTACTTCTACAGCTGCTCTATTGGTAATGAAACAGAAATTTTCCCATCATCGCTCCTGAATGATTCGCTCAACTTCTCCTCCTGGATTCTTAAAAACTCGATCTTGAATGCATTTTCTTGCTCGTATGTTTCGAAAATATCACGTTTGTGCTCTTCGCATTAATTAATCGGGTTTCGTCATAATCTATTCGTCGCTTTTGTCGTGGAGTCATTTCTCGATCTGTGAAATTTGCAAAAATCTTAACTAAACTCCAAAATATCACTAAGAAGGCTTCCTACAACAACTAAAATCCATTTAAATCAATTTTTATGAAATTCTTCCAAGTATTTTCTCTACATTTCGAAATTTTTCAAAATTCTCCAATGTAGAAGAAATCAATGGTGAAAATAAAAAAATTTTACATATGAGTGAAGCTCTTACCAAGGGAAGATGAAATCCGGTGTCAAAAAGTGTTGAAATCGCCTCAAATCCGAGATCTCTCAAGCCCTAGGTCGTTTTTTTCGAAAATTTGAGGAAATGGATGATGAATAGTGTCGGTTGACCGGTCAAATATAAGTCTTTTCGCGTTCTCGCTGTCAGCGAGATTTTTCTCGCCGTCGGCGAGCTAATTAATTTCATAAGGCAAAAGTTTCGGGAAAAATCCACCGTCGGCGAGCTCGGTTGTCATTGTCAGCGGGTTTTCTCGTCGTCAGCCGAGATAATTCTCGCCGTCGGCGAGCTCCCAAAAATTTTAAATTTTTGAAATTTGTCAATCATTTTCAACCTCGAATTGCCCTTAATCAATCTTCTGATCACTTAATTTAATAATAATACGAAGATTAGATACTTATACTCACAAAAAGTCACACAACACAAACAATATAACTTTATATATGAAATCCATGAGATTTACAAATTTCACACTAATAACTTAACACATACTTAACTTAAATGTTCAAATCTATAATACTCAGCATCGCAATCCACATCACAGCACTGTAAATGCTGAGACATAACAATTTACATAAAGTCTCATCAAATCTGAGATGATCAAATCAAAGTTCGACTCATAATAAAACCTAACTCCAAAGCAAACACACATATATATACAAATATAACAAAAACATAGAAATCTTTCCTACTCTTCAGTGTCTGAACTAACATCTTCTCTGATATTTCCGATGCGACGCGAGTGCACAAATAAATTGTAGAAAGGCCTGCAGGGAATTCGCGAAGAGATTCTTCATTAATCCATCCTTTCGTCTTAGTAGATGAATAAAATTGGCCTCCGGATGTCCAAGATGATCAAAGTGCTCCTTCATTCTCCAATCAATATGATCAAACATATCGTAGATATTGTCAATGGAATTCATCACATTTTGCAATTCTTTCTCCAATCCTTTAATCTTCTTCGTAAAGAAATTAGTCTTATCAAGAAAGGGCCTTGCTAAAGGATTGTTCTCGTGATGTTCGTCGAAATAACGATAATCTCATCATTGTTATCCAACGTGGGAAACATATCAGTAGGATCCAGGGGTTTCCATGGTAAAAGTACTTTTACCCAAGCCTCATAAGAAACTTGGTACTGACTGCATAAAGCAAATATAGTAGATGGGTGTCCAAATCCATGCACTGACTGATCACAGAAAAATACATTAAGAAATTCATATCTATTTTTGATGAAATTGCACTTTAAAGAAAGATATTTCCTTTATTTTATTGCAGGAATGAAGATTTATAAGTGATGGAAGCAAAAAGCATGAAATGAAGCAAATTTGGATCAAAAAGGAGGAAATTCATGCAAATTGAACTAAGTCGCCGACGGCGAGATCGAGGCCGCCGACGGCGAGATCGAGGCCACCGACGGCGAGATCGTGAGGAGAATTTCTAAGGGAATTATAACTACCTCGCTGACAGCAAGCCCGAGCCCTCCGACAGCGAGATCGCGCGGTTTGAAGACCTTCTAGAAGCCCCGCTGACGGCGAGGTCGTTTCCCGCCGACGGCGAGACGCTCAAGATGCATATACATCGAACCTCGACACTTTTCAAGAGATGTTTAAGCACCCTCGGACCTTTACTCACCTCTATAAATAGAGGCCGAATTCTAGTGATTTAGTGTGTCTTTCTAGTGTCTTAAGTGTCATTTGTGTGTGTCTAATTTAGTGAGTTTGAGTGTGTTTAGTGAGATCATTAGTTTAATTGAGTGCTATTTAGTTTGTTGTACTAGAAGGAAAAGTCGAAGGAACTTCAATGACTCTGCTTGGGGAGGAAATTAAGATAAGTATCTTTTTTTATTGTTGTTAACTTTAAATGAAATCCATGCTTTGTTTTATTCCCATGCATTCTGAGTAGTTTTCTTAGTCTTTCTCCTTGTTTATGAAAATTATGCGGATTGATGAAATTAAATAGAAGCACCTAATATAATATAAATAAATTGTGATAATTTTTACTTAAAAATTAATTTACTTTCAATCTGGCCAATTGAGTAGTTAAAATATGTTGAATTATCAACTATAGTAAAAATTACATCCAATATTCAGGGAAGTCGAAAGCCTTGGAAGGCGGGTGCAAATAAATAGGAAATATTAATTATCGTACGTAGAATCGGACATTTTAGTGCGACGGACTAAAATATTCAATTCGGTCCTATTGTTCGAGAGTCGAAGTGTAGATGTTAGCCCTCAGTGAGGGGAACGTGGAGCTCCGAAGTGGCAACAAGTATCCTCCCAAACCTACCGCAGATTCGGTAATCAAACATAGGATTAGTCAATGTTCTTTGCACCTGGACCAAAGGGTAAAGAATAGGAATGCTCCTATTTGTCACAATACAATAAAAATCCTATTTAAATTCATCATTCACTTAATTTTCTAAAAAAACAAGGAGAATGATACTTTTTCTGAATCATTTATATCAACTTATTTCAAGCATTAGTTTACTTTAGTTTACTATAGTTACTTTGAATTTCTGTTCACTTTATTCGTAAGTAATTCCTTTAAATTTAGTCGATAACAAATCCGTTAAAAACTTCCCGTGGGATCGATAACCGAGACTCCACTAGAGCCCTATATTACTTGATACGATACGTATACTTGCGTAGAATCCACATTATACATTAAATCATATATCTATATTTAAAGCGGGATCAAGTTTTGGTGCCGTTGCTATAAACATAAATTGCAAACATATTAAAACTGGGTCACTGACCCATGCACAATTAATCCCAATGCAGACTTTTCTATTATTGATCCAACATCGATAGGTAATCCAATTTGAATACAGTAGTTTAAAATAGCGCATTCCTTTGAAACTTTATTTACTCTCATAGTATGTAATAATTTTGATGATATAAAGAAATGTCAGTGCTTTGAGACAGGGTTAAGAAGTGATGCAGAAAAACTAACATACCCTTCTTCTTGTAACTCCCAATCATCTGGTTCGTCAGTCAGGTATCTATAGATTTCGTTCATATTGTATCTTGAAGGCACAAAGTTGGAATAATGACAAACAGAGGTATTTTCTATAGAAAACAATTCATTTACCCTTACAGGATTAAATGTTACCCATCTTCCTCTGACGTAGACATTTCCATTGTTGATCGCATGTAAATTAGAGTAAAACTCTTTAACTACTGGTATAACTACAGTGGATGTCGTATAACAAAATACATCCCAATGCCGCTGTACGATCATTTCTTTGATTTTTGTAGTAGAATTCTCTACTCCTCTATTGACAAATCCTCTTTCTTTAATAAGTCTTTTCTTCATCAAGCCTTTGTTGAAGATTCGCTGTGCCTCCGAACTGACGAATTTTCTCCGGTTGAAAACTTCAGTTTTTGTGGTTTCTAAGAATTTGGAAGCCATTTTGGATGGAAAGGATTGGTCTCTAGTCGTTCCTAAGGAAGAAAATGGTGTAAAATCGGATTTGGAATAATTTCTTACGAAGGAATGGCTTAGATCCGTCCAAAACCGCACGAAAAATCTTTAAGAAACCAAATTTTCAACTGCCTCGCCGTCGGCGGGAAGTTCCTCACCGTCGGCGGGAAGTTCCTCGCCGTCGGCTACTTAGTTATAAAACTGAATGAAGTAATGGTCCACGATCTCGCTGTCAGCGGGCTCGAGCTCGCTGTCGGCGAGATTCGTAAGAATCGCCCATTTTCGCTCCCGGTCCGAATATTTTCCGATCTCATCAAATAGGTTCAATTTTGTGATGATTCTAATAAAAATTTGAGTAGTAAGATTTGTTTTAATAATATAGACTCACTAATATGTTGATATTTAAAAATAAAAGTCTACTATGGGTTGCCTCCCATAAAGCACTTGGTTTAACATCGTCAGCCCGACCTAATTTAGTTAGTGTTCAAGTTGACTAAGCATTAAAACCTCTTTAAAATTTGGTCTTCCATTTTCGAAATATGGTTTTAATTTATGTCCATTTACTTTAAATCTATGTCCTGTTTTTTGATCTTCAATTTCTATAGTTCCATATGAAAAAATTTGAGTTATAGTGAAAGGTCCTAACCATCGAGATTTCAATTTCCCAGAAATAATTTCAATCTAAGTATTATAAAGCAAAACTTCTTGTCCTGGTTCAAAATTTCTCTGATTAATCTTTCGATCATTCCATAATTTCATTCTTTCTTTATAAATCTTATCATTACCATATGATTCGTTTCTTAGTTCTTCCAATTCATTTAATTGCAACAATCTCTTCTCACCAGCTTCTTTCATATTATAATTAAATTCTTTATTCGCCCAATATGCTTTATGTTCTAATTCAATTGGTAAGTGGCAAGTTTTTCCATATATAAACCTATAAGGAGTCATTCCAATCGGAGTTTTATAAGCAGTCTTGTATGCCCATAATGCAAGTTGTCTAGTCTTATAGACCGCTCGATCTATTAGGATTTACGACTTTTCTAATATACGCTTAATCTCTCGATTAGAAACTTCACCTAATCCACTAGTTCGTGGATGATAAGCGATTGATATCTTATGCATAATATTATATTTTTCTACTAGTTTGTGAATATATTTGTTTCTAAAATGAGTTCTTCGTCGGTGATAATCACTCTCGGCATTCCAAATCTAGTAAAAATATTTTTCATTAAAAATTTTGAAACACTTTTAGCATCACACCTAGATAAAGCTATTGCTTCAATCCATTTGGAAACATAATCAACAACTACTAATATATATGAGTTTCCAAATGACGGAATAAAAGGTCCCATGAAATCTAATCCCCAAACATCAAAAATTTCAACTTCTAATATAAAATTCGTAGGCATTTCATTTTTCTCGATATGTTTCCTACTCTTTCGCATTTATCGCAGGTTTTTATATATCTATATACATCTCTAAATAGAGTAGGCCGGTAGAATCAAGATTGTAGAATTTTATATGTAGTTTTATCTGTCCCAAAATGTCCTCCAAAATTAGAGTTATGACATTTTTGAATAATTGGTTCAGTTTCTTCATAAGGCACGCATCTTCTAATAATTAGATTCTTACACTGCTTATATAAGTATGGTTCATCCCAAAAGTATGATTTAGTATCGTGAATGAATTTTTTCGTTGTTGCAAAGTTAACATAGATGGTAAAATGTCACTTACAATATAATTTACTATATCAAGCATACCAATGTATTTTCAACTCATTAATATTATAAAGTTGTTCATCAGGAAAACTGTCTAAAATTTCATTATCAGTATTAGATAATTCATGATTTTCTAATCTTGATAAATGATCAGCAATTTGATTATCAGTTCCCTTTTTATTAATTATCTTAAAATCAAATTCTTGCATTAATAATATTCATCTAATTAATCTTGGTTTAGAATATTTCTTTTGCATTAAATATTTTATAGCAGAATAATCAGTATGCACAATACATTTAGTTCCTATTAGATAATGCCGAAATTTATTAAAAGCATATACAATCGCTAATAATTCTCTTTCGAGTAATCGTATAATTTATTTCAAGCATCATTTGGAGTTTTACTAGCATAATATATAACTTTGAAAATCTTATCATATATTTGCCCAAGAATCGCTCCAATAACGATAATCACTAAGCATCACTCATAAGCTCAAATGGTTTCTCCCAATTAGGTGAAACTATTATAGGTGTTGTAATTAATTTATCTTTTAATAATTCGAAAGCATTCGAGCATTCAGTTGTAAATTCAAATTTCTTGTCCTTTTCAAGAAGTTGGCATAGAGGTTTAGTAATTTTTGAAAAATCTTTAATATAACGCCCGTAAAATCCAAGCATGTCCAAGAAAACTTCTTACCCCTTTTACCGTAGTTGGAGGTGGTAATTTAGCTATTACGTGAATTTTTGCAGTGTCTACTTCCATGCCTTTTTCCGAAATTTTATGCCCTAATACAATGCCGCTCGTAACCATAAATCGACATTTCTCCCAATTAAGAACTAAATTAGTTTTCTCACATACTTCAAATACTTTTTCAAGATGATTTAAGCATGTGTCAAATGTTATTCCAAATACAGAGAAATCATCCATAAATACTTCTATTCCATTATCAATTAATTTACTAAATATAGACATCGTACATCTTTGGAATGTTGCAGGTGCATTACATAATCCAAAAGGCATTCTTCAAAAAGTGAAAGTTCCAAAAGGACTAGTAAATGTAGTTTTATCTTGATCCTCAGGAGAAATTTGTATTTGATGATAACCGGTATATCCATCTAAGAAACAAAAATACTTATGTCCGGCTAATCTATCTAACATCCGGTCTAGAAATGGTAAAGGGAAGTGATCTTTTCTAGTGGGCCGTGTTTAATTTTCTATAATCAATACATATTCGCCATCCAAGTAACTTGTCTTATAGGGATAAGATCATTATTTTCATTAGCTTTGACAATCACCCCTCCTTTTTTAGGTACACGGTGAATTGAGCTTACCCAAGCATCGTCGAAATAGGATATATAATACAATTATCTAACCATTTTAAAATTTCTTTCTTGACTACTTCTTTCATTATCGGATTTAATCTCCTTTGTGGATCTCGCTTTAGGTTTATGTTCATTATCTAAAATAATTTTGTGCATACATATCGAAGGACTAATTTCTTTAATATCCGCTAAAGTCCAACCAAAAATTTTCTTATATTTTTTTAATGTATCTAAAAGTTTTTGTTCTTGAGATTCATTTAATTCAGATGAAATAATAAGTGGTAGAGTTGAAGAATTACCTAAGTAAGCATACTTTAAATGATTAGGTAACATTTTTAACTCAAGTTCAGGAGGTTTAATAATTGATGGAACTATATTTTTTTCAGTATTTTCCGTGTTATCCAAAAATTCAAATTTCTCTTGAATATAATCTAATTCTTCATTTATCTCAGATTTTTCAATTAATTCAATATTTTCTTTTTCTAATTTTTCTTCATAATATTCTTTAAAATGTTCTTTTTGTAAATGATCGAGTACTTCCATTCGAAAACACTCATCATCTTTTTCTAGCATGAGGATATTTCATTGATTTAAGCAATATTAAAAGTTACTTTTTGGTCATTTACTCTCATAGTTAATTCTCCTTTCTGAACATCAATCATAGCTTTTCCAGTGGCTAAAAATGGTCTTCCTAAAGTGATAGGAATTTCTTTATCTTCTTTCATATCTAGAATAATAAAATCTACAGTGAAGATAAATTTATCCACTTTTACTAATACATCTTCAATAACTCCCTTAGGATATGTAATGTAACGATCGACTAATCGAAGAGTTATCGAAGTAGGTGAAATTTCTCTCAATCCTAATCTCTTAAAAATTGATAGAGGCATTAGATTGATGCTTGCTCCTAAGTCACACAAAGCTTTTCCATAGAATTTTTCTCTAATAAGCACGAGGTATAGTGAAACTACCGAGAACTTTTAATTTTTCGGAAGTTTTTTCCGAATAATAAGCACTACACTCTTCACTAAGTGCAACCATTTCATTATCGGTAAATTTTCTTTTTTTATTTAGAATATCTTTCATAAATTTTACATAGTTTGGCATCTGTTCTAAAGCTTCTACGAAGGAAATATTTATCGTTAATTTCTTCAAAATTTCAAGGAATTTAGCAAATTGTTTGTCTTTTTTATGTTGAATTAGACGTTGAGGAAATGGTGGTGGAGGTTTTTCAACAGAAATTTTCATAGGTATTAAAGGATTTTCTAAATTTGGATCTTGTTGATTCTTTTCCTTTTCAATTTCCACTTCCTCTTTTTTGACTTTCAAGTTCTTTCTGAATTCGAGGTTCTAATTCTTTTCCACTTCGTAATTGTATCGCTTTAATTTGTCTGTTTCCCTTGTCTTTGGGATTTATTTCCACATTACTAGGAAATGTTCCAGGTATTCTATTATTAAGTGCAGTAGCGATATGTCCAAGTTGAGTTTCGATATTTTTGATAGGTGTTCCTTGATTTTGTAATTGGTTTCCTTGTATTTGTAATTGATTTCCTTGATTTTGTAAATGTTGACCCATATTTAATATTAATTCTTCTATAGATAATTTCTTATCTTTAAATTGAGGGTTATTATTATTAAATCCAAGTGGATAATTAGGTTTATAATTAGGATTTCCTTGATTATATGGATTTCCTAATTGTTGTGTCATATTATTCATCCATGGTTGATTATTTGTATTATTATTCCAATTAAAATTAGGATAATTTTTCCATCCATGATTATAATAATTTGCATAAGGATTATTAGGTCTGTTGTTAATTGCATTAATTGTTTCATATTGAGATTGGGATTCTATAAGTTGTCCAGATGAATTTTCTTCTGATATAGTTGGAGAGTAATTCATTCCAAAATGATCTAATTTTTTAGATACGGCAGCAATTTGTGAAGCTAACATAGATATTGCATCATTTTCATGAATACTAGCTATTTTTTTCGGATTCATTCTATCAGCAGGCCATTAAAAATTATTAGTTTCCATTTATTCGATTAGTGCATAGGCTTCATCAAATGGTTTTGACATTAATGATCCTCGAGCAGCAGCATCGATGATTGATCTTAAAGATCCTACTAATCCATTATAGAAAGTTTGGATAATTAACCAACTGCAGTAACGCATGATGTGGGCATTTCCTAAGAAGTTCTTTAAATCTCTCTCAAGATTCATATATTGACTCTCCATCAAACCGACTAAAAGAAGTTATATCGTTTCTAAGCTTAGCAGCTTTTAGATGGCGGAAAATATTTGGATAGAAATTTTTGTGATAATTCTCCCCAAGTTTTAATAGATCCGAGTGCTAACGAATTTAACCACATTTTAGCCTTATCCCTTAAATAAAAAGGAAAAAGTCTAATTCTAATAGCATCGTTAGATACTCCTTCATATTTGAAAGTAGCACATAGTTCTAAAAAACTAGCAAGATGTAAATTAGGATCTTCAGTAGGTGAACCACTAAATTGAGTATTTTGTACCATTTGGATAATTGCAGTGTTTAAGTTCGAATGAATTAACGACTACATCGGGGTTTTGAATAGTTAAATGAATTTCATCTAATGTAGGGTTGGCATAATCTCGTAATGGTCTTGGTTGATTGATATTTTCATTTTCAAGTATATTTGTCATTTGTGTTAAATTTATAATTTCTCTTTTTTGTTTTCTAATTCTTTTAATTGTACGCTCTAATTCTGAATCGTAAGGTATTAAATTTTCGTTTCCAAATTTTCGCATACAATTTTATAAAATAAATTTTAAATTAGTCCATTACTTTAGTAAATAATTTCTTTACTTCCCTAAGCAACGACGCAAAAACTCGACCCACTTTTAATATGTTTGCAATTTATGTTTATAAGCAACGGCACCAAAAACTTGATCCCGCTTTAAATATAGATATATGATTTAATGTATAAGTGGATTCTACGCAAGTATACGTATCGTATCAAGTAATACGGGGCTCTAGTGGAGTCCTCGGTTATCGATCCCACGGGTAAGTTTTTAACGGATTTGTTATCGCCTAAATTTAAAGGAATTACTTACGAATAAAGTGAACGGAAATTCAAAGTAACTATAATAAACTAAAGTAAACTAATGCTCGAAATAAGTTGATTTAAATAATTCGTAAAAAATATCCTTCTCCTTATTTTTAGAAAATTAAGTGAATGATGAATTTAAATAGGATTTTTTATTGTATTGTGACAAATAGAGCATTCCTATTCTTTACCCTTTGATCCGGATGCAAAGAACATTGACTAATCCTATGTTTGGTTACAGAATCTGCGGCTAGACTGGCAGGATACTGGCCGCCACTTCGAGCTCCCACGTTCCCCTCACTCGAGGGCTAACATCTACACTTCACTCTCAAACAATAGGACCGAATTGAATATTTTAGTCTGTCACACTAAAATGTCCAATTCTACGTCCGATAATTAATATTTCCCTATTTATTTGCACCCGTCTTCCAAGACTTTTGACTTCCCTGAATATTGGATGTAATTTTTTACTATAGTTGATAATTCAACATATTTTAACTACTCAATTGTCAGATTGAAAGTAAATTAAGTTTTAAGTAAAAATCATCACAATTTATTTATATTATATTAGGTGCTTCTATTTAATTTCATCAATTCGCATAATTTTCATAAACAAGGAGAAAGACTAAGAAAACTACTCGTAATGCATGGGAATAAAACAAAGCATGGATTTCATTTAAAGTTAACAACAATAAACAAAGATACTTATCTTAATTTCCTCCCTGAGTACTCTCGAAGTTCCTTTGACTTTTCCTTTTAGTACAACAAACTAAATAGCACTCAATTAAACTAATGAACTCACTAAACACACTCAAACTCACTAAATTAGACACACACAAATGACACTTAAAACACTAGAAAGAGACACCAAATCAATAGAATTTGGCCTCAATTTATAGAGGTAAGTAAAGCTCCCAGGGGTGCTTAAACATCTCTTCAAAAAGTGTCCAGGTTCAATGTATATGCATTTTGAACTGTCTCGCCGTCGGCGGCAAACGACCTCGCCGTCAGCGGGGCTTCTAGAAGGTCTTCAAACAGCGCGATCTCGATGTCGGCGGGCTCGAGCTCGCTGTCGGCGAGGTAGTTATAATTCCTTCAGAAATTCTCCTCACGATCTCGCCGTCGGCGACTTAGTTCAATTTGCATGAATTTCCTCCTTTTTGATCCAAATTTGCTCTATTTCATGTTTTTTGCTTCCATCACTTATAAATCTTCATTCCTGCAATAAAATAAAGGAAATATATTTCTTTAAAGTGCAATTTCATCAAAAATAGATATGAATTTCTTAATGTATTTTTCTGTGATCAGACGTCCATTCGATTGTCATGAGTAGCCACCGTAAGAAGAACTCAGATAGTAAGCATTTTTTTCACGGAACTGAACGTTTCAACATAATCGATACCAAATTCTTGATTATTACCTTGGGCCACAAGGCAAGCTTTATGACGAACAATATGACCATCTAAATCATATTTAGTGCAATATATCTGTTGGGTTTTTAGGTGGAGGCACTAATATCCAGGTGCTTGCGTTTGAGAGGCTTGGAATTCTTAAGACATAGAAGTCTCCAATTATGGTCTGTGACAGCACTTGTATAATATGTAAGATTTGATTTTGTAATAATTTTGTGTTGTAAATAAAAAATTTACTTCGGTTTAAGGTTCTCTGTTTTGGCATGAGTGACTATAGGATGAGAAGGGGTGGACAAAATTAGATTGTGAGGTGGTTGGGCTATGGGGATATGTGAAACATGCTTATTTGGAGAGGATCAATTTGGACCTAGCTGATTGGAAGTTGGCGAACTTGAAGCTGGAGAGTTTGGAAGAACATTAGGTTGAGTTAGCACAATTGAAGAAGGTGGAGCTTGCTGATTTGGGGTGATAGTTGGCTGATTTGGAGAGATGATTGAACCAGATTTTGAATTGATGGATGAGGGAGTAAGGAGAGGTTGAGATGGTGGAGTATGTATGGCTGAAGAATTGAGAGAGTGAAGGCTATTTTGAAATGGAAACAAATTCTCGTAAAATATAACAAGACGAGATACAGTGATTTTACCAGTGGTAGGATTATAACACTTGTAGCATTTAAAGTTTGGAAAATATCTAAGAAAAACACGTGGAGTGAAATGGAACATAAACTTATTGGAGGATTGTGGTTGCCCTGGATAACACAAAATCCAAAGGTTCTACGTAACTTGTAGTTGAGTTTTTTCTTATGGAGAAGATAATAGGGAGAGGTCATATTAGTGGTAGGAGAACAAATTTTAGTTGTTGAAAGTTGCATTGAGTCGGTTGATTCATTGTTTGACTGGCTTGATTTATGGACGGGCGATCGTGGCGGTGGATGATCTTAGTGGTGGCGATTTGGATCCAGGCGTTCACCGGCACCAACTTTGATTTCTCCTCCTACTCCTCAGAGCTGAAGGCGACGTTGAAAATCACACAGGTGTAGCTTAATCACCTCGCCGTTGCTTCAGATCTTGGTAAGGCGTTTGGATGGTCTTGAGGCCTTGTTCTTCTCTATTTCCCTCTACCTGCTGTGCCATTTTTTGCTGCTGGACTCGGGTTCTTCGCCTATGGTTTGCAGTGGACTCTCGTAACCGAATGGATCTCCATTCCTTATGCCCTGGTAATTAAGCACAACTACTTTCTGATTTATTTATACCAATGCCCTCCTATATTTCTCAAATTTTAGGAAGAATAATAATATACTTTCTGACCGGAAACTATTAATAGGAACAAGGTGAGTGGTGTATATGTGAATAATTGATCTGTAATATAATTTATGTTGTGCTAGAAACATAATTCATGTTTTGAACTGTGAGTTATTTAAATATTTTCTTGAAGATAGAAAAATAAAGAAAGAAAATAAATGAATTTCTTATATATTTGAAAATAAGATTTTATATTTTAAAATAAGATTTTATATTTTAAAATAAGATTTTATATTTTAAAATAATTTTAGCAATAAAGAGGAGCAAAAATGATTATTTTTCTACAAACAGCTGCAAATCAGCTGTTCTCAAACCGCAAAAATCAAACAACTTAACAACTTATTCATTTCAGGGGCGGCATAATAGTCATTTATCCACAAACAACTGCAAATCAGTTGTTTTCTAAACGTTGAAACCAAACACACAGACATCTTATCCGGATCGACCGCTATCAGAATAAACTACTTATATGGATAAGTTGGATAAGTTGCAGCTGCCCCAAACAGATCCCTAGTTTAACTATTCCTCCGACTTTCTGTTATAAAGAAGAAAGATTTTTGCATTTTTCCAACGAGAGATAATTACTAAGAATTTTTAATGATAAATTTTATGATAATTTATTCTTCATAAATAAGACAATTTCTATTCCATAGATAATTTTGAGAAAAATCATTTGAATAGTATTATTGTTAAAGCATTAATTTATATTATTAGAATTATCATATTTAGTTTTTTCTTAAGACATCTGACACATAAATATAAGAGATGAACAAAATAATCATATCAATCCAAATAAAATAAATTAAAAAAAAAACTGGATATTTAGTATATATAATATCAAAATTTGATAAGCATAGATTTTAAAATTATAAATTTGCTTTAATACAAATTTATGTTGCACTTATTTTGTACTAAATTTTATAATTCTACTATTTATATCAATAGAAATTAAATATGTCGAGAATACTAAACAGATAAAATTTTATTTTATCAGAATTTGCCTATTTAATTATGTGAGAAATTCATTGTTTGAATGGCTTGATTTACTGCATATGTCATATCAAATTGCGTGAGAGTCAAGTACTGCAAAGAATCAATCGCACTTACGATCAAAAGATTAATCATGAAAGAGACTTTGATCAGAGGGTTAAGAAAATTTTTCAGTATTGTCAAGATTTTGAATACATTTTGAATTTTCATACTAGAAGTATGAAAAATTTACTAAGAGTGTGTGGCTTGATTTATAAGGTGTGGACTGCAAGAAGTGAAAGAAGCATGTATGCCATGAACCTTGAAAAGGGTTCCCAATGTCTTCACTTTGATTTTGTTGTGTAAATTGTGAAGAGTAGTGTTAATGGTATGAGAGTCATTTCCATATGTTGTTTGGGGAAGGCTCGGCAGAGCTAGAAGTAAGGTGAAGTTGCTAAATGTATATAGTAAGGGTGTGATTTAATTGGCGAGGAGCTTGCTTTAGTTCTTAGATAGTCTTTTTGAGCTTACAAATGTAAGATTGATGAAGTTGATCGAGAAAGAATTAGGATTGTTGCATGTAGATTATCTCATGTAGATTGCCGTGAATAAAAGCATTGACTACAACCAATTGAAGAATTTGTCAATTATAAGCGACTGTTATAGTAAGGAAGAACTGATATGTATATATTTTAGTGAGTCGGGCTTTGTCCCAAGCAACAATACCATCAGGATTCAACTTGGTCTTGAATGTCCACCTACAACCAAAAATATTATGCGAGGGTATGGGAGGTACCGATTCTCATTTCTCTTGATCTTGTAAAGCTTGAAGTTCATATGATATTGCTTGTCTCCAGTGTTCATTTTTAACCACCATAGAATAGGTAGCAGGATTATTAGTGATTTGATGGTAAGGTTAAGAACTTATTTTAGGTTTATGGTTACCAGTTTTAGTCCAAGTAATCATGGGATGTGATGGAGGAAGAGTGAAATGAGAGCGAAGTTGATTACTATTGTGGAGAGATGTAAATCTTGTTAGTGTGAATGTATAAATATTTCTAGCCCTTTTAAAAGGGAGTAGAACTGAAAAACACACATTCTTTAGAAAGAGTTAGTAGTTTATGTAGTCTGTTTAATATTCTCAACACATTTAATTTCAATTAATAAAAATATTAAAATTATCAGATTTAGTTCAAATTTTAATATTATATATACTAGATATCCAGTATAGAAAAATTTACATTTTATTTGAATCAATGTGATTATTTTGTATGTAAATTTAATTTTATATATATATATATATATATATATATATATATATATATATATATATATATATATATATATATATGATATTTCCCAAAATTTAATAAATTTAATAATAATATATATAAGGTATTTCCCAAAATTTTATATGGAATAGAAATTGTCTTAATTTTTTATGAAAAATTTATACATTTCACAACTAAAATATTATATTTTACTCATATAGCAATTTAAAGTTCTAAATGTTTACATGAAAATTAAAAAAAAAAAGATAAAATGTTACTTTAATATCATTTTAAAGATTTGAATGTTATGTGTATAAATATGAGTATGAATTTGAGTCGACTTACAAGCCGTCTTATTTAATATAAAAAAAAAGAGAATAAAATTAATTTAAATTAGTTTAATATGACAAATAGAATGAAAAATTAAGAGATGAATAATAACAATTCACTTAATAAATAATAGAAAATATATTTTGTTAACATTTTAATTACCTTAAAAATAAATTCTTCAAAATTTAAAATATTTTTAGCATATTTTATATTAACATTTTTTTAAACTAGTTGGCTCACAAGCTAACGAGTCGAGTCGGGCCTATCATGAGCTTGATTTGTTAGCTCATCGAGCTCACTTCATGAGCTACTATTCACGCCAAGCTCGAGCTGGCTCGCAAGTCGGCTTGACTCATTAACACCCTTATGTTATAATAATCAAATAATTTGTGTAAAAAAATATGAAAAAAATATATATATAACGAAAAGCAGGAGGAATAGCTAATGAAGTAACAGCGACTGAACCTATCGGAAAAGGGTGGCGGTGGCGAAGATAGCGGAGAGAGCTTGGCAAGAAATAAATCACTGACGCTATAATAAAATCTATATATCACTTGATTTTATATAGTTAATTTTCCTCAAATTTAAATTAATTAAAATAATAAAATATTTGATTTTTTTAAAACAAAGAGAAACTTTAAAAAAAAATTACTTTCCCACAGAATAAATAAAATTCTTCCGGTTGATAAATAAAAATAAAGAAATACTAAAAAATTATAATAATGAATAAATTTAGTAATTAATGACAAAACATCATACTTCTATGGGTTAACTATTTTTTAAAAACTATGTAAAAAACCACCAATACTGCCGCACCTGCAGCAGCTATGAAAGGCGCCACGAAAGTAACACTGCAAAACAAATTTCTTCTTTGCTTTCCACACTTGTTTATTTTTTCCATAGATCCCATTTTTTTTCTTTTAACTCTTTCAAGTTTTTCTCCTTCTCTTCTTTTTCTTTGGCTAGAGCAAGCAGCTCTATTTCCTTTGCATTAGCCTCCCTAGCGACATCCTCGATTTTCTTCCTCAAATTTTTCTCTCTGTCTGCAGCTGCAGCCATCTCTGCTGTTGCGCGAGAGACAGATTCGCGGAGACTAGAGGAGAGGACAAGCGCAAAGACATCACGTTGGATGTCGTGAAAAATGCCTTCTTCGGCTACCAGTGAAGTGAGCTGGATGCGGAGGCGCTCGATCTCTTTCCGGCACTCCGCTGCATCTTTCACGAGACAAGCATTCACAGTTTTGAGATTTTGCATCAAACGGTTATTACCTGAGTTTCCCGGAGCTTCAGAGATGGGCCTCTTCTTGGCGGCGATTTTATCCTTCTTGCCCATTGGGGAGAGTAGTGGACGGGGATTTCACAGTTTTGAGATTTTGCATCAAACGGTTATTATCTGAGTTTCCCGGAGCTTCAGAGATGGGCCTCTTCTTGGCGGCGATTTTATCCTTCTTGCCCATTGGGGAGAGTAGTGGACGGGGATTTGAAAAGCTAGTTTCTTTTCTTCTTTCCTGAAGTGAGCTAGGGGGTTTAGGATTAGGGGCACACTGACAATAGAGTTTATTTATAGATGAAAGGGGGGGTGCGATAGATTAGGAAAGCTTCTTGCAGTTAAATAAATGAAGAAAATTCATTTCTTTCAAACCTCCGCCTCCGCTATCTTCGCCACCGCCAACCTTTTCGGCCTCCTCAATACATTCAGTTTAGTCGCTGTTACTTCATCCGCTATTTCCCCGCCTTTCCGTTATACATGCATGTGTGTGTCTATATATATATATATATATATATATATATATATATATATATATATATATATATATATATATATCTACTCAAATTATTTGATTAATATAACTTAAGAGTGTAAGTGTATCAAGCAAACTCGTGAGCCGGCTTGAACTGGACTTGATTAGTGGCCCGTGAACTAAGTTCGATGAGCCAAAATGCCAAGATCATTCCTCGCCCGACTTGACTCGTTTGCTCGTGAGCTGGCTCTTTTAAAAAAATATTAATATTAAAAATACTAAAAATATATTAAATTTTGAAGAATTTATATTTAAGATAATAAAAAATGTTTAAACTATTTTTTTTATTGTATATTAAGTAATTTCTTATTATTCATCTCTTAAGTCTTATTTAAATTTATCATATTATTATAAAATGAATTTTAATTAAAATTATTCTTTTTTATGTATATTAAATAAGACGGGGCTCAAATACATACTCATATTTACACGCGTAACAGCCAGAACTTTAATATGATATTAAAGTAACATTTTAACTTATTTAAAAGGAAAATTTATTTTCATGTAAAAAAAACTAAAAAGCTATATAATTAAATAAAATATTGTAGGTGTGAGATATACAAATATTCTTAAAAAAAGTAAGAAATTAATGTTTTTTTTTTTTTAATACTGGATATCTAGTATGTGTAATATAAAAATTTGATAAGCATAGATTTTAAAAATATAAAATTGGCTTTAATCCAAATTTATGTTATAATTATCTTGAACTAAATTTGATAATTATAATTTTTTTATTAATTGAAATTAAATGCGTCGATAGTATTAAACATACAAAATTTTGTTTTATAAATATTTGTCTATTTAATTATGTGAAAATGTTTTTAGTGACAATAACTATTAAATGTTTTTTTTTTAATATAGCTAAATGATATATTTTTGTGTTGCGTATTTCATTAATAGTAGAAGGGCACATTTTGGTCGTTTGGTTATTCTATAGTTTTTTTTTTTTTTTTTTGTTTATTTGTACAGTAGAAGTATTAAATTTGTCGAATGTTATAAGATGAAAAGTTGTAACATTTTACCGACAACAACAACTTTTAATTCTTGTAGAATTAAATAGATTACAACCAAAAAATAGAGAACCCTCTATATTAAATATAAGAGGGCAACAACAAACAAAAACAAAAAGCTAAGCATTGCAAAACTAGACAATGAACCGCGGACCGATAACCATCATACTTGAGATTGTCAATTTGGTACGAAGCAAAGAGACTCAAACCTAGAATTTGGAAGAGGGTTGGTAAAGAAATATGCTAATTGATCAACGGTGCTAACCTGATGAACAATGATAAATTTATTTTTCATGTATTCTCTGATATAGTGGCTGTCGATTTCTATATGCTTGATTCTAATGTGAAAAACCGAATTATTGGTAAGAGCTATTGCAAAAGTACTGTCACAGTAGAAAGTGGTAGAAGCGGTAAAAGGAATTTGTGAATTTTTAAGTAAACATGGGAGCTAGACTATCTCCGTTGCAATCATCCCTAACACTCGATATCCAGCTTCAGTGGAGGACCAAACAATGGTAACTTGCTTTTTAACAAACCACGAGATAAGTGTAGATCTGATAAATATACAATAACCAATTGTAGATTTCTGATCAATGGAATCTCCTGCCCAATCTGCATTTGTGAAAGTCTTGAGTTCTAAAGTTCCTCAGATTATTGGCAAGCCAAGATCAGTGGTGCCTTGTAGTTAGCTGAGAACAAATTTTAATTGCTGAAAATTAGCAATCAGTTGATACATTATTTGACTGGATTGATTTACTGCATATGTTATATTAAGTCCCGTGAGAGTCAAGCACTGCAAGGAACCAATTAGTTTACGATAAAAAGATTAATCAAGAAAAGGATTTGATCAGAGGGTACAAAAAATTTTCTAGTATTGATAGGATTTTGAACATATTTCGAATCTGTCGTATTAGAAGTATGAAGAACTTACTGAGTATGTGGCTTGATTTATAAATGTGAACCGCAAGAAGTGAAAGAAGCATGTATGCCATGAAACTTCAAAAGGATTCCCAATGTTTTTACTTTGAATTTGTTGTGTAAGTTGTGAAGAGTGTTGTCAATGGTATGAGAGTCATTTCCAGTAATTAAAGTGTCATCCACGTAAATTAGAATATATATACATATATATAATTATTTGTCGGTCGTTAATTTTTGAAAGAGTTGATATTTTTAAAAAAGTTTAGAATATAGAAAATTGATTTAATTATATATATATATATATATATATTTGAAAATAATATTTTTAATTTTGACGGATGCGAAATCAAACTGATCTCATATAAATAATAGTTTAGATAATCAAGCGCTTCATCACAATACATATACCTATATCGGAGAATAGATACATTACTTGGGGTAAGGCTTGATCAAATAAACTAAAGAATTCATGACATCCGTTTGCTCTACGAACCATTATTGACTGACAATTTCCTCTATCTAATATGAAGTAATTAGATAGGGTTTATATTAATATGGGTTCTTTAAGTTTCTTATAATGACAAGCCCCTATAATTAATTACATCTTAGATAACCGAAGTCACCTAAGAAAACTCTTGACATAGAACAAGAAATATTTATATTCATGACTTCCAAATGTAAGTTTTTTAAAGAAAATGTGATAGTCGGAAATTCAATAGATGAATGGCTCGAGTTTTGAAACATTTCATTTTATCAGAATCCAAAGGAGAAAAGGCTAGGGGAATAATATAAATTCAAGGAAAATCTTGATGTCTTCCCAAACTATCATATAATTTGTTTTTTATTTAGGATATTTATTTGGTGTTTCATCCTGTCAATTTTATTATTTAGAACTTATATTCACTCGATACCGATCATGTGATTGGCCTGGAAGATAGGAGGATTTATGTCATAGCCGATGACAACCAGGATTCCTAAGACGAGTTAGGGCTTATGTTGCACAACATAGTTATGCAAGAGCCTAAAGAAAGGGTAAGTTGCTGCACTAAGCAGGCTACCTCGAAGTCTTATGGCTTGTTTGTTTATTTCTAAGGAATTATGCTGTTGAAGATGGTCGTGCTGCCTTCTATGCATGCTCCAAGCTCCTCGTCGTAGCAGGTTTAGTTTACAGAAGTGGCAATTATGGGGAGAAGAGAAGTGTCATGTTTTGGAAAATATTTAAATTCAAGTGTCTCAATATTTTATTAGGGAAACATTAAAGTTGATATAACAACACTGGTAGGGGAACATTAAAGTTGATTATAGCAACACCGGTTAAGATCTCACGGTTCCATCATCCTGGCATCGCTATTTTCATCGGATTCACTTAGTCCAAATGAATTTAATAAACTCAACTTAATGAGTTCCATATTTTCATTTAGACCGTAGGAAACCCCATTAGCAACACGTAGGTTACCTCCTCCGAGGAATTCCCGATCATCTAACGAGACATTTTAATTTAGTTGCAATTGTGATTTTTGTTTTCCTTGTGATTAAATTTTGAGTTATTTTATATTTTTGAATGTTGTAGCGGTGAATTTTTTTTTGTCTTGATTTTTAATTTTGATTTTGGTTTTGGTTTTGGTTTTATGGCTATCATAAAAGGTTTCAGTTTCCATGCAGGGTGACATTGTTGTTTAGCATGCAAATTTGCAAGAAAAGCAAGTGCAGTAAAGTGCAGGTAAGTTAATTGCAATAAAATAAAAGCATACCTGGCAGGTCTTCTCGTCATCTCCACCTGAAACTTTAGTATTCTTGCAATAAACATTTATAATTTGCAGGAAAGTAGAACCTATGGATATGTTCGTCATGAACTTACAAAGTCCTAAGCCATAACCCGGTGAATTCTATTCGTTTTGAGAGATATTTTTCATTTAATAGATATAATAGGTGCAGTAGTCCTACAAGGTGTCCAGAAGACTTGTAAAGATCCAGGAAAGACCTAGATATTTCACAATACTTTTGAGCTTCCTTGAGTTCATTTGGACTTACCATATTTATTAAGTGATTTATATGTTTCATACCCTTATGCTCAGTGAGCCAATGTTTTAGTCATCCCGAAAGACGGGGTAATTATCATTTGGTGCTTTACTTAGGAATTATGTGAGTGGGCCTTTGGAGGCAAAATTAACTTGTGGAAAAATTTATCAAATTTTAATGGACTTGTAATGTTTTAAAAGGTAGTTTATGATTAATAGTGTTTTCTTTTCTAATTCTTGTCAGTTAACTCTTTTGATTAAGCCTAACTTATTACTAAGCCCTTAAGATTTTAGTGGGTATTTTCATGTCTTTAGAAAGTGAAATTTCATGACTTTCATGATTATGATTTTTATCAAAATATTGAATTATCATTTAAACATCAAATGAAGGGGCATTAAGTTAGTGAAATATTAACTTCTAAAATCGACCCCTAACCTTAAGACTCTTTTTAATTTGATTTTTCTTCCAAATTATGATAATTAAGAAAATTTAAATAATTAATTTTGATGTGACAAAATTGTAATGGGATTCTACCATTTATCCATTAATGTTTCAATCATCTAACATAATAATTATGATCATTTATTGCCCTTTTCACATTTTGATTAAGCCGAAATATTGATTAAGGCTAAATTTTTCAAAATTATAATTTTACCCCTAAAGGCCTTTACCACTTCATAATTCAATAAATTTAGCTCAAATGACTTTGAAATTTTTATGTCACCTCAATTATGAGTTAATT
The DNA here is from genome assembly GCA_022702705.1 of Papilionanthe hookeriana x Papilionanthe teres. Taxonomy (NCBI): domain Eukaryota; kingdom Viridiplantae; phylum Streptophyta; class Magnoliopsida; order Asparagales; family Orchidaceae; genus Papilionanthe; species Papilionanthe hookeriana x Papilionanthe teres. The sequence goes on along the minus strand of CM040439.1, from coordinate 46,499,384 downwards.
AAAACATTAAAGGAGAAAATGTGATTTTTCAAATTTTGATTTAATTTATATATTTCTTTTAATGCAAAATAGAGATTTTCAATGAAAATTCAATAATTTGTCCAAAACAAAACATATGACTTTAAAACTTATATTGGAGGTAGACCTAGACCAGAGGATCGTTTAGACCAAATTTCATATTTTTTTAGTCTTAATTTAATTATTAAAATTATTTTAAATTCTGAAATTTTAATTAATTATAAAATATTTTAAAGTTTAAAAATTCAATTTTATATTTTTCTTAAGTCCATTTGAGGTAATGGAACCAGAGAAATAAATTTTACATTTTTCTAATTTTTATTTTAATTATTAAAATTATTTTAGTAAAAAAATTAAGAAAATTCATTTTTACCCTTTTAAGATTAATTTAAGCCTTTAAAAATTGATATTTTGATTTTTGAAGCTTAGGAAAATTATTTATTAGTTGTTTGTACATATTTATTTTTTAGTTTTTTAATAAACTTTTTTGCAATTAGTGAGTTTCATGTAAAATTTACAGATTTTGTAATTTTTTGAATATACATATGACCATTGCAAGGATTTAATAGTTTCCAGGTTTTATTCCTCAATAGTTCATAAAAAACTTGGAAAATTTACATACGTATCGTATCACACAATTGTTGTGTACTTAAACTTCTCATAGTTCATACACCCAGGCCATTCTCAATAACTTTTTCCAATTCTTTTTCTTTGTTGAGGGAAACTACGATGAACTATTGAGGATGGCCATGGCCTGGGCGTAAGCTTCTCAGGCTACCCATATAGACATTCATGGCCATCATTAACAAAATTGAACCTTGTTAAAGAAATGTGATGTGAGCAGCTACAAGCATCACACTAAGATTTGAAGTATTCGGGCAACCAGTGATCGCTGCTATGACAACATCACAGTGTTTTATCTGATGGGGCTCTTCTTAGAAAGTAAAATCTACAGCTTACTTCTGAGATTAGCAAAACCCTGAAGGAACAAATGAGAAAACCAATATCAGTTACTAACAGTTGAAGAATGACAACGTATTAAATTTCTTGCAATATATTTCATTCCATGCCAATAACTTTATTAGCTTTTTAACCATTTTGTTATGCAAAAACATACTTTAAGATCAAAACAAAAGAAACTCCATCACAACATATTAAATTCTTTGAAATTTAATTTGAACAATTTAAAAAAGATATTCGATAATCATGTTTCATAAAAAAAAAAACTTAAAAAAAAATACAGCTTAAAACATTTTCCTTTCTAGTTTAAATAAAAGAAGGGGCTTTTCCTATCTCACACCGAAACTTTCATAATTATAAATATCATATGAAAAGTAGTATTTATTATCACATTTTAACAGTCAAATCCATCTTTTTATCGATAGATAAAGTATTAGCATAAGCAAGATTTATTGCTATTTACATTTTTAATCAACAAACTTCGAATGAAATTAAAAGAAAATTTATATAATTCATAGCCAAAAAACAACTAAGAATAAAAATAAAAATAAAAAAAAAACTTAAATAGCCATAACAAAAATATTAACTACAATTAAACGAGTTAATAAAGGTAGTTCGCAAGACAAATTACCTCATTTGCTAGTTAAGCAATTAGCTTGGCAAAAGAAACATTAATGGAAACTTAGCTTGATAAATTAAGAAGGAAATTAAAATATTAAAACCAAAAACATTACAAATCATTACAAGTAGCTCTAGTAGAACAAAAGAAACCCTTACCTTTAGCTCCTTGGGCTATTGAAACAATGGTGGGGAGATGATTTATAAATGAGTTCCTTATTGATCCATGGATTTCACATTGAACCTGACAATTTCGACAGCATGTTAAATGATGGGGTCTTGCCAGTGATATTGTCACTAGGTGATGATATTCTACATCAAGACCAAAGCATTAAAAACTTTCAAAGAACAGTTTTAAGATCTTTACTTCTAAGGAGATCCAGAAATTAGACATAATGATCCAGTTTATAACCATGGCATAGGTTTGCTGCATATGCTCATAACAGGGAAAACTGCATTGATTGTAGGTCATTTACATACATACATACAGCTAAATTCGTATGTGTTTACATATCTAACCCCTAAACTATACTTTTTACATCAATACCATCACAAATACCACCATTTCCACTATTAAAAGAGAAATAAACATTATTCATGCATATGTAAGGCATGTATGTAAAAATAAATGATTAGGTGTCAGATATGTAAATACATAGGAATTAAGTGGTAACTTTGTAAATCTTCCATTGATTAATTTTAATAATTTATACAAAACATAATTAGAAATATGATAATCAGTGCTCATATCCTGTTTGTAACATGATCCATGTGATCTAAAATTATAAAGGAAGCATAACAGATAAGCTCAACCTTCCAGAGAACCTCACCTCTAGAATTTGCAGAATATGTTCAACAAGTCAAAATTCATATTAAACTACAAGGACAGTGGACTTCCTGAAGGTCTCACGGTAGTTCCTAAATTACATAGCTGTTGTCTTTAAATACATGGAAAATTATCCAATGACACATAAATGACTATATGATATTTAATGGTTGGGTATAACAAATGGCTCATAGTTAAGACGGGTTTGAGAATTCTACTACACCATGATCAAGAAGAAGGCATAGTGGCACAGGAATTAGAGATTTAACCTTAGAGATTCAATATGAGTTAAACACCAAAGCTTTTGATACTTCATTGCAAAGAATCTGAACTTCGCAATAGACGTCCCAACATTAATTGCCTGAAAAACAAAATCCACACCAGTTATAAGAGCTTGACATAAATTCTAGAGCAGCATAGCAATTTGTATTCTCTTGAGAGAAAGATGAATTCGTAGATATTAAATAATTCTTTGAAAATCACCAACAAATAAATAAGAATTAATCACAAAATTAAGAAACATATTGTTATCAACGAATAAAATAGTCAAATGATTAAACAGGATGAAATTGTTAGTTCGATGTCCTATTAGATTTAATATAAAAACAAAGCAGGAAAATAACTTGGTTCAGCATGCAAATAGAAGATTAGGAGATTATTAAAATTAATATTACAGATTTCTTGCATAAAAACTCATTGTTACTAAGCCTGGATAAAACAATTTGACAATTTATGTTAAATTTGTCGCTGATCACAAAATTATATGCCAAAATTCAGTAAACGAATCCAAGCTTAATGTCTACTAATTGTGGAGAAATCCCGGTAGGAGGAGCTATGACCTAACTTGATTGTGGTGAGAAATAAGCAGATGATTTTATACAATGTTATCAAAAGTGATATACCACAATTTCTAAATGAAAATAAGAAAGATCTGGTTAGGACATCTACCACAAGTGATGTGTCATAACTTAATCGTAACAAAAATAGGCAATATTAGGTTTAATTATAGTTATGATTAAGGAGGCAATATAAAAGTCAAAACATTGAATGAAAATAAAAGAAGAACATGCTGATCTTTCTACTTACAGGTAAAAATAAATCTTTTAGCAAAGATTGAAAGGTAATTTCAAGAGAATGTTCTAATCACATAGAATAAATTAATTTTTAGTATTTGAGGTATGAAAAAAATGATGCAAATATTTCTTCCTTTTTTAAAAAAAAAAAGAAATAATTTCAATATTCCATGGTAGAAAAAATGAAGCGTAATTTCAAGAAAAAGTTCTAAACACATAACACATCCATTATCTAAGCAAGAGATAACCTAATATACAATTGTGTCTACTCTCATCAATGTGGACATAATATATTTTGCTTTCTATATATGCCATTAAAATTTAAAATAATGTGGAAATTTACATATATACCACACATTCTTATGTATTTACATATGCAACACTTAAAGTTTGATATTTACACTTTAACACCTCGTTGTCATAAAATCCATGCATGAAATGGTGTATTTCACTTTTAAAAAGATAATAATGGTGGTATCCTTGATGTAATTTTAAAGATTTGAATGGTATGCATGTAAATATATGTTTAAATGTTATAAATGTAAATAAATACGAAAATTTGTTGTATGTATGTAAATGCTCCTTAATAAAAAAATTCAGCAGCCAAAGATTTAAAGAATATTAAGTCATAGAAACAAAAGAGCAACAGGTAAATGACAACCACAAAGTAATTTATTAAAGGCACAAAACACATAGCAACAAGGAGCTAAATAAGCAAATAACCATAAGACATTTATTTGAACCATATTAGTTTCTGCACTCGTTTCTCAATCTCAGGCTGAACACACAAAAAACAGAAAAAACAAGCTTCAAAAATATACATGTAAATTATTCATTATCAACAAACTTATGCAAATTCATCATAATTAGTCGAAAACACTAGTCTAAGAAAGAACACAATTATACTGGGCTTTCCGTTCGTGCTTGATGCATAACTTATATATGAATAAGGCTTGTATGTCACACCTCTCAACCTCAGCACAAAAGAATAGCAACCAAATAAAGTTTAGGCTTCCTGCAGCTGTTCATTCTTATTTTTACAGAACTAGAACTAAAAGTATCTAAAAAAAGATGATATTTCTGCCTATTCGGCATGCTAGAGGACTAATATTATCCTATAGTAGTAGATAATTAATATTTTTGAGTCGCATAGAATCAAATTAATATTAAAAAGGAATAATAGATATAGCCGATAAATGTGTTATTCAGTTTTCATTTTCTGACTATATCATGTATGCACTGGTGTTGGAGTTCTTAAAGTTGTTCTAGAAGGAGCATTGGAGAAGAAGACAAAGGATATATCACCATTGCAGCTAAAAACATATGATGTAGTATATCTAAATGATTACCATTATTATTAATATAGCCATATATATACATAGAGAAATGCATGACAAATCATGACAGTGCACTTTAGAGTTTTTCTTTTTAATTTTATTTTATTTTAAACTGATCACGTTTATGATCTCAGCGATTTTATCCATTCCTAAAAAAGAAAAGTATTAAAGCTAATTAAACAAACATAATTCAACTCACTTCTAACATTTGTGAAGAAACGTTACTTTTTTATGAATAATAACTCATTTTCTTTCACTCTTTTCTAAACAAATACTACTATTAGTTTGAAACAAATTAAATTGTCACTTTATGAGATTAAACAGAACATTTTGGTTAAGTACTACTCTTTTGAAAATGTGGTGGGATGAAGATGAACAAAGAGAGAGAATTGAGACCATCGTAAAAGAAATAAAGGAGTTGTTCTCATCAAATGGAGATGGTGAGGTAAGCCTTTCAGGTTATAACACAGCATGGATTGCAAAAATTTCATCGATGGATGATTCAAACCTCAATTTCCAGCAACAATGGAATAGAAAATGAAGAAACAGCTAGAAGAAGGCTCATGGGGGGTGTCCACCTTCTTCTCTTTATATGATAGGTTTGTTTGTACTCTATCTTGTGTGATTACTCTCACACAAATTAAGCAAGGACATGAACTAAGTGCCAAAGGTAAGGTTTGCATTTTTTTCTAAATCAACCGAACTAAATGAGTAATATGAATTCATGCATACCCCAAATAATTTGTATAAGACTAATGATGAAGATGAATATGATTTATTTATGACTATTTATATATTAATAAAATGAGCCATCTTTCATGGTAAAATAGTTTTATCATAAGCAATTATGTATGCTAAACAGACTTATTTGTCTATTATTGTTGTATTAGGAGTTCACTTTTTACAAACACATATTAAAGACCTTGACGAGGAAAAAGTGTTAAGAATTGTCGATTTTTGAGATAATATTTCCTTCAATGCTTCATGAATCCCAAAATTATTGGGCTCAGCCTTCCAAATCATCAAGCTTAGAAAGGAAAAGATGAACAGGTAACTAAACATGAAAATTATCATTTTTTTTTTAACTTTTGTTAAATGATAATCTAGAAAATATAATTTCTACTATAGGATTCCAATGAGCGTGATGCCCTCAGTTCGAACTACACTGCTTCCACTCATTAGAAGAAATAGAAGCTGAGATGGTGCAATGGGATATTATTTGGAAGCTACATCGAATGCAAGTATCTCAGATTCATCTTCAGCTATTGCTGCGACTTATTTGAATACTAACGATGAAAAGTGACTTTAATACTTAACATATATAGTGAAGAGATTTAAAGATCATGGTATATGCCAGCATCACGTTTCTATGTTCAGCTTAAATATGCACGCTTAAACCATGATATATTTTAGTTATTAATTATATAAAAGATAATGAATTATTTTATTATATTATTTGGATGGTATCCACTTGAACTTATGAGCGTAGTTGGATGATTCACACAATTCAACTAGGAATAGATCATCACTTTCGCAAAGATATTTATAATACCCTTGACTTTTTATACAGGTAATCTATGTATATATATATATATATATATATATATATATATATGTTCAAGAAACAAAAAATGATTTTTATGATGATATGCAGAAACCATAGAAAAGATGTTCTAGCATGGGAGAGTGATGCCAATGTTATTGCTATTGATGAAACATCTATGGATCATAGAATATTAAGGTTGCAAGGCTATCCCAAATCCTCTGGTGAAGCTTCTTTTCACGTATGGTTGCTGACATATAATCCTATCAAATATAAATATAAATATATATATATATATATATATATAGTTGCTGGTGCCTGGAAACCTTCATTGGTGCAAGTTCTCCTAGCCAAATTGAAAAGAGTACTAATGGAAATTTATGATACCATGCTTGGCAACTGTTGAGAATTTTAGGGCAAAGAAACGCAATAATTGACACAAATCCAGAAGAGCACAGAGATTTAACGAGGTTCGGCAAAGATGCCTACGTCCTCGGGAGCAGAGCGGCGATTTTCCTTCAATTTCAAAAAAGAGTACAGAATACAGAATAAGCCCTAGGGTTACAAACAGACATATATATAATCTTGGAGTACAATATGCAATTACAGAATTACCCTGTACCGTACCGCAGGGGCGTGTCCCCGCACCCCCAACCCAAATAACATAACTCCTCTGCTTTGACAACTTGCTCCGCTCCAATATATGTCCTTTATTTGGTATATGAGTCATACCTAACAGCAACTAAAGCAAAGGATGTCCAAGGAAAAAGATGCCTTCCCCTACTTACATGATCTAGTAAGAGACACAACTTAGGTAACTTAGGTATAATAATCTATATTTATTTCTAGAACTATTCGAAGCCAAAACTTTGACTCATATATGTGATGGAGAGAAAAATAAGTGCAACAATACCTAAAGTTTAGAGGAAGTTAAGACATAAAGCAATTCAAAATCTTTGTAAAATATGTACATCAAGTTAAGAAAGACCTCTCAGTTGCCATAAGATTGATTCCAGCCATCATCCTCATGCGTGAGGTTTTGCTTGATAAGATTCCCAAACTTATGGATCACAAATAAAAATTCTCGAATATCTGGGGCTACATACATAGCACTATTGATATGTATTGCAATATAATCATTTATTAAACCATCTTCTCATTGCATAAACGCAAAAAATAACGTCATTATTTGTTATCCATTTCGCTCCAGAATTTGATGACTTAGGAAAGAGTTGCAATTTGCTTTTACGTGAGAACAAAACAGCTCTAAGCAACATGCCATAGCTTGCAATGAGGAAAAGATTGATGAGGCATTTGCTAATTTAACACATGAGTGCCTAAAGCCCAATAATCATATTTCACATTTTTATCATCAGTTGATCTTTGACCACGGCATGATTTTTAGATTTTTTCTCAATAAAAATAGTAATGACCGAATTTTTTGATGTGATCGAGAAAGTTTATATGCAAGTATGAACAGATCAAGTAGGCTAGTAATTTCCATTGGACGCATCATAAAATAATTGAATGCTTAATTTTATAATTATTGGGCTTTGATGTAATTAATTTATGCTTGTAACACTTGAATCTAATGTAATTAAATATTTCCTCTGAAGGTCTATTACTTAAATGTGCTCATTAAACATATTGTCTTGTACATTATTATAAGGAAAATCATGGAATAATTTGCACTGGTGTGCCTTTGGTTGATATGCATTGCACCTTTAGTACATCCATAACTCGATTCTCCTAACTTCAATTTGATTAAAAATTTAAAGTGTTGTGCTGCATCTTTTCCATAAATTCACCACCTTGTATGAGTGCCTTTCAAATGATAAAGATCCACAGATTTGCTGTCTTGTAAGTATTTTATCTTAGTCATTCATCGTTGTATCAGCATTAAGGATAAACTAAGAATTTGTTGATGTTTGGGAGCTGGAACGAGAGAGAGAGAGAGAGAGAGAGAGAGAGAGAGAGAGAGAGAGAGAGAGAGAGAGAGAGAGAGAGAGGTTCTTTTTATTTTGCCAACTTATAATATTTCACAGATCAACCTAATCATGGACTTGTGAAAGAATAACTTGATTCCAAATGTGCATTCCAACATAAAAATTTTATGCATGTGACAAGCAACACTAACAATTAAAAATTAAGCGTGCTAACTAATAACTAGTTTGAAATTAAATAGAGATATCTCAAATATTTTATTGTTTAATCATAAGAAAGAAGATCAATTATAGACGAAGCACGGTATTAATTTTTGTTAGAAAAGGTTTTAATTAGTTACATAACAGATTCATGTAGACAAATAGTGAAATACACTTTAAAGATGGTTAAAATATCGTACTTTGATATGTGGCCTATATGTTACAAACCAGGGAACATGCCGTTTCAGTTAGATCTCTTTAATAAGTTTGAAATTTCTATTTCTTTTATTATGTTTGGTGACGTGTTAAATCATCATTATTGAACATCTGTAACGGTATTGAAGCTATGGCACATAGATATGAATAAATAGGAATTGAGTGCTATGCATGTAAATGCCCCAAAATGAGACTATTCTTTGAATATACTAGAATGCAATATTTCTACAAGCATATACAGCCTTATTTTGAGGCTTTGGCATTTGCGCCACCTTCCCTACAAATTGCTTTGCTTCATTAGCAGTAAACTAATACAAAATGGTATAAATTAAAAAGAAAATTGATCTTTCTATTTTCAAATTACTCAAAAAAAAATCACCTCAAACTTCCTCTCCGACTAACTTAATTGTTGGAGCTATGAATTCTTTATTTCTTCCACAATTTTGCTCAATTTTGATGCAAATGGAATTAACTTGTTTAGGAACTAATATGGACTGTGTTGCCTAATCATAAGCTCGGAACTGAGCATGATTCACACAAAAAAGAGAATTTCTACATACATATCACTCACTTATAATGTATTTATAAAACCAACAGATATACTTCAATTTCAGCATATATGTCACCTTACATATGCATGAAAATGTCTTTTTCTTTTTCAATGTTAAATTAGTGTTGTGCTGTATAAATATAAAATGCAAAACTTTAGTGCTAGATATGCAAATACATATGAATTGGGTTGTTCCAGAAGCAGTTGAATTTTTATTTGCTGCATCGGTGTTCACTTCCTCAATTAGCTGTTTTAGGGAAGATTGTTCAAGCAGTTGGGCTGACAAAGCAACCTTCTCAACTTTTAGCAATGCACCCTCAGTCACACACCCTCACTCCCACCCACACCCTCACACTCACCTCGCTCACACAACCCTCAGGATTGAAGATAAAAGGAAGATTGAAGGTAAAGCCTAATCACACCCCCTCAGTTTCACACTCCCTCAAATGCTCTCACTCAATCATTAGGGCTATCAAAACGGCTCATTGTCGCAAACAGCTCGTATTCAGCTCGTTAAATAGTTCGCGTTCAATTCGTGTGCTAAGCAAACGAGCCGAATATAAACATTTTTTTTTTATGCTTGGTATATAAACTAGTTAAACACAAACATTAATACATTCGTTCGTGTTCGGCTCATTTTAACTACAAATATATATATATATATATATATATATATATATATATATATATATATATATATATATATATATATATATATATATATATATATATATATATCAGTACTATTAAAAAAAAATTAATTTACTACAAGACTACAAAGATTTATAATCAATTAAACTCATTAATTAAAAAATAAAATAAAAATATATTAAATTCAATTTAAAAGAATATTTTAATATAAATAACAAGATTAAATCTCACCTCTACCATTATCATCGTACTGCTGCTCGACTAGGGATCTCTACCATTATCATCGTACTGCTGCTCGACTAGGGATGTCAAAATAGCTCGTCGTTCGCGAATAGCAGTCTTGCAAGGCCCGAAAAGCCTTCGCCAAGACCATCCTCAATATTTTCAGTGGAAGAATAATTTCCATCTTTATTTCAGGATCATTCCATGATTCACATTGCTTCCCTTGATGAAAAACAAAAACTATTTAAACTTTGCAGGAAATGAAATATGAAAATTAAATAAAATAGGGGCTATCTATACATACCACTGAATTATTATGTATTTATTTTGGGGCATGTACGGATGTACCACCCAAGTACTATGTGCTCACATACATAACACCGAAACTTCAACATGGTTCACTTTTTTTAATGGCAGTCTGGCATGTTAATATGAGTTGCCTAAGAAGCCTCCGCCTAAGGCATCCTCATGGCATCAGCGCAAGTAAAAATTTCATCCTTAATTCAAGGTCAATGAATGATTCATCATTGTTTCACTTAACAAAGAAAAAGAAACAAAATACAAAAATAAAAATAAAATTAAAAATAATGAAAAATTTACATACCACACAATCCTCATGTATTTAAACTTGACATGGTTCGCCTTATTTAGTGGCAGCCTTGCACTTCCATACAAGCTGCCTGAGAAGCTTCCACCATGCCATCCCCGATAGTTCGAGAACAAAGAAAAAAATTCTATCTTAAGTTCAAAGCCAATTGATGATTCCTCGTCTCTCAATCAAGAACAAGAAAGGGAATCTTAAAATAAAGTAAAAAAAATTTACATGCATACCACTGAATTCTTCTGCTTACACAATAGGATATTTGACTTTTCATTTAAATGTTGAAGTTTATGCCCGAATTAGGCATTCTAAATATGAGTATATTTGACTTCAATTAATTATTTGTTGTCCATGTTCTAATTTGACATTCTAAAAATATCTCCCTTTGAGTATATGTTGTTGGCTTTATGTTAAATTCTTCTCTGATTTATGCTAAAAAGCATTACTGCACACAGACATAATGGTTATTTATCCAAAAATAGCTGGAAATCAACTATTTTCCACAAGTACAAACCAAAAAGACAACCAGCTTATCCGGATAAGCTACTGATCAGCTTATCGGGATAACCTGTTGATCAGCAGCTTATCAGGATAAACTGCTTATCTGAATAAGCTGGATAAGCTGCAACAGCCCCAAACAAACCCTTAATGGCAGCCTTGCACTTTTATACAGGCTACCTGAGAAGCTTCCACCATGCCATCCTTGATAATTCGAGAACAAAGAAAAAAATTCATTCTTGATTTCAAAGCCAATTGATGATTCCTCACCACTTTTCTCAATGAAGAACACGAAAGAGAATCTAAAAATAAAATCAAATAAGATTTACATACATACCACGAATTCTTATGTATTTAACTTTCATATGGTTCCCTTGTTTAATGGCAGCCCAGCAGAGTAGAATTTACTGAATCCTGTAAAACTAGATTTGCTACAAGTCCCAAAATATTTGGAGCTTCTTAATGCTCTTTCTTTTTTTCTCTTTTCTCTAGATAAAAGGTGCATTATGCAGGATATAAAGTCAGTTTTCCATGTCTTAATGGATCGCCAAATCAGAGATTCAAAAAGAAAAAAATAGTAAAACATTAATATCAGGAGGCATTTCAAGCGTGCCTGAAATTACATCTCTCAGCTATGGCAGAAAAGAAAAGCAAAAAAAGTTTAAAGTTCAAGAGACGGAAGAATGAAGAAAACATCTCAACTCACAGGGGCTGTCCGGTAACGGAATTAGAGGGCTTTCACCGAGATTTGACCTGAATCCTGCCAGACTGTCGGTTTGGACAAATTAAAGCCATGGATTTCATAAATCCGGATTTTACCGATTTCGGCTGTAAATTCAGAGTTTACTAAAGCCTGTGAACTGGCGGATTTAGCAAATCCAGCACAAGCAATTCGCACGGAAAGAAAGATATGAAGTTGCCTTCCTCCATCTGCCTCCATGGATTCACGTAGGAGCGGTGAGGAAGGAAAAGAAAGATTAGCAAATTACCCACCCAGAAATTTGAATTTCTCGATATAAGCAATGAAATTTAATATTTTTAACTTGTGTAATTTAGGCATATGACCAAATCACGCAATGGCGTTTCAGTCGCAATTTAAAAATCATTTGGACTAATATGACATTTTATAGATTTTGAGACTAAAATGGCCCCAAGCACACAGTCAATGAACAATTCTTGCGCTTTACTCATATGTAATAACTACCTCAAATACAATCCTCTTAATGAAAAGAAATTAAAAAAGTTTTATTAGCCATATATCATATAAGCAAGTCATTATCTCCCATTAACCTTAGCTAGGAGAGCCTTGCCCAATTTACTTCCATGCACACAAGAAATATCAATGTGCCGCCATCAAAAGCACATTGCCTGTTAAAATTTTTCAGAAGTGCAATGAAGGTCATATAGATGGGGATGTTACTAGTAGAATTCAAGTTGGATGGCTGAGGTGGAGGAATGCATCTGGCCTATTGTGGGATATAGAAGTGCTGCTTAAACTTAAAGGACTATTTTATAAGATGGTGAAACCTGCGATGCTTTATGACACAGAATGTTGGCCTGTAAAAGAGAAACATAAAATTAAGTGTTGTTGATATTAGAATGCTTAGGTGGATGAGTGGCTTTACACTTGGAGACAAAATACGAAACAGACATATTCATGAAAGGGTTGAAGTAGCGCCAGTGACAGACAAAATTAGAGAGACTCGACTTGGATAGTTTGGACACAAGAAATGTCGACCATTTGATGACCCAGTAATGAAAGGCTTGATTTGTGTTAAGAAAGGTAGAGGTAGACCTAAAAAGACTTAGACATGTTGTACAAAAAATAAATTTAATTTATTATAATTAAATAAATACACGACAATAGGACACAATGAAGAAAAAAAGGATTCAAGTAGCCAACCACATTTAGTGGGATAAAGGCTTGTAGTTGTTGCTGCTGCTGCAATTCGGGTAATCCCAAACGGAGCTCACAGCACAAATGTGAAATGGCAGCACTAAAAAGATGACAGGCTATTTCTTCTCTGCTCTAGCTGTGAGGCAATCACCTCCTATCACCAAAATGATGAAATAACGTGGCATTTTGGCTTATTCTTCATGCTAATATGAAATAAACTTTCCCTTCATGTCGGTGCTGGAATACACGTATTAAAATTAGCTGTGAATTTTGATGTTTCAATGGGAATCAAACAAATGGAGGCAGGAGGAATATTAGTTTGGTAGACGGTCATAATAGAGGTATACATCTGAAATTGCCCCAAAAAACAATAGTCAGATACGTGATGAAAAGTAATTATATCTGGAGCTCATCTTGATTCTGCCGTCAGCAAAAAAGAAAAAGCTGCCTTGAGTTCATTGTCAATCAATGATTTGTAATCACCTAACCATTCCTATGGAAAAACATCGTGTAGGAATATTCTAATACAAATTTGTTAGATGGCAAAAGCATTCGTTCAAAATAGCAAGTCATTCGGCATAAATTGCAAAAGCTTTAAATTCTATCTCAAAGAATAAATAATCTTACGTGCTATCTTTTGTATTTATATACATAGTATATCTAAATGTCTAACACCCAAGCTATAAATCACTAACATTAAGTTATCTGAACTATAAGAGACATCTTTTTATGTGTAGATTTTGGTGTAATTTAGACACTTAGATGATGTACAGAAAAAATATAAAAATTTAGGTGTTAAATGTAAAAACACATCACAATTCCTCCAAACATATAAATGTGAATTTGACCAAAGGGCGTGTCCAATTTTCATAGGATTGTTTCCCCACTCAATGTAAAGAAAAGAAACAGAGAAAGTACACGCATACAGAGTAAATCTCATGCTACATTACCAAATGCCTAAGGTCAGTCTTCTCATAGGAAAAAAGGAGAATATTCAAATGGTTTTCATACTTATCAAAGAGACAAAGAAGAAACCCTCCTCCCTCCTTTTTAGACATTTGCTGCCTCATAATCATTAACAGGTTACTAAAAAACTCTGCTGGCCATTCTCAGTGCCTCAAATGCCTGAGAGAAAGAGAGAGCGTGCGGGCGCGCTCATTTGTGTGAGAGACAGAGGAGAGAATTATAATACATTATAATACCACTGAATTATAATGTATTTATTTTGGGGCAATTACATGCATACATCCAAAGTCCTATTTATTTACATATATAATAACTAAATAAGAACATGGTTCACTCTTTTTAATGGTAGCCTTGCATGTCTATATGGGTTGCCCGAGAAGCCTCCGCCCAGGCCATCCTCAATAGTTTTAGTGCAGGGGAAAATTCCATCCTTATTTCAAAGTCAATCAATGATTCATCATTGTTTCCCTCAACAAAGAAAAAGAAGCATAATCCAAAAACTAAAATAAAAAAATGGAAAATTTACATACATACCACAAAATTGTTATGTATTGAAACTTCTCATGGTTCACATTATTTAATGGCAGCCTCACAATTCTACACATGCTGCTAGAGAAGCTTCCAACATGCCATCCTCAATAGTTTGAGAACAAAGGAAAATTCCACCTTAAGTTAAAAGTCTAACTGATGATTCTCATCACTTCTGTTGAGAATTTTAGGGCGAAGAAAACAAGAATCCAGAAGAACACAAATTTAACGAGGTTCGGTAAAGATGCCTACATCCTCGGGAGCAGAGCGGCGAATTCACTGTTTCAGAGGAGTTACAAGTTCGGTTCACATAGCCATAGGGTTAAACATCTATTTATAGATAAAACACCCACAGATAAATTACTAATTCGCCTTCGTTCCCCCCCCCAACCCACTAAATTCCAAGAGATACTCCTCTTCACCAGGAGACACACTTATTTATTCCAAAAGACTCCTAATTTCCGGTATATGAGTCATACCTAACAAATCTCCACCTCGGCTAATATCTAGCCCCTTAGGAGAAATACATCACCCGGTATATGAGTCATCCCTAACAAATCTCCACCTTGGAGAATATCCAGCCCCTTAGGAGAAATACATCATAGAGTTTCTTACACCAAACTGAGTTGGTCAACCGTGCAAATTACAGCACTTATCATGTTCGCACCAGCACCTCGGCCAAACTGCTGTCTCGCGAGCCCAGAATACCTTTGCACATGTTCGCGGAATACCTCCGCGAAACTCTTGTTCGCGAATAGTCACGCCTACTTCCTGCATCCTGCCTAACTCCACCTGTCGCAAATCCTCCTGCAATGAACTGGCGAATTTCTCTGGCCGATCTCTTCTGTTCGCAAAACGAGGCACTTGTTTGCGGTAACTGCACGCGAATTTCACCTGTCGCAACTCCTCCTACGACAAATTTGCGAACAATCTGCGAAATTCACGAACCACTTCTGTTCGCTGTGCAATTTAGGGCGAACAAAATCATAATAATCTTTAAATTCAACCTTCAACCCACCACATATTTATACGGGTTGCCTGACAAGCCCTTCTAGATGCCCATCCTCTATAGTCTGAAAAAATGAAAGTCCCGTCCTTATTTAAGTTGAATCAATGATTCATCATTGCCTCCCTCAAAGAAAAAGAATTATAAAATTGGAGCATTTGACATACCACTGTATTCTTATGCAATTAAAGTTCACATGACGCACCTTTATTTAACTGCAACCTTGAATGTCTAGGTCAGTTTCCTCAGAAGCCTCCCCCAAACTATCAGCGATAGTTTCAATAAAAAATATAATTATAAAGTAAATAAAATCCATCTTTAGTTCAAGGTCAATTGATGACTCTTCATCACTTCCTCAATGAAGAACAAAAAATGAAGCCAAAAATAGAATAAAAATAGAACACACTTGCCATTGAACTCATACGTATTCAAACTCCACTTTTATCACCGTCTTTGTTGGCATCCTTGCAAGTCTATACAAGTTGCCTGAGAAGCCTCGCTCACAACATCTTCAATAATTTCAGGACAAGGAAAATTTTCATCAGCTATTCATAGCAACAGATGACTTGTCAAACCTTCCCTCATTGAAGAACCAGAAATCTAAAAATAAAATAAAAAACAAGATTTAAATAAATTCCAATAAATTCTTATGTATTTAAAGATCACACGGTCCACCATATTTAGTGACAACCTTACATGTCTATACAGATTGCCTGAGAAGCCTCAACTCAGGTCATCACAATAGTATAGTACAAGGAAAATTTTCATCTTTATTTCAAGATCAATCACAGATTCGTCGCTTTTCTCAACATACTACCCAAGTCCTATGTATTCACATACATAACATCTAAACTTTAACGAAAAATTTTTACATTAGGACTCCGCATGTAGAGCTACGTGCGGAGGCCTGTAAAATCGCGCCACGTGGCGCGCGTGACAAAAAAATAGCATTCGGCCAGAATAACACAGGGAATATTCCCTCCGTGTTATTCATGTATTATTCATGTGTTATTGTGTGTTATTTAGGTGTTATTGTGTGTTATTCAGGTGTTATTTTGCGCCTAGAATATTCCTGGTGTTATAATAACACAATAACACATAAATAATACATGAATAACACACAATAACACATTAATAACACGGGGGTCCTAATGTAAAAATTTTCCAAACTTTAACATAATTCACTTCATTTAATAGCAGCCTTGTAAGGCTATATGGGTTCCCTCAAAAGGCTTTTCGCCAAGGCCATCCTCAATATTTTCGGTGCAAGGAAAAATTCCATCTTTACTTCAGGATAATTCGATGATTCATCATTGCTTCCCTCAGTGACGAACAAGAAATGAATTCTAGAAAAGATAATAATGGCAGCCCTGGATACGTACCACTGAATTCTCAAATATTTAAACTTCACAAGAAATGAAATATAAAAATTAAATAAACTATGGACTAAATATAAACACCACTGAATTATAATGTATTTATTTTGGGGCAATTACATGCATACATCCCAAGTCCTATTTTTTTACATATATAATAACTAAATTAGAACATGGTTCACTCTTTTTAATGGTAGCCTTGCATGTTTATAAACATGGGCTGCCCGAGAAGCCTCCGCCCAAGCCATCCTCAATAGTTTAAGTGCAAGGGAAAATTCCATCCTTATTTCAAGGTCAATCAATTATTCATCATTTTTTCCCTCAACAAAGAAAAAGAAGCATAATCCAAAAATTAAAATAAAAAAATGGAAAATTTACATAAATACCACACAATTGTTATGTATTGAAACTTCTCATGGTTCACATTATTTAATGGCAGCCTCACATTTCTACACATGCTGCTAGAGAAGCTTCCATCGAGCCATCCTCTATAGTTTGAGAACAAAGGAAAATTCTATCTTAAGTTAAAGTCTAACTGATATTCTTCATCACTTCCCTTAATGAAGAACAAGAAAGGGAATCTAGAAATGAAATAAAATAAAATAAGATTTACATACGGACCACTGAATTCTTGCGTATTTAACTTTCATCTTTCTCCTCTTTCGACTCCGCTCCAACCCAAAACCATGGAATAAGGGAACTTCACATCTTCCTTTTCGCAAGAAGCGCCAGTCCCAACAGGGTTTAGTAAATGAGATTTACTGCCGAAATCCTTGAAATCCGGATTTATAAAATCGTCCATGGTTTTGTTACAGGAAAAAAATTCCATCTAAAATAGAAGATGAACCAATGATTCTTCATTGCTTCCCTCGATGAAGGCCAATAATAAAATTTAAAAATAAAATGGGTGATTTACATACATAGCACCAAATTCTCATGCATAAAAACTTCACATGATTTTATTTAATGGCAGCACAACGTATCTATAAGAGCTGCCCGAAAAGACTCCCATCAGGAAAAATTTCAACCTTACTTCAAGATCAATCAATGATTCAACATTGTTTCCCTCAACATTTAACCAATATATATATATATATATAATGAAAAATGTACATACATAGCACAAAATTCTTATGCATTTAAACTCTACATAATTTACCTTATTTAATGGCAGCCTTCCATGTCTATACAAGGCTGCCTGAGAAGCATCCCACCATGCCATCCAACATCGTATGAGAACAAAGAAAATTACATCTTAAGTTCAAGGACATTCAATGATTCGTCATCAATTCCCTCAATGAAGAACAACGGGAATCTAAAAATAAAATAAAGGAAGATTTACAAACATACCACTGAATTCTTATGCATTTAACTGTCATATGGTTCATCTTGTTTAGTGGCCAGCCAACATAGTACAATTTAGTAAATTTCGAGAGAATTAAAACCTGAAAACTGCCGAATCCCAAAAATATGTTTTTAGGAACAACAGCTAAATTCTGCATAATAGGATATAAGACAACTGTTTATTATCTTTTGATCAATCCCCGGAATCATAACATGGCTGCACGGGTTGCCTGAGAAGTACGAAGCTTCTCACAAGGCCATCCTTGATGCCTTGGCCATTCAAAAAAAAAAAAAAAAAGATTTGATATTCTAATTTTTCTTTTCTTTTCCCCAAATAAATCGCGGTGCATTATGCAGCATATAAAGTGAAATTTCCCTCTCTCTTAATGAATCACGGAATCAGAGATTTAAAAAGAAAACAACAGCTCTGATTTAAAAAGAAAAAAAACAGTAAAAGAAGAAAATCTCATATCTCAGAGTTTACCTCTTTAAGCCATGGCAGAAAAGAAAAGTGAAAAAAGTATGAAGGTCAAGAGACACAGAAGAGGATGAAGAACATCTAATCTCTGCTGCATTACAGGCTTTTTTTGTATAGGCAAATTGGTCTATTTCTATTTTTATTAGTGTGCCCTATTCCTCTCTTAATTATAAGAGATTGGGATTAATTCTGGTGTGTGGTGTTGAGGCCTTGTATCAAGGTGTCGCTTGAGAGGGAGTCTATAGAAGGAAGGTGAGAGCTCATCTCTATGTTTAAGCTATATATTCTCCAATTTTTTTGCCTTAGTGAACTATTTGATTGATTCCCTCCCGTGGACATAGAACCAAGTTGGATCGAACCACGTAAACGATCTGTGTTTGCTTGTGTTCTTTGAGTTTCATTTCTATACCAGGAAGTACATATCTGACAACATTTACTTATCTGAATAAGTTGAATAAGCTGCAGCTGCCTCAAACAGACCCTTAATGGCAGCCTTGCACTTTTTATACAGGCTACCTGAGAAGCTTCCACCATGCCATCCTTGATAGCTCGAGAAGAAAGAAAAAAATTCATTCTCAAGTTCAAGGCCAATTGATGATTCCTCACCACTTCTCTCAATGAAGAACACGAAAGAGAATCTAAAATAAAATCAAATAAGATTTACATACATACCACTGAATTCTTATGTATTTAACTTTCATATGGTTCCCTTGTTTAATGGCAGCTCAGCATAGTAGAATTTAGTGAATCCCGTGAAACTAGATTTGCTACAAGTCCCAAAATATTTGGAGCTTCTTAACGCTCTTTCTTTTTTTCTCATTTCTCTAGATAAAAGGTGCATTATGCAGGATATAAAGTCAGTTTTCCATGTCTTAATGGATCGCCGAATCAGAGATTCAAAAAGAAAAAATAGTAAAACAAAACTATCAGGAGGCATTTCAAGCGTGCCTGAAATTACATCTCTCAGCTATGGCAGAAAAGAAAAGGACCTTGAAATTACATCTCTCAGCTATGGCAGAAAAGAAAATGAAAGAGTTTAAAGTTCAAGAGACGGAAGAATGAAGAACATCTCAACTCACAGGGGCTGTCTGGTAACGGATTTAGTGGGATTTCACCTAAATTTGACCTGAATGCTGTCAGACTGTCAGTTTGGACAAATTAAAACCATGGCTTTCATAAAACCGGATTTTACTGATTTCGGCTGTAAATCCGAGTTCACTAAATCCTGTGAACTGGCAGATTTAGCAAATCCAGCACGAGCAATTTGCGCGAAAAGAAAGATATGAATTTACCTTACTCCATCTGCCTCCATGGTTTCAGGTAGAGCGGTGCGAAAGGAAAAGAAAGATGAGTGATTACCCACCCTAATTTGAATTTCTCAATACAAGCAGTGAAATTAAATATTTTTTAACTTGTGTAACTTAGGTATAAGACCAAATCACGAAAAAGCGTTTCAGTCACAAATTTAAAAATCATCTGGACTAATATGACATATTTATAAAGTTTGAGACTAAAATGGCCCCAAGCACACAGTCAATGGACAATTCTGGCTCTTTACTCAATTGCAATAACTCCCTCATATACAATCCTCTTAATGAAAGAAAATAACAAAGTTCTAATAGCCATATATCATATAAGCAAGTCATTATATCCCATTAATTTGAGCTAGAAGAGCCTT
The DNA here is from genome assembly GCA_022702705.1 of Papilionanthe hookeriana x Papilionanthe teres. Classification (NCBI taxonomy): domain Eukaryota; kingdom Viridiplantae; phylum Streptophyta; class Magnoliopsida; order Asparagales; family Orchidaceae; genus Papilionanthe; species Papilionanthe hookeriana x Papilionanthe teres. The sequence continues at coordinate 46,478,854 of CM040439.1, read as the reverse complement.
GCCCAAGTAACTTCCATGCACGCAAGAAATATCAATGTGCCGCCATCAGAAACACGTTGCCAGTTAAAATTTTTCAGACATGCAATGAAGGTCATACGGATGGGGATGTTATTAGTAGAATTCAAGTTGGATGGCTGAAGTGGAGGAATGCATCTGACCTATTGTGGGATACAGAAGTACTGCTTAAATTTAAAGGACTATTTTATAAGATGGTGAAACTTGTGATGCTTTATGGCACAGTGTTGGCCTGTAAAAGAGAAACATAAAATTAAGAGTTGTTGATATTAGAATGCTTAGGTGGATGAGTGGGTTTACACTTGGAGACAAAATAAGGAACGAACAAATTCATGAAAGGGTTGAAATAGCTCCAGCGAAAGAGAAGATTAGAGAGACTCACCTTGGATGGTTTGGTCCCAAGAAATGTCCACCATTTGATGACCTAGTTAGGAAAGGCTATATTTTACATTTGATTTGTGTTAAGGAAGGTAGAGGTAGACCTAAAAAAAAATTGGACATTTTGTACAAAATATTTGGACGCAATGGAGAAAAAGGATTCATGTAGCCGACCCCACTTAGTGGGATTAAGGCTTTGTTGTTGTTGTTGTTGTTGTTGTTTGTACAAAATATGATCTTAATCTATTAGAATTAAATGAAAACATGACATTCAATAGGACACAATGAAGAAAAAAAGGATTCGAGTAGCCAAACCCACGTAGTGGGATAATGGCTTCTTGTTGTTGTTGGTGCAGCAACTCTGGTAAACCCAAACTGAGCTCACAGAACAAATGTGAAATGGCAGCACTAAAAAGGTGACAGCAATTGAAACATAGCTATTTCTTTGCTGCTCTAGCTGTGAGGCAATCACCTCCTATCACCAAAATGATGAAATAACGTGGCACCTTAGCTTATTCATTGTGCTAATATGAAATATACTTTCCCTTGATGCCGGTGCTGGAAAACACGTATTAAACTTAGTTGTGAATTTTGATGTTTCAATGGGAATCAAACAAATGGAGGTACGAGGAATATTAGTTTTGTAGACAGTCATAATTGAGGTATACATCTGAAATTGCCCCCAAAAAACAATAGTCAGATACGTGATGAAAAGTAATTATAACTGGAGCTCATCTTGATCCTGCCATCAGCAAAAAAGAAAAAGCTACCTTGAGTTCATGTCAATCAATGATTTGTAATCACCTAACCGTTCATAGGGAAAATAATCGTGTATTCTAATATAAATTTGTTAGATGGCAAAAGCATTTGTTCAAACTAGCAAGGCATTCAGCGTAAATTATAAGAGCTTTAAATTCTATCTCAAAGAATAAATAATCTCAGGTGTTATCTTTTGTATATAATTCTCTTGTATTTATATTCATAGTACAAAATTCTTATATATCTAAATATCAGACGCCCAACCTCTAAATCACTAACATTAATTTAGCAAAACTATAAAAGACATCTTTTTATGTGTAGATTTTGGTGTAATTTAGACACTTAGATGTTATACCGAGAAATTATAAAACTTTAGGTGTTAAATGTATAAACGCATCAGAATTCTGTAATCCTCCAAACATATAAATGTGATTTTGACCAAAGGGCGTGTCCAATTTTCATATGATTGTTTTCCCACTGAATGTAAAGAACCAGGGAAACTACAAGCATACAGAGTAAATCTCATGCTACATTACCAAATGCCAAATGTCAGACATCTCATAGGAAAAAAGGAGAATACTCAAATGGTTTTCATACTTGTCAAAGAGATAAAGAGAGAAGAAACCCTCCTCCCTCCTTTTAAGACTTTTGCGACCTCATAATCATTAACAGATTACTAAAATACTCTGCTGGCCATTCTCAATGCCTCAAATGCCTGAGAGAAAGAGAGTGTGTGTGTGCGCGCACGCGCGCATTGTGTGAGAGACAGAGGAGAGAAACCATAATAATCTTTAAATTCAACCTTCAACCCCCCACATATTTATACGAGTTGTCTGACAAGCCCTTTTACAGGCCCATCCTCTATAGTCTGAAAAAATGAAAGTCCCGTCCTTATTTAAGTTGAATAAATGATTCATCATTGCCTCCCTCAAAAAACAAGAATTATAAAATTGGAGCATTTGACATACTACTGTATTCTTATGCAATTAAACTACACATGACGCACCCTTATTTAACTGCAACCTTGAATGTCTAGGTCGGTTCCCTCAGAAGCCTCCCCCAAACCATCAGCGATAGTTTCAATAAAAAAATAATTATAGTGTAAATAAATAAATAAAATCCATCTTTAGTTCAAGGTCAATTGATGTCTCTTCATCACATCCTCAATGAAGAACAAAAAATGAAGCCAAAAATAGAATAAAAATAGAACACACTTGCCATTGAACTCATATGTATTCAAACTTCACATGATTCACCATCTTTGTTGGCATCCTTGCAAGTCTATACAAGTTGCCTGAGAAGCCTTGCTCACAACATCTTCAATAATTTCAGGACAAAGAAAATTTTCATCAGCTATTCAAAGACAACAGATGACCTGTCAACCCTTCCCTCAAAGAACAAGAAACAAAATCTAAAAATAAAATAAAAAAAAAAAGATTTAAATAAATTCCACTAAATTCTTATGTATTTAAAGATTACACGGTCCACCTTATTTAGTGACAACCTTACATGTCTATACAGGTTGCCTGAGAAGCCTCAACCCAGGCCATCACAATAGTATAGTACTAGGAAAATTTTCATCTTTATTTCAAGATCAATCACGGATTCGTCGCTTTTCTTATGTATTCACATACATAACACCTAAACTTTAACATAGTTCACTTCATTTAATAGCAGCATTGTAAGGCTATATGGGTTCCCTCAAAAGGCTTTTCGCCCAGGCCATCCTCAATATTTTCAGTGCAAGGAAAAATTCCATCTTTACTTCAGGATAATTCGATGATTCATTATTGCTTCCCTCAGTGACGAACAAGAAATAAATTCTAGAAAAGATAATAATGGCAGCCTTACATACGTACCACTGAATTCTCAAATATTTAGACTTCACAAGAAATGAAATATAAAAATTAAATAAACTATGGACTAAATATAAATACCACTGAATTATAATGTATTTATTTTGGGGCAATTACATGCATACATCCCAAGTCCTATTTATTTACATATATAATAACTAAATTAGAACATGGTTCACTCTTTTTAAGGGTAGCCTTGCATGTCTATATGGGTTGCCCGAGAAAGCTCCGCCAAGGCCATCCTCAATAGTTTTAGTGCAAGGAAAATTCCATCCTTATTTCAAAGTCAATCAATGATTCATCATTGTTTCCCTCAACACAGAAAAAGAAGCATAATCCAAAAATTAAAATAAAAAAATGGAAAATTTACATACGTACCACTCAATTGTTATGTATTGAAACTTCTCATGGTTCACATTATTTAATGGCAGCCTCATATTTCTACACATGCTGCTAGAGAAGCTTCCACTAGGGTTGTCAAAAAGCTCGTTGTTCACGAACAGTTCGTGTTCGGTTCGCCAAGAAGTTTGTGTTCGGTTCGCCAAGAAGTTTGTGTTCGATTCATTCGATAAGCAAACGAGACGAACACGAACAATTATTTTTGGTCGGTTTGTTAAACGAACCAAACACGAACAATTATGTGTTCGTTCGTGTTCGGTTCGTTATTGTTCAAAATATAAAATAATTTAAAATAATTATATATAAAAAATTTATGATATTTTAAAAATAATTCTATATTATAAAAATTTATTATATTTTAAATCATTAAACTTCTATAAATTATAATATATGATAAATTATTAATAACAATAATAATATTATAGTATTAATTAATTAATATAAATATTATAATATTATAATTAATATACTATACTATATATTAAAATAAAACCATAAACAAAATCCTGAACGCCTTATTCGGTTTGCTTCATTTTGAGGAAGTATGGATTACCTGATGTGTACGGAATACCTGATCAATTTGCTTCACATTGAGAAAGTATGCTATCAAAGCTAGGGTTGTCAAAAAAACTCGTTCGTGAATAGTTCATGTTCGGTCCGCCAGGAAGTTCGTGTTCGATTCGTTCGATAAGCAAACGAGACAAATACGAACAATTTTTTTTTTTCGTTCGGTTTGTTAAACGAACCAAACACGAACAGTGATGTGTTTGAACATTTCGAACACGAACACTAGCTATGTTCATTTGTGTTCGGTTCGTTTACACCCCTAGCTTCCACCATGCCATCATCTATAGTTCGAGAACAAAGAAAAATTCCATCTTAAGTTAAAATCTAATTGATGATTCTTCATCACTTCCCTCAATGAAGAACAAGAAATGGAATCTAGAAATAAAATGAAAGAAGATTTACATACGGACCACTGAATTCTTGCGTATTTAACTTTCATCTTTCTCCTCTTTCCACTCCGCTCCTACCCAAAACCATGGACGAAGGGAACTTCGCATCTTCCTTTTCACAAGAAGCACCAGACCCAACAGGGTTTAGTAAATGAGATTTACTGCCGAAATCCTTGAAATCCGGATTTATAAAATCGTCCATGGTTCTGTTACAGGAAAAAAATTCCATTTAAAATAGAAGTTGAACCAATGATTCTTCATTGCTTCCCTCAATGAAGGCCAATAAATAAAATTTAAAAATAAAATGGGTGATTTACATACATAGCACCAAATTCTTATGCATACAAACTTCACATGATTTTATTTAATGGCAGCCCAACGTGTCTATAAGAGCTGCCCGAAAAGACTCCCATCAGGAAAATTTTCAATAAGATCAATCAATGATTCATCATTGTTTCCCTCAACATATAACAACAACAAAAAAAAAATCTAAAATATAATGAAAAATTTACATACATAGCACAGAATTCTTATGCATTTAAACTCTACATAATTCACCTTATTTAACGGCAACCTTCCAGGTCTATACAAGGGAAAAAATTTACGTCCGTCAACCGTAAGCAGAGCTGCATACATAAAAAAGTACACGGGAGTTATAGGGGGTTACAAGCATGTTATAACTTCCTTGTAGCTCATGTGTAACTCACTTGTAACCTGCGCTTCTATTTCATTTATTTGTACACGGGAGTTACACGGGAGGTACAAGAGGGTTATAACCCTCTTGTATCCCCCGAGAAGCTTTCCACCATGCCATCCTAGATCGTTTGAGAACAAAGTAAAATTAAATCTTAAGTTCATGGTCATTCAATGATTCATTCGTCCTCAATTCCCTCAATGAAAGAACAACAATGGGAATCTTAAAAAAAAATTGAAGGAAGATTTACAAACATACCACTGAACATTTATGCATTTAACTTTCATATGGTTCACCTTGTTTAATGGCAGGCCAACAAAGTATAATTTAGTAAATTTCGAGAGAATTAAAACCTGAAAACTGTTGAATCCGAAAAAATGTTCGCTGGAACAGCGGCTAATTTCTGCATAATGGATATCAACAACTTTTTATTATCTTTTGATCAATCCCCGGAATCATAACATGGCTGCATGGGTTGCCTGAGAAATAAGAAGCTTCTCACAAGGCCATCCTCGATGCCTTGGCCATTCAAAAAAAAAAAAAAATTTTTTGATATTCTAACTTTACTTTTCTTTTCCCCAAATAAATCGCGGTGCATCATGCAGCATATAAAGTGAAATTTCCCTCTCTCTTAATGAATCACGGAATCAGAGATTTAAAATGAAAACAACAGCTCTGATTTCAAAAGAAAAAAACAGTAAAAGAAGAAAATCTCATCTCTCAGAGTTTACCTCTTTAAGCCATGCCAGAAAATAAAAGTGAAAAAAGTATGAAGGTCAAGAGACACAGAAGAGGATGAAGGACATCTCATCGCTGCTGCATTACGGACTTTGTTTGTATAGGCAAATTGGTCAATTTCTATTTTTATTAGTGTGCCCTCTTCCTCTCTTAATTATAAGAGATTGGGATTAATTCTGGTGTGTGGTGTTGTGACCTTATTTCCAACTTCTCCTCTTTCTCCACACCTGTTGATAGTGGAATAACCCCTCCCAGTAAATGTAGGCGGATTTGCGTCAAATAACAGCGTGTTTGATTGTTTGTTCGTTACGTGATTTTATTTTCCTCGTTGTTTCGCATAACACTCTCTCATGGCACACAATTCTTATATATTTACATATCTCACACCCAAACTTTATATTTACACACATAGCACTTTGCACAAGTCACAGAGTGGATCAGAGGAGTTCAAGTTCTCGAAGGCTGCTTGGAAGCAAGATTTAAGAAGGATTTATAAAAGAATTAAACTAAATATTTCCAAACAGAAAAAGATAAAGACGACTTCACAACGCTGTTTGGTAGCAGGATCTGAGCTAAATCCTGACATGTAGCAAAAATAACAACTTCAAATCCTACAAGACCTTAAATCACGTTTCACCTCCGTTTTACCTTTAGTCCCGATTTAGGAATCCCGTTGGAAGATGCATTTACGGGATTTAGAGAAGCTGAAGCGCGCGAAGGAGGGTGGCAGTAAGGAAGAGAGATATGAGGGTTAGTGGGGTGGAAGCGGTGTGGAAAGGGGGATATGCGAGAGCTTCGGAGATCTTTGTACGCCACGATCCCGTCGTTACCTTCCCAGCTAGCTCCAGTCGCGACTGCGACTGTACTGCTAGGTTTAGGGCACGGAAGCAGGAGGAAGGGAAGGAAGGCTGACGGTTTTGAGCGAAATAGCCGAGGCTCGAGTAAAGTTGATTTCTGAGTTTAATATAGTTTTGTTTACGTTTAATTAATTTAATTAATTATGAATAAAAAAATATTAAAAATTAATTATAATTATATAAATTTATATAACTAACTACTTTATAAATATTGAATGAAAATCAAATTTCATATTTAATTTTAATTAATATTTTAAATAATAATTAATTATCGATTAATCTAATAAATAACTATGATAATTAATTAATTAAGCTATTGCTAGATAAATATTAACTTAATAAAAAACTAACAACCGACATAGCACCCTTAGCCCTAAATAGCAAAGGAGATTCTCAGTATTTCACCACTGTTGGGTTAGCACGCGTACTAAAACGCCCCATCACTAAAAGAATGTGTTATCTTTGTAAATCTCAAAGAGAAGTTTAAAATCCCTACACTAAAATCTTACAAGGGTCAGACCAATCTGACTGACCACTAGCTTTTTTCGAGTAGATTGTATGCTTATTGTGCATCACTGACGTACTAAAGTGTCGTAGTTTCTTTATCACGTCGAGTGAGTCGGCCTTGGTGGTGGTTTAATTTTTTACCTCCATGATTGATTTCTCTTTCACCGACTTCAAATAATGTTTGTGGCACAGTTTTTAGTGCCTGAAATCTGCAAATAAACTCGTAGACCAATCTATAGATCAGACAAAGGCATGATGAGAGTCGTTATTTGTTTATCACCCTCTTCCAAAAGGAGAGACTGGAAGTGCAAGACCTGGAGCCAGCAATGGCTCATGCCACCCTAGCTCAAGAACTAAAAGGATCTTTCCAGTACGTTTTGGGCCTCCAGCAATCAAAGACATTGGCCGAGTTATTGGACCTGGCCAGCAATTATATCTCGGACGAGGAAAACAACTCCACCCCCACTTCTTTCAGAGGAGAGCCTTCCACTTGTCAACTGTAGAAGAGGGTCCCCTAAGGCAACAGGTGAAGGTTGAGAGATGAATCATGACCACAAACTACCAAAAATAACTTCATTAAAAGTCTCGATGGAGAAGATAATGGAAACTATCCAGAATAAGGAGCCCATCAAGAAAGCAGTAACAATGAAGTCAAAGCTTACCTCTAGGATCCAAAGAAGTACTGTGTGTACCACCGGGACCATGATTGTGATATGAAGGAATGCTGACACCCTTGAAGCATGATCGATGAGTTGAATATAGAGGAAAAGCTCAAGGAGTTTGTAGCTCCACGGCTTGCAATGGAAAGGCAGGGTAAAGCTCCAGTAAAAGAATTTTCAGACGAGCATGTTTGAGCTCATGCATTCATATGGTTGGCATAATTCCCTCCATCTTTGGAGAGGAAGGAGATTCATCCCGCAAAATCAATTTCAAGAGGCTTTAGTCAAAGGAACTATGTGCAGTTGGCATCATGCCCAAACATGACACACATTCCTCTATAACTTTAACCGACACAAATCTGCTCTCCAAGGAGAATCCCTACAATAATATCATTGATGTCACAATAGTTGATCAGTAACTACCAAATAGGTAGAATTCATATCATCATTATTGGTTCAGTGAGTATCTTTCTTAAAGCAATGTTTGATAAGATGGGTCTTGGAAACAACTGATTAATTACGGTAGTCGACCCGCTCTATAGCTTCTCTAGGGAACCTTGGGAGCAATAATCTTGTTAATGACGTAGGGGAAAAATGAGAAGCAATTCACGAACATAAAGGATTTCTTTGGGGTCGACTGACTGTCAACCTACAACGCCATCTTCGATCGGCTCCTGCTCAACAACTTCAAGTTTGTTACCTTGACATACCAGGTAACGTAAAGTTTTCGAGCGGCGATGAGGTGATTACCATTTGAGGTAACTAGGGTAATCCCACACTTGCTATCTCTGGGAGGTCAGAAGTGTGGAGTAGGAGCCACCCGAGATCGAGAATCTACATGAGGGAGGTTTTGAGGCAGCGAGGCCACTCATCGAGTACCTGCGATCAAGTGTGACCCCGATAATTTCTTTTCAATCATTGTAACTTTTGATGCAAGGTCGAGGGATGCGCTGATCAGGACCCTCTATGACCATCGGGAGACACTCTTCTAAAAAGAAACATGTTTATTCCGGAGACACTCTTTCCTTCTAATGAATTTTCATAGGCGAAGCTTTTAACAAAGCTCTTTTTGTTGATACATTTACTTAAGCTCAAGAGATGATTATTTTAAAAAGGATCCCTTCTCGAAAAATGGGGTTCTTTGAGTTTGAAAAAGGTCTTATGTTTAAATTTTGAAAGCTTCTCAAGAGAGGATTCTTTGAAACGAGTTTTTGGTTATAGTTTAGTTGTCGTCGTAAATCAAAATTTTTTTGTCCTCCATCCTATATGTTCTTCTTTGATATGTTTGAGTTTATATTTAAAGTGAGTTAACTAAAAAATTCTTAAGATTAAATTCTTTATACTCTGGTGTTTATAAAATTTTCTTTCCCATTCAAGGGGGTCCAATTTTTTCATTCAAAAGAGGAGGTTATGAGCCAGACACAAGGATAAACACAGGTTGAATGTTAGCCATATAATATCTGATTGTGGTTTAGACATGATCCCAATTGGGATGGGTCCAATTGTGGTCTTACTTGGGTTAGGTTGAGTTAGGTTAACCCTAAGCCAAGTTTAGGCTCAAATTGGTTTACCCTAGGTTATGAAGGATAACTTCATGGTTAGAGGGGTAACCATGTTTTTAATCACATAAGACCATGGCCGTATGGTTGTTTTAATCTCTTAAGCCAAATTTGGGGATAATTTGGGCTAATATGTAAATTTTCAATTTTACATTTTTACCCCTAAGTTACTAATTTTTAATTTTAAAATTTTTAGAGCTGAAAATTAACATTTAGGAATAATTTTTGTTCTCCTAAATTTTTCTGTTAATATCTATTTTTATTTTCTATTTTCTGATTTATAATTATTTTTCAAAATAATTATAAATTTGGTAGAAAATTTTGATCATTTCAATTTTAGGGAAAGACTCTGACTTGAAAAAATCGAAAAATATTCCCAAGGATGGGGGAACAATTATTGAAATTTTCATATTTTTTTCGGTTTATATTTAATTTTTAATAATTAAAATAATCTCTAAAAAACTTTTATTTAATTGAAAATTAAATTTAAATGAATTATTTTTATTATTTTGCTCTCTGTTCACTAAGTTTAGAGGTATTTTTATTTTATCTTTATGATTTTTCTACACAAAGTTCTTATTTTTTCAATTAATTTTGTTTCAAATTTTTTTTAAAAAAAAATTCTCTTTTGAGGAAAAAAGAAACGTTTCAAAATTTTGCTTTTGAAAAAAAATTGTTTTCCCACAAAATTTACTTTTCTTTCTCTTTTTGGCCAAAATGTTTTTTTCCTTTTTTTTTGTTTTTCTAATCAAACTTACTTCAAGTTTTAGTTTCTGATTCCCTTGTTTCGCACTTTTTATTCCGGGCTTCCCATAATTCTTCTCCGCCTGAGGATACGAGATAAAGGAATATTCCTTCTAAGGCTAATCAAAGAATTTTGACTATTCTAACTAAACAGTATGCGTTTTTCAGCCAGGACCTCTTTGCTTTACGACTTACATCCAAAGTTCAATGATAGGACGTTAGTGCTAAAAATAATGGGCCCACTTGACACAGTTCAACATTAGATTCTGGATACATCCGAAATTATGATGTAATATTTTTCCTTTCGCTCTGGCTCGATGGAATCTCCCTCATGTTGCGATCCTCACGTTGAAGTTGTCGGCCTCTAAATCTGCCAGTAAATCATGTCAGATTTGTTGCCGTCAAAGCCAAATCATATTTCACTGACGAACCCGAAACTCTAATAAAAATTAATACGTGAAAATAATGCGAAGTCGTAGAATTTACACAACACCTCTTATCATAACTCTCATAAACCTTAAATCTCATTTATAGAGATTGACCAAGACATACAAATAAATAAAACCAAAAGATAAAATTATCACTGATTACAATAAAAAGTCATAAATACACACTAATGTGACAGTCGTAACCTTTCTAGCCTTAGGAAGAAAGTCGAATAATCTTGAAAAAAAATTGCAATCCAATTAAAAAAATAGTGATTAATTAAATAAAATTATATTTAAAAATCACATGCTTTATTATTATCAAATTTGAATTAAGATAAAATTGTTGAAGACTTCTAAAAATTATATTTCACCGATCAATCATTTATAAATAAATAAAATTAAATTAATAAAAAATATTTTAAAATTCTCAATCATAGATTAAATTTACTTTGGAAAAATAAAAAAGTGATGCATTACTTTCAATCTTTGATGACGGTGGAAATGATTGATAGTTTTGACTAAACATTAAAAGAAATTTTTTTTGTTATTTCTCATTTTATGTTCATTTAGCTTGTGACTTGAGAAAATGTTTTATTTTTGGAATGGAAAAGAATTAAGGTAAATATTTTTTTGAGATTGCTTTGCACTTTACCTAATTTTTAAATTGAAGAAATTACATTGTTTTTTAATCATAACTTAATAGCGAAGAGCAGTGACACCATATATACTGTTAAATATGTGGCTCGTATACGGGTAGTTGGAGTTTTCTTGGTGAAGAGGTGTGTCTCTTCATATTTAGTGGGTTTGGGGGAGCGAGGGCGAGTTTGTAATTTATTCGTGGGTTTCTTCTATAAATAGAGTGTAGTCATCTTATGAAGTATGTTTGAATCGAACTATCGTAACTCCTCCGAATAGTGAAATTCGCCGCTCCGCTCCCGAGGACGTAGGCATGGACATTCGTGAGGAGCAGAGCGGAAATTAATATTGATCAACTTTTTTTTTGTCTACTTCATTATCATAATTCATAGAAAAATAAAAAATAAAGATTGATTTAAACTAAAGAAATTAGTCAGAGAATTTTGAGATTTTTATCAATTTCAAAGTGCCAACAAATTTTATTTTAAAATTTTTTTATTATTCTAACCAAATTTGAGAATCAAATTAATTTTAAAAAAATCCAATTAATATTTGGGTTTAACGTCTCCCGTATCAAATTAATTTTATTTAATAATTTCTTAAAACTCTTTATATATTCTTAATCTGATCGCGATATTTGATTCACACTTTCACTTTTATTTTTAAAATAGTTATAAGTTGTGATTATAGATATTAATTGATCAATATTAATTAAAATTAATTATTTTGAAAAGCAAGAGGCAATTAGTTAAAATGATATTCATCAAATATTGTTGTGGAAAGTTAACAGTGCCCTAAATTGGATTAAAAAATTGTCACAGTATGTTAGGGATAATTTAAATCTTCTAAGTGATTATTTCATATGCATTAACATTATAAAATATATTTAATGACATGAAATTTATAAAAAAAATTATCCTAATACAATATCATTATAAAATTGTACTGCTATTTTTAAAATAATATAAATAAAAAAAAATATATGTTATGTCAGAGAATAAAAATAACTAATTGAAACTTACATAATATTTTAAATGTGTCTTTGTGTTTCTTGAAACTACTATCACTTGAATTTATAATAAAATAATGAATAATGAAATAATAAAACTATGCATGAATATTATTAAAATCTTAAAATAGAGGAAATGTAAGAGCAAATAGTAAATAATTTTTAGATTATTAGCAACCTCAAACTCCTATATATTATTCTAACTTAATTATAGTTGTGAGACAATTTTCCTCAAGTTTAAATTAATTAAAATAATAAAATATTTGAGACTTTAAAAGAAAAAGAAACTGTAAAAATAAATAAGTTTCCCAAATAAGAAATAAAATTCTTCCCATTGTTAAATATTGTTAAAGAAATACTTAAAAAATAATAAATAATAAAACTAGTAATTAATGATAAAACATCACATTCTAATGTGTAAATTATTTTTTAAAAACTATACAAAAAGCCGCAAATGTTGCTGCACCAGCACCAACTATAAAGGGTGTCGCAACAGCAACACTGCAAAATAAGTTTCTTCTTCGCTTTCCATGCTTGTTCACTTGCTTCTTGGATGCAATGCTTTCTTTAAACTCTGTCAACTCTTTCTCCTTCTCATCTTTTTTCTTGGCAAGAACAAGCAACTCTTTTTCCTCAGCATTGGCTTCCCTAGCGACTGCTTCGATCTTCTTCCTCAGAATTTTCTCTCTGTTTGAACTTGCTATCATCTCCGCCATTATGCGAGAGGCTGATTCACGGAGACTATAGGAGAGGACAAGCACAGAGACATCACGTTGGATACTGTAAAAAATCTCTTCTTCGTCAACAAGCGAAATGAGCTGGATGCGGAGGCGCTCTATCTCTTTCCGGGACTCCGCTGCCTCTTTCACGAGACAAGCATTCACAGTTTTGAGATTCTGCATCAGATGGTTATTACTTGAATTTCTCAAAGCTTCAGAGATTGGTTTCTTCGTGGCGGCGATTTTATACTTCTTGCCCATTGGGGAGAGTAGTGGATGTGGATTGAAAAGCTGGTTCTTTTTTCTTATTTTCTGAGGTGATTAGGAGGCGTTTATTTATAGATGAATGTGGGGATTTTTGAATTAGTGTTCTCAGCGTTCAAACTGTGCGGGAGAAAAGGGAGGTGCGATGGATTAGAGAGGGAGGTTAAGCTTCTTTAGGCGAAATAAATAAAGAAAATTCATTTCTTCCAGAGCTCCGCCGACCCCCGTTGTCTTTGCCGCTGCCAACCTTTTCGGCCTCCTCAACACATTCAGTTTAGCTATTCCTCCGGCTTTCCGTTATAAAGAAGAAATACTTTTTCTTTTTTCCCAACAAAGATAATTGAGTGAGTATTTTTAATGATAAATTGTATAATATTTTATTTTTCTTAAATAAGGCAAATTCTATTTCATAGAAAATTTTGAGAAAAAACTTTTGAATAGGATTATTGTTAAAGCATTAATTTATTTTATTAAAATTATCAGATTTAATTTTTTCTTAGACATCCGACGCATAAATATAAGAGATGAACAATTATATATATATATATATATATATATATATATATATATATATATATATATATATATATATAATTAAATTTACATACAAAATAATTATATTGATTCAAATAAAATGTAATTTCTTTTTAAAATTACTGGATGTCTAGTATATATAATATCATAATTTGATAAGCACGGATTTTTAAATTATACAATTTGCTTTAATCCAAATTTATATTCCATTTATCTTGAATTAAACTTGATAATTCTAATATTCATATCAATTGAAATTAAATGTACCGAGAATATTAAAGAGTTAATTTTTTATTTTATCAAAATAATCCTCTAATTCTAATATTTAATTTGTCGAGAATATTAAACTGATAAACTTTTATTTTATCAAAATATTAAACAGATAAACTTTTGTTTTATCAAAATAATTCTAATATTTATATCAATTGAAATTAAATGTGTCGAGAATATTAAACAGATAAACTTTTATTTTATCAGGATTTGTCTATTTAATTATGTGAGAAATTTAGTTATGATGATAATGTTAAAATGTCTTTTTTTTCATTTATTTTTTTATTTTTTAATGTAGCTAAAAGCTAAGCAATTCATGTTAATTTTAGAGGACTTGGCGTGATCGTGCCCGTTTTAGGCAAAGTTAAGTAATGGGTAGGGTGTGGCCACCCCGAATCGAGGCGTAGTCACACCGGACCCTGAAAACGTAGGTTTTGGAAAAGATCTTCAAGGGGATTTTGGCCTTCGTGGAGCCTCCAAAAGTTTGAATATGAGCGAGTTATAATCTTTGGACCTCTATAAGGCTCGTGATGCGTCTCAAAAGCGCTTGATAAGGTAAACCTTACATGCGTCGCTGAGTATGATGGTTCCAATCATAAAATTCATTTGTCCAGAGTGTATCATGAGGGTTCCAATCACGATGGCTCTCGTACCTGTCTGGATATAGCCCCTAGACCAGGGTTATGTGCCGCTAGGAGGCACGAATACTCATCGCAAACATATGAGGGCATATGCTCGCCAATGCATTAAAGGTGCATAAGTGGAGGTGCTAATGCAGACAATGTGAAGAAAACATGTACAAATGCAACTTAACAAATGGAAGTTATCAACCAATCGATTAAGTCCAGAATGTATTGTCTGGCTATGAAAGATCGAAGGTAATCGATAGGGCTGGCATGGGCAACTAATCGACGAGGAATGGTCAATTGATATCATTGGGCTGGTGGCGGCCAATCGATTGAGTAGATCGAGGGTGATGGATAGAGCTGGAGTGAGCGGCTAATACGGAGGATTATTGATTTGTGCAATCGAGCCTGTGGTAGTGCTAATCACTTAAACTGACTAAAGGTGGTCGATCGTGTCGAAGTGTACGACTGATCGATGAAAAATGGTCATATGATATGATTAGACTGCCAGCTTTGATCGATCGACATAGTCGATTGGGCCGGCGTGGACGATCGATCGATGAAGTATGCAAAAACAGATGATTTTTAATGCATATTTCATATTCATGTCACACACTCAATGAAAATGTATACACATGCAACATGAGACCCGATTAGGCCTGACAACGAATCGTGCTCGTCCTAGCGAACTCACAGGAAACTTAGGAAAAAACGAGGAGAGATGCACCAATGCCATATTGTGTGAGGCAACATGATGCCCGCCTCTATTTGCATGACCCTAGATGAGGAATCCCTCGCAGAGGGGATTCTCCATGACTGAAAAGACGACAAGTGAAGGAATGCCCTCGTATTTTCGGTCGGTGGATTTCGAACGTCCATCTAGATTGAATTACGCAGGCAAATAGCGGGATTAGTAAAACCCAGACTTTCGGATTTTGGTCTAGAACAAAAAAGACAAGTTCTTCTCTCTGGATTCATGCGGGAGAACACCAATAACTTAATCCTATGGGACTTCCTCTTGAAACACAAAAATCCTAAATAAAATCTTCTAACATCCAGACCTAGAGGACTATATAAATGAAAAATTGCAAGAAATTGAAGAATTTCACCAACACCTGAGAGAATAATGAATTGTCTCTCTCATAGGAAGAAGCTGTCCTCGATAGAAAGAGTGACGAGGCCGTTGGATTTTGCCTTATTCAATGTGATAAAGAAGCTCTCCTCACTAGAGGGGATAACAAAGTGACCAGAGTTTGCCTTCCCCAAAGCAGCGAGGAAGCTTTCCTGCCCGAATGTAGCCGGAGACGAGGAAGATGACATCAAAAATGAAAGGAGAGTTGAAGAAAATGAAAAATAATAGCTTGCCTTGGCTTCCTTTTGAGTAAGAAGATAAAATCCCTAAAGAAATCTCCTTGAAAGCCCTTAGATCCCCCATGCTCCAAGGCTCCTCTTCTATACAAATGGCAGTAGATGCTCGCAAATGAGCCCCCTTCCCCTGGTTAAACTTTCCCTAGGAAGAAGCCCAATGTCCCAAGCCATTTTCCCTATTTGGAGTTACTAATAATGGGTCCCATGTCGGGGAATTTTGAATTAGAGTTTTCAGTCTTTAAACTTGGCGGAAGAAAAGGGAGGTGCGATGGATTAGGGAGAGGATGTTAAGCTTCTTTCGCTGAAATGAATAAAGAAAATTCAATTCTTTGAAAGCTCCGCGTCCGCTATCTTCGCCAAAGCCAAACTTTTCAGCTCTAATCAACAAATTCAGTTTAGCTATTCCTCCTACTTTCTGTTAAAAAGAAGAAAAATTTGTGCTCCCAAAGAAAGATAATTAACTGAGAATTTTTAATGATAAATTGTATGATAATTTATTCTTCATAAATAAGACAATTTCTATTTCATAGAAAATTTTGAGAAAAACCATTTGAATAGGATTGTTAAAGCATTAATTTATATTATTAGAATTATCATATTTTATTTTTTCTCAAGACATCCGACACATAAATATAAGAGACGAACAAAATAACCATATTAATTCAAATACAATATAATTTTTTTTTAAAAAAAAACTGGATATTTAGTATATATAATATCAAAATTTGATAAGCATGGGTTTTAAAATTATAAATTTACTTTAATCCAAATTTATGTTGCACTTATTTTGAACTAAATTTTATAATTCTAATATTTATATCAATTGAAATTAAATATGTCGAGAATACTAAACAGACAAAATTTTATTTTATCAGAATTTGTCTATTTAATTATGTGAGAAATTCATTGTTTGGTTAATTTAATTTTGTGCATATGTCATATCAAATTGCGTGAGAGTCAAGTTCTGCAAAGAACTAATCAGCTTATGATCAAAAGATTAATCTTGAAAGGGACTTTGGTCAGAGGGTTAAGAAAATTTTCTAGTATTGTCAAGATTTTGAACAAATTTATAATTTGTCATACTAGAAGTATGAAAAATTTACGAAGAGTGTGTGGCTTGATTTATAAGATGTGGCCCGCAAGAAGTGAAAGAAGCATGTATGCCATGAAACTTGAAAAGGGTTCCCAATGTCTTCATTTTGATTTTGTTGTGTAAGTTGTGAAGAGTAGTGTTAATGGTATGAGAGTCATTTCCAGTAGTTAAAATGTCATCCACTTAATTCAATATATATGTGTGTGTGTGTGCGCGCGAGCGCACGCGCGCGCCACACACACACACACACATATGTTGTTTGGGGAAGGCTTGACAGAGCTAGAAGTAAGGTGAAGTTGCTAAATGTATGTAGTAAGGGTGTGATGTAATTGGCGAGGAGCTTGCTTTAGTTCTTAGATAGCCTTTTTGAGCTTAAAATGTAAGATTGATGAAGTTGATCGAGAAAGCATTGATATCGTTGCATATAAATTGTCTCATGTAGACTGCCATGAAGAAAAGCATTGGCTACAACCAATTGAACAATTTGCCAATTATAAGAGACTGTTATGGTAAGGAAGAACTGAACCGTATATATTTGAGTGAGTCGGGTTTTGTCCCAAGCAACAGTACCATCAGGATTCAATTTAGTCTTGAATGTCCACCTACAATCAAAAATATTATGCGAGGGTGTGGGAGGTACCGATTCTCATGTCTCTTGATCTTGTAAAGCTTGAAGTTCATATGATATTGCTAGTTTCCATTGTTCATTTTTAACCACCATAGAATAGGTTGCAAGATCAATAGTGATTTAATGGTAAGGTTAAGAATTTATTTTAGGTTTAAGGTTACCCGTTTTAGTCCAAGTAATCATGGGATGTGATGGAGGAAGAGTGAAATTAGAGCAAGGTTGATCACTATTAGGAGATGAGCTTGGTTCGGTGAGAATATGAGAAACTTGAGTCAGAGGGTTGAGAGGTAGAAGATCGAGTTCAAAACAATTATAGATATGAGAGGTTTTGATATGAGAAAAATGGTAGATGTAACAAGGAGAAGTGGATTTAGATGTGATGTGAAGTTGGTGTGTTGTTTGGAAGAATTTTTGTCTTTTGATAGGAAAACACGTCTTCATTAAATATTACTTTGTCGAGAGATGTAAATCTTGTTAGTGTGAATATGTAAACATTTCTAGCCCTTTTAAAAGAGAGTAGAACCAAGAAACACACATTCTTTAGAAAGAGTTAGTAGTTTATGTAGTATGT
Organism: Papilionanthe hookeriana x Papilionanthe teres; assembly: GCA_022702705.1. NCBI lineage: Eukaryota > Viridiplantae > Streptophyta > Magnoliopsida > Asparagales > Orchidaceae > Papilionanthe > Papilionanthe hookeriana x Papilionanthe teres. The sequence goes on along the minus strand of CM040439.1, from coordinate 46,460,587 downwards.
TTAATATTCTCAATACATTTAATTTCAATTAATAAAAATATTAGAATTATCAAATTTAGTTCAAGATAAGTGTAACATAAATTTGGATTAAAGCCAATTTTATATTTTTAAAATCTATGCTTATCAAATTTTGATATTATATAAACTAGATATCCGGTAATTTTAAAAAAATTTAAATTTTATTTGAATCAATATGATTATTTTGTATGTTAATTTAATAGTGTGTGTATATATATATATATATATATATATATATATATATATATATATATATATATATATATATATATATATATAGACACACACACACACTTGTTCATCTCTTACATTTATGTGCCGGATGTCTGATAATTCCAATAATATAAATTAATGCTTTAACAATAATCCTATGTAAATAGTATTTCTCAAAATTGTATATGGAATAGAAATTATCTTAATTTTTTAAAGAAAATTTATACATTTCACACCTAAAATATTATATTTACTTATATAGCATTTTAGTGTTCAAAGTTTTTACATGAAAATAATAATAGAAAAAAGATAAAATGTTACTTTAATATCAGATTAATGATTTGAATGCTATGTGTATCAATATGAGTATGAGTTTGAGCCAACTTACAAGTCCTCTTATTTAATATAAAAAAAAAACAATAAAAATAATTTAAATTAATTTAATATGACAAATAGAATAACAATTCACTTAATAAATAATAGAAAATATATTTTGGTAATATCTTAATTATCTTAAAAATAAATTCTTCAAAATTTAATATATTTTTAGTATATTTTCTATTAATATTTTTTTAAACGAGCCTGCTCACAAGCTGACGAGTCGAGTTGGGCTTAGCATGTGCTTGATTTGTTAGCTCATCGAGCTCAGTTCACGAGCCACTAATCAAGCTGAGCTCGAGCTTGCTCACGAGTCGGCTTGGCTCACTAACACCCCTGTGTTATATTAATCAAATAATTTGTGAAGAAAAATATTTTTAAAAAAAATATAACGAAAAGCTGGAGGAATAGCTGACGAAGTAACAACAGCTGAACTTTAATTTGTTGAGGAGCTAGAAAAGGTTGGCGGTGGCGGACATAGCGGGGATTTGCATGAAATAAATCACTTGGCGTTATAATAAAATTTATATATCACTTTAATTTATATAGTTAATTTTCCTCAAATTTAAATTAATTGAAATAATAAAATATTTGATTTTCTTAAAACAAAAAGAAACTTAAAAAAAAAAATCACTTTCCCACATAATAATAAAATTCTTCCCATTGATAAATAATAATAAGGTAATACTAAAAAATTATAATAATGAATAAAATTAGAAATTAATGACAAAATGGGTCAACTATTTTTTAAAAACTATGTAAAAAGCTGTCAATGCTGCCGCACCTGCAACAGCTATCAACGGTGTCACAACAGTAACACTGCAAAACAAATTTCTTCTTTGCCTTCCACGCTCGTTCATTTCCTCCATAGATCCAATTCTTTCTTTTATCTCCGTCAAGTTTTTCTCTTTCTCTTCTTTTTCTTTGGCTAGAACAAACAACTCTATTTCCTTTGCATTAGCCTCCCTAGCGACAACCTCGATTTTCTTCCTCAAAATTTTCTCTTTGTCTGAAGCTGCAGCCATCTCCGCCGTTGCACGAGAGGCAGATTCACGGAGACTAGAGGAGACGACTAGCGCAAAGACATCACGTTGGATATCGTGAAAAATGTCTTCTTCGGCTACCAGTGAAGTGAGCATGATGCGGAGGCACTCGATCTCTTTTCGATACTCCGCTGCATCCTTCACGAGACAAGCATTCATAGTTTTCAGATTTTGCATCAGACGGTTATTACCTGAGTTTCCCGGAGCTTCAGCGATTCGCTTCTTCTTGGCGGCAATTTTATCCTTCTTGCCCATTGGGGAGAGTAGTGGATGGAGATTTGAAAAGCTAGTTTCTTTTCTTCTTTCCCGAGCTACGAGAGTTTAGGATTAGGGGCACTCTGACAATGACGTTTATTTATAGATGAAAGGTGGGTGCGATGAATTAGGAAAGCTTCTTGCAGCGAAATAAATAAAGAAAATTCATTTCTTTCAAACCTCCATCTCCACTATCTTAGCCACCGCCAATCTTTTCGGCCACCTCAATACATTCAGTTTAGCCGCTGTTACTTCATCAGCTATTTCCCTGCATTTCCGTTATATATATATATATATATATATATATATATATTTCTACTCAAATTATTTGATTAATATAACCTAGAGGTGTAAGTGTTACAATTATCTTGAACTATGATTTTAAAAATATAAAATTGGCTTTAATCCAAATTTATGTTACAATTATCTTGAACTAAATTTGATAATCATAATATTTTTATTAATTGAAATTAAATGTGTCGATAATATTAAACATACAAAATTTTGTTTTATCGACATTTGTCTATTTAAGTATGTGAAAATTTTTTTGTGACGATAACTATTAAATGTTTTTTTTAATGTAGCTAAATGCTATATTTTTGTATTGCGTATTTCATCAATAGTAGAAGGGCATATTTTGGACATTTGGTTATCCTACAGTTATTTCTTTTGCTTATTTGTACAGTAGAAGTATTAAATTCTTCGAATATTATAAGATGAAATGTGTAATATTTTACCGACAATAACATTTAATTATTGCAGAATTAAATAGATTACAACCAAAAAATAGAAGACCCTCTATATTATATATAAGAGGGCAACAACAAACAAAAACAAAAAGCTAAGCATTGCAAAACTAGATAATGAACCGCAGACCAATAACCATCATACTTGAGATTGTCAATTTGGTACGAAGGAAAGAGACTCGAACCTAGAATTTGGATGAGGATTGGTAAAGAAATATGCCAATGATCAATGGTGCTAACATCATGAACAATGATAAATTTATTTTTCATGTATTCTCTGATGGAGTGACAGTCGATTTCTATATGCTTGATTCTAACATGAAAAACTGGATTATTGGCAACAACTATTGCAAAAGTATTGTCACAGTAGAAAGTGGTAGAAACGGTAAAAGGAATTTGTGAATTTTTAAGTAAACATGGGAGCTAGACTATCTCCGTTGCAATCATCCCTAGCACTCGATATCCAGCTACAACGGAGGACCAAACAACGGTAACTTGCTTTTTAACAGACCATGAGATAAGTGTAGATCTGATAAATATACAATAACCAATTGTAGATTTCTGATCAATGGAATCTCCTGCCCAATCTGCATTTGCGAAAGTCTTGAGTTCTAATATTCCTCAGATTATTGGCAAGCCAAGATCAGTGGTGCCTTGTAGGTACCTGAGAACAAATTTTAATTGCTGAAAATTAACAGTCAGTTGATGCATTATTTGACTGGATTGATTTACTGCATATGTTATATTAAGTCCCGTGAGAGTCAAGTACTGCAAGGAACCAATTAGCATACGATAAAAAAATTAATAAAAAAAGGACTTTGATCAGAGGATACAAAAAATTTTCTAGTAATGATAGGATTTTGAACAAATTTCGAATTTGTCATACTATAAGTGTGAAGAATTTACTGAGAGTATGTGGCTTGATTTATAAATGTGGACATTAAAAAGTGAAAGAAGCATGTATGCCATGAAACTTCAAAAGGATTCCCAATGTTTTCATTTTGAATTTGTTGTGTATGTTGTGAAAAGTATTATCAATGGTATGAGAGTCATTTTCAGTAATTAAAGTGTCATCCACATAAATTAGAATATATATACATATATATAATTGTTTTGATGATAGAAGTATAAGGAAGGCTCGCAGAGCTAGAAGTAAGGTGAAGTTGCTTAATATATGTTGTAATGGTGAGATGCCATTAGCGAGAAGCTTGCTTGAGTTCTTAGATAGCCTTTTTGATTTTACAGTGATAAGATTGATGAAGTTGATCGAGAAAGCTGTGATTGTTGCATATAGACTGTCTCACGTACACTGCCATGAAGAAAAGCATTGGCTACATCCAATTGAAAAATTTGCTAACTATAAATGACAGTTATAGTGAGGAAGAACTGAATCGTAAATATTTTTGCGAGTCAGGCATTGTACCAAGCAATGGTACCGCCGGGATTCAATTTGGGCTTGAATGCCACCTGCAGCCAAAAAATATTATGCAGAGGTGTGAGAGGTACCGATTCTCATGTCCCTTGACCTTGTAAAGGTTGGAATTCATATAAATTGTGTCTCGAATGTTCATTTTTAATCGCCATGGAATAGGTAGTGGGATCAATAGTGATTTGATGGTAAAATCAAGAATTTATTTGAGGTTTATGGTTACTAATTTTAGTTCGAGTAATCATGGGATGTGATGGGGGAACAATGAAAAGAGAGGGAAGTTGATCTCTATTAAGAGAGGAGCTTGGTTCGGCGAGAATATGAAAAACATGAGTCGGAGGCTTGAGAGGCAGAGGATCGAGTTCAAAACAATTATTGATATGAGGAGATGTTTTGAGATGAGAAATAATGGTAGATGTTATAAGGAGAAGTGGAGGTAGATGTGATATGAAGTTGGTGTGTTGTTTGGAAGAATTTTTATTTTTTTGATGGGGAAACACGTCTTCATTAATTATTACTTGTCGAGAGATGTTGATCTTCTTAGTGTGAATGTTTAAATATTTATAGCCCTTCTGAAAGGGAGATAACCAAGAAGCACACATTCCTTAAAAAGAGATAGTAGTTTATGTTTGAAGTACGGCTTGAACCACGAAAAGCACTGGCACCCAAATATTTTTAAATGCTCATAGGTCGATTGTTTGTTGAATAATGTTCACATGGAGATTTATGTTTTAAAAAATTTTGAAGGAAACATATTAATAAGGTAGATAACTATGAGTAAAGTAGCAGACCATAAATGGGTGGAGAGAAGCATTATGTAAAATAGCATGAACAGTTTCAGCTAGATGCATGTACTTTCTTTCAGCAATGCTATTTTGTTCAGAGCAATAAGGACAAATATGTTGATGCTGAATACCAAAATGAATGAGAAAATTATTAAAGTGAGAATTACAATATTCACCTCCACTATCAATTTTAAAAATTTTTATATGAGAATTGAGTTGATTTTAGCTAAGCCTTTAAATTATTTAAATTTATTAAAGGCCTCATCTTTATGTTTACGAAGATATAACCATGTGAAATATGATTTTTTGAAATCTAATTAATATTAATCAACTTTTTTTTGCGTACTTAATTAATATAGTTGATAGATTTAATGTCATACTCGTAATTAATAAATTATTTAATTTATAAAATAACTTCTAATCTTTGGTAAAAAATTACTATCCCTTAAATCTAATAAAGATTTATTATTATATATTTAATTCTCCGATTTGTAACATATAAAAATAGATCATAGAAAAATAAAACAAATATCGATTTAAACTAAAGAAAATAGGCAAAAATTTTTTGAGATTTTGATCAATTTCAAAAGTCCCATCAAATTTTATTTTAAAAATTTTTGTTAATCTTACTTAATCTGAGTATTCCATTTTTTTTCCTCAATGCTAAATTAAAATGACAACTTTAAAATATAAACATTAGAAACAAATATAAATTAATAACACTTTCTCCAATTATAGAAAAAAGGAAACGGTCTATATTGATAAAAAATTAAAAACATTGTATTAGGAAAATTCTATATTAAATTTCATGTCATTAATTATATTTTATGAATGTAAATAGTCACTTAAAAAAGATTTAAATTTTATCAGTATCCAATAACGTTTGATGAATATTATTTTAGCTTGTTTTTGCTTATCAAAGTGATTAATATTATTTTAGCTTCTTTTAAACGTTCCCTTATACGAAAACATTTACGCAGGATGTATCAGGTAGCACGCCGCAGAAGATTAGCTGCCGCAATTATAATATTGCTTTTAGAGTACTACCGCTCCAGCACTGTTAGAAACCCACGCATGACATCATTATTTATTGGGGATAAATGGGTCGGCGAGATGCTTCATTGGACATCCCATAAGATTCCACAACATATTTCGTATGAGTGTGCCCATTTTTTTGGACCTTTTACATGAACTACGATGCAATCACGGACTCAAAGGCTCGCCTAGAACATCGACTAGGGAGGTATTGGCAATTACATTGTTCATTTTATCTCGGAATCAATCAATTAGAGGAGCTATGGAGCGTTTCCAACATTCCTACGAGACAATAAGTCGATACTTCTCAGAAGGATTGAAGGCTTTAATTAGCTCTATCTATTCGAATCATTAAGCCGGAAGACCCGTCATTCAGCACAACTCCAGCAAAGATTGCCAAAGACCCGCGTTACATGCCATTTTTTAAGGTTAGTTCCTTATTGCATCATGTCTACTTCAAAGTGAAAATGTAGATCTCAATACTAACGATCACCTAACAAATCATTACTGAAGCCGTATTGGAGCAATTGACGGTACGCATATTCATGCCCGACTTCCTAGCGATCAGAAGGTGGCGTACATTGGTCGAAGCGGAACGCCTACCCAAAATGTGATGGCTGTATGTGACTTCAACATGTGCTTCACATTTGTTATGGCCGGATGGGAAGGGAGTGCACATGACAGTCGTATTTTCGAATACACAACGAAAGACGACGAGACAACACTTCCCTCACCCACCTCGGGTTGGCTTAACTTTCTACCCCATTATTATATATTTACAGTAGCAAATAATGATGTCTTTCGTGATAGGTAAATACTATTTGGTAGACGCCGGATATCCCTTACAGAGGGGATATCTGAAGCCATTCCCAGAGATGAAATATCATATTCCCGATTTTGAGAGATCAAGTGGCGTCGCCCGGGGTCGGAAAGAGATGTTCAACAAACGTCACTCCTCCTTGCGCGGGGTGATCGAAAGAACATTTGGTGTTTGGAAGAAGAAATGGGTCATTCTACGTGACATGCCTACGTACCCATTTCGTAAGCAGGTTCATATTGTAGTGGCCACGATGGCGTTGCATAATTTCATTAGAAGACATCCATCCCGTTCCGACACAGATTTTAATATGGTTGAGGCTGACGACATGCACCTCCCGCCCGAGGCATCAGAATTACAAATTGGCCAGTCAATCCCCGATGACCTTATGGAAGTTGAAGAATTTGAAACCCAGGACGGGGAAGGTGCATCGGAGATGGCTGCTCTGAGGGAGCGTATCACAGATGCTATATGTCAAAGCTGAATTTCCACATCGTCTTTATTTTGAACCTCAAATATGTATTCAGTGGGTTTATTTTTATTGTGCACGATGAACAGTTCATTTTATGTTACGTTGTGATGAATTCTGTTGGTTCGTTTTATCACAGAAGACAATAGAATTTGTGCGGAACAATAGATAAAGATTGACCATATTTCTGATTATATCTTATATGCATCCCTTTCTTAATACTGGAATATTTCATTTGTAGTTTGGTTGTAATTTATGCTGTACTCATTGTGGGAGTCATCTGGTTTAGATGTTGATGAATGCAAAGAAGTTGTGGTTTTGAATTGATGCTGTACTCATTGTAATTGATGTTGTACTCATTGTAATTTATGCTGTACTCAAAGTTAAATATTATGGGGAGGGGAAGTATGAATAACTTGATAGGTGATGGCTCTCATATCAGTTCTTTTCTACTATATTTTACTTGTAAATTTCTACTATATTTTACTTGATAGTATATAAAAGAAAGTAGTTGACTGAAAATTTGATAGTTGACTGAAAATTTGTTGGTAATAACAGTATGCGGTTTTATTACCATGAATTTTGATATTTGACTGAAAATTTGAAAAATGGATGAAAGAAGGTAGTTGTTTTGTAATAGCAACTCTTAGGTGGCCTGTATGTAATTACTCCTCTTTTGGGTAATTGCCCCTACTCCTTTTAGCAAAACAAAGAAAAGTACATTGATAGTAATGTGGAAATTTTTCATGTTATAAATGAATTGAGAATTATTTCAGTTAGAATGAAATATTCATGCCACTGTTTGCAATGGCTGATAAAGTGGATTAGGTGGAAATGTTGACCGCATTTCTATTACATACTGTTGTTTCTAAAGCATTTATTGAATCCGAAAAAGGGCAAAAGTGGGAAGCCAAGCTCGTTCTTCCTTTAGGCTTATGGAAGATGCTAGATCGAGGTTGTTATTACTACGATCCTATGATTTGTCATAGTCTCTACCTTAGGTTGTTTGTCATGACCTCTATCAGTTAATTACTACCTTCATGTGTTTTGGAAGACTATATTTCACTAATGTCTTCACTGCCACTGAATTTTCTGTCTCTCTTGCAATCTTCAACAGCATTTTGAGGAGCAATTGCTGATTATTATATTCATTAATGTCTTCACGAGCTTTGGATAACTTATATTTCTATTCTTGGAATGCTTTATAAATGGGGGATCTTGAAGAGATTTGATACAATTTGGTTGTTGGTTGTTGATTTCATGTTCTTGTTATTTCTGATTATTGAATGTTGAAATGAAGAAGGACCTTAGTGATTACTGGCTGCTGTTTGGAGGGCTGGCGTGAGATATAACAGACAAGCATTGCTATCTTATTATATTGATTGTTTTAGGGATTTGCCAAGTAAAGCCCCCTCAAATGATGACTTCGGCCCTACTGAAGCTGCATAAATAGTTGATGGGCAATCATACCTACACCTTCCTATCTCCATTCAAAGGGGTAAAAGATGATGTTTTTTTTAATTAAGTTGGTCGACTCAATTTTTCACTTTGATATTATTATTAACATTTTAATCAATGAAAAGTTATCATTTTTTATCTTCATCCACATTTCTAATATCATTATTAGTTGTAATGATTAATATCTTTTTCTTTTTTTGGTTCAGTATGCGACTGGCCTTATTTTCATACAGATTATTATCCTGTTTCAATATCAAAGTAGTTTTTCAGTTTACTTCAAATATTTTTTATTCCAAGAATGTTGTTAGCATATATTATGTAGTTTTGTGTTAGTATTAAATATTTCTTGTCTGTATTGATGGCTCATTTGCTCTCAACGAGTGCTGATAAAAAGGATATTATACTTTTAGGTTGTCTTGGATAATTGTTATTTTGTTTTTATTTTTTATCTTTATTTTTTTATATCTATTTAATCTTGAAATGAAATATTATTTACACGTTCAAATGCAAATTGATGGAAGTTTTGGAGTAAATTTGACGCAAACTTACATTCATCAGCTCCTAATCCTTTGCATTTCTTATGCTAAATAGAACTTTATAAATTGTCTTTCTCACATTAGCAGAAACAAGTTATTGGCCCTTAATTGCCCTTAAATAAGAAGACTCACTTATTATTTTTTAGTTTTCCTAAATCTTCTTTATAAGTTCAGAGTGGTGTAACAAAACCAAAATCAGAACCTGTGAGAATGATGGCTAAAGATGCAATGGTTACTCCAAAAAATTGGTGAAGAGAAGTGTCATGACTAAAGAAATCTTGGGAGTAAGAGGTAATAAAAAAAAACTTTTTCAATGAAAGTTTAATATAAATTCTAGCACATGAAAGCCCAGCAACTCCCTAGCTAGGCAATGTAAAGTGTGAGTGTTAGGTCAAGGGAAACCTAAAACTATCGATTCTGATTTTGTAGATAAGGGAACTTCTCTGTCATGGAGCCAGCTCAGTTGGCTGTTTTGAAGAACTGTAGGCAACTGCTGATGCGATTAATGTTTTAATAGCCTTCATATTGGTTATGTCTCTAGTTCCGTTCAGTTTTTTTTTTTTTTTAAAGAGGCGATGATGATATGCCCAAGAAGATTGTTATTGGCTTTGAGTGGTTTAATATGTACAGTGAAGAGTAGAAAACGCTCTGCTCCTTTTGTTTTAACAAATAGAAATGTAACCATGTCACATCTCTTTGATGTTGAATGCTGCAATGTTTCCCTATGATGTATTTCAGCGAATTAGATACTGCACCTGACGTGTGAAGCTACAAAGATATTTAGTTGGACCTGTTTATGTTTTTGTTGCAATGCAAATCCCTAGTTTGTGACTGTTTTCTCAATTCATATTTTTGGTGCCTCCCTGCAACCCTCTTCTTGGATGCAGAAACAGCATTTTCAGCATCAGCCATTTAAATAAATCCGCAAAAACAGTTAAAAATGGGGGATGCTGAAGAAGAATATTCTCCACCTACATAAAACTCCACCAATCAATATTAACATAATTTTTTTGTTATAGGATTGTACATGATTAAAACCAATGAAATTACATAGAAGAATAAAGAATAGACAAACCAGTAATTTCATTCTTAAATGAAACATAACAAATACCTAATAGTTAAATCACTACCTAATAACAGACAAAATTGATCTCAAAAGAGTTGATTGGGAAAATCTTTATCTTTTGTAATTTTTTCTGTCCGACAATCTTATTTTAGCTCTCTAACACAATAATCGAACTATTTATTTCTATGCATTGTTTTAGAAAGTGAGAGTTCTAACTAATCTACTCTCTTTTTAAATAACTACAGACGATGAGTTCCAGATTTTCAGTGAAGCCCAAGCAAGTCATGTGCCGTTGTGGACTGCCGGCCTTATTACTTACATCACGTAAGCAACGTAGCTACGGGAGACAGTTCTATGGTTGCCCAAGGTGGCAACACGGAGTGGACGATTGCAGGTTTTTCAGGTGGGCAGACGGACCTCCGTGTTCGGCTTTATCCCAATCGGATAACGTTGCACGGTGTTCCACGGTATCAAAATCAGAGAATATCACTTCTGCTTCTAGTGTTTCAGAGCCACATAATGATGCTCGGAGTTCGATCGTGCACCAACCAAACAATGGTTCTCAGGAGATGTTACTTTTGCATTTTAAATTGAATGTTATAATCGTATTACTAATTGTAGTTTCTTTATGTATTTTTATCTTAATTAGGTGTCTTGAACTCTAATTTAAGTTACAAGTGAGCAAGAAATTTGGTTCTCGTTATGAATTTGGTTTTTTCCGATTGAAAATTTAAATTATGGAACAATTTCTCATAAGTTTGAAAATAAGATTTTCATACTGAAAAATTATAATTTATATTTTAAAACAAGATTTGTATTTGAAAATAATGTTATGTTAAAAATTATTTTTTAAACCCTTCATGTAAATGTATAACTACATATAATATTATTTTAAAAATGTCATAAAATTTTTTATTTAATTTCATTTAGAGAAATAATAAATTCTGCTGCACAGATTATTTATTTAATTAAAAAAATTTACAAATAAGCTGTTTACAAAACGCACTAACCAAACAACCTAAACAGACTTATTCGGTAACGATGCGAAATTGTCAATTTTTCGTAATCAACATGTTTTCCAAACGCCGCAACCAAACAGATCAGGATAGACTTATCCAGGATCAGTTTAAAGATCAGCGGATTATCGTGATAATCCAGCTATCGTCATGTGTTCGGATAATCCGTAGATGCACCAAAACGAACCCTTAATTAATCATTGATCACACTTTATAACTATTTTAAAGAATTAAAATGAACGGGCGAATCAAATATTGTGATCATATAAAAATATAGCAAGAGAAGAGCTCTAATAAATAAAATAAGGAATTAATAACTAGCATCTTTTATACGGGCAAAAAAATTACATGGTTGAAAGATATTTAAGAAATTATTAAATAAAGGTAAATTGATATAGTAGATGTTAAACTTTGCTCCGGGTAATCATCAAGAGTTGTGGACTAAGGGTCCATTTGGGGCAGGGGAGCGGCCGCAAATCCCCGCCGTTTGGTTCAGTGTCCCGAGCACGGCGGGATCGTCGTTTTGGTGAAATGCAGGCCGCGGATCGAACCCCGCGGCTTGAGTTCGAACGATGGATTACTACGCGGCTTACACTTCGTTGAACGTTTTTTGTTATGCTCTTGCTTTCTCATTGAGTGTTTTAGCATTATTACTATTATCTTATGAGCTGAAGATGAGATATTGTTATTATAGTTATTCCAAATTATGGACCGGTATTGTTAGATATGGCTCATATCTAGGGAGGGAGTTTCTTGGTGAAGGGAAGTGTCTCCTAGAATGGAAAGGTGTCTCTTGGGAGTTAGTGGGTTGGGGGAACGAGGGCGTGTTTGTAATTTATTCATGGGTGGTTTTATCTATAAATAAATGTGTATGTAACTCCTCTGAAATAGTGCATTCGCCGGCTCGCTCCCGAGGACGTAGGCAATTCTTTGCCGAACCTCGTTAAATCTTTATGTGTTCTTCTGATTTGTGTCAATTTCTGTTTTCTCCGACGATAATTTCATAACAGGTATGTCTGTAGCAGCTTGATTGGAATAATGTGATTTGGATGCGGGATATATATGCTACTTGTGCTGGATTGAATGGATGATTATGTATCTTGTCTTCATGCTTTTAAGTCTGTAAGTTGATGGAATTCTGCAATTTGGATATATCCTTTGGATATTTAAGCTGCTTAATTTAGATTATATGGGTGTTTATGCAGCCTCTGTTAAGGATGTTATTCTTAGTGATTAGCATGTGTTTATGAACCTTGCCCTTAGCTGCTAACACACTGGCCGCCTTTGTGGTTTACTTTCTGAATCATTTATATTAAAGCTTGGCTATCATTATTAAACAAATGCAAAGTTTCAAAATTCATTTGAGCTGTTGAATATGATTGCATGGACCTCTTTTTTTATCCAACATTGTCTTTGCACATCAATTTCCATTTCCATTGACTTATATATTTTCTGATTGCTGCTTCCCTCCATTTTTCATGAATAATGGATGGAAGAAGGAAGAGAGAGAGATTGAGACAGAGAAAGAGTTGCTTTGGCTGCAGTGGAGCTCTTCCATTCACCTTTAATCTTGGTTTAGTAGATCCGTTCTGGCTTCTTCATTCAGTTGATGTAATTCCATTATTTTAGAAGCTGTTCAATTACCCACTTCAATTTGATTAAATTTCAATTTCTCTAACCAAGGAATCAATTCTGACACAAATCTCTTAGTCATAATGCATCACAATTGTTATGTTTTTTTAGATTATTTTCAACATATTCATGAATGCTGAACATTTCTTTAATCCTTATAAATTTTTTTCGCATGATTCTCTTTGGGAAAAAATTGCCTTGCAGATCATCTACAAATAAATCATTATTGTTATGTAAAACTTTATGCTTAAAAATCTTAGAATTTTATTATTTTTTTTGTTTTGTCTATAATGCATGTGAAAGTCTTGATATCTTTTATATCATTAAATAATTAGTATAGTTTTTATATTTATCATATGACATTTTGGAATAGTTGAACTTGCATTGCAAAATTCTATTACTTGTAACTTTATTGGAGGACTATTTAGGAAGAGACATACATCTACTTTATGTTAAAAATAATGTCATCATTATTTTACTTGTAATTTTATTATTTTTTCTTTTTCTTTAGCACTTTCGGTACTCACTGTTAAGTGAATTGTATATATGAACTTTTGTTATGTTTTGAAATGAATTTTTGCTTATGAAGTATCAAATATGTGTTTGTCACAGTTTTGTTTTAAACAACTTTACTAAACAAGGGCAAAATCAGCTACCTCACAGCTGCAACAAATAGATAGCAAGCTTCCCCGCAGCAGCTTCCAGGGGCAACGTAGCTGCAGCTAGCCCAAACATATCCTATGATAACTGATGCAGAAATATAAGCAAAAATCAATTATTTTATTATTTTTATTAATTTAAATTTGTGGAAAGATAAATGATAATTACAATTATTATATAGAGAGAGTTTGAGGTTGCTGATAATCTCAAAGTTGCATCTATTATCAAAATTTAATAATATGTATGTATCTTCAAGGTTTTAATTCATTATTTTGTTATATAGAGGTTATAGTGGCATTTTTCATTGCTGGTACGTCACTACAAAAAATATTACGTGCAGAGTTCGGACGTTACTATACGTCCGAACTCCAATTTAAAATTAGATTATTAATATATTTTGTTCAGTATAATTAAGTTGTAAGGTTCTAAAATACATGATTTGAATGCAAATATCCATAATATGACATAAACATACAGTTATACTGAAGAAATAATTTAAGTACAGTCATGTTGTACTGAACAACATATATATAATCTCTAAATCCATTATGAAGAGAATAAAATTGTTCAAAAAAAATGATATGAAAGTAAAGGTTCATAACATAGCATAAAATACGGTTGTAATAAAGAAAAAACTTATGTACAACCGTATTATACTGAACAAAACATGTATAAAATCTCAAAATCTGCTATAGTAAGGACAAAAATCTCTAATGTAATTGTGTTTTATGTCATGTTATGAACCCTTATATTCAAATCATTTATTTTTGAACCTTTTTTATCCTCACTATAGCAGATTCAGGGATAAATTACATATTTTGCTCAATAGAACACGGTTGTATCTGAGATTTTTCTTCATTAAAACGGAGTTTTATGCTATATTATGAACTCAAATTTTTAAATCATTTATTTTAGAATCTTTTTATCATTGTTATAATGGATTTATAAATTATTTATATGTTTTGTTCACCACAACTCAGTTAAACATGAATTTTTTTTTTTTCAGTACAACAGTGTATTTATGTCATATTATTAATCCTTACTTTTAAATCATATATTTTAGAACCTCATAACTTAATTATACTGAATAAAATATATCAATCATCCTAACTTAGGTTGGAATCCAGAGATAGAGTAACGTTCATACTCCACACGTAATATTTTTTGCTCGGCTTTGGTAGATTTCTGTATAATTTTTAAGAAATAGTTTATCATTAGAGTATGATACTTTGTAATTAATTAGTAATTTTAGTCTTTATTATTTTTTATTATCATTTATCAATTGGAAGAATTTTTTTATATGGGAAAGTGATTTATTTTAAATGTTTTTTTTTCTTTTAAAAAAAAATCAAATATTTGATTTTTTTAACTAATTTAAACTTAAGTAAAATTAACTGACAATTAAAATTAATATTTAGAGGGAGTTTGAGGTTGCTGATAATCTAACAACTATTTACCATTTGCTCTTGCATTATATCTATTTTAAAATTTTAATATGGATATATTTTCAGAGTTATAAATTCATTATTTTGATCTATAAACCCATCACTTTTTAGATTTTTTTAGTTGTGTTGGTGCAGATATATCATAATATATCTCACCAACAAATTTTGTTTGAATCTCAAATTTTTATTTAAGATGTCATTATTTCTCTTATGACAAAAGGCAATTTTATAAATTAAATATTTTATTAATTGCTAGACTAACAAAACACTCATAAATAATTAAGCTGCCATACAAAAGATAATTAGTGTTAAGTTGATCTTAAAAACCATATTTTCAATGTAATTAGAGACTTTAATATTTGGATAAAAAATTATTTCCTTAAAAGTTTTAAGTTAAATATGAAGGCGTAAAAATTATATGCTAAATATATAAAATTCCCATGATAAAATTTCATTTAAACCCATTTTAAGATTCTAAACAAATTGGAGATCCACAAAATAATTATGCCTCTGATTTGCTCATCTTCTTATTTTTCTTAGTTGTTAAATTCAAATCAACACAACAAAGCCTTAATCTCATTAAGTGGCGTCGAGCTACATGAATCATTTTCTCCGTTATATGTCATATTTTCATGTAATATAGTTGTTAAAGTCAACAAGACTATTAAATATATTCAAAAGATTAAAACCTTATTAAAATACTTCTAGGTACCATGTTATAGCATTTAAAATTTCATACCCTATTTAACATATATCACGTATTATTATAAATATGGTAAAAATCATGAAAAATATTAGAAGTGATATATAGATTTTATTATAAATTAAAGTGATATATAGATTTTATTATAAATTCAAGAAACTCGAAGGCACATTTAATTTCAATTAGTTATTTTTATTCTTTGACAAAATATAATATTTTTCTTATTTATATTATTTTAAAAATAATTGTCCAATTTTATAAAAAGCATTGCTTTGATCAATTAACATCCATAATCACAATTTATAACTATTTTAAGGAATAAAAGTGGAAGTGTGAAACAAATATTGTGATCAGATTAAGAATCTATCAAGAGCTTTAAGAAAATATTAAATAAAATTAATTTGATATAGGACACGCTAAACCCAAATATTAATTGAGTATTTTTATTTAATTAATTTGATATCAAGAAAGCTCGGGGGCTTTTTTTTCCTACTTGGGCTCATCCAAGCCATGGAAGTATTTGTGAACATCCGTAGGTACTATTTCTCCCTCTTTTATATGTGCCTAGAGAAGTGATGTAGATATTTTGAAAAATTAATGGACAGAGTTTTTCCTTGCATCTATAAAATGTTGATTTCCTAAGCTGTGAGGGAAGCTCAATGAGTCATCTAGGTCCGAATGATCAAGCCTAATTGTCACACGCTTAGTGTTTTGATACATGCATATTGTATTCATCAACTACATCTATCCAAGTTACAACTATAAGACTTGCCTCTCCGAAGGCCTTGGCAAGCTCCTCCATTGAGCTTGTTGGTATTTATGCAAGTTACTTAGCCTAAACTTGCCAATACTTATCAAGTTTTTCGGTTGAGCTTGTGAGCATTCATCAAGCCACTTCAATAATTTCATAGAGCGATCCTTCTAGGTTGCCTCGTACGACGACAGGAGAAATCGGGCAGAACGGGCAAACTTCAACCCATCACTATCCATGCTTATCCACGAGTCACCTGACTCCCATTAAGATATCAATGACAAGCCTTAAGAGGTTTCATATAATACGACCTATAGTTTAATTTTATTAATATTTGAGTTTAAAGTCTCCTATATCAAATTAATTTTATTTAATAATTTCTTAAAACTCTTTATATATTCTTAATCTGATCATGATATTTGATTCACACTTTCACTTTTATTTTTAAAATAGTTATAAATTATGATTATGGATATTAATTGGTCAATGATTAATTAAAATTAATCACTTTAAAAAGTAAGAGACACCTAGTTAAAATGATATTCCTCAAACATTGTTGTGTAAATATAAGAGTGCGATGAATTAGATAAAAAAATTATCACATTATGTTAGAAACTTTTAAATGATTATTTTATGCATTGACATCATAAAATATATTTAATGATATGAACAAATAATTTTACCTAATATTGTGTTTTTTATAAAATTGGACAACTACTTTTAAAATAATATAAATAAGAAAATATTATATCCCATCAGAGAATAAAAATAACTAACTGAAACATACATGATAACATTTTAAATGTACCTTTGAGTTTCTTGAATTTATAATAAAATCTATATATCAATTGAATTTATATAGTAAATTTTCCTCAAGTTTAAATTAATCAAAATAATAAAATATTTGATTTTTTTTTAAAAGAAACTTTAAAAATAAATCAATTTCCCACGTAAGAAATAAAATTGTTCCCATTGATAAATGATAATAAAGAGATATTAAAAAATCATAAAGAATAAAATTAGTAATTAATGACAAGACTGACAAAACTATTTCATAAAAACTATGCAAAAGCCAATAATGTTGCCGCACCAGCAACAGCTATGAAGGGCGCCGCAACAACAACACTGCAAAACAAATTTCTTCCTCGCCTTCCACACTCATTTACTTCCTTCATAGATCCAATTCTTTTTTTTAACTCTGCCAAGTCTTTATCTTTATCTTCTTTTTTTTTTGCTAGAGCAAGCAGCTCTATTTCCTTAGCATTGGCCTCCCTAGCGACTGCCTTGATCTTCTTTCTTAAAATTTTCTCTTTGTCTGAAGCTGCAGTCATCTCCACCGCTGCGCAAGAGGCAGATTCGTGGAGGCTAGAGGAAACGACAAGCGTAAATACATCATGTTGGATGCCGTGAAAAATTTCTTCTTCAGCAACCAATGAAGTAAGTTGGATGCGAAGGCGCTCGATCTCTTTCCGACACTCTGATGCCTCCTTCATGAGACATGCATTCACAGTTTTGAGATTCTGCATGAGACGGCTATTGCTTGAGTTTCTTGAAGCTTCAGAGGTTGGGTTCTTCTTGGCAGCCTTTATATCCTTCTTGCCCATTGGGGAGAGTAGTGATGGGTATTGAAATGCTAGTTTTTTCTCTTCTTTTCTGAACTGAGCTACGATGGTTTAGGATTAGGAGGCGTTTTTTTATTTATAGATGAATGCGGGGAATTTTGAATTAGAGTTTTCGGTATATTAAGGTTTTGCCTGTTGATTGGAGCATCATGTTGAGAAATTTCAGCTTAAGCCCTCCAAATTCACACTACTGAAGGGTGAAAAAGGTTTTAAACATAATTTTGAGAATCGATCCACTTCCTTTTCTCAGCCCTTTTAGATGGGTCGTCCCCACCTCTCTCTCCCCCATTTTTTTATTTCTTTTCTTTATTGCTTCTTGGCTAGGTTTTTGCACTTATGTACGAGGCATAAGTGTGCACATATAGCCTTTTGCTATATGTGGGCATCAAGCAAGGCTGTAAGCTAGATGGTTTAGGGGTTTAGGCGATGATTACAATTCTTTTGTGTGCTTAAACGATGGATACGAGGTAAGATTATTAGAATATTATCCCCTGCCTTTGAAACATTCACTGAGTGTGAGGCTAGGGACCGACGATACTATTCGCCGACACTTGATAGGATTGTTGCCCCCGACACCCTTAGGTTGTCAGTAGTCCCAGCTTGATTAAGGTGACTAACCTGTGGACTATACTACTTTGTAAAAATTACAAAAATGAAACAAAATGTTCTTTTGCTTGCTAAATAAATGAAATTTGCATGAAATTCTAAACAACAACTCTTGCTACAGAAATTAAGGAATTTTGTTAAAAATTTATAAAGGTCCATGGTTATTTATTCGGATCAAGGTTGAGACTACCCTCTGTAGGTGTTCGGGTTGGTAGCTCTTATTTAAGGTTGGGAAGCACACAATCCAGCTCTGAGTCTACCCCGACCTGATGCTTACGGTCTTCTTTTCTTACTCGAGTTTCTCGTATTTTTCATACGGTTTTATTCGAGTCTTCGTGAGTCATTAGTGATTTCCTTTGGATTTTATTAGTTTTTCCTGATGATTTTCTTTGAGTCACCTGAGTCGTTTTATGGCTTTCATCGAGACTTTCAGAGATAGCAGATTGGTCAGGTATACAAGTTTTTTTTATATATACAATATTTCATTTTTTTTACTGTACACTTTACTGCTTTTCCTTACCGCACTTTAGTGCACATATATACCTGTGATTGCTAGTATTTACTGCTCACTACACTTTATAACATATTTTTGCTCATTACACTTTAAAACACATTTTCTTTTATTATTAGGTTGCTTTTAGAGACTTGCAAGGGACTTTAGGATAGAAGCCAAAAGGACACCCGATTTAGGAGGTACCCTACGGCAGGCCATGAGACCCAACAATAATTATACATGTAAATACAAAACACGAGCTCTAAACCTGCAATCGATACAATAAGAAGTTTAAAGATTGGAGCAAGACTTCGATGGCAGCACGACGAGGATGTAGCAGACGAAGGAGAGCGCTCTACAGCAGCTGAACGGGTCTACATCAGCAAAACTCTTTTTTTAGACTAAATAACAAACCCATATGATTTCGAGAGGCTTTTGCACAACTCTGTTTTTCAATATAAGTCCTAACACTTTTAGGATTCTGAGGTTACCATGCGGTAGGGTGTAAATCCTCCAATCTTCTTAGGCTATTCATACGATCGGGTATCGTGCGGGTGTAAGTCCTAATTAATAAAACTGGTAAGATGAAACATCAAATAACATCTTCTCAAATTCAAGCCAAACAAATAGGATAGTTGGAAAGTCACTGAAGTTCTCCTCGGATCCGTGACATCCCCTACTTCTTGGTGTTTCTGGACTTAAAAAATAACTGTTCCTAATTTGATTCATTCTCTTTTGAATTTCCAATATCCATCCTTAAAAACATAAACTGAAAATATTGAAAGCAGACCACTGATCTTAGTTAAGAGTTTTCTTAAGTGACTCTCGTCACTTAAGATGTAATTAACTATAGGGGTTTGCTCTTATAGGGAACTTTAGAACCCAGGTAATATAAACCCTATTTAATCTTTTGTATTAAATAGGAGAACTTGTCGGCTTATAAAAACTGGTTTCGCAGGTCGACGGATACTATGGATTTTTTAGTTTATTTAATTGAGCTCCACTATTCAAGTAATGTGTTTACTCCTTAGGATATATGCATTACTTGCGTTGACGCGCTTGATTAATCCAAACTATCAAATATATAGTATTTTGTCTTATTTTTCAAAAGTTAAAATATGATTATTTTCAAAAGAGACATACCTCATTATTCTAAATTAAACTATTTTAATTCGAAACTATATTTTAAAATCACATTTTCAAAATTTTAACGGCCGACATCAGCATTTAAAAATATTTTGGTGCCAATGCTTTTCGTGGCTCAAGCGGTACTTCAAGCATAAACTACTACCTCTTTCTAAGGAATGTGTGTTTCTTGGTTATGCTCCCTTTCAGAAGGGCTATAAATATTTAAACATTCACACTAAAAAGATCAACATCTATCGACAAATAATACATAATGAAGACGTGTTTCCCCATCAAAAAAATAAAAATTCTTCCAAACAACACACCAACTTTATATCACATCTACCTCCACTTTTCCTTGCTACATATACCATTTTTTCTCATATCAAAACATCTCCTTATATCAATAATTGTTTTGAACTCGATCCTCTGCCTCTCAAGCCTCCGACTCAAGTTTTTCGTATTCTCACCGAACCAAGCTCTTCTCCTAATAGAGATCAACTTCCCTCTCCTTTCACTGTTCCTCCATCACATAAAATTAGTAACCATAAACCTCAAATAAATTCTTGATCTTACCATCAAATCACTATTGATCCCGCTACCTATTCTATGGCAATTAAAAATGAACACTGGAGACGAACAATTTATATGAATTTCAACATTTACATGATCAAGAGACATGAGAATCTGTACCTCTCACACCCCTGCATAATATTTTTGGCTCCAAGTGGACATTAAAGCCCAAATTGAATCTTGATGGTACCATTGCTTGGTACAAAGCCTGACTTGCAAAAATATTCACGGTTCAATTATTCCTCACTATAGCTGTCATTTATAGTTAGCAAATTTTTCAATTGAATGTAGCCAATACATTTCTTCATGGCAATGTACATGAGATAGTCTATATGCAACAATCGCAAGACTTTCTCGATCAACTTCGACAATCTTATTATTGTAAAGTCAAAAAGGCTATCTAAGAACTCAAACAAGCTCCTCGCTAATGCATCTCAACCTTACTACATATATTTAGCAACTTCACCTTACTTCTAGCTCTCTCGGGCCTTCCTTATACTGCTATCATCAAAACAATTATATGTATGTATATATATTTTAATTTTCGTGGATGACACTTTAATGACTGGAAATGACTCCCGTGCCATTGACAATTCTCTTCACAACTTACACAACAAATTCAAAATGAAAACATTGGGAATCCTTTTGAAGTTTCATGGCATACATGCTTCTTTCACTTCTTACGGTCCACATTTATAAATCAAGTCACACACTCTCTGTAAATTCTTCATACTTCTAGTAAGGCAAATTCAAAATTTGCTCAAAATCCTATCAATACTAGAAAATTTTTTGTACCCTCTGATCAAAGTCATTTTCTTAATTAATCTTTTTATCGTAAACTAATTAGTTCCTTGCAGTACTTGACTCTCACGGGACTTGATATAACATGAGCAGTAAATCATCTACTCAAATAATGCATCAATTGACTGTTAATTTTCAGCAATTAAAATTTGTTCTCATGTACCTACAAGGCACCACTGATCTTGGCTTGCCAATAATTTGAGGAACTTTAGAACTCAAGACTTTTGCAAATCCAGATTGGGCAGGAGATTCCATTGATCAGAAATCTACAATTGGTTATTATCTATTTATTAGATCTACACTTATCCCATAGTTTGTTATAAAGCAAGTTACCATTGTTTGGTCCTTCACTGAAGCTGGATATCAAGTGTTAGGGATGATTGCAACGGAGATAGTCTAGCTCTCATGTTTACTTAAAAATTCACAAATTCCTTTTACCGCTTCTACCACTTCCTACTGTGACAATACTTTTGCAATAGCTCTTGCCAATAATCCAGTTTTTCACGTTAGAATCAAGCATATAGAAATCGACTGTCACTCCATCAGAGAAAACATGAAAAATAAATTTATCATTGTTCATCATGTTAGCACCATTGATCAATTGACATATTTCTTTACCAAACCTCTTCCAAATTCTAGGTTCAAGTCTCTTTGCTTCATACCAAATTGACAATCGCAGGTATGATGGTTATCAGTCCGCGGTTCATTGTCAAGTTTTGCATTGCTTAGCTTTTTGTTTTTTGTTTGTTGTTGCCCTCTTATATAAAATATCGAGGGTATTCTCTTTTTTGGTTGTAACCTATTTAATTCTACAAGAATTAAATGTTGTTGTTGTCGGTAAAATGTTACAACTTTTCATCTTATAATATTCGATGAATATAATACTTATACTGTACAAATAAGCAAAAGAAATGACTATAGAATAACCAAATGACCAAAATGTGCCCTTCTACTATTGATGAAATACGCAACACAAAAATATAGCATTTAGCTACATTAAAAAAAACAACATTTAATAGTTATCGTCACAAAAAACATTTTCACATAATTAAATAGACAAATGTTGATAAAACAAAATTTTGAATGTTTAATACTATCGACACATTTAATTTCATTTAATAAAAATATTATAACTATCAATTTAGTTCAAGTTAATTGTTACATAAATTTGGATTAAAGCCAACTTTATAATTTTGAAAATCTATGCTTATCAAATTTTGATATTATATATATAACGGAAAGGCGGGGAAATAGCTGATGAAGTAACAACGGCTAAACTGAGTGTATTGAGGAGGCCGAAAAGGTTGGCGGTGGCGAAGATAGCGGAGGCGGAGGTTTGAAAGAAATGAATTTTCTTCATTTATTTCGCTGCAAGAAGCTTTCCCCCTTTCATCTATAAATAAACGCCATTGTCAGAGTGCCCCTAATCCTAAACCCTCGTATCTCACTTCAGGAAAGAAGAAAAGAAACTAGCTTTTCAATCCACGTCCACTACTCTCCAAAATGGGCAAGAAGGATAAAATTGCCGCCAGGAAGAACTCAGTCTCTGAAGCTCTAGAAAATTCAGGTAATAATCGTCTGATGTAGAATCTCAAAACTGTGAATGTTTGCCTCGTGAATGAGGTAGCAGAGTGCTGAAAAGAGATCGAGCGCCTCCGCATCCAGCTCTCTTCACTGGTAGCCAAAGAAGACATTTTTCATGATATCCAACGTAATGTCTTTGCGCTTGTTGTCTCCTCTAGTCTCCATGAATCTGCCTCTCGCGCAACGGCGGAGATGGCTGCAACTTCAGACAGAGAGAAAAATCTGAGGAAGCAAATCGAGGCGATCGCTAGGGAGGCTAATGCAAAAAAATTAGAGCTGCTTGCTCTAGCCAAAGAAAAAGATAAGAAGGAAAAAGAGTTGGCGTAGTTAAAAGAAAGTGTTGGATCCATGAAGCAAGAAAACGAGCATGGAAGGCAAAGAAGGAATTTGTTTTGTAGTGTTGGTGTTGCGGCGCCCTTCATAGCTGCTGCTGGTGCGGCAACACTGGTGGCTTATTGCATAGTTTTTAAGAAATAGTTTATCCATAAAAGTTGATATTTTGTTATTAATTACTAATTTTATTATTATTTTTTTTAGTATTTCTTTATTATCATTTATCAATGGGAAGAATTTTATTTCTTACCTGGAAAAGTGATTTATTTTTGAAGTTTCTTGTTCTTTTTAAAAAAAATAAAATGTATTATTTTTTTTAATTAATTTAAATTTGATGAAAATTATCTGACAATTATAATTAAGTTAGAAATAATCTAAAAATTATTGATCATTTAATGTTGCATTATATCTATTTTAAAATTTTAATAATATATAAGCACCTTCACGGTTATATCATTATTTTTGTTGCGACAAAATACTATTTTATAAATCAAATATTTTATTAATTTCAAGAATGGTAAAACTGTTATAAATAACTAAGTAGCCGTATAAAAGATAATTAGTGCCAATTTGATCTTAAAAACAGTATTTTTGATTTATTTTTTGTGAGTTAAATATTTGGATAAATGTTATTTCCGTGAAAATAAAAGTTAAATATGAAAGTTTAGGTGTGAGATATGCAAATACATATGAATTTTATTTCTTTTAGTTGTTAAAGTCGAATAAGACTATTAAATATCATCGTGAAATTATAACCTTATTAATATACTTCTATGTATCAAGTTATAAGTATGAGATAAAAATCACGAAAATATTACGAATAACAACCACAACAACAACAACAAAACCTTAAACCCATTAAGTGAGGTCGGCTACATAAATCTTTTTTCTCCATTGCGTCCTATTTAGTGTCAAATTTTCGTTTAATTCTAATAAATTAAGATCATTTTTTATGTAATAAACCCAAGTTTTTCTAGGTCTTCCTCTGTCTTTCTTAACATAAGTTGTATTTAAAACATCTACTCTTCTAATCGGATCATTTTTTATGCAATAAACCCTATTACGGATATATTCATTTTGCATTTTGGCTCTAAGTGTAAAGCCACTCATCCACCTAATCATTCTCATCTCGGCAACACTTAACTTAACATTATGTATCTCTTTTAAAGGCCAACATTTAGCACCATAGAGCATTGAAGGTCTCACTACCATCATATAAAATTTGTCTTTCAGTCTAAGTGGTACTTTTCTATCGCACAATAGGCCAGACACATTCCTCCACTTCAACCAAACAACCTGAATTCTACTATTAACATCCCCATCTATATCACCATCGCTTTGAATAATAGACCCGAGATATTTAAATCGTTCACATCTCTTAATAATTTGATCACCCAAAGTTACACTTCTGTCACTAGACCTACTATTACTAAAAATACATTCCATGTATTCAGTTTTAGTCCTACTCAAACGAAGACCTTTAGACTCCAATGCTATAATAATGAAAATATTACGAATGATGTAAAGATTTTATTATAAATTCAAGTGATGGTAGTTTCATGTAAATTTTAATTTGTTAATTCTATTTTCTAATAGAATATATTACTTTTCTTATTTATGGTATTTAAAGAAGTCCAATTTCATAAAAATTGTATTACGACAGTTATTTTATAAATTTCAAGTCATTAATTATGTTTTATGATGTCAATGCATATAAAATAGTCACTTAAAAAAGATTTAAATGTTATCTTTATACAATAATGTTCAATGAATATCATTTTAGCTTGTTATTGCTTATCAAAGTGATTAATATTAATTAATTATTGATAAGTTAATATCCATAATCAAAATTTATAACTATTTTAAAGAACTATAGTGAATGTGTGAGTCAAATATTGTGATCGTATAAAGAATATTTTAAGAGGAAACCTCTAATAAATAAAATAAGGAATTAATAATTAGCACCTTTTATAAGAGCAACAAAATCACAATTTGCAAGTAATGGTTGAAAAGATGCTTAAGAAATTATTAAATAAAAGTAATGTTAAACTTTGCTCCGCGTAATCATCAAGAACCATGTACTAATACTTATCATGTTTCTCCACAGCTGAGCTCAAGAGTATTTTTGGAGCTACTTAAATGATCCTTCAATGTTGTTATCGTGCAGAAAGAAGCAAACTCCGACTCATCACTATTCATGCTCATTTATGAGTTGCCCCCTAATCAATGACAAACAATCTATTCAACCAATTTTTTTAATATATCAAAAATAAAAATTCAGGACGGATGAAAAATTAAAATATTTTGCTTAAACATTTTCTTGTAGTACTTGTTTATGTAATAGATTAATTTAATTGATCAATAAGTCAATTTTGAGAAAATGTTTGAAGTGTATGTATGGTGTGGGTGCTCTTTGTTTTGTTAATTACCTTAAATCTTTAAAAAAAAACATTTTCTTAAGTTACATGGTAAATGAACATGTTATAAAGAATATTGGGTTTGAATAAAATGTAAAATGAGAAATAGCAAAATTGAAAACAAACAAGATAAGTAAGATTATTTTTTAATGCATTTTGCAAACATATAATGAAAGTAATTATAATTTTTATTATAATCATAGCAAAAAAACTAAATGATTTTGATTAAATTTTGGGTCAAAGTATTGGGATAAATTAATTTTTCTTTGAACTCTTAGTCAAAATTATCAATCATTTTCACCATGAAAAAAGATTCAATGTAATAGCAATCATGAGCATGCTTGATTTTCTATATTCTCAATACTATAACTAGCCCGACCTTTCGGTTTTCTCCAAAGTTAAATTTAATCTATTATTGACAATTTTAAAAGTTTTCTTTAATTTAATTTAATTTATTTTATATATAATAGATTGGTGAAAACATAATTTTAGAAGGTTTCATCAGTTTTATCTTAATCCAAATTTGATAAAAATAAAGCATGTGGTTTTTAATATAATTTTATTTAATTAATCACTATTTTTTTCAAAGGGATTGTAACTTTTTTTTTCATGGTTCTTTGATTTTGTCTAAGACTAAAGAGGACAGAACTGTCACATTAGTGTTGTATTTATGACTTTTATTGTAATTAGGTGTAATTTTATCTTTTAGCTTTATTTATTTCTATCCCCAAGTTATCCTCTATAAAGGTAGTTAGAGCTTATGAGAGTTAAGATAAGAAGTGTTGAGCTTTAAATTGAGCTCGTCCCCATAGACGAAGATGAATCGATTTAATGTTGAATCATGTAAATTTTTTATGTTTGATTGTTGATGTGTGAATTTCTACACTTCCGCATTATTTTCACATATCAATTTGTATCAGAGCTTCGGGTTCAAGAGTGAAGTATGATTTGACTTTGACATCAATTAATCTGACATGATTTACTAGCAGATTTGGAGGCCGACAACTTTAACGTAAGGATCGTGGCAACAGGGAGATTCCGGGAAGCAACAGTGAAAGGTTGACTAGCATAGTTAGAAAGATGGATGATTATGTTTCTCTTTTGTAATTTCATAGCATCGTCATTGCTCGCTGTTATAATAGTAGTATTATTGATTTGTCGCGAGGTATAGATACTTGTTAATTTACACGCTCAAAGATAATATAACAGTGTATCCGATCATAATTATACAAAATAGTCGATATTAAGGTTATACCGAAATTTGTTAGCTTTGTAATGATAATTTCGTCCAATTTAGACGAACAATGATAGAGTTGCATGAGAAAAAATGCGGTGCGGTAGAATTTTCCGTAAACCAAATATTCTTTAGTTGAATTATAAATTTAATATTATATATGAATAATATAACTATTAAAGCAAATTATACTTAATTTAAATAATTATTTTTAATTATGTTAATAACTAGTGAATTATTTACCAAACTAACTGATCATTAGCAAGATCGTATTAAACTAATTATTTATGTAATAATAGCTTTACTCATTAATTAATTATTCATAGCTATTAATTAGATTAATTATTAATTAATTATAGTTTTATAAAGTTAATTAAATTTAATATGTAATTTAATTTTCATTACTTAATTATAAAATAGTTATGTATAAATTTATATAATTATACTTAATTATATAACTTTTACTGATAATTAATTAATTTAGTTAATAATTAACTTAAATAAAATTATATTAAATTCAGAAATCTACCTTCTCGCAAACCCCGGCGGCAACGCTTCCCGACTACCGGTTTGCTGGAAACCATCGCGTACCTTCCCCTTCCTCTGCCTGCTCGAAGGCCCGAAGCCCTCGCAGTACAGTCGCGACTGCAGCTCTCTGGGAAGGTAACGACGGAATCATGGAGTACAAAGATCTCCGAAGCTATCGCATATCTCCCTTTTCATACCTCTTCTACCCGACTAACCCTGGTTTTTCTCTTCCTTAGTGCCATCCCCTTCGCGCGCATCGGTTTGTCTAAATCCTGTAAATCCATCTTCGAACAGGATTTCCTAATCCGGGATTTAAGGTAAAACGGAGGTGAAACGGGAGAAGTTCTCATTTTTGCTGTATGGCTGGATTTAGGTCAAATCCTGCTCGTGAGGTCGTTTTTATTTTTTCGCTGTTTGGAAATATTTACTTTAATTCATTGATAAATCCTGCTTAGATCTTGCTACCAAGCAGCCTTCGAGACATGAACTTTTCCTGTCCCCTCTGTGAGTTGTGCAAAGTGCTATGTGTGTAAATATGAAAGTTAAGGTGTGAGATATGTAAATGTATAAGAATTGTGTGCTTGGTGAGAGATGAGATGCTCTTCTTTTACAGTTTTTTTTTTTTTTTCCGAATCTCTGATTCCGTGATCCATTAAGAGGGTGGGAAAACTGACTTTATATGCTGCATAATGCACCTCACACTTTTTCTGAATGGCCAAGGCATCGAGGATGGCCTTGTGTGGGGCTTCGCAATTCCCAGGCAACCCGTGCAGCCATGTTATGATCCCGTTAAACAAGGTGAACCTTATGAAAGTTAAATGCATAAGAATTCAGCGGCATGTTTGTAAATCTTCCTTCTTTTGTTTTTAGACTCCCGTTCTTGTTCTTCATTGAGGAAGTGATGCCGAATCATTGAATGACCTTGAGCTTAAGATGTAATTTTTCATTCTTGTCAAACGATTGAAGTTGTCACGGGGGCAAGCTTCTCAGGCAGCCTGTATAGAACTGCAAGGCTGCCATTAAATAAGGTGAATCGTGTAGAATTTAAATACATATGAATTCTGTGCTATGTAAATTTTCCATTTTTTTAACTTTATTTTAGGGCAATTACATACATAGCACCCGAAACATTGCTATTTACAAATCTAGCATTCTTACCAGACAGCCTTCTAGTGTATGATCTCGTCTAGTCCACTCTATGAGTTGGGAAAAAAAAGTTCTTAAATCTCTGCAAGATGAGATGTTTTCATTCTTCCGTGTCTCTTGAAATTCATTTTTTTCCCTTTTCTTTCTTGCTTAGGCGAGAGACATAGCATGCTTCACGCTTGAAATGCCTCCTAATATTTTTGTATTTCTTTTCTTTTCGAATCTCCGATTCCATGATACTGCATAATGCACCTCGATTTATCTGGATAAAAGAGAAAAAAATACATAAGAATTGTGTGGTATGTATGTATAATTTCCATTTTTTATTTTTATTTTTGAATTCCGAGGATTTTTCTTTGTTGAGAGAGACAAAGATGAATCATTGATTGACCTTGAATTGAGGATGGAATTTTCCCTTGCACTGAAACTATTGAGGATGGCCTGGGCAGAGACTTCTCAGGCAACCCATATAGAATTGCAAGGCTACCATTACAAAAAGTGAACAATGTTAAAGTTTAGGTGTTATTTATGTTATTATATAGGACCTGAGCTGTATTTGTGTAGATTCCATTTCTTTTTCTTCATTGAGGGAAGCAATGATGAATCATCGAATTATCCTGAAATAAAGAGGGAATTTTTCCTTGCACATGTTAAAGTTTAGGTGTTATATATACGCGAATACTAAGGAATTGGGTGATATGTTGAGAAAAGCGGCGGCAAATCCGTGATTGATCTTAAAATAAAAGATAAAATTTTTCTTTGTACTAAAACTATTGAGATGCCCTGGGCAGAGACTTCTCAGGCAACCCATATAGACATGTACGGTTGCCATTTTATAAGGTGAACCATGTGGTCTTTAAATACATAAGAATTAAGTGCAATTTATGTAAATCTCACTTTTTTATTTTATTTTATTTTTTTATTCTTGTTCTTCATTGCCGGCGCCACTTAGTGGGATAAAAGTTTTGTTGTTGTTTTTGTTGTATTCTCGTTCTTCATTGAGGGAAGGGATGATGAATTATCTGTTGTTTGAATGGCTGATGAAAATTTCTTTGCATTAAAGTTATTGAGGATGTTGTGAGAGAGGTTTCTCTGGCAACTTGTATAGACATGCGAGGATGCTAACAAATAAGGTGAATCATGTAAAGTTCGATTACATATGGGTTGAATAGCAAGTGTTTACTTTTTTTATTATTATTATTTTTTTATTTTAGATTTCATTTCTTGTTCTTCATTGAGCAAAGTGATGAAGAATCATCAATTGACCTTGAACTAAAGATAGATTTTATTTATTTATTTATTTTTATAATTATTTTTTTTGTATTGAAACTACTGCTGATGGTTACGGGGAGGCTTCTTGGGAAACCGGCCTAGACATTCAAGGTTGCTAAAAAGGTCTGTCATGTGAAGTTTAATTGTATAAGAATACAGTGGTATGTATGTAAATGCCCCAATTTTGTTTTCTTTAGATTTCATTTCTTGTTCTTTGAGGGAGGCAATGATGAATCATTGATTCAAATAAACTGAAGATTGGACTTTTCTATGGTGGTTGGCCTGTGAATATGCTTCTCTGGGAACCCGTATGGATATGTGGGGGGTTGAATGTTGGACTTAAGGTGCCACATGATTTCATCATTTTGGTGATGAGAGGCCATTGCTTCACAGCTCGAGTAGAGAAGAAATAGTTACCCTTCTATTGCTGTCACCTATTTAGGGCCACCATTTCACATTTGTGTTGTGAACCCAGTTTGGGTTGACCTGCGTTACAACAAATTTTATTAGATGGCGGTGAGACCTGCAATGCTCTATGACGCAGAATGTTGGCCTTTAAAAGAGAAGCATAAAACAAAGTTGTGATGCTAAGATGAGAATGCTTAGGTGGATGAGTGGCTTGACACTTAGAGACAAAATATGAAACGAATATATCCGTGCTAGGGTTGGTGTAGTTCCAGTGACAGACAAGATTAGGACAATCGTCTTAGATCGTTTGTTCACATTAAACGTCGACCATCTAATGATCCAGTTAAGAGAATAAATGTTTTAGATTCAACTTATGTTAAGAACGGTAGAGACAAACCTAAATAGATTTGGGCATATTGTATAAAAAATGATCTTAATTTGTTAGAATTAAATGAAAATATGACGCTCAATAGGACATGATGGAGAAGAAAGATTTATGTAGTCGACCGCACTTAGTGGGATAAATGTTTGTTGTTGTTGTTGGGGGTTTTCTCAGGCAACTCGCATAGACTTGCTCCGCTACCATTAAATAAAATGAAACATGTGAAGTTTAAATACATAAGAACTCAATGCTATGTATGTAACTTTCCCATTTTCATTTTATTTTAAATTCTATTTCTTTGGTTTTGTTGAGGGATGTAATGGAAAACCTTTGATTGATCTTGTTATTAGGATGGGTTTTCTTTTTGTAATGAAACTATCGAGGATGGCCTCTTGGACATGCAAGGTTGCTATTAAATTAGGCGAATCATGTGAAGGTTAAATATTTAAGAATTTAGTGGTATGTTAAATCCCTTATTATCATTTTTCCCTGTACCAAAGCTATTGCGGATGGAATTTTAAAGCACCAATGTACTATGTAGATAAATTTGAATGTTTAGATGTCAGATATCTAAATACATAAGAACTTTTGCTATGCATGTAAATTTCTGTAATTTTTTTTAGATTTTATTGGTTCTTCATTGACGGAAGTAATGATGAACATCGATTGATCTTGAAATAAATATGAGTTTTTTGCTTGTACTAAAACTATTGAGGATGGCCTGTGCCGAGGCTTTTCAGGCAAACCCGCCTAAACATGCAAGGTTGCCATCAAATAAGGTGAACTATGTTATGTTTTGATACATAGGAATTCAGCGGTATGTATGTACATATCCCTTTTAATTTTTATTTTTTAGATTTCATTTGTTTATCTTCGATGAGAGATGCTACCTTATATATGAAAATTTTCCTGGTGTTGAAATTATTGAGGTTGGCCTTAGGGGAGGCTTCTCAGGTAACCTATATTGACATGCATGGGTATGTATGTAAATCTTCTTTATTTTATTTTTAGATTTTCTTTCTTGCTTTTCATTGATGCAAGTGATGATGAATCGTCAATTGACTTTGAATTGTAGATAGAATTTTTTTGTACTAAAATTTTTAAGGGTGGCCTGAGGGAGGCATCTCCGGCAGCCTGTATAGACATGTGAGGATGAGGATGCTAGTAATAAGGTAAATCATTTCAAGTACAAATACATATCAATTCAGTAGTCATATGAGTTTTATTTTTATTTTATTTTTTGCTTTCATTTCTCTTTCTTTATTGGTGGAAGCGATGAAGACTCATCAATTGACCTTGAAATTAAGTTATTTTTTTTTTATTGAAGCATTTTTTCTTTGTAAGGCATTTCTTAGCTTTTTTTGAACAAAAAATCGCAATAAGGTTTACGCGGTATTCTCCCAAGGTGAGGTTATCCATATTTGTTTAACACAACTGAATGTAATATCAATATAATTCGTCTATTAAAACATTGACAAATTATTGATGGAACTTTAACTAAAGATGGAAATTTAAACTGTTTCAAAACTATCGGGGATGGCCTGGGGAAAGTTTTCTTGTATAGACATGTGAAGGGGTGAAGTTTGGACTTAATGATCACTATGGTTTCTCTTCTTTATGTGTATCCGAGGATGGCCTGGAGGAAGCCTTCTTAGGCAATCAGTATATACATATGAGGAGCTGAAGGTTGGATTTAAAAATTCTTATGGTTTCTTTTCTCTGTGTGTACAAGTGTGGGTGTGGGTGTGGGTGTGGGTGTGGGTGTGGCTTGTTCGCGGTTTCTTAAAAGGGCCTGATAAATGTGTTCGTTTGGCAATTCTACTACACATGTTTTCCATTAAACAAGCTGAACCATATGGAAGTTAAATGCATAAGAACTCAGTGTTATGGTGCAAAACTTCCTTTAATTTTTAGATTACTCTTCTTGTTCTTCATTGAGGGAAGTGATGATGAGACTTTGAACTTAAGGTTGATTTTTTCTTTGGTGCCAAACAATCGAGGATGGCATGCTATGATGCTTCTCAGGCAGGCAGCATGGACGTGCAAACCTGCCATTAAATAAGGTGAACCATCTGAAGTTTAATTCATAAGAATTCTGCGGTATGTATGTAAATTTTCTAATTTTTATTTTATTTTTAGATTATGTTTCTTATTCTTATTGAGAGAAACAAAGATGAATCATTGTTTGAACTTTAACTAAGGATGGAATTTTCCCTTGTACTCAAACTATCAAGGATAGCCCTAGTGGTTGTCTTCTCAGGCAACTCATATATAAATACTAGGCTGCCATTGATTTAAAATGAACCATGTCAAGTATAAATACATAAAAATTTAGTGGTGTTTATTTAAATCCTCCATTTTAATTTTATTTTTAAATTCTATTTCCTGCTCTTCGTTGAGGAAATTCATGACGAATCATTGATTAATCTTGTACTTGAGGTGAAATTTTTTTTCTTGTAATGAAACTACCGACTATGAATTTATGGGCATGCAAGGCTGCCATTAAATAAAGTGAATATATATATATATATATATATATATATATATATATATATATATATATATATATATATGAAATGAAAAGCCGGGAGAATAGCAGATGACGTAACAGCGCTAAACTGAATGTGTTTAGGCGGTGGCGGAGATAGCGGAGGCCGTTTCGGCGGCCGAGGCGGAGCACTGAAAGAACGGAATTTTCTTTATTTATTTCGCTGAAAGAAACTTAACCTTCCTCCCTAATCTATCGCACCTCTCTTTTCTCCCGCCCAGTTTAAACACTGAAAACTCTAATTCATAATTCCCCACATTCATCTATAAATAAACGCCTCCTAACCCTCGCAGCTCACTTCAGAAGAGAAGAAAAGAAACTAGCTTTTCAATCCTCATCCACTACTCTCCCCAATGGGCAAGAAGGATAAAATGGCTGCCAAGAAGAAGCCAATCCCTGAAGTTTCAGGAAACTCAAGTAGTAGTCGTCTGATGCATAATCTCAAAATTGTGAATGCTTGTCTCGTGAAGGAGGCAGCAGAGTGCAAAAAAGAGATAGAGCGCCTCCGCATCCAACTCGCTTCACTGGTAGCTGAGGAAGACATTTTTCATGGCATCCAACGTGATGTCTTTGCGCTTGTCATCTCCTCTAGCCTCCAAGAATTTGCCTCTTGCACCACAACGAAGATGGTTGTAACTTCAGGCAGAGAGAAAGATCTAAGAGAGAATATCGAGGCGGTCTCTAGAGAGGTTAATGCTGAGGAAATAGAGTTGCTTGCTCTAGCCAAAGAAAAAAATGAGAAGGAGAAAGAGTTGTTGGAGTTAAAAGAAAGAATTGGATCTATGGAGGAAACGAGTGGGCGTGAAAGGTGGTGGTGGAGAAAGTGGTTTTGCACTACTCTTGCGACCACTTTAATGGCTGCCGTTTCTGCCATTTTAGTCAATTTTTTGCACAAGTTTTAAGAAATAGTTTGTTTATCTACATTTGATTTGTGTTGGTTTGTGTTATTCATGATTAGTAATTGTAGTGTTTCTAAATTTTTATTAATATAATTTTTTTTTAATTGGAGAAATGATATTAATTTAGAATTTTTTTAATGTTTATATTTTAAAGTTGTCATTTTAATTTATTCTTGAGAAAAAGGTAATTGAATATTAAAATTAGTTCAGATTAATATTACAAAACAAGGTAGTCTAAATTACATTATTTCAAAACAAACTTAAATATCGAGGCAAAAAGAAAAAAAAAAAAGAAAAAAAAAAAAATATATATATATATATATATATATATATATATATATATATATATATATATATATATATATATATATATATATTTCCTACAAAGCATGAAAAATTAATCTTTAATCTTTAATAAAATCGGAAATAACAAATACGTTAAATCAACCATACCCCTAGATTTGATAAATCCGTATTAACGTTTGGCTGAATTTAATAAATCCAATGATGTATAGGGTTGTAAACGAACCGAACACGAACGAACAGTGCTAGTGTTTGTGTTTGAAATGTTTGAACACATCACTGTTCGTGTTTGGTTCGTTTAACAAACCGAACGAAAAAAATTGTTTGATTCAAATAAAATGTATATTCTGCAGCTGATTTAAATCGTTTACACCCCTATATATATTCTCCAGCTGATTTAAAAAAAATAACGTTTGATAAATGAAAGCTGATTACGTTTGATAAAATATATAAATCATTGTTTAATTACACCCCTTTAATTACACCCCTTTAATTACACCCCTTTAATTACACCCCTATATATAAATAACGTTTGATAAATGAAAGCTGGAGAATATATATAGAATTAACTCTACATACAAAAACAATTATATTGATTCAAATAAAATGTAAATTTTTTTAAAAATACTGGATATCTAGTATATATAATATCATAATTTAATAAGCATAGATTTTAAAATTATAAAATTTGCTTTAATTCAAATTTATGTTACATTTATCTTGAACTAAACTTGATAATTCTAATATTTATATCAATTGAAATTAAATGTGTCGAGAATATTGAACAGGCAAAGTTTTGTTTTTATCAGGATGTCTATTAATCGTTTTTCCTTTGAAAATTTTAGTTCATGATGGGCCTGCTTATAAGATATGTATGTAAACTTTGGCGGATTGCTTCGTTGAGAGGACATATTACTGTGACATTTATCTATTTATGCATGTCAGCCATGGGGAGGGGCCATGCTAATCTTTTCTGTATTGTTTCAATTTTATTGGATGTTCTGAAGAAACTAGAGCCTGTTTATTATGGATCATTGCACGTGTTCCAAACTACATAAAATGTTGGTCACTCATTGGGGGGGAGTTATCATAGAATCCTTTGAGGGCCACGTTTGAAAAAAAAACTGCTTGTTTTCATTATTTGGTAGGATGTAATCAGATGGATTGTTCCTTCTTTCTTCGGCAATATTGACTTTAACGGCAGCACAGAGTTTTGCAAGGGCTTTAAATGGAATGTCATGGAAGATAGGTAGCAGCATGCATAGCCATTGGTGTTAATTGTCTGTTTTCTATTTCATTTTCATATTTTCCATGTTTATTTCATTGTAATTTGAAATGTTAGAGCAAGGCTATTTTCTCAAACATAATAACTGTAGTCATTTCTTAGTTCTTGAAAAATTCTTTTTATTCTCTGTTCGAGCTTATTTTGTTTTGCTGACTTCCTTTTGCTTTATTTATTATCTTTTTGCTTTATTTTGGGATGGTCTTACTGGACATTTACAAGAGGATGTACCTTGGTGTATGCTTTTTGTTGATGATATCCTCCTTGTGGATAAGACAAGAGAAAAAGTCCAGGAAAAACTTGAATTATGGAGGTCTACATTGGAGTCTAAAGGTCTTCGTTTGAGTAGCACTAAAACTGAATACATGGAATATAATTTTAGTAATAGTAGGCCTAGTGACAGAAGTGTAACTTTGGGTGATCAAATTATTAAAAGGTGTGAACGATTTAGATATCTCGGGTCCATTGTTCAAAGCGATGGTGATATAGATGGGGATGTTAATAGTAGAATTCAGGTTGGTTCGTTGAAGTGGAGGAATGCGTCCTGCCTATTGTGTGATAGAAAAGTACCGCTTAGATTGAAAGGAAAATTTTATAAGATGATGGTGAGATCTTCAATGCTCTATGGTGCTGAATGTTGGCCTTTAAAAGAGAAGCATAATGTTAAGTTAAGTGTTGCTGAGATGAGAATGATTAGGTGGATGAGTGGCTTTACACTTAGAGGCAAAATGCGAAATTAATATATCCGTAATAGGGTTGGTGTTGCACCAGTGACGGATAAAATTAGAGAGTCACCTTAGATGGTTTGGTCACATTAAACGTTGACCACCTGATGATCCGATTAGGAGAGTAGATGTTTTAAATACAACTTATGTTAAGAAAGGCAGAGGTAGACCTAGGAAAACTTGGGCTTATTGCATCAAAAATGATCTTAATTTATTAGAATTAAACGAAAATTTGACACTAAATAGGACACTATGGAGAAAAATGATTCATGTAGCCGACCCCACTTAATGGGATTAATGCTTTGTTGTTGTTGTTGTTGTTGTTGTTGTTGTTGTCGTGATCTTACTGTTGCAAGAAGTTGGCTTTTTGTGTAGAGGCATCCTACTGTAGCGATTTCTGTTAAGAGATTATAGATGTATGTATGTATGTGTATATGCGTATTTATGTGTTGAATCTTTTTAGGATATAGGATCCCGTATTTTCATGAGTATATACAACTTGATAAAGATTCTGTTTTGTAGAGGTAAGGTAGGAGAGAGAGATGGGTGTAAGCTGCAAGAGATGTCTTAGAGATTATTTATTGAACTCGAGCCTTTAGATATGTTTTAAGTTCTTTGTTGAGTGAAACAGTGATGAATCATTGGTTGACCTTGAACCATAAGATGCAATTTTTCCTTGGACTCAAACTATCGAGGATAGCCCTGTGGAGTCTTTTTAGGCAAGTCGGATTAGACGTGCTAGGCTGCCATCAAGTAACGCGAATCATATGAAGTTTACATACATAAGCATTCAGTCCTACGTGTGTAAAGCCCCCTTTTTCATTTTTTTTAAAAATTAATTTCTTGGTCTTAAGGAATTTTTTCTTGTAATGAAACTATCGAGGATGGCCTTGTGGACATGTGAGGCTGCTATTAAATAAGGTGAATCATGTGAAGTTTAAATATTTGAGAATTCAATCGTTTGTATGTAAATACCGTCATTATTTTTTCTAATGTGTTGTGTAGGTAAATATGAAAGTTTGATGTGAGATATGTAAATACATAAGAATTGTGTGCTAGGTAGGTTAATTTCCCTATTTTTCTTAGATTTCATTTCTTGTTCGTCATCAAGGGAAGCAATGATGAGTCATTGATTGATCTTAACATAAAATTGGAATTTTTGTTTGCACTGAAAACATTTGAGGATGGGTCTGGGAAGAAACTTCTCAAGCAAGCTATATAGACATGCAGGGCTGCCATTAAATAAAATGAACCATGTTAAAGTAGGTGATGTATATGTAAATACATAAGAACTTAGTGGTATGTTGAGAATAAGGACTAATCAGTTATTGATTTTAAAATAAAGATGGAATTTTTTTCTCGTGTTGAAATTATAAAGGATGGCCTGGGAAAGGTTTCTTAGGCAACTCTTATTGACATGCAAGGTTGCCATCAAATATGGTGAACCATGTTATGTTTAAAAATATAAGAATTAAGTGGTTTGTATGTAAATCTCTCTTTCTTATTTTATTTTTAGATTTTATTTCTTGTTCTTAATTAAGGGAAGTGATGGTGAATTATCCATTGATTTTGATTTAAAGATGAAAATTTTCTTCGTGCTAAAATTATGGAGAATGGCTTGAAGGATGCTCTGCTTAGGCAACCTGTATGGACATTCAAGAATGGCAGTAAACAAGGGGACTCGTGAAGTTTCAATACATACGAATTCAATGGTACGTGTGCTTTATTTTATTTTATGTTAGATTTTATTTCTTGGTCTTCATTGAGGGAAGTAATGAAGAATCATGAATTGACTTCAATCCAAAGATGGTTTTTTTTCTATTTTTTTGTTGCATTGAGAACTATCATTACGTTGCCACTAAACTAAAGGAGAATCATGTGAAGTTTAGTAAATTATGTAAATCCGGACTTTGTAAATGCTGAAAGGGTTAAATCTCAAAAACTGTTTGACAATGGATTTAGTAAATCCTGTGAAATTGTTTGGTAACTTCTGTCAGAACTTAAAAATCTATTATGATTATTAGACTTTAACAAGTCATGATAATATTTAGTAAATTCTATAAATTCGAATGTTCTTAAATCATTTTAAAATAGCTAAGATTTTTTAGCTTAAATTCAATTAATATTTTATTTTAAATTATCATAATTAATCATATGTTCTAAAATAATTAATTGTTAATATAATTTTTATCAATTAATTTTTAAATAGAAGTTTAAAATTTATAAAAGAATAATTAATTAGTTATTAATTATACTAATTAATAGTTATAAATTTTTTGAATGAATAAAATTAATATTTATTTATTTGCTAATTCATACTTAAATAATAAGTATAAATTTATTTAATTATAATTAATTTAATAATATTTAATTAACTAAATTATTAATCAATTAAATTAATAAGACTAACAAAAATAAAATAAAATAAAAATAATTAACTTAAATAAAGTTTAATTAATACACTTAACTAGTGGAAACCCTTGCCCGCATCACTTCTCTCTTCTCGAAATTCTCGCGTGTCCCTCCCCTTCTCATAGGGTCTGTTTGGCACAGCTGCAGATTATCCAGATTATCAGGATAAGCAGATTATCCTGATAATCTGCTGATAAGCAGATTGTCCGGATAATCTGTCTGTCTGTTTAGTTTGAGCATTTTGAAAACAAATTGAATCATAATTGTTGTAGGCTAAATGACTATTATGCCCTTAAATGAATAATCTGTTAGATCGTTTGTTTTTCGCGTTTTAAGAACGAATTATTTCATAATTGTTGTAGAAAAAAAGTGTTTCTACTCTTCCTTATAACTAAAATTATTTTAAAATATAAAATCTTATTTTAAAATATGAAATCTTATTTTAAAATATAAAATCTTATTTTAAAATATAAAATCTTATTCTCAAATCTATGAAGAATTCATTTATTTAAATAACAAGTGTTCTTCCTTGGTTCAACGAGCTCCTATAAAATGTTGGAATATTTATGTTCATACCACTTAATTTTATTTTATTTAAAAAACTAGCTCCCAAGCTTCACTTTAGTGGCGTTCAAACAAATACCACACATTTCTTATGTACTTACCTATATAAACCAATTGCAAAAGTAGTGATCGATTAATAAAAAAGACAGGAGAGAATACTTAAGCAATGAGTCTAATATACTCATTCAATAAACATAAAAAAAACATTACACATGAGTCTGTAGGAATAAAACATATAATCCTCACTCAATAGTGACTATCTACGAACCTATTAAAAAACGAAGCATAATAAAATTACAAACAAAATTACGATAATATTCATTTTAAAATGTAAGAAGAGCGTATCGAAGCAACGTTCTGCGGTTGGGATGTCGTCGAACTCCGAAGCAACATTGTGCGCACAGGATATTGTCGAGTCCCCATCGCTATGGGAAGCGAGAATAGGTCGGAGTGTCGCCCACCCGAAGAACCGACACTTCTCGGAACCGTTTGCCCACCGTGGGCACTCGTAGAATGGTCGGCCGTAGCGTATGTGGTACGGTGCGATGTGAGAAGAAACCGTAAGCAGTCACGCATGCGCAAAACACTTTCTCGAGTTCTCGAAAACTTTGAACTCATTTTCCCTGTATAAAATCCAAAGTTGTCCAACATGTACAGATATCAGGCAATGTTTGTTAATGCACACATGTACAGTTAATGCACACAAGATAGGAAGAAAAAAAGTGCAAAATAAATGTTGCTGAACTTTATCATAGTCAAAAGCGTAGTATAGTAAATGAACCAATCAATGAATAAATGTTCCAAATTTGTTGAAAGAATTACTAACACCCACAATTTCTTACAATCATCCTCTTCATTAAGAATTCATACCGACGTAATAACACTCACATTTAATACATTTGTTATTGGCGTAATAACACTCAGATTGGTTCTGGTATGCAAATTGAAGAGAAAGATCTATGCTTCACCTGCCATATGCATCCTTCAAAGTTCAACAAAACCCCATTAAATGGGTAATAATTGACATCAATGCTCTTACAAGGAAGATTAATGCAGGAATAATGCATTCTTTATAAAAACTTAGGTTCTGGCACATCCATTCTCTTCACAAAATCCTTTTACTGAATGGTTCAAGTGTAATCATGTCATATAAGAAATCAAGTAAAAGATATGTTTGATGTGTCATCAACAATTTTTTATCAAGCACAGGAATATTTTTAATAATTTTCATGCTGGAAGAAATCTCATTTTTAATAATGCGTGCAAAGAATAAGTGTCATAAAAAAGGGATGATAAATTACCTCAACACCCATGTCTTGACCCAATTTAAAATATTATAATCAATGGCAATGTTTCCCACACATAATTTCTGCACCACATGATGACAAAGTAGAACAAAATGCCAATAACAAATTCCTGATGAAGAATTTAAAATAAATGCTAAATCTGCTACATTGCAGTAGGCGTTCAGATCTCCCGTTGTCATCAATTTATAAAGAATGCTAAATTCCTGATGAAGAATTTACAATTGATGCTAAATTCCTGTTGGTATCAGTTTTTTAAACAAGGATATCACACCATCCTTAACATTTAATAACACCACATCTTTAACATCACATCTACAATACCGACGTAATAACTTCTTCAAAGTCAAATGCACAGTTTCAATCATATGTTTATAGCAACAAAATATTCTAAATGTAAATATCAAAATTAAGGTGTTATATATGTAAATCCATAAGAATTGTGTGGTGAGTATGTAAATATCCAGAACTTATTTGAAGATTGCAGATTTTTAGCGCAATTCTGAACGAAGTCTGAACAAAAACAAAGCATGATGAAGCAATGAACAGGTTCATGCAGGAAAGTTCTACTCTTGAAGCTGAGCTATTAAGTGCATACAGAATGAAGCAATGAAACATGGACAATAAGCATTAACATTTACATCCATACCAAACAATTCTTAAGCATGTATGCCACATTCTCCAAAATAAGAAATTTATGTTCAATCTGTAAATATATATAAGAATTTAAGTGTTGTATTTGTAAACCTTTATAGCTGAGATACTCAAAGTTTTTATCCCAAACCTTCCATAGCTCAATGAAGATCTAGTTCTTTATGTATTTATATATTTAAGATCAAAGGTTTTATCCCAAACCTTCCATGCTCAATGAAGATAATCTTCCATGTTTAAGGCAAAAATTGCTAATGCACATGACACCAAAATTTAACTGCATTAGGAACTAGGCAAAAATTTTTTATTAGCAAATTTTAACTCAATGGTCCAAAGACTGCAAATTACAACACAACAACAACAATGTAAACTAGAAGGGGTCTTTTCCTTCCCTAGCCATATGGAGTGGAGTGTGCATGAAAAAATAATTTAGAAGAAAAAAAATAAAAGCACAAATAACCGTCATAACAAAGAAATGAAGAAGACACATTGTTCTCATTGAACAAGAAAAAGATAAAAAGAAGACGAGCTTTTAAAAAAGAACAAAATCATATGAAGTATTAGATGATGTTATGACTCCTATAGTACTAGATAAAGCACTTATACAGAAACAGAATATCAATTGGGTGGCAGTGAACGACAAAACATACAATTCAGAGCAAACAAAACAAGAGAAAAGGTGCTCAAGACATAAACTAGCAATTCGATGAGTTGTGCAGAAGCTAGTTGTTACTCATTAGAGCCTAACCGTTGCGTTAGGAATTTTTTAGCACTAATATAGTTAGTTACATTGTGGTTATCTGTCTTTGCTAGGAAACAGCAGGGATGGCATCCCTGATGTTGTAACTATAAATAATGTTACCTGGTAATGATAAAGAATGAGAAATATCCCACA
The DNA here is from genome assembly GCA_022702705.1 of Papilionanthe hookeriana x Papilionanthe teres. Taxonomy (NCBI): domain Eukaryota; kingdom Viridiplantae; phylum Streptophyta; class Magnoliopsida; order Asparagales; family Orchidaceae; genus Papilionanthe; species Papilionanthe hookeriana x Papilionanthe teres. The sequence goes on along the minus strand of CM040439.1, from coordinate 46,418,025 downwards.
AATTTTATTCTCTTTCGTGTTTTTGCTAAAGTTTAGCTCCACTCTCTGATTCTTGGAGATCATTACAACTGGTATACATAAAGTTCTCTATGTATACCAGTTGTAATGAATTATGATAGGTGGATGGAGAAAGGTGGAAGTGAAATTGTTGGATGGAGAAAGGTGGAGGTGAAATTGTTGGATGTAAATTATTCAATAGTTTACAATGTAAATTTCTAAATTCAATAGTTTACAATGTGTTAGGGCTTTACCCGAGAACTTTACCCGAGAATCTCAGCTGGAGGAAACCGAGTGATGCGGATCGGGGAAGGAAGGCGGGTGCCGCAGGATCGGCGAGGCGGTTGGATCGCGACACTTCTCTCGGACGACAAGGAAGCCGGCTGAGGAGACGGATCGCGGCGGTGAGCGAAGAGACCGGGTCTCTGGAGAGCGAGGAAGCCGGCTGAGGAGACGGATCGCGGCGGTGAGCGAGGAAGCCGGTTCTCTGGAGAGCGAGGAAGCTGGGTGAGGAGACGGATCGCGGCGGCCTCGAGCGAAGGAGACGGAAGGCGCTGCTTAGGTTAGGGCTCGCGAGGGGCAACAGCGGAACTGAGGTAAGGAATCGCGGCATCGCGGGTAGGACCCCGCGATCCGATTCTAATGTAAATTTCGATAATCCGAGTAATCCCGTTTTTGGATAATCTGCTGAAATTTGGTTTCCAAACAAACTTTTGGCGTTTTGAAAACGCCACCGCAACAAATAATATGTGCCAAACGCACCCTTAATGTCCCCGTCCCCCCCCCCCCCTCTCTTATTGGGATATCAACTCTAATAACCTCTCAATAACCTTCCAATAACCTACCAATAACTTTTGCGATTCTGCTTTCATATTTTTTGGTGTATTCGGGGGTTTTGTGAGGTTATTGGGGGTATTAACCCCAATAACACTGACATAACCTCCGAATATCATCTGAATAATTGTGCGTGCTCTGTACAAAAATATTTCTCCTTAATTTCAACCAAAACAATCACCTTCGAGACTGGATGCTGTCCCAATTGTAGTTATTTGGGAATGCAACGATGGGATTATAGCTTACAGAGTACTGAAACTCCCATTTTTCTCCTTCCACTCTCCTACCCGAATCATTGAGGAAGGCAACTTCACATATTTTTTTTTCAAGCGAAGCCTCTGTCCCAGATTTACTAAATCCATCTATTCACGGGATTTAGTAAATATGGGATTTAAGGCCGAAATCTGTGAATTCTGGATTTATTAAATCAGAGGCTTTATTTCGTCCAAAATGGCCGTCTGGCAAGATTTCAGGTAAATCTAGCTTAAATTCTGCTCTAAATCCGTTACCAGACAGGCCCTAAACGCCCCCTTTTTCATTTTCTTAGATTACATTTCTTGTTTTTTGAGGGAAGCAATTGCTTTGTTCTTGCTACCAAACAGCCTTCGAGAGCATGATCTCTTCTGGTCCGCTCTGAGTTGTGCTAAGTGCTTTGTATGTAAATATGAAAATTTGGGTGTCAGATACGTAAATACATAAAGAATTGTGTGCCGAGAGACCTAATTTCTGGTATTTTTGAAATGGCAATTTTTTTTGGTACTGTTTTTTCTTTTCGAACCTCTGATTCTGTGATCCATCAAGAGAGTGGGAAAATTGACTTTTTATCCTGCAAAATGCCCCTTGATTTATTTGTGAAAGATTAAAAAAATGATATTTTAGAAGATCCAAAAATTTTGGGGAGTGTAGCATAACACTTATTGAAAATGGCCAATGCATTGAGGATGGCCTGATGAGGGGCTTCCACTTCACAGGCGACCCGTTGCCACCATGTTATGATTTGAAGGGTGGATCGGAATATAATTAATCGTTTTTTGGTATGTTTTGGGATTTTAAATCCCATATTTCCTAGGATATAACAATTTTCAGCTCTTAATCCCCGCGAAATTTAGTAAATCTGGGCTCATTGGATTTACTAAATTCTGCTATTCTGGGCTGCCACTAAACAAGGTGAACCATAACGAAAGTTAAATCCATAAGTAGACCTTTATTTGGTTTTTAGATTCTGTCTCTTGTTCTTCATTGAGGGAAGTGATGACGAACCAGCAATCGACCTTGAGCTTAAGATGGAATTTTTCTTTGTTCTCAAACTATCGAGGATGACATGTGGGGAAGCTTCTCAGGCATCTTATATGGATATACAAGTCTGCCATGAAATAAGGTGGACCATGTGAAGTTTAGATGCATGCGAATTCTGTGGTATGTATGTGCCGAATCCTTTTAAGATGTTGAATCCTATATTATTTGCGGGCTCATACAATTTATGAAAAAATTGTAAAGGAATTGATAGAAGGGGTGAAAGGGAAGGATTAAGTATGCATATAGAGAGAGAGTCAGATCTTTTGTTCTCAGAAAGAATGAGAGAGAACGAATTCCATCTAAGGCCCCCGGGGGGGGGGGTGGGGCGGGGGGTGTTATTTTTAGGTCCATATGGTCTGTCCATATCTCCCCAGTCCAACGACTCTCATTTATGGGAATATAGCATGTAAAATTTTCATTTTTAATTTTTAATTTTTTATATACTGTTTCCGTTTCTTTTCTTGAGGGAAAAGATGATGAATCATTGAAATAAAAAGTAAAAAGAAAAATGAAGGCTGTAATTTTTTCTTGTACTAAAACTATCGAGGATAGCTTTGTGGCAGTCTTCTCAGGGCTGCCATTAAATAAAATGAATCATGAGAAGTTTATAGAATTTGGTGCTATGTATGTAAATACCCCACGATCATTTTATTTTTAAATTTTGTTGCTTGGTCTTCGTTGAGGGAAGCAATGAAGAGTAATTGATTGATCTTATGCTTAAGATGGAATTTTTTCTTGTAATGAAGCTATCATGGAACACTGCCGTTGCCGGTCCCAAGCCCGGATTTGAAAAGTGGAGGGTTGCGTTAGATAGTCGACAGCCAGTGTAAAACCTGTCAAAAAAAATTCATGACATGAATCCTTTGTGTTGCACCGGTGACGGATAAAATTAGAGAGAGTCGCCTTAGATGGTTTGGTCACATTAAACTTCAACCAACTGGTGATCCGATTAGGAGAGTAGATATTTTAGATACAACTTATGCTAAGAAAGGCTGAGGTAGACCTAGGAAAACTTGGGCTTATTGCATAAAAAATGATCTTAATTTATTAGAATTAAACGAAAATTTGACACTAAATAGGACGCAATGGAGAAAAGGGATTCATGTAGCCGACCCCACTTAGTGGGATTAAGGCTTTGTTATTGTTGTTGTTGTTGTAATGAAGCTATCATGGATGGCCTTATGGACATGAATGCTTGCTATTAAGTAAGCCGAATCATGTGAAGTTAATGTATTTAAGAATTCAGTGGTATGTATGTAAACCTCTCCTTAATATTGTTTTTAGATTTCATTTCTTGTTCTTCAAATAGTGAACCGATGAGGAATCATCGATTGATCTTGAAGTAAAGATGGAAATTTTCTTACATGGAAACTATTGAGGATGGCTTGGATGGAGGCTTTCTAGGCAACCCATATTGAAATGCAATGATGCTTTTAAATAAAGTGGACCATGTAGTTCAGTGTTATATATATAAATACATGGGAATTGAGCGGTATGTTGACAATGATGATGACGAATCAGTGATTGATCTTGAAATATGGATATAATTTTTCCTTGTACGATACCTATTGAGGATGGCTTGGCCAGAGGGTTCTCTGGCAACATGTACAGAAATGCAAGGTTCTTATCAAATAAAGTGAATCATGCGAGGTTTAAATACATATTCCTTATTTATTTTTTTAGATTCCATTTCTTGCTCTTTGGGGAAGCAATTACGAACCGTTAGTTGTACTTAAGCTAATGATGGGATTTTTCGTTGTTCTTAAACTATCGATGATGACTTGGGAAAAGGCTTCTCCGACAACCCGGATAGACATTTGAGGCTCTCCTAAGCTTAAGATTAATGGGTGACAAGGGCCTGATGACACGCTATGTTAATTTCATTTCATTATGAGGTTTGTATTGCTGGGAGTTATTACAAATGAGTAACGTGCTAAAATAGTCTTTTAACTTCTTACATCAAGACCATTTTATTCCCAGAGCCTATAAATGTGCCAAATTAGTCCCGAGACTTTTGAAATTGGAGCTGAAATAGTCCTTAATGATTTGATTGTGCTGCAGGGAGCTATTACAAACTCTTCCAGAGACTTATTTGGTTGCTTTTAAGCTGAAAACATAATTTTTAGAATGGTAAATTTGCTTCATTTCAGTATTTGTTTGGATGTAAATTGAAGTGGCTGGTGTATGACCAGAGGTATGTTTAGTATTTTTTTTCGCTGGCAAAGTCTAGTTCAATATGGCCCTACTGATAAGAGGTGTGTGTGGCAGTAAACTTTTGTGAATTGCTTCATGAAGAGGACATATTGCACTGACATTTATCTATTTATCCAGAGGACTGTTCAACTTTTGTGAATTGCTTGACCGTATATATTGACCGCTCATTGCAGGGATTTATTACAGAATCCTGTGAGGACCTCATGTGTTTGCTTGTAAATAGAATACACGTTCTTTAACAAATGCTTGTTTTCACTATTTGTTTGGATGTATTTAGATGGATCTAAATTCAAGAGGCTATGATGATAGAGGAAGAGGACGTTTTTTCTTTATCCGGCGAAACGGGCTTTAATGGCCAATCTGGGAACATGCGAAGAGAAATAATGAGGCAAACAAGCTTACCTTCCTCAATGGTAAACAATGGGAATTTTGGTTGTCTTTGTACCCGGCGATCCTGTCATTGCCTTCTCAGCACTACAAGAATTTATCCTATTTCCAACGATCAGAGGCCGTTGGTAATTATTAGAAAATCACCGGTTAATAAAAATCCAATGGTAGAAAATCACCGGTTAATAAAAATCCAATGGTTTTTCTTGAAAGTAAAATCCAATGGTTTTTCTATGTTTTGTAGGGCGAAGCTAATTCGTTTGTTGATAATCACTGCAGAAATTCATAAAATACAACTACTTAAAAATATTATAATTATTCCATAATAAATCAAATAGCTAATATATTTACATATTAGGTACACAACACTCAAAACTTATACAACACATCAAAAATATCACTTTTAAGACTTTTTAAAGAGAAATACACATTTTCATGCATATATTTAAAGCACCGAATTTCTAAAACGTTTGAAGAGAATTTATATTTTAGCAAATGAAAATTGGTTTCCCATTGAAAAAAGAATGAACTGTCTTATGAAATATTTCTTTCTCGAAATTTTTATGGAGTTATGCAAGTAATCTAGTTTATAAAAAATTGTGTAAATGATGCATTCATTATTTAAATTTTTAATTTTGTATGTGCATCTATTATTTTCTTCTTTATAATAACATAAATGATATTCTATTTGATGGAGCAATATTTGAATTTTAGGCGAACTAGGCGAACAAGGGAGTATTGTTAGCAAAAGAGCACAACACAAAAGAAAAAAATATTGATGATGAGATTAGAAAGATAAACAAGGAAGATATTATATTTGATGATGTGGCTAAGCTCTTTCAAATGTTGATTAATAAAGTGGCAAAATAATTAAATGTTAATATCATACTCATAAATAAATAATGTCAAGAGTTGAGCATGCATCGTTGGTCTTATAAAAAAATAAATAGTGTCAAAAACTCTAATACGAAACATCAATATTCTCTCATTTCACTCTCTTCATCAATACTCTAAACAATATTTTCATAATTTGAAGTCAAATTAATTTTAATCACAACGGTAGCAATATCACTATTATGAGTTATTAAAAGTGAAATACACATTTTCATGCATAGATTTAAAGCGCGGAAGTGTCATGTATATAAATACCAAACTTATGAGGTAGATGCATAAATACGAAAGAGTTGTGTGCTAGGAATTTCAATTTGCCTTTAAAAAAGGAAATTTACTTGCATAACACACAATTTTTATGTAGTTGCATATCCCAAACCTAAAATTTCATGTATGCACAAATGACACAGTTTTTTGCTAAACGGTTTTTAGGATTTGCTAAATGAGAATTTACAAGATTTAGTAAATACTAATAACTTGTTTCCCAGAAGTTGACAAACAACTCCGTATTCATTTTTTTTGTTTTTGAAATATTTGGTTTAGTCTCAATTGCAGCATATTTTGTTTTGTTGACTTCTTTATTGTTCAATATATAAATTTTTTTATCATGAAGTTAGTGTTTCATGATCTTACTCTTGAAAGAATTTCTAGCTTGCCTTTAGTTGTGTCGGCTTCTTAACTATTGCCCTTCTTCTGAAGAGACCACATGGAAAACTACTCTCTTAACATTGGCATAACTTTGCCTTATATATCTGATGTAGTTCAATTTTGCATGATTGTATTTAGTGCTACTTAAATACCTCCAACTCTTCACGCCGTCATGTTGAATGTATAATTTAAATTACTTCTCCTAATTTTGTTTGTATGCGTATCTTGGCTGACTGCTTCATTGTTCAACATATAAATTCTTTTATCATAAAGTTAGTGTTTCATGATCTTACTCTTGGTAGTGTAGGCTTCTTACTATTGCCATTCTTCTGAAGAGACCACATGGAAAACTTCTCTCTTAACACTGGCATAACTTTGCCTTATATATCTGATGGAGTTCAATTTTGCAAGGTTGTATTTAGTCCTACTTGAATACCTCTAACTCTTTCACGCTGTCATGTTGGATATAATTTAAATTACTTTTCCTAATCTTGTTTGTATGCGTATCTTGGTTGACTGCTTTATTGTTCAACATATAAATTCTTTTATCATAAAGTTAGTGTTTCATGATCTTACTCTTGAAAGAATTTCTAGGCGAATTAGTAGTGCAGGCTTCTTACTATTGCCATTTTTCTGAAGAGACCACATTGAAAACTACTTTCTTATCACCAGCATAACTTTGCCTTATATATCTGATGGAGTTCAATTTTGCATGATTGTATTTACTGCTACTTGAATACCTCCAACTCTTTCACGCTGTCATGTTCAATATATAATTTAAATTACTTCTCCTAATTTTGTTTGTATGCGTATCTTGGTAGAACACTCCAACATGCAGTTGTTGGCAGACGTATTATTACTTTAACTAGAGAACCTATTTCTTTGGGCCAGTCTGCATCATAAAGAAATAAAGCTTTGCACTTCACAAAAACAGGTGTTATTTTATGTTTTCCTTTTAACTGCTTCTCCTCCTCTAATATTGCTAGATTTATATGATTAATGACAACTTTTTTTCTCATTGAAGCCTCTTTTCAATTTTATCACTTGCATTTTCCCTCTTTTTTTTACTTCAAAAGGCAGAAACCGTTCTTCCTCTTCATGATATTGCTGTTTGTTTTATTTTTTTTAGCAGTATCATCTCTAAGCTGGTATTGACCTCTCAATGGTTGCAGGACTTGTATCCACATTATTGTTAATTTGATTCGGCTTACTTTATCTTCAAAATCAATTCATTTTAGTGACTTGTCTTGGAACATCACTCTCCTTTTTGTCAGATCTAAAAAGTATCACAACTAGATTAATTTTTTCATAATTTCTAACTCAACTAAATTATTTTTAATTGAACGTTTTAATTGCAATTACAAAACCATTTTATAAATTTTGAGACTTACAGATTGTCTGTGACATATAGGAGTTTTTTGTATCTGTGATATATAAATTTTGAGACTTACAATTGAAATTTGCAGGCTAGAATGCTTTGAAACATATATTAGATCTAAGAGTTTTTTGTATCTATATGTAGGGGTGTAAATGAGCCGAACACGATCGAGCCCAGGCTCAGCTCATGTTCGGCTCGTTTGCTTAGACAGCCGTACGAGTTGTTCACGAACAAAGAGTCGTTTTGACAACCCTAATCATGTAACCATAAGATGTTAAGGGTTGGGACAAGATTTAAAATTTGTTGTTTAAAACATCATGTGAATCTTATTTAATTATTTTTATTTCATTTTCTTAATTAATACTTTTAATTGATTATAAATTATTGTAGCATTGTAGTCATTTAATTTTTTTAAAAATACTACCCATTTATATGTATATATCTTTATATGCGGCGAGCTCTGCTAAGGTTTCACATGATGGTGAAACTCAGCGTTAAACCTCCGGCTTCACTCCATCGTCACCTTCGCATTTTCGTTTTTTCAGCTTCGTCGCTGTCAGCCGTGTACGCAAGCTGCGTCATCGTCTGCGTCGTGCAGAGCCTTCATCCTCGGTCGTCCACTGCGCCTTCGTCGCAGACTGCGGCTGGCTTTGTCATTGTCTGCTCCAGTGCGTAGCCGAGCTTTCCACCTCAATCGCAAATTGCGCCTACTGCGACATCGTTTGTGCGTGAGTCGTTCGCTGCTGTGGCATCGTTTGCGCGTGAGTCGTTCGCAGAGTGTTCTGCTTCCCTCCTTGCACGCAGATCTCTCGAGTCCTGCACGCCGACCCGACGCTCCTCTTCCTCTTTGAGTCTTAGTTTTCTGCTGCAGTCCCCTCAGTGGGTTTTGCGCAGCCGCAAGAATGGCCTCAGGTCGTTCTTACGCCACCGCCTCGCCGACGATAACCCCGTCTGTGCCCCTTCACTTTTGAATATGTTCCCGCATAGACGACAAACCTGGTTTCTAAAAAAGCATACCGTAAAGACGACAAACCTGTAATCTTTCTTACATAGCCCAAGATCTCCACCCTAGCTGCATCCTGTCAGCTGTTTCTAGTATGTATTCTCCTCTACGGTAACCCTAAACTTGAACTGATTCGAAAGTAATTTGAGAAAATGAAGTTGAATGGAAGTTGGAAGATTGGTAAATTGGATGGTTGGCATATTTCCATCCAATTATCTGATGATGAAGACTACACTCAAGTGTTTGCTAAAAGAATTCTTTGAATAGACAATCGGGTGATGAAGGTTTTAAAATGGACGGTGGATTTAGACCATCGTACTGAACATCCCATCATTTTTGTTTGGTTGCGCTTCCCAGATTTACAGGTCCACATTTACGATCAAGAGTTCTTATTTACATTCGCGAAGGTATATGACACACCACTCAAAACTGATACACCTATAGTGAATCTGCCTCGGCCTTCTGAGGCTAAAATATTGATAACGTTACCTTTACCGAGTGAGGTATGGATTGACACACAACATCAGAGATTTTAGTGACCAGCTGAACTTGAACAAATACCTCTTTACTGCACCCACTGCTTTATGTTTGGATACTCCTTAGTGTTAACATCTGCATCCGAATCTAAAACCTCCAAGTACAAATGCTACTGGGTCTGCCCCACTTCACACCTGTCCCTCTTCCGCTCCAGAACGCTTTCCACAGACTATTGAAACATTGGCTGCCACGATGCCACCTCTCCCTCCCACTACCAGAGACAATACTGTTACTGTTCTTCCGACTGATGTTTTGACTGATAGTTTAATTGGGACTCCTACAACTTCTATCACTGTTGAAAACTATACTACAGAATCCTTTCCTCCAAAGGATATTCTTCGGTCTGATAATCAGGAATCCATCGCAACTTCACATCCTCAAGAAGCGTCAGTTGGAGAGGAGACATGCTTTACACCTATTCAGAATGAGAATGTTATTACTGTCAGCCAAGAGCAAGGGGCTCATCCTTTACTACATGCCCAACAATCTGTTGACCGCACTGATTAGATGAGCCAGTTTTCGGAAGAAGAATGACAGGTTTATACATCTAGGAAAAAGAAGAAGTATGTCGCTTGAATCTTAATGAATGATACTTTAGTTACTTCGGGAATGACACGACATTCAGCAATTTGTTAGCTGACTCCCAAATTTTATTAATTGATACTAAATTGTATTTAGAATTCAGTTAGTGTGACTTAATCTTCTCCCAAACTTTAATAAAGTGATGCTCCAATCATTAACTGAATATTTTGTTTCCAAATGAGCTTGCATAATTTATTGTTATTTTGTGCTATTATTAGTCTGACAATTGGAAGTCTAAAGGTATACTATATGATGCCTTATTTATTTGTATATCAAAGAAGCAAATTCTATTTTCTTTACATATTCAACACCTCATTCATGCATAGGTAGTCTTAGGGGTGATATTTTGATGGGGCATTTAAGAGAAACCTTTGAGTTGTAGTAACATGGAAAGTAGAGTCTAATTATTACATGAATATATATATATATATGGAATAAAATGATTCGAAAATATTTGAAAGAAATGGTGGAGCTTGACCACTCGTTTATTTGTTTTATTATAGCTAGCATTTACTTAAGTTTATTTGTTGTTGTTTACATATCCGTGCATGAACTCTCATGTGATATTATATTTTGGTGTGTAGTTTACAAATGTCAAATATTGAACATTCTAAGTCTGCATCAAGTAGCGAACAATTGTCTGTTGCAATACAAGAAAGAATTGATAGTTCTCACAATGTGTCTCAACATGTTAAAGTGACTGTTGGAAGCATTAATACTGAAATGCAATGTAAGAAAGACAGGAAGAGAAAATCACCTGTTTTGGAGTATTTTGTAGAGATTAAATCAAATTTTAAGAGGGTTGAAGTATCATTTGTTCAATACATTTACTGTGGGGTGAAAATCCTCAAACGTAAGTCAGGTACAACCTCACAACTTCTTAGACATGTTAAACAATGTGCTAAGATAGAAACAAAGATTCAATAAGAAGTTGACTTATCAGATAAGAGACAAAAGATGCTGAACTTCTTGCCTTTGGAAGTTCAGGGTGAATCAGAGATTTCTATTTTTTATGATCCTAAAAATTATGGTCAATAACCCATAAGAGAGTTAATAACAAAGTACCTAAGTATCTATTCATGATGGCTGAACATACTTGGTTCAATATTTTGTTGAAAATTTTAAATCTCAACTTTCAAAATGTTTCAAGGAACACCATAAAAAAGATTGTATGAAAATTTATGAGTGAGAAAGAAAAACTGAAATCTTGTCTTAAAAATAGTCATATGGTGTCATTAACTGTAAATTATTAGACTTCTAATCAGACTATATGATACATGTGCTTAATTGCATACTTCATCGAAGAAAAATGGAAGTTAAAGAATGTGATTATCAATTTAGTGAGTTAGAGTGTCCATATGCGGAGAATTAGATATGTGATGCTATTTGTGAGTGTTTGTTGGAGTGTAAGCTTTAGGATAAAGTTTCCACAATTACTTTAGATAATGCAAGTAATAATAATTTGACAGCTAGTTTTTTACAAGCAAATTTTCAATCACGAGGAAAGCTGCACTTTCGTGGGCTCTTTTTTCATGTGTGATGCTGCGCACATCCTCAATATATTGGTCTAAGCTGGGCTAAAGGAAGTTTATGAAATTATTCAAAATATCAGAGAATGAGTTAAGTATCTGACAAAATCCCCTGCGAGATTGCATAAGTTTGTAGAATTGAGAAAACATGTAGGTTTTCCAACTACAAGGTAACTGTCTATTGATATTTCTACTAGATGGAACTCAACTTTCAACATGTTGAAATCCACATTTATTTATCACAATATTTTTCATTACTATGCAACTAGAGATAGTGCCTACAAATAATTGCATGTTGATTCAGACTGAGTGAAATATGAGAAAATCAGAAAGTTACTTTCACTTTTCAATAATGTTACGAAGATGATTTCTGACACTTTATTCTACCTCAAATATATTTTTACCTGCAGTTATGCATATTAAAAAGATTTTGATAGAAGAGTCATTATCAGAAGATGATTATATGGGAAGTATGACTTGTGTATGCAATTTAAATTCAAAAAGTTTAGGAGAATGTAATCTTCTGATGCCTATTGCTGCAATTTTAGACTCTGGATTGAAACTCAAATTTATTAGTTGCACGTTCCCGGAGATATATTCACATGATGAGGTTGAGCTAAATGTTAAAGCAGTTCAGGATGCTTTGGGGAAATATATGCATATTATGTTGTGGATTGCATATCTTCTAGTCGTACATGTAATGTTTTAAATGAACAATTTTCATTTGCTGTTGATCATATGATTTCCTCAATTTATTTTGGTGCTATGTTCCGGTTTCAACATTTCATTGTAGCTTCTGGATCTGTGGAACCATCAAAACCTAATTTGCTAGTATACCTGGAGGATGGATTATTTGTGATGTACTTGATTGGTGGAAGATGAATTTATTAAAGTTTCCCCGACTTTCAATTATGGCTCAAGATATTTTATTAATATCTATAACCGCGGTTGTCTCAAAACCTGTTTTTAATTCTGTTGGTTGGGTGTTGGATGATTACAGAAGCAGTTTATCTACTAAGACCGTTAATGCATTGATTTATGCATTAAGTTGCATTCAATCTACGCAAAAAAATACAAAGACACTTATGATAATCATTTCATTACATATATCGTTTTTTAAATTTTTTTATTCTTAATACTAGATATCAATATTTATTTATTTTTTTTTTCCAGCAAGATATACTTGATGAGGAAAAACTTAATATTCACCTACCAGATTTCTGAAATCAATTTAGCCAACTCTACTCTTTACAAAACCTTCCATTGCTAAGAATTTATATTATTACCGTAACATTGAACTCTAGACACTTTTTTTAGTTTATGTGATTATGCTATTTATGTTGTTAATTTACTATTATTTTTGCATTCAGCTTGAGATACCTTTAAATTTTAAAGTTGGTATTTCATAGCAATATTAATCAACACATTGGATAACTTCTTATTTTGTTAGATATGCTGATTTTTTAGATATATATTGATCATTCTCATTTAATGTGGTCTTTATGTTTGAGCAATGATGATTTCCAATAATTTTATTAAAATTCAACCATCCTTATAAATATTTGATGAAAATTATTTATAGTATTTAGAATGAATTTTAATGTACTTTCGTTTTTCATATACTTTTTGGTGGCTCACTTTCATACAACGAGTGTTTAATGAAATCCCTATTGTTGGTTTTTGGCTCACTTCCTGGGATTGCTCTAAACAATAAATACAGAATTGTATGTGCAAATAGTGTTGAGAATTGGACCTTATTTAGGTTCTAATTGGTAAAAAATTAATTTGAAAGTGTAATTCCTCTTTTTCTTCATAAACTTTTTTTTTTAGTTTCTGAAATTTGGAGCATTTAAAAAACTTCTTTATTTAGTATTTTTTTATTTAGATGCTGCATGGTACTTTTCAATCTCAAAATTTGAGGTTCATGATCGATATAAAATTGAGATACGCGTGTTGTGATTTGGTGCTTTTACATGCTTAGCACACGAACGAACAACCCTATAAAAGTACTTAATTTGAGGTTGATGATCAATATAAAGTTGTTTACACCCCTTTAAAAGCACCAAATCACAGTGCACATATATCAATTTATGTCGATCATGTTCAAAAGTATCATGCAACATCTAAATCAGAAAAATACTAAATAAAGAGGTTTTTCAAGTGCTTTAATTCTGAATTTTAAAAACTAAATAAAAAAAGTTTATGAAGTAAAAGAGGGATTACACTTTCAGATTTTTTTGTACCAATTAGACCATAAATAAAATCTAATTCTGAACATAATTTGCACATACAATTCTGTATTTAGCGCAATCTCAAGAAGTGAGCCAAAGACCAACAACAAGAATTTTATTAAAAGCTCGTTATACGAAAGTGAGCTACTAAGAAGAATATGAAAATAAAATTGAGCTCAGAACTTACCTAACGAAAGTACATTAATTTTTTTTTCCAAATACTATAAATATTTTTCATCAAACATTTATAAGTATGGTTGAATTTTAATGAAGATGTTGAAAATCATCATTGTTTAAACATAAAGACCCAACCAAATGGGAATGATCAAGATGTATCTGAAAAATCAACATATCAAAATAAGTAATCTAAAGTGTTGCTAAACAAAATGGAAGATGAATCTAAGGGTCTGTTTGGGGCAGCTTAAAAGTACGGCGGCGTTTTCAAAAACGCCGCCGCACCGTTTGGATTGCACTTATGGGTAGCTTATTTAAAAACACCGTTTTTATTTTGTATTGAAAGCCGAACTCAAGGGGAGCCCCGCGGTCGGCGTCTTAATGCGCGTTTTTCCGTCAAATTACCCCGATACCCCTCGTCGTCTTCCCCGTCTTCCCAGCTTCCGCGCAGAAACCCCGCAAAGATGATGGCTCCCTGCTCCGACGACGATGGCTCTCGCTCCCGCGAACTCTCGCGAGATGGATCCTAGTTCCCGCGAACTCTCGCGAGATAGATCCCAGTTCCCGCGACGATGGCTCCCGCTCCCGCGAACTCCCGCGAAGATGGCTCCCTACTCCGGCGACGATGGCTCCCTGCTCCCACGAGATAGCTCCAGCGAAGATGGCTCCCGCGATGATGGCTGCGATCAATTAACCATGGAATTTATTTATTTATTAACTATAATATTAATTATTTAACAGTATTTATTTATTTAATTTTCATATAGAATTTATTTTAAATTATATAACTTAATAAATAATAATTAAAGTATTCAGATCAGCTGTTTTTCAAACGTACAAACCAAACAGCTAGCCTGCTTATCCAGATCAGATGCTGATCAGCAGGATAAGCTGCTTATCTGAATAAGTTGGATAAGCTGTAGCTGCCCTAAACAGACCCTAAATAACACCCAAATAGCCAAAAGGCTCAAATGAGCTATAAACAGTTAAAACTAGACAAATAATAATAAGTATATGAAAAATGAAATTGAGTTCAGAACTTATTTGACGAAAGTATATTAAAATCCCTTCTAAATACTATAAATAAATTTCATCAAATATTTATAAGTATGGTTGAATTTTAATGAAAATGTTAAAAATCAATATTCAAATATAAAGACACCACAAAATAGAAATGATCAAGAGATATCTGAAAAAATCAAAATATTTGACAAAATATGAAGATATCCAAAGTGTAGATTAACATTGTTATTAAATACCAATTTTAAAATTTAAAGTTTAAATGATCTCATGCTGAATGCAAAAATAATAGCAAATTGACAACATAAATAACATAACCACATAATCTAAAACAATAGTGTCTAGAGTTCAAAGTTACAATGATAATGTAGATTCTTAGCTGTGGAAGGTCTTGTATAGAGTAGAGTTAGCTAAGTTGGCTTCAGATATCTAGTAGGTGAATGTTAAGTTTTTCCTAATCAAGTATCTCTTGTTGAAAAGAAATAATAGAAATAAATATTAATATCTAGTATTGAGAATAAAAAAATTAAAAAATGATATACGTAATGAAATGAATACCATAAGCGTCTTTGTATTTTTTTTTGCGTAGATCAAATCTAACTTAATGGAGAAATCAATGCATTGGCGGTCTTTGCGGATAAACTGCTTATGTAATCGTTCAACACTCTGCCACCAGCATTAAAAGCAGATTCTGAGACAACCGTGGCTTTAGGTATTGATAAAATATATCGTGTCATAATTGAAAGTCGGGATACTTTAATGTATTCATATTCCACCAATCAAACACATCAAATTTATCACTTGTGCACACAAATATTCACTCTTCAAGGTGTAATTGTAAATCAGGTTTTGATGATTCCACAGGTCCAGAAGCTGCAATGAAAGCTTGAAACCAAAAAATATCATCAAAATGAGTTGAGGAAATCATATGATCAACAACAGATGAAGATCCCTTATATGAAACATTACATGTACGATTAGAAAATATGCAATCCACAACATAATCTGTATATATTTCCCATAAAATATCTTGAACTGCTTTAAGATTTAGCTCAATCTTATCATGTGAATATATTTTCTGGAATGTGTAGCTAATAAATTTGGTTTCAATATAAGGTCTAAAATTGCAGCAATAGACATCAGAAGATTATGTTCACCAAATTCTTGTTGAATTTAATTTGCATACACAGTCATCTTTCTCATATAATCATCTTCTGAGAACGATTCTTCAATCAAAATTTTTTAAACATGCATAACTGCAGGTAAAAGTATATTTGAGGTTGAATAAATGTGTCAGAGATCAGCTTCGTAACATTATTGAAAACTGAAAAAAACTTTCATATTTTCTCATATTTCACCCAGTCTGAATCAACACGCAACAATTTAAAGTTACTATCTCTAATTACATAGTGATGAAAAACATTGCGATAAATAAATGCGGACTCCAACATATTGAAAGTTGAGTTTCATCTAATAGAAACATCAATAGATACCTTTTAGTTAGAACTCATAATTCTTTTATCATTTCTACAAATTTATGCAATTTCGCAGGAGAATTTTTTATATACTTAACTGACTATATGTTATTTTAAATAATTTTATAAACCTCATTTAGCCTATATCGAATCATTATATTGACGATATATGTGCAGCATCTCACAAGAAAAAAGAGCTCACGAAAGTGAAACTTTATTCGTGATTGAAAATTTGCTTGTAAAGAACTAGTTATCACATTATCATTACTTGCATTATCTAAAGTAATTGTGGAAACTTTATCCTGAAACTTTCACTCCAACAATCACTCACATATAGCATCACATATGTAAGTCCCCGTATGTGTAGACTCTAACTCAATAAAATTGATAATCAACTTCTTTAACTTTCATTTTTCATCGATATAGTGTAGAGTTAAGCGCATATATCATATAGTCTGATTATATGTTAAACAATCTGCAGTTCATGACACAATATGAACATCTTTAAGACAAGATTTTAGTTTTTCTTTCTCACACTCATAAACATTCA
This sequence comes from Papilionanthe hookeriana x Papilionanthe teres, assembly GCA_022702705.1. Lineage (NCBI taxonomy): Eukaryota > Viridiplantae > Streptophyta > Magnoliopsida > Asparagales > Orchidaceae > Papilionanthe > Papilionanthe hookeriana x Papilionanthe teres. The sequence continues at coordinate 46,401,279 of CM040439.1, read as the reverse complement.
TACAATCTTTTTTTATGGTGTTCCTTGAAACATTTTGAAAGTTAGAATTTTACATTTTCGACAAAATATTGAATCAAGTATGTTCAACAATCATGAATGGATACTCTTGTACGATTATTATCTTTGCTATCACCTCTCTTATGAGTTGTTAATCATAATTTTTAGGATCATAGAAAATATGTATCTCTGATCCGCTCTGAATTTCCAAAGCAAGAAGTTTAACATCTTTTGTCTCTGATAAGTCAACTTATTACTAAGTCTTTGCTTTTATCTTAACACATTCCTTAACATGCCTAAGATGCTGTGAGGTTGTACCAGACTTCGATTTGAGGATTTTCACATCATAGCAAATGCATTGAACAAATGATACTTCAACCCCTTTAGAATTTAATTTAATATTTACAAAATATTCCAAAACAAATAATTTCTCTTTCTGCATTTCTTACCTTGCATTTCAGTACTTGTGTTTCCAAAAGCCATTTCAACATATTCAGACATATTGTGAGAACTATCAATTCATTATTGTATTGTAATTGAGAATTGTTCGCTACTTGATCCAGATTGAGAATGTTAAATATTTAACATTGTAAACAGCTACACAAAAAAATATAATATCACATGAGAGTTTATGTATGGATGTGTGAACAATAATAAATAAACTTATGTAAATGATATTTATAATAAAATGAATAAATGAGTGGTCAAGCTCCACAATTTCTTTCAAATATTTTCGAATCATTTCAATCATATGTATATTGATCCAATAATAGACTATACTTTCCATATTACTTTAACTCAATGATTTCTCTTAAATGTTTCTCTTAATTTGTCCCATAAAAATATCACCCATAAGGCTATCTTTGCATAAATGAGGTGTTGAATATGAAAAGAAAATATAATTTGCTTCTTTTATATGCAAATATATAAAACATCATATGGTATACTTTTAGACATCCAAATGTCAGACTAATAATAGCACAAAATAACAATAAATTATGAAAGCTCATTTGGAAAATTATCCAGTTAATGATTGCAACAACACTTTAATAAAATTTAGGAGAAGATAAAAGTTACATTAACTGAATTTTAAATAGAAGTGAGTATCAACTAATCGTTTTTTATCACCTCTGGCAAACTTGATGCGGATATTAGTGCTGTCAATTTGGCTCGTTGTTCGCGAGCAGCTCGTGTTCGACTCGTTAAGTAGCTCGTGTTCGGCTCGTTCGTTAAGCCTAACGAGCCAAACACGAACAAATTTTTAAGCTCGAAATGTAAACAAGCCGAACAAGAACAAAAGTTTGTTTGCTCGTGTTCGGCTCGAAATGGCTCGAAAATAAATAAATGAATATATATATATATATATATATATATATATATATATATATATATATATATATATATATATATATATTCTTAACATTAAATATTTTAAATTATAATTAATAAAATTTGTTTAAAAATTTTTATATTTTTAAAAATTAAATTATTTAAATTGTAATATTTAACAAATTAATAATAATAATATATTAATATTAGTTATATAAATATTATATTTATATAATATAAATTATAAAACTAATATAAATATGTTAACAAAGTTACAAAACCCTAAATCCCTAACCCGCCGCTCTCAAAACTTCTCGGATCAGACTTCGGCTCTCATCTCCTTCTCCTCTCCGAAATGTTTTCGGCCACGACTCGCTTAGGGTTTGCCCGACAGTGTTCTTCTTTCAATTTCTTCTCCTATTTCTCCTCGGACAGTCGATTGCTCGGTATTCTAGCAACTTGCACGATATTCTTGCTACTGAGAATCGCGTAGGGTTCGGCCACGACTCACTTATGGTTTGCCGTTTGTGTTCGTCTTCAAATTTCTTCTTATATTTCTCCTCAGACAGTCGATTGCTTGGTAATCTTGCTTGGTTGCTCTATATTCTTGAATCTTGCTTGGTTTCTTGTTTGGTTGCTGGGGTGTTATTTTTTTGCTTTGTTGCTCAGTATTCTTGCTTCATTACTTATATAAGGGTAACTTGTTACATTTAGCTCAGCTATTGTGCATTTGTGCGGTAATTCATACAGGTATTAGCGCTTGTGCATCTCGCCTCTGGATTTGATTTTTTATTTTTTTTAATGGATTGCTTTGTGAAGAATACCATGCTTTTTTCCTTTTGTCATTTCAGATTTATACTCTAATTTTCACATCTATTTTATAATGTGGTGTGAAAATCTAGGTGGTGGTAAAAAAAAAAGAAAATAAAGAGTTCAGGTGTTAGATATGTAAATACATAAAAGCTAAGTGGTATGTACTTAAATCAGCCACTGTTCTTTAGTGGTTGTGCATGAGATTTGAGTGACATGTTATACTTAATTATTATAAATGATCTCTACATATATTTTTATTTATAGCCACTTAGCTTGTTTCTAAATGATTGAAGGGAGCTTTAGATTTTCTTGTTTGTTTTCTGTGAGCATCTAAGATGCAATTTAAGTGTTTGTCCCAATTTTTAAAAGAGAATGTACATTACTAAAAGAGAATGTACACTACTGCGAGCATCTCTATATTTAAGTGTTTGTATCAATTTAAGTGTTTGTCTCAAATGTAGTTCTCAAAGGATGGTTGCCTTGGACATCTCTCTATTTGCATGATAGATATGATTCATATGTATATTAAAATGACATGTTTCCCTCTCCATAGAAGATTTGTGGAGGGTTTTCTCACATGTTTACTTTGACCAGCATAATATATGGAGGGTTTTTTTTTCTTAATTCTAGGTTGAAGCTTTGTGGTACATTGCTTATTTTATTTGATGTTCTTATATGCATATGTGGTCCTTTAAGATCAAGTGCAAGTTTATGAAAGAAGGATTGATCCATTCATGAGTATTGCAATTATGATAGTTGACTTTGAAGTCAATGTATACAAATAACATGGTGCAATGATAAAAAGTTTTTCTTATCTAAAATGCTTTATTGGACTGTTTCATCAACTATATTTCTCACCCTCGCCCTCTCCCTCTCCCTCTCCCTCTCCCTCTCCCTCTCCCTCCCACCCTATACTCTCTTTATTGCAATTAAAGTTACATTTTTCTTTATGAAAGGACATATGCGATTTTTGGAATACTTTGCAATCATTTTAAGATAAGAGTATATAAAGCTGCCAAAGGTGATTATTGTTAATCTTAATTTTGGAAGGCAACATCTGTTTGCAACCATTTTGAGATAACAATATATAAAGTTGCCTATGATGTTTAGTGCCTTTTGTTGTGAGGCCTAGTGCCTCTTGTTTGGATACTGATCACTGAAAAATTTATTAAGAAATTCATATCTATTTTTGATGAAATTGCACTTTAAAGAAAGGTATTTTCTTTATTTTGTTGCAGGAATAGAGAATTTAGGTGATAAAAGCAAAAATCATAAAAAGGAGCGGATTTGGAGCAAAAAGCAAGAAAATAATGCAATTTGTCTTGAGTCGCCGACGGCGAGATCGAGCCCGCCGACGGCGAGGGTACGAGGAAGAAAATTCTGAAGGATTTATAACTGTCTCGCTGACAGCGAGCCCGATTCCGCTGACAGCGAGATAGCGCGGTTCGAAGACCTTCTAGAAACCTCGCCGACAGCGAGGTAGTTCGTCGTCGACGGCGAGATAGTTCAAATGGCGCAGATACATTGAACCTGGACACCTTTTGAAGAGATGCTTACACACCTCTTGGACCTTTGCCTACCTCTATATATAGAGGCCGAAAATCAGTCTTTTAAGTGTCTTTGTGTGTTGTTTTGGAGTTAGTGAGTCTTTAAGTGCAGTTTTGTGTGTCAAATTGTGTCTTGAGTGAGTTTAGTGAGTAATTAGTGAGTCGTGCTGTACTGGAAGAGTCAAATGAACTACGAGGAGTCTGCTTGGGGATAAATCAAGATAATTATTTGTATTTATTATTTTTAACTTTAAATGAAATCCATGCTTAGTTTAGTTCCCATGCATTACGAGTAGTTTATTAGTCTTTCTCCTCGTTATGAAATTAAGTGACTTGATGAACTTTAAACAAAAGTACTTTTATATATATTAATAAATTGTGATAATTTTTACTTAAAACTTAATTTACTTTCAAATCAGTTATTTGATTAGTTAAAATATATTGAATATCAACTATAATAAAAATTACATCCGATATTCGGGAATTCAAAGCCTTGGAAGGAATGTGCGAATAAATAGGGAAATAATATCATTGGGCGTAGAATTGAGCATTTTAGTGTGACGGACTAAAATATTCAATTCGGTCCTGTTGTTTGAAGGTGAAGTGTAGATGTTAGCCCTCGGGCGAGGGAACGTGGGAGCTACGAAGTGGCGGTCGGTATCCTCCCGGCCTAGCCGCGGATTCGGTAATCGAACATAGGATTAGTCGATATTCTTTACACTGGACCAAAGGGTAAAGAATAGGAATGCTCCTATTTGTTACGATACCTTAAAATTATCTATTTAAATTCATCAATCACTTAAATTTCTAAACGAGGGAAAGATACTTTTTACGAATAGTTAAGACTTATTTAGCAATTAGTTTAATTTCCTGCACTTTCAATATGTATTAGTTTTCTACTTAGTTAAGTTACCTAATTAAAGTACTTAGTTTATTTTATTGCACTTAAACTTAGAATTCCAAATTTTCGTATACTATTTTAAAATTATTATTATTATTATTTTAAAATTAGTTGTTATTTAATCTTCTCTTTCTCTGTGGGATCGATAACCAGGACTCCACTAGAGCTCGTATTACTTGATACGATACGTATACTTGCGTAGCATCCACGACATAAACAATTACAATTCTATTCATATAATATAGCGGGGTCGAGTTTTTGGCGCCGTTGCAATTAAATTAAAAATATCATAATATAAAATTGTGGGTCGAGTTTTTGGCGCCGTTGCTGGGAAAGTAAGAAAAATTTCTTAGAGTAACGGACTATTTTAAAATAATCATAATAAATAAATTAATATCTATTCTAAAATTGTATGCGCAAATTTGGAAACGAAAATTTAATACCTTACGATTCCGAATTAGAGCGTACGATTAAAAGAATTAGAAAACAAAAGAAACAAATTATAAATTTAACACAAATGGAGAATATTCCTGAAATTCAAAATATGAACCAACAAAGACCATTAAGATATTATGCCAACCCTACATCAGATGAAATTCATTTAACTATTCAAAACCTTGATGTAGCTGCTAATTCATTTGAACTTAAACCTGCGATTATCCAGAATGGTACAAAACAATCAATTTAGTGGTTCACCTACTGAAGATCCTAACTTACATCTTGCTAGTTTTCTAGAACTTTGTGCTACTTTTAAATATCGAGGAGTATGCGACGATCTTTATAAGACTTAGACTTTTTCCTTTTTCATTAAGGGATAAGGCTAAAATGTGGTTGAATTCGTTAGCACTTGGATACTATTAAAACTTGGGGAGAATTATCACAAAAATTTCTATCCAAATATTTTCCACCATCTAAAAGCTGCTAAGTTTAGAAATGATATAACTTCTTTTTGTCGGTTAGATGGAGAATCGATATATGAAGCTTGGGAGAGATTTAAGGAACTTCTTAGGAAATGCCCACATCATGCACTTACCGAGATTGGCCGATTATTCGAAACCTTTTATAATGGATTAGTAGGATCTTTAAGATCAATCATCGATGCTTCTTCTATGGAGGTTCATTAATGTCTAAATTATTTGATGAAGCTTATGCACTAATCGAAGAAATAGCAACAAATAATTTCCGATGGCTCATCGATAGAGTAAATCCAGAAAAGATAGCCGGCATTCATGAAAACGATGCAATATCTATGTTAGCTTCTCAATTCGTTGTTATATCTAAGAAATTAGATCATTTTGGAATGAACTACTCTCTACTTTAGAAGAAAACTCATCCAGGCAAATCATAGAATCTCAATCTAATTATGAAACTTTAAATGCTATTAGAACTAATAACCCTTATTCAAACTATTATAATCCTTGTTGGAAAACTCATCCAAATTTTAATTGGAATAACATATCTAATCAACAATGGATGAATCAACCTAATCAAGCAAATCCAAACTATAAACCTAATTACCCACTGGATTTAATAACAATAACCCTCGATTCAAAGATAAGAAATTATCTATGGATGAATTAATTTTGAATATGGGTCATCGAATACAAAATCAAGGAAATCAACTACAAATTCAGGAAATCAATTACAAATTCAAGGAACATCTATTAAAAATATCGAAACTCAACTTGGACATATTACTATCTTGCGCTAAATAATAGAATACTCGGAACTTTTCCTAGTAATGTGGAAATAAATCCTAAAGATCGAGGAAAAGAACAAATTAAAGCAATACAACTAAGGAGTGGAAAAGAATTAGAACCTCAAATTCAAAAAGAACTTGAAAGCCAAAAGAGGAAGTGGAAATTGAAAAGGAAACACTTCAACAAGATTCAAACTTATAACATCCTTTAATACCTATGAAAATTTACGTTGAAAAACCTCCACCACCATTTCCTCAACGACTAGCTCAACATAAAAAAGATAAACAATTTGCTAAATTCCTTGAAATATTAAAGAAATTAACAATCAATATACCTTTTGTAGAAGCTTTAGATCAGATGCCAAATTATGTAAAATTTATGAAAGATATTCTAAATAAGAAAAGAAAATTCACCGATAATGAAACGAGTCGCACTTAGTGAAGAGTGTAGTGCTTATTATTCGAAGAAGCTTCTGAAAAATTGAAAGATCCTGGTAGTTTCACTATACCACAGCGCTATAGGAGAAAAATTTTATGGAAAAGCTTTGTGTGACTTAGGAGCAAGTATCGATCTAATGCCTCTATCGATTTTTAAGAGATTAGGATTAGGAAAAATTACACCTACTTCGGTAACCCTTCGATTAGTCGATCGTTCGGTTACCTATCCTAAGGGAGTTATTGAAGATGTGTTAGTAAAAGTGGATAAATTTATCTTCCCGAGTAGATTTTATTGTTTTAGATATGGAGGAAGATAAAGAAATTCCTATCATTTTAGGAAGACCATTTTTAGCTACTTGGAAAAGCTATGATTGATGTTCGGAAAGGAGAATTAACTATGAGAGTAAATGACCAAAAAGTTACATTTAATATTGCAAAATCAATGAAATATCCTGCGTTAGAAAAAGATGATGAATGTTTTCGGATGGAAATACTTGAACATTTACAACAAGAACATTTTAAGGAATATTACGAAGATAAATTAGAAAAAAACATTGAATTAATTGAAGATAATAATGAAGAACTAGATTATATTCATGAAAGATTTGAATTTTTGGATAATACCGAAAACAACGACAAGAATATAGTTCCATCGATTATTAAACCTCCTGAACTTGAGCTAAAAATATTACTCGATCATTTGAAATATGCTTATTTAGGTAATTCTTCAACTTTACCGGTTATTATTTCATCCGCCTTAAACGAATCTCGAGAACAAAAACTTTTAGAAACTTTAAAAAAATATAAGAAAACTTTTGGTTGGACTTTAGCGGATATTAAAGGAATTAGTCATTCGATACGTATGCATAGAATTATTTTAGATGGTGAACATAAACCTAAAGCGAGATCCCCAAAGGAGATTAAACCCGATAATGAAAGAAGTAGTTAAGAAAGAAATTTTAAAATGGTTAGATAATGGTATTATATATTTATTTCGACGATTGCTTGGGTAAGCCCGATTCATCTGTGTTCACTAAGAAGGGAGGAGTGACCAGTCACTTGCCAATGAAAATAACGATCTTATTCCTATAAGACAAGTTGCTGGTTGGCGTATATGTATTGATTATAGGAAATTAAATACCGCCACCGGGAAAGATCACTTCCCTTTACCATTTCTGAGACCGGATGTTAGATAGATTAGCTGGACATAAGTATTTTTTTTCTAGATGGATACACCGGTTATCATCGAATACGGATTGCTCTTGAGGATCGAGAAAACTACATTTACTAGTCCTTATGGAACTTTCGCTTTTCGAAGAATGCCTTTTGGATTATGTAATGCACCAACGACATTCCGGAGATGTATGATGTCTATATTTAGTAAGTTAATTGACAAAGGAATAGAAGTATTTATGGATGATTTCTCCGTATTTGGAACATCATTTGACACATGCTTAACTCATCTTGAAAAATTATTAGAAGTATGTGAGAAAACAAATTTAGTTCTAAATTGGGAGAAATGTCGATTTATGGTTGCGGGCGGCATTGTATTAGGGCATAAAATTTCGGAAAAAGGCATGGAAGTGGACCACCGCAAAAATTCAAGTTATAGCTAAATTACCACCTCCAACTACGGTAAAAGGGGTAAGAAGTTTTCTTGGACATCTTTGGATTTTACGGACGCTATATAAAAGATTTTTCAAAAATTACTAAAACTACTATGCCAACGTCTCGAAAAGGACAAGAAATTTGAATTTACAATCGAATGCTGAATGCTTTTGAACTCTTAAAAGAAAAATTAATTACGACACTCTATAATAGTTTCACCTAGCCGGGAGAAACCATTTGAGCTTATGTGTGATGCTAGTGATTATCTTTGTAGGAGCGGTTCTTGGGCGAAGATATGAAAAGATTTTTAAAGTTATATACTTATGCTTAGTAAAACTCTAAATGATGCTTTGAAATAAATTATACGATTACTGAAAGAGAATTATTAGCGGTAGTATATGGTTTTAATAAATTTAGACCTTATACGATTGGAACAAAATGTATTGTGCATACTGATCATTACGTTATCAAATATTTAATGCAAAAGAAAGATTTCGAACCAAGATTAATTAGATGGATGCTATTAATGCAAGAATTCGATTTTGAGATCGTTAATAAGAAAGGAACCGATAATCAAATTGCGGATCATTTATCGAGATTAGAAAATCATGAATTATCGATATTGAAAATGAAATTATAGACAGTTTTCCGATGAACAACTATATAATATCGATGAGTGGAAAATACCATGGTATGTTGATATAGTAAACTATATAGTTAGTAATATTTTACCACCTATGTTAACTTTGCAACAACAGAAAAAATTCATCCATGATACGAAAACCTATTTTTGGGATGAACCATATTTATATAAGCAATGTAAGGATTTAATTATTAGAAGATGTATACCTTATGAAGAAAGCGAACTAATTATTCAAAAATGTCATGATTCGATTTTGGAGGACATTTTGGGATGATAAAGCGCTTATAAGATTCTACAATCCGGATTTTACTGGCTACTCTATTTAGAGATGTATACGGATATATTAAAACTTGCGATAAATGTCGAAAGAGTAGGAAATATATACTAGAAAAAACGAAATGCCTACGAATTTTATATTAGAAGTTGAAATTTTTGATGTTTGGGGATTAGATTTTATGGGACCTTTTATTTCTTCATTTGGAAACTCATATATATTAGTAAGTTGTTGATTATGTTTCCAAATGGATTGAGGCACAAAGCTTTACCTAGGTGTGATGCTTAAGAGTGTTTCAAAATTTCGATGAAAAATATTTTTACTAGATTTGGAATGCCGAAAGTATTATCAACGACGGAGGAACTCATTTTAGAAATAAATACATTCACAAACTAGTAGAAAAATACAATATTACTCATAAGATATCCACTTGCTTATCATCCATGGACTAGCGGATTAGGCTGAAGTATCTAATCGTGAGATTAAACGTATTTTAGAAAAATCCGTAAACCCGAATAGGTTAGATTGGTCATTAGATTAGACACTGCATTATGGGCTTATAGGATCTGCTTATAAAACTCCGATTGGAATGACTCCTTACGAGACTTATATATGGAAAAACATGCCAAACTTACCGAGTTGAATTAGAACATAAAGCATATTGGGTGATTAAAGAATTTAATTATAATATGAAGGAAGGTTGGTGAGAAAAGATTGCTTTGCAATTAAATGAATTGGAAGAATTAAGAAATGAATCATATGATAATGATCGGATTTATAAAGAAAAGATGAAATTATGGCATGATCGGAAGATTAATCGGAGAAATTTTGAACCGGGACGGGAAGTTTTGCTATATAATACTAGATTGAAATTATTTCTGGAAAATTGAAGTCTCGATGGTTAGGACCTTTCACCATAACTCAAATATTTTCATACGGAACTATAGAAATCGAAGATCCAAAAGCTGGACATAAATTTAAAGTTAATGGACATAGATTAAAACCATGTTTCGAAGGTATAAGACCTAACTATAAAGAGGTTTTAATGCTTAGTCGACTCGATTAATAATTGAAATTAGGTCGGTCGACGACGTTAAACCAAGCGCTTTATGGGAGGCAACCCATATTAGTTATCTATTTTTATTGTATCTTAATAGTTAGTCTATATTATCGAAACTTTACTACTTAATTATTATTAAGAATCATCACATATTCGAACCATTATGATGAGAAAAAAAATTATTCGATTTAGAGCGAATTTGGACATTATTTTGGAATCTCGCCGACGGCGAGGTCGATACTCGCCGACAGCGAGGTTCACGCCTAAATTAAATTCAGTTTATTTATCGAGCTCGGCGGCGACAGAAACGTTCCACCGACGGCGAGAACATGGGAGGCGGTTTTATAGTCGAGTCGCCGAGCAACGAGGAAGTTATAAAGATGAGTTATTTATAATTTGAATGCCGATTTGGACGGTTTCAACACCGATTCCTTTGTGAAAACCCATTCTTAAATCATTCTAGATCCGCCTTCTTCACTAGAATTCATTTCATTCACCATAATGACCTCCAAATTCTTAGATTCCTCTAATTCGGAGTGTTTAACCGGAGGAAATTTGTGAGTGCGGAAGCGCGAGCGGATCTTGACAAGGTTTTGGTAAAGAAAAGAGTTATCGAGGAACGGAGATTTGTCGATCGAGGATTAGAGAATTCCACTACGAAGATAGAAGAAACGATCGCGCGGCGCTGCTCGGGAGGTATTTTGTTACACTACGTCTGCTGTTGTTATTCCAGTTGTGAAAGAGTTCTACTCTAACTTGCATGCGATCAACAATGGGAATGTCTACGTCCGAGAAAGATGGGTGACGTTTACTCCATCAAGAGTAAATGAATTATTCTCTATAGAAAACACCCCAGTATGTCACTATTCAAATTTTGTGCCTTCTCGATATAATATGAATGAGATATTTCGATATCTAACTGATGAACTGGAAGATTGAGAAATGCGTGAAGACGGGTATGTTAGTTTCTCTGCATCACTTTTGAATCCTGTCTCAAAGCACTGACACTTTTTCATCTCATCTAAATTGTTACCTACTATGAGGGTAAACAAGGTTTCGAAGGAATGCGCTATATTGAATTATTGTATTCAAAATGGATTGTCCATTGATGTTGGATCAATAATTGTTAAGTACGCATTGGGTTTAATTGTGCATGGGTCAGTTCACGGACTAGGACACCCATCTACTATTTTTGCATTATGCAGTCAGTACCAGGTTTCTTATGAAGCTTGGGAAAAGGTTACGTTACCTTGGAAGCCGCTTGATCGTACAGATATGTTTCCTACTTTGGACAATAATGATGAAATTACATTTATCTACGATAGAGCTTCACGAGAATAATCCTATAGCAAGGCCTATTTCGGATAAAACGAGTTACTTATGAAGAAAATTAAAGGAATGGAGAAAAAACTGCAGAAAGTAAGAGATTCAATCGACAATATATCCGATTTATTTGATCGCATTGATCGGAGGATGAAGGAACACTTTGATCATTACGGACACCCGAAGCTAGCTTTCTTCATTTGCGAGACGAAGGGTTGGATCATCGAAGAATCCGCTTCGGAGTTTCCCTTCGAGCCTTTCTATAACTTATTTGTGCATCATCGTCATATCGGAAATATCAGAGAAGATGGAGATTCTGACATTGAAGAGTAGTAGTAAAGATTTCCATAGTATGTTTGTGTTTATGTTATTTGATTTGATTTAGATTTTATTATGTGTGGAGTGATGATTTGAATATCTCAAACTTAATTGAGATATGCGTCATAGTTTTGTATCAGCATTTAGTGCGTCGTGGATTGGTTTGCGATGCTGATTAGTAGTAAGGATTGGAGAATTGAAGTTTGATTATAGAGTTTAAAATTATGTTAGTTTGTACATCTCATGGATTTCGATATTAAAGTTAATTTGTTGTGTTGTGTGAATTTGTTTGTGTATAAGTAGCTAGTCTTCATATTAAATTAATAAATGATGTGATCGGAAATATAATATAAGGCAAATCAAGGACGAAAATGAGTGACGAATTTCGGAAATTTAAATTTTTGGAATCTCGCCGACGGCGAGAAAAATCCCGCCGACAGCGAGATCGATCTCGCTGACAGCGAAGAATTTCTCGTCGACAGCGGATTTTTCCCGAGAGTTTTTTGTTCCGAAAAATATTAGCTCGCCGACGGCGAGAAAAATCTCGCCGACAGCGAGGTCGCTAAAACATATATTTTGACCGGTCGAAAACACTATTCATCATCCCCAACCTCTCATTTTAGCAAAAACTACCCTAGGGCTCACGAAATTTCGGATTTAGAGGCGATTTCATCACTCAAAAACACTGGATTTCATCTTCTCTTGGTAAGTACTTCACTCCTATGCAAAAATTTTTGATTTTCACCATTGATTTCTTCTACATTGGGATATTTTGAAAAATTTTGAAATGTGAAGAAAATACTTGGAAGAATTTCATAGAAATTGATTTAAATGAATTTTAGTTGTTGTGGGAAGCCTTTTTAGTAATATTTTGGAGTTTAGTTAAAAAATTTTTTGTAAATTTCACAGATCGAGAAATGGCTCCATGACAAAAGCGACGATTAGATTTTGACGAAACTCGATTCATTAATGCGAGAGCACAAACACGATATTTTCAAAATATTCAAGCAAGAAAGTGCATACAAGATCGAGTTTTCAAAAATCCTGGAGGAGAAGTTGAGCGAATCATTAAGGAACGAGGATGGGAAAAATTCTGTTTCGTTACCAACATAGCTGCTGTGGAAATAGTAAAGGAATTTTATTCTAACCTGACTGCTATAGAGGATGCACCAGTAAAGGTACGTGGATTTATGGTTGACTTCAACGCTGCTAGCGTTACCTTCTATGAAGTTCGGGACGGTCCAAATGAGTATGAAACATTTGGAACTATGCCGGAACCTCTAGAAGAGGTGATAAATTTTCTTACTGACGGGACTGGAGTTTGGAAGATAAAGCAGCGGGAAAGAGTGAATTTTCCTCTTTCTAAGTTAAATGCAAATTCTAAAGCATGGCACTATTTTATTTGTTCTACTTTGTTACTTACCTACCACCACGGTGAGGTAACGAGGATAGAGCGATTCTGAATTTCGTATTCGAACAATAGAAGTATAAACATTGGAAGTGTCATCTATAGAAATATCTTAGCCATTGCTTGGAAATGAAAGTGGAGGGGGATTGGGACATCCCGGGTTGATTTATGCAATTTGCCAACTCTGCGGAGTTGAGGCGGCAAATGATGAGGAGTGGATAGAACCCATGAACCCACTCACGGCGGCTGATATTAAGAAATATGAGTCTCATGAATGGTGGAGATCACGAGTGAGAAGTTATTTCACTCAGTCAAGTAGAGATATACCCTCTACTAGCTATGAACCTCCTGAGCCTACCACCCTACCCTACAAGATGCGATGAATGAGCGACACTTGCATAGGAGAAGTTTTGAGCGGTTTGGAGAGACAATGGGGAGAAGATTTGATCATTTTGATCAAAAGATTGATAATACTGGAGAGGAGACATGATTATGATAGCGAATATCTCCGGCGACATTCGGAATACGAGATTGCATACTATGAAGCGAACGTCGTTATAGGAGTGGTGATTTAGATGTTGTCTTTCACGAGTGCCCCGATATTCGCGGTACCGATACTGCTCGGTCTTCTCGGCTTACGGATCGGGGAGGAGATGATATAGTTTGGGACTTTGATCTTGAAGATTAGGACTTTATTTGTTTTGTTTGTTTGATGTTAAGTTATTTTGGAAACTTTTATATGTTTATAATATTCGAGTACTTTATGTTGTGAGACATTGGATGTTTGTTAGATTATTTGCTTGAATTGTTATAGTAGTTTAGTTTTTGTTTTTGTGTTAGTTAATTGCATTTGTTTTTATGTTAAATAGGATGTTAGTTTTCTTTAGTATGTTTTTATTTTATTCTGTATTGTTTTAAGTTGTAAAATTGTTAATCTGTTAGTTCAATATTTTTAATATGTTAGCAATTCATATGTGGAGTGTAGAGTTAATTTTAATTGTTGTATTTAATACTTATCTCAGATTTTATCCCTGCATTTTCTTTAAATTGTTATATATATATGGAGAATACTAACGGTACGAGGTTCGATGAAAAATGAAAAAGCTCGCAAAAATTTCGAAAGAAAAAAGAAATACCTAAACTTGAAGGTATGATTTATTTACTTTCCTTCTTTTTCATTATTTAGAGTAGATATAAAAATTTAAGTTTGGGGGGGAGTAAAATACAAATTTAGTTATTAACTTGTTCTTAATTTCTATTTTCAAATTATTATAAAATGATTTTTATAGCAAATTTTTCAATTTAATTAATATGAATTATTTTATTTAATTATTATAAAAGGTTAAATGAAATATTTCTAGTGCTTTAATTAATTAAATAGAATAAAATATTTGGTTAAAGGGAATAAGAATATAGTAAAGCTTGTTTTTAGTAAGGAAAACTATATTCTAAAATTAAAATTCTTAAGTATTCAAGTGAAAAAGAAAAGATTGAAAATCAATGAAGTAAAAGCTATGATGTATATATAAGCTAAGAAATATTTCTAAGTTTCAAATTTAGGATGATGAAAATGAAGTTCAAAATTATTAACAGGCTCTCCAGATACAGTAATCCTCATTAGAAAAAAGAAAAAAAAAGAAAAAGAAAAAGAAAAAAAAAGAAAAAGAAAAATGAGGAGAAGCTTGAGGAGAGGTCTTATCAAAAATTGGCTTCATTTGAATTAACCTAAAGGGAAAAACTTAGATATTTCCAAACTTATGTTTATGGATTAGAATTTTACCTAATAGTGTTTTCTTGAATTTCTTATCATATGAATATCTTAAGTAGTTATTCTTTTAAATATAGTCATTCCTTAAATAAATAGTAAGCTAGAAATCTTAGACCTGATAACTAAATAATTTATTTCTATAAGATTAATTAAATTACATGAATTATTTTTATTTAACTTTATTATGATATTAATTAATCTAATTCATAGTTATTTAAATTGAAAAATCTTATTATAGAACTCATTATTTTTATGTAGTACTTAAAATTACTTGAGGACAAGTAATAAGTAAGTTTGGGGATTTTGATCATCTGAAAAATTTATTAAGAAATTCATATCTATTTTTGATGAAATTGCACTTTAAAGAAATGTATTTTCTTTATTTTGTTGCAGGAATAGAGAATTTAGGTGATAAAAGCAAAAATCATAAAAAGGAGCGGATTTGGAGCAAAAAGGAAGAAAATAATGCAATTTGTCTTCGAGTCGCCGACGGCGAGATCGAGCTCGCCGACGGCGAGGGTACGAGGAAGAAAATTCGAAGGATTTATATCCGTCTCGCTAACGGTGAGCCCGGTTCCGCCGACGGCGAGATAGCGCGGTTCGAAGACCTTCTAGAAACCTCGCCGAACGGCGAGGTAGTTCGTCGCCGACGGCGAGATAGTTCAAATGGCACAGATACATTGAACCTGGACACCTTTTGAAGAGATGCTTACACACCTCTTGGACCTTTGCCTACCTCTATATATATAGGCCGAAAATCAGTCTTTTAAGTGTCTTTGTGTGTTGTGTGTGTTGTTTTGGAGTTAGTGAGTCTTTAAGTGCAGTTTTGTGTGTCAAATTGTGTCTTGAGTGAGTTTAGTGAGTAATTAGTGAGTCGTCGTCATCGGAAGGAAGAGTCGAATGAACTACGAGGAGTACGCAGGGATAAATCAAGATAAGTATTTGTATTTATTATTTTTAACTTTAAATGAAATCCATGCTTAGTTTAGTTCTCATGCATTCTGAGTAGTTTATTAGTCTTTCTCCCTGTTATGAAATTAAGTGACTTGATGAACTTTAAACAGAAGTACTTTTATATATATTAATAAATTGTGATAATTTTTACTTAAAACTTAATTTACTTTCAAACTGGCCATTTGATTAGTTAAAATATGTTGAATATCAACTATAGTAAAAAATTACATCTGATATTCGGGAATTCAAAAGCCTTGGAAGGAAGGTGCAAATAAATAGGGAAATAATATCCTTGGGCGTAGAATTGAGCATTTTAGTGTGACGGACTAAAATATTCAATTCGGTCCTGTCGTTTGAGAGCTCGAAGTGTAGATGTTAGCCCTCGAGGCGAGGGAACGTGGGAGCTACGAAGTGGCGATCGGTATCCTCCCAGCTAGCCGCGATTCGGTAATCAAACATAGGATTAGTCGATATTCTTTACACTGGACCAAAGGGTAAAGAATAGGAATGCTCATATTTGTCACAATACCTTAAAATTATCTATTTAAATTCATCGATCACTTAAATTTCTAAATAAGGGGAAAAATACTTTTTACGAATAGTTAAGACTTATTTAGCAATTAGTTTAATTTCCTGCACTTTCAATACGTATTAGTTTTCTACTTAGTTAAGTTACCTAATTAAAGTACTTAGTTTATTTTATTGCACTTAAATTTAGAATTCCAAATTTTCGTATACTATTTTAAAATTATTATTATTATTATTTTAAAATTAGTTGTTATTTAATCTTCTCTTTCTCACGTGGGATCGATAACCGGGACTCCACTAGAGCCTCGTATTACTTGATACGATACGTATACTTGCGTATCATCCACAACATAAACAATTACAATTATATTCATATAATATAGCGAGGTCAAGTTTTTGGCGCCGTTGCAATTAAATTAAAAATATCATAATATAAAATTGTGGGTCAGATACTATTATAGATGTTTACTACATTTGAAAATTACGAAGAATTAGGTGGTAATTTGGATATTGTTATAGATCTTTACTACATTTGTGATGATTTTTAAATTTGCAATGCTTGATATTATGAGCATTGAGGTGGCATTACCTTTAAAAGTTATCTTTGGTAATATTATGAGCATTGATTAGTTTGGGGGTTTTGCGATGTGCCTTAATACACTTTTGGGAGCATTTATGAAGGGCATGCTTTTGCTCAGTTTGGGGGGTTTGGCGATTCTGCTACTCCCATTTTGGTGAAAGGGCTTGGTTTTTGGGAGCATTTATGAGGTGGAATTACCTTTACATTTTGTACAATATGTTCATGGGCTTCATATTGTCACTGATTTAGGTTATTGCCTATTTTATTTCTAGGGCTGCTAAGATTGGTTTTTGGGTGATTGCAGAAACTCCCATCTGGTGTTGCTTTAGCTGATTACGGGTATTCTTCATCATATATTGAATCTCATCGAACACTATGGAATTTATTTGTAATTGCGAAACTAAGATGCTTGTAATTTGTTTTAGTCTCGTTGTGTGTATGTTTTGTTTTATTTAACTCTGGATCAATGCATCATTGGTGCAATTCTTATGTATCAGTGGATTAATGCATCAGTGAATAAATATGGATTTGAGCTTCAGATTTTTGATGGCGTAAATACGGATTTGAGCTTCAGATTTGCATTTCCTCCCTCATTTCAATGTCTTAGTTTATGCTTTATAACCTTTTTTTTATTGGTCCCTGTATGATTGCCAGAAGATGCTGAGACTGAACTCAGATGGTATGTATAAACTCATCAGTGGTGCTTCACTGATGTATAAATATTCAAGCAAGATCTTGTATGTATGTTTTTATGCTAACAATTAATTAATGTTTATGTTTCTGCAGTGTACAGGATTTATACAGTTGTTCTCTTTCAGTGGTGCTTCACTCTCCATGGAAAATTGATAGCTTGTTCTAATCACATGGAAATTCCGGTGAAGCTGTTGAACTCACTGAAAAATCATGAAAGTTTGTTATTTGCTCTTGAATGGTTTTTTGTTGTTAGCAATGATGATTTTGAGACTACTTGGTAGAATGTATTTAAAATGCATACATTTTAGAACTGTAAAGTAACTAGAATGCTTGCCTTTTAGAAATCCATGAGTTGTTTGGTTGGATGTAAACTCAATGCATGCAATAATTTTGAATTTGTTAGAATAAGTTTCAAATTCATTGAAGCTCTCACTAACACTCTATTTTATACACTTGACAAGCTTGGGTAAAGCTATTGGTGGGGGATGTGGCTTGTGGAAGTTTGTAATTAGGATGTTTTATTCGAGGTCATTGTTGACGGAGCTAGAAACATGACTCCTTGATTCCTTATAAAGTTGAGCTAGAAACATCATTATATATTGTGATAAATTGGTTTATACAAGCTGACATTTTATTAGTTTTGCTACATATGTTGCTTTTGTTTCTGAAATGGACTGAAGGTTGGGGACTTTCTACTTGGGTTTATAGGCAGGTTGTGGCTTTGAGTTTCGCTTAGGTATTTTGGATGAAATTATTCAGCCCTCTTAAGTTATTTTTTAGAATATTTTGAAAGAGAATGGGGTGTTCAGGAGCAGATTTATCATCATGTTTTATTAATCCAGCCAAACATAAAATGAACAATTGAATATAAGTTTCATGAATTTATGAAGTTTGTGCGGTTGTCTTCTCCTGCTCCATTAGTTTTATTTGCTTGCAGGCTTAAATGTGCTCATTGAGATCTGCAGCAAAATTGCTTTTCATTCTATTGGCTAAGAAGTTGAACACTAAAATCATTTGCTGATCAAGGGAGTTAGACAGATTAAGGTAATCATCTTTTGTTACTGCAATGAATTAATATAATACTTTATGTTTTTTGAATTAGAGAAATTTAATCAATTTTATTATGACTCAAAAATGACAGCTTATTGTATTCCTTGATGCAGATGTCTCTGGAGGATTTTATTAGTAATAATCCTGGTATTGATGATGGCAAAGATCTACCAGAAGAATACCTAAGAGCCTTATATGAAAGGTTTTCAGGAATGAAATTAAGATGAAAGAGGATGAATTGGTGCCTGATAAAAAACAATCTACAAATTCAAGCAAAATTAATTCAAAGTCGTCGTTTAAATTTCATGTCTTTTTTATTTTTTTAGGTTTATGTAAAAATTAAATGTAAATTTTATCGCAATATTCAATACAATTGTTTTTCAGATTTTATTTGTATTTTTTGTATTTTTGTTTAATTTGTAAATTACAAAAATTGTAATAAAGTTGTTATTATTGTGTAAAACTTCGTAAAAAAAATAATATTCTTTTTGTGTAAAATTTTGTGGAAATTTTTTGTTGAAAATTTTTTAGTTAATCTATGTTTCATTCTTGAAATTTGTATGGAATTAAATTATAAATTTAAACAGTTTTTTAGAAAATTTCTTAATTTATTTTATATAAAAAAATTAATTATTATAATAATTTTATATTCTAACGAGCCAATTTCGAGCCGAACACGAGCCGAACACGAACACGAATAAGTTTTTCGAGCCGAACACGAACAGACTGTTAACGAGCTATTTCGAACACGAGCCGATTTCGAGCTGAGCCAATTTTGAACGAGCCGAACATGAGCCAAGCCTGAGCTCGCTCAAGCTCGGCTCGTTTACAGCCCTAGCGGATATAATGTTGTTTTAACTAAACATATATCACAAACAGTCCAAAAGACATTATATTCATCTTCCCAAACCAGATTTCTATATCTTATTTGATCACATAGCTCACATATAGCCATTAAAGTGTCATGTTCAACATAAGTATCACTTTTAACAAATAGATTTGAATATATATAATGCAATTTCTATGTAAGTAAAAAAGAAGAATGATATGTTTATTTGCAGATATAGAGATATAAGATCTATCTATAACTTAAAGAGCCAAAAACTCTTAGATACGTATAGATACAAAAAACTCTTAGATCTATTATATTATATGTATCAAAACATTCAAGCCTGCAAATTTCAACTGCCCCCAACCAAAAACTAAATATACCTTGCAAATTTCAACTCTTACATCTGTTATGGTTAATCCCTTTACTTGTATGTTGTTATTATCAACTTATTGACACATGGAAGCATAAATTACCCTCAAATCAATAAGAAATAAACCCTTGTCATTCCCATGAAATTTATTTTCAAACCTCGCATTAAGAGCGAAGTAAGATTACTCTGTACAGCAACCAATTCATCAATGATAGCTCTATCATTGCACTAATCCCATACCATCTGCTCCAGCAAAACCCAAAAGAGCCTATAGGTGAAAAAGAGCAAAAAAGGTGCAAAACATAGGCATTTGACTTATAAAAAAGTTCAGAAAAATGTCATTTTTTACTAAACCATAATATCAAGAATGACGCTATAAAAAATTCAGATCTAGAGGCAATATGAGAGATCTGGCATTCTCACTCCCAAAAGCTTCACAAACTAGGTTTCGGTAAACAAAAATTAAAAGAAATTTTAAAGTGAGAGGCAAACTTGAAGATAAATAAGAAATATTAAAAAAAATATACTCCAAGATGAAACCTCAGTAGCCTTACAACCAACTAAGTAAGAATATCAAGCAACCAAGCAAATGAGCAATAATACCAAGCATACAATCTAACGCCGGCTCGAAGAAAAATTGGAGTAGACATTAGAGAACGAACATAAAAGATAAACCCTAAACTCTTGCAGTGGGGGTGAAAAGCTTTCGTGAGTGGAGAAGGCTCGGAAGAGGGTGGCGCGGTCGAAGTTCGAGAGGGGAAGGCCGAAGGAGCGCTGTTTAGAATTAGATCTTTAGGGTTTTTTTTAATATATAATATTATATTAATATAAATATTATAATATTTATATTAATACAATCAATAGTAATATATTATTAATGTTATTAATGTTTATCATATATTATAATTTATAGGATTTAATTTTTAAAAAATATCATAAAATTTTAAAATATATAATTATTTTAAAAATATCATAATTTTTTTATATACAACTATTTTAAATTATTTTATATTTCGAACAATAATGAATCAAACACAAACGAACACATCACTGTTCGTGTTTGGTTCGTTTAACAAATTAAATGAAAAAAAATGTTTGTGTTCAATTCATTTGCTTTTTAAACGACCCTGACGATTTGTTCGCGGACAACGAGCTTTTTTGGGCAGCTCTACCTACGTAGAGCCTTGACATTGTACTTGTAGTGTCTCGATGCTGTAATCACAGTGTTGTAAAAGGGAAGTTCATTTTAAGCTATTTTTACACAATATTCTTTTTTTAGTATTGGATTTCATGTTCTTTTGTGCAAGGAATGGAGTGCAAGTATCCTAGCGAGTTCAAATTGTGAAGAAGCTTGAGTGTGGTATATATTATACTATTCTGCTCATTTTTCCTTCATGGTGAATTTCTTGGTGTGATGTGGTTTCATGGATTTGTCCTGTTCTTACATATTTTCATGTTAAATGTGGTGCTTTTTATGTTTTCTTGCTTCATGCGCCTGCACAGACATATGAGGAGCCAAAGGTTTAATTTAAAAGATTATTATTGTTTCTCCTTTCTCTCTCTCTCTCTCTCTATGTGTGTGTGTGTGTGTGTGTGCATGTCTTTCTCTCACCTACTCTTGCTCCCAATCCTTTGAGGCATTGAGAATTCGCTTGAGGAGTTTCTTAGCGCCCCGTCAAGAATTATTTGGTTTTGAACTTCTAAGGAGGTCGGAGAGTTTCTTCTCTCTTTATCTCTTTCCCTATGAGAAGATTGTCCATATGCATTGTTTGGTACTATGACACTGGATTTATTGGGGATGTCAAAAATTGACCTCACACTTCAACTCAATCTGAACTTGACTAGAAAAATATTTGTTCGGGTTGACTTCTCTCAAATTTTTTTCGGGTTGGGTTCTAGTTAGGAATTCTAACCCTTTTAGTTTTATGAGTTGGGTTCGGGTTGACTCTTCAATCCAATTGACCTGCTAGCCCAAAATTGACTCAAACGTGTTCTGCCAACTATAGATTGACTCGAAATCTAATCAAACTTGTCCTGAATTTGACCCATGTAGCTGTTATGTCTTATGGTAAACAAATTTTATGGGTCGACCTTCTGTCAACTGATTGAAGGTAGGTCTCGGTCGAGTTAGGCTTTCTAACCCGTCTGATATTCGGGTTGGGTTTAGGTCATGCAGTTTCGGGTTGGGTCAATTTCTAGTAAGACTCGAGCCTGAACTGCGCTCATCCTTCGGTGCTAATTGGTTGTTGCCTCTTTCATTTTCATATTTCCATGTTATTTTCATTTTAATTTGAAATGTTAGAGCAAGGATATTTTCCCAAACATATTTTGTTTTGGTGAATTCTTTATTGTTTAACAACAACAACAATGACGACAAACCTTTATCCCAGTAAGTGGGGTCAGTTACATGAATCATTTTTCTTCATTGCATTCACTTGATTATCATATTTTCATTTAATTCTAATAAATTAAGTTCATTTTTTATGCAATATTCCCACGACTCTCTAGGCCTACCTCTGACTTTTTTAACATAAGTCGAATCTAAAACATCTACTATCTAAATCGGATCATTAGATGGTCAACATTTAATGTGACCAAACCATTTAAGACGACTCTCTTTAATTTTGCCCGCCATTGGAGCTAGACCAATCCTATCACGGATATATTCATTTTGCATTTTATTTCTATTTGTAAAGCCACTCATCACCTATGAATTCTCATCTCGGCAACAGTTAACTTAGTTTTATGCTTCTCTTTTAAAGGCCAACATTCAACGCCATAGAGCATTGCAGGCCTCACCACCATCTTATAAAATTTTACTTTCAGTCTAAGCGGTACTTTTCTATCACACAATAGGCCAAAGCACTCCTCCACTTCAACCAACTAACTTGAATTCTACAAGAACATCCCCATCTATATTGCCGTTGCTTTGGAAAATAGACCCGACATATTTAAAGCGTTCACATCTTTTAATAATTTGAACACCCATAGGTACAACTCTGTCACTTGTGGTACTACTACTAAAATTTCATACCATGTATTCAATTTTAGTTCTACTCAAACGAAGGCCTTTAGTGTTTTATGATCCTATGCAAGATTTCTAGGTGGCCTTTTATTGTGAAGGCGGCTTTCTGATGCCATTCTTCTGAAGAAATTATGTATATATGGTGTATGTATGTGTATATGTATTTATATTTACATATACGTATGTACATATGATTGTACCTTCTCTTTGGCAAATTTAAGAAACATTTTAGCTTGCCTGTCTTCAACTTCCATTTCCTCCAAAGTGAAATAATTGTTTAAATTTCTATGCATAAACTCATTATTCAAAACTAGATGGGCATGTTGGTCACGTATAATTTTGTCTTTTGTTTCTTGTGATAGATTAATGATTATGACTGATTCAAATATTTGTTTGACATACATGATAAGACTGATCAAGCATTGCATTTCATTATTTAGCATTTTGTATTCTGGGACTATTTGGATTTAGTTTTCTTTGATTTATTTACTACCTTGTTGGTTTTATGCATATTTATTTTCTATCAATTTGAGTTTCTCGTTCTCTCTCTCTCTCTCTATCCGTGTTTGCTAATTTTCACAATCCTTTTCATTTTTTACCACATCTACCAAGTCATCATTTTCTAGAAACAGACTATACTGGCCGGTATGACGGATTCGAAATATATAAAAACGGCATGAATCGTGACATTCCATTACTTTTTTATTTGCAGAATTTATCTCCAAAATAAATTTATTGTAATGACTTGTCTTAGAACATCACTCTCCTTATTTCAGATCTAAATACTATGGTTTGGCAACTGGAGTTATTTTTTTCATTATTTCCAACTTAATTAAATAATTTGATGTGATGATTATAATTGAAATAACAAAATTATTTTACTATTTCTGAGTATTTAATTGATTCTTTAATTTACTTTTGATAACATATGAACTGTATGTGCCGTGTTGGACCTGCTGACAATGGACTTGAGATGATGGCATAATAAATTTTGGAACTTATAGATTGCTTATGACATGATTATATTATCATTATGATAAAGATGAATGAATTGAGACAAATAGTATGCAGTTATTTATGTTACTATCTTTATACAAAATGGTAATATAAAGCAATAAAAGAAGAAGGAATCGAAGTGTTCCTTCCTACATGGCAGCTATCTATGAAATCCTTGAGATAAATGATTGTCTTATATATTTGGTTTTCTATTTAATATATCAGCAGCTACTCAGCATGTTGACACTTTTCTCTTCAGCAATTTAAACACATTAAATAAGCTTTCGGTAACCACGATTATATAGTTGCTGCTAGCAAATTGTTTATCCATCAAATTGTTCTGCGCTTTTAAAGCTAAATTTTTATAATTTTCTTATCTTGTTTTGTACTTCCGAAGCTAAATTTTGATCAGTTTCTTGTCTTAGGACCATTTTTTTCAATTTTTCAGGTTCTTTTTAAATGCATGGAAGACCTTGTTCCTAGGTACTTCGTTTTTATGATTCTTAACTGTGTCCATGTTCTGGTTTTAGACCTACCTTTTCATAAAAAGAGGGAAGATTTACATACATACCACTTGTTTCCTAATTTTTTACCTATCTAACTCCAAATCTTCAATTTTTACATACATACCACCTTGCCTATGCATGGAAGTGTATTTCACTTGGTGGTATAAAAGTAGATATGTAAATACATAACAATTGGATGATATGCATGTAAATGCCCTTAAAAAAATTGATTTTGTGGGATTAGCTTTGACCGTGCGGATCAATGATACGCTGTCCCAATTTATTGAATTCTTTTGAGCAGCTTAGGAAGCATTAGCATCCAATTCGTTTTCACATTTCGAACCTTCTACTACAGTTTTCAAAGGAAGAAAGCATTCTGCAGCAACAATGGAAAGAGTAGGAGTTGAAGTTACCGGCAATGTGTTTTCTGATCAATGTGTCTCTTCCTTGGCCTTTCTGAGTTTAAGTCCAATTCAGGTCACTTTTTCGTATCTTGTTAGATCTCAAAGTTCGACCACTTTATTGGTCTATCAAAGTTGCCACAAGCTTTCAAGTTGATATGAATCAAAACATTAGTGTTGACCTCATTTTAGTGAGGTCTTAGGCTATTCCCTCTAGACCCTAGGATCTAGCTTTAGGAAGTTCTTTACTGACCATCCTAGCGGACTAGTCACGGAACCCACCTCACATAGAGCTTCGAACCACTTCTAGACCCATTTTTGTAAGACCTCGCATGAGTAGTCCCAAGCACTCGACTTCTTTGTTGCGAAGGCTAAGGACTAACATGTAGAGGGCTCGAAAATGAGTTCCCATAGGGGCAGACGGCCTCAGGTAAACCCTTAATGACGTTCGAATTCGCGCGCATCATAATTTGACACTTTTTTGGCCCGACCGTCGGCGAACTTGTCCGGACGACCCTGGATGACGAAATGGACCACACAGATGTGTCCGGGATGTCGAATTTAGCTAGGAAGGATACCCATATTGTTATGGTTCCGCGCGCGAGCAATCGACACGAAAATTGATGCATATTTCTTTTAATTTGCGGAACGCTGGTTTAGGCTCGACCTAGGTTCAACCATGGTCTGAACTGGGCTACACATTTCAGCCCACCTGATTTTTGAATTTCAAATTTAAAATTCAAATCTATTATTTAATTTCATATCAATTAAATGTAATCAGGTGTTAATATTTTCCAATTAAACACCTCCCTGCATGGAAATCATTTAATTTGGCGCCCAATCACCTGTAACGGACGAACGCAGCTATAGGATAGGCGGGATCGCTTTTCTCCTTATTCGACAGTAGCCCCTCTCCCCTTCCTCTCAACAGAAGCTCGGCACCGAATCCCTCTCCCGCTCGACCTCGGCTTCCCCTTCCTCGACAAAACAGCTGCTCGACTCCTCCCTCTGCAGAGAAGACTCCCGATCCCGTTCATTCTCTCTTCATCGAAGGATCTCTCGCTCGCCTTCTTCCCTGCATCCGATCCCTCGCCCGCTCGCTGCTCCACGCGAAAGAGAAGAACTCCCGCTCGACCGCGCGCAGAACCGCCGCTCGTCTCCCGCTCCTCTCTCCCGCTGGTTCTCGCTCGATCGCCCCATCTCCCGTACGCTCGCACAGAAACCCCGCTCGCCAGCTCCTCCTTCCTCTCTCGATCTCTCCCGCTCACCTCGCCTCCCTGCACCGAACCGAGCCAGCTCGCCTGCTCCCCCTCTCCCGATCGCCTCCATCGAAGCTCCGCACTGAAAGCCTCGCCTCTCTCAGACGCCGAACCGAAGGCTGCTCCCGTCTCTTTCGCTCCTCTCTCTCGCACGACTCAGCAACTGATCGTGACCAGATCCTTGCGGCAAAATTGCAACTGGAGCTAGCATGGAAGGCGACGACTCGACTGCGGCTTACGGAGAACACCATAATTCCCATCTTTCAGCTCAGCTCTTACTCAAAATCATTGAAAAAGGTAAGTCGGTTCACACCATTATTTCTCTTCACTCTTCCCGGATTTACTAAATCTGCTGATTCACAGGATTTTGTAAATCTAGAATTTAAAGTTGAAATCCGTGAAACCCGGACTTATGAAACTGCTGCTTTATTTTGTTCAAATTCACTGCCTAGCAAGTTCTAGGTCAAAATCCTGTTCTGAATCCGAGATTTAATGCAATATGGAGGAGAAACACGATTACAGATTTCGTAAGATTTTTGGTTAAATATTGCTCATATCCGTCTACCAAATAGGTCTCACGTGGATCCTCTTTGTTAAATCAAGGACATTTTTTTTATTTCTCTGGCCTCTCCTGTAAAAGAAAAATGCATTTTTGTTGATGAATTTTTTTTTTCCTTTGGTATAAAAAGTTCAATTTTAGCTTCTGTTTGCTTAATCGGAGCATTTGGCTTCCCGTGGTGGGCGTTTCATAGTACTTCTCATTGGATGGATCTGATTTGCTGACTTATGAAATATATTTCATTTTTTTTTGAGCTACTTCTTGTTTACTGTTATTAAGTTCGTCCTCTCAAACCGCTATAGCTATGTATATGGGTCTGAATGAAAACTTGATTTGTTTCATATCATTATTAGTACCATGTATTGGAGAGATCTCCTCCTGGGACATTTACATTTATACCACACAATTCTTATTGTTTCTTCATGTCCAAAATTTAAATCTTACATCTACACCACACAAAATCCTTAATTTTACAAGAGAAGCACCTCTATTTCTTCATGAAAATGATGTCTTTGCATCCGTAGGATTCATAAATTATTTTGGAGATTGCACTTTCACTGTCTTTTTTTTTTTTGGAGTGTTGCTTTGCCTACTGTTTTGGGGTTGAATTTGATGATTATATTTATTGTTTTGGGGCCGGATTTGGAGAGCCTTATTTACTGTTATGGGTTTCATCTGATTACCATTTCAACGTTTTTAGGCCGATTCACTTACTGTTTTCCCCCTTCCGGCTTTACCAGTTTTGGGAGTGGATCGGCTTCCTTTTTCTTTTGTTTTATTTATTTTTAAATGGTTATGTCACAAAAAAAAGAAATTTCTGATTTAACTTGAGGAAAGGCAAAACACTATAAATCACTTCAAGCACAAGTTAGAGTGTAGGCTTCATAGATTTTAGGTGCACACCCTAAGCGAGAATTCAATCACCTAGTCCTCTGTGTAGGCTCCCTAGACCTTAAATGCACACCTTAGGTGAAGCTCCTCTAGCACACACCCTAGGTGAATCCCCTTTACCTAACCCACAGCAGACTTCCTAAACCTTAGGTGCATGCCTTAGGTGAAACCTCCTTTACCTAATTCACAACATATGCTTCCTAAACCTTAGGAGCACACCCTTAGGTGAGTCACCCACCTAACCTTAACTGCAGACTTCTTAAACCTTAGGAGCACACCCTAGGTGAGAGCCCATCCACCTAACCTTCGAATGCACAGTGAAACTAGGCACCTGACCCTAATTCACAAGCTGATCAAGACACCAGACCAAAGAATGCACCGAGGCTTGGTTCACCCTTCCTTAGTTAAATCAAATGTAGAATTCCCTAAAATGACTTAACCAATATTGAAACCCAATGCACCGGGATTTGAGTTTGAACATTACACTCAGATCCTCCTGGCAATTGGGGACATTTATTTTGCCACATATGGATCATCGGACTGGTGTGAGTCTGAGGTCTAGGTGGCGAGGGCGATGATAATAATGCTTATGTGTGCTACACGAAGGATACGAGAGATACGAGGGATAATTAGAATAGTATCTCCTACCTCGAGGACCCTCCATAAGGGGAGAGGAAAGGACCGATGATACTATTCACCGACTCTTGGTTAGAGTGTTTCCCCGGTGACCTTAGGTCGTCAGTAGTCCTAGCACGATTAGAGTGACTAGCCTGTGGACTATATTACTTTACAAAATATTTACAAAAAACAAAAAAATAATAATAAAAAAATCTCTTTTGCTTGTTAAAAAAAAAGAACTCTACATGAAAACTTAAACAACAACTTTTGCATGAAAATCAAAGAATTTTTCCTTATAAAATATATAAAGGTCCATGGTTAGTCACTTGGATTGGGTTAAGGACTACCCTCCTTAGATCGTCGGGTCGGTAACTCTTATCCAAGGTCGGATAGCACACAATCCAGCTCTGAGCCCCCACCTTTTCCAATGTCTTATACTCAGTCTTGATCTTCCATATGTGACTACGAGTTTTGTTTGCGATTTCTACGACTCGTTTTCTTTATTTTCGTGTTCGGTTCTCTCGCTCTGCTTACTTTGTCTGCAAGTTTATTTAAGTCTATTGCAAGTCATACTATACCTTGCAATACAAATTATACAACGGTAACAGATGCCCAGGTACGCTTTTTACAGTTTATTTACTGCAATTTACTTTACTGCAATCCACTTTACTGCGCTTTACTTTCTAGCAATTTTACTTGCAATTTACTTTACTCAGCATGCAAAACTGAAAAAACAACAAAACCTGAAACATTGAAATACATTTGACAAAACCGTTTGAACCTTAGACCTTAGGACTGCTACTTCAACAAGAAGCTTGGAGCTGACTCCGTGGGCAGCACAACGAGGGGCTTGGATCGAGAAGCAAGAGGATCTTCAGCAAAACTCTTACTAGTTTAAATAACAACACATAGGACTTCGAGGTAGCTCGCCCAGCGCGGCATAAACCCTCACTCTCCTCTTTAGGCTTCTGTGCAACCGTGTTGCGCAGCGTAAGTCCTAACTCGCTTTAGGTTCCGAGGTTGTCGTACGGTACGACGTAATCCCTCTTATCTCTGTGGGTTATTTGCATAATCAGGTATTATGCAAATGCAAGTCCCAAATAATAAAATTGGTAGGATTAAACATTTAATTAACATCGTTTCGAAAACGCAGCCACACCATAGGATAGTTGGGAAGTCATTGGGGCTCGCCTTAGATCTGAGACATCCCCTACCTTTTCTTTTCTTTGGACTCCTGAAAAAAAAAACTTTTCCAATTTGAGCCACTCCCACTTGCTTTTCCACGTCCTACCGTGAAAACCTAAACCCTTGAATTCTTGAAGACAGAACCACCGATCACTATCGAGAGTTTTCTCAAGTGATACCAGTCATTTGGGATGTAATTAACTATAGGGGCTTGCCTCTGTAGGGAACTTGGAACCCAGGTAAAATAAACCCTACCTAGTCTTTCTATTAGGTAGGGGAACTTGTCGGTCACACATAAAGGTTCATAGACCAAACGGATGTCACGAGTCCTTTAGTTCGTATGATTGGGTCTACCGTCACAGGTTACATTAATCTTTCGAGAAGGTGTATCATTTGTGACATCAGACACGATTATACAAATTACTGGACAAATGAGATCCCGGCGGTCTCATTTTTCAAAATTAAAATACACTACTTTCAAAGCCACTTTCAAAATTATATATACTTTTTATATTAAACTAAATCATTAAAATTTTAATATATCTTTTAAAAAAAAAATGCGGCCGACAATTAGCAATGTTGATGATCCTAGCACATAAGTTTTTGCTCTATAATACAAAGAGATCATGAGTTTCTTTTAGACACCCTTGAAGATAATGTATTGTACTCCTTTTTAATGACATAAAGCTTAATCTCTTGTTTCTGCTTCAAAAGCAAGCTGATTTCTTCACTGTTCGGTATGAAATTCTAGCAGTTCTAATATTGTTCATGCTCTTTTGAGATAAGAAGGGTTCTTTGTATTCTATTATTGTTGCGCAAACTTCATTTTCAGTGATTATAGATAGAACTTTCCTTTGCAAAATCTCAAAAACCCAAAAGACCAATCCGTTTGAAATCATTTTTCACTGTAATTAGGGGTGTGCGTTATTTGGTTATATCCAAAAAGTTAATCCAAGTTGTTAACAATTTGATTCGGTTTTAGAGCAAATTGTTTTTGCTTATCAATCATGTAGTAAAAAATAGCATACTCTATATAAAGTTTGCAAATAACTATGAAGTATAGCTAACTTTGATTTAACTAAAACCAAATTAAAATATTCGAACCCTAAATTTTGGATGGTCTTACTGGACATCTACAAGAGGATGTACCTTGATGTATGTTTTATGCTGATGTTATCCTTCTCGTGGATAAGACCAGAGAAAAAGCCCAGGAAAAATGTGAATTATGGAAGTCTACATTGGAGTTTGAAGGCCTTCGTTTGAGTAAAATTAAAACTGAATACATGGAACGTAATTTTAGTATTAGTAGCTCTAGTGACAGATGCGTAAATTTGGGTGATCAAATTATTAAAAAGTGTGAACGATTTAGATATCTCAGGTCAATATTTCAAAGCAGTGGTGATTTAGATGGGGATCCTAATAGTTGAATTCAAGTTGGTTGGTTGAAATGGAGGAATGCTTCGGGCCTATTTTGTGATAGAAAAGTGCCGCTTAGACTGCAAGGAAAATTTTATAAGTTGGTGGTGAGACCTGCAATGCTCTAAGGTGTTGAATGTTGGCCTTTAAAAGAGAATCATAATACTAAGTTAAGTGTTGCCGAGATGAGAATGATTAGGTAGATGAGTGGCTGTACACTTAGAGACAAAATGCGAAATGAATATATCTGTGATAGGGTTGGTGTAGCTCCAGTGACGGACAAAATTAGAGAGGGTCGCCTTAGATGGTTTGGTCATATTAAACGTCGATCATCTGATGATCCGATTAGGAGAGTAGATGTTTTAAATTCGATTTATATTAGGCAGAGGTAGGTCTAGGAAGACTTGGGTTTATTGTATAAAAAATGATCTTAATTTATTAGAATTAAATGAAATATGATACTAAATAGAACACAATAGAGAAAAAAGATTTATGTAGCCGACCCCACTTAGTGGGATTAAGGCTTTGTTGTTGTTGTTGTAGGTTCATTTATGCATTTTGGTTTGTTGGTTTGGTTCATCATAACTGTCCAAATCAATTAAATGCACACCTCTGACCACAATTCTAAGCATATAGTTCACAATTTTGGCTGATTTCACATGACCCATGCATAATAATGTTCCAATGCATCAGATTAATCATAATTTGGAATCAAGCTTGGCGGGATATAAGTTGCTGACATCCATTTATTGTTTAATTATATTGTGAATGACATAGATGGCTTTTCACTTGAAGAACAAGTGAAACATAGCATAATCATGTTTTGCACATTTATAGTATACAATTCTCTTATTAATTTGGTATTCATTAAAGTAACCCTGAGCCTCAAATTGTGCGAACTGGTTGACACTTTTGTTGGCCGCCATGGCGTAAGTCTTCTGGTTTCCCGAGTTTGAACCCACACGAATAACATATTATCAACCTGGGATAGACTACAAACAAGAAAGGCATCATTTGCAGTCCATCTTAGAACCTTGAGCCTCCACAGTAATGCTAACATGCATCTTGATGAATTGATAACGGAGACGCTCTAGTCATTATGAAACTCGATGATTGAAATTGTCACTTCACTAATACTACTTATTCAAATGAATGCATTGGAGGAGCTAGCCATAGTAATTAGCTTATTGGTGCCGTTGAACAACATTCCTTATGAATTTATGCATCTGACAACTAGTTTTATTTAATTTATACTTACGATAGGTTGGAGTCAAGAAATTATGCATGGAAGTTATATTTTACTTTTAAAAAACTTAGTAAAAATAATGTTGTGATATTGAAGGTTCAAGTATTATATATGTAAATATAAATGTCTTTGTTAGATGTTAAACTTTTACGTGCGGACTCTAGATGCATCTAGAGTCCAGTGGTGGGGCGCCACGTGGGAAGTTGGCCTTGCCATCATTAACACTGACCAATGCTAGTATATGTTGGCGGGGCCCACTGGCCACTTGGCGTCCTCCGGATGCGAGCAGCGTCCGGAGTCTGGACATAAAAAGGGCGCCTGTTAGATAATAGTAGCAGATATTAGGATGCTTGCTTATCTAACTCCCAAAGAATATTTGTTAAGTTACCTAATCATTATTAGTAATTCATTAACCTAATTATTTATCAAGTAATAATCTAATTCATTAATTAATCATTGATTGAGTATTTATTAGATTAAATAACAATTAATTAAAAATGTACAAACTAATTTAATTTACATTTATGAATTATAAATAATTACACCTACTTTTATATAATTATAACTAACTTGATAAGATTTTATTGATAATTAAATATTAATCAATTAGATTAATTAGAATTAATTTAAATAAAATTATATTAAATCCTGAAATTTATCGGGAAACCCCTGCTATTGTAAATGAACTTCAAATTAATACAACTCTAAAATGAGATTTTAAAAAAAAAATAATTCAAAATGATTCTAAAAGGTGTAACGGCACTAAAAATTTGGATGCATAACACTAAAAATTCCTATGTTTTTACACGTCTAACACATAAATTTCATTTTTTTACATATATACCACCTTAGAACTTTCTAAAAATTGAAATGATTGTATTTTTGACTGGATATGAAAGTCATAGTAGGCATAAATATAAAAAGTGAAGTTTAGAGTTACATGTGTGAATACATAAGAATTGGGTGATATTTTTGCAAATACCCCTAAAATAAAATTGTATTAAGATTATTTTATAAAAAGTAAAAAATTTATATTGAAATCATCATAATTCTTATATGATATATATGAATCCAAATATATATCCTATAATAACAACTAAAAGTACCTAAGAAAAAAATTTATTGCCCTTCAAAGAAAAAGTAAAGAAAAAAAAAAATTTATTTGCTTAATTTGAAAATGGCAATATAAATAATAAAATTAAAATCAAAAGTGTTGTATAAAAATTCCCAATCATACCTAGGGGTGTAAACGAGTCAATCCGACTCATGAGCCGGCTCGTGAACAGAGGTTGAGGTGCTGACAAGCCAAGCTCAAGCCAACCCTGAATCGATTCATTAGCTCGTGAGCCGGCTCATGAACAGAGCTCGAGGTGCTAACAAGCTAGCCCTGAATCGATTCATTAGCTCGTGAGCCAGTTCGTTCAAAAAAATATTAATATAAAATATACACAAAATATATTTAACTTTTTATGTTAGCGTTTTTAAAAATTTTTAGAAAATAATATTTTGTATTATACACTAGGTGTTTTCTTATTAATTTTTTTTCTAATGGTATATTATATTTATCATCTTATTATAAATTTAACTTAAATTTATATCATTTTCTATCTTTTATAATAAAAAAAGTTCGCTCATAAGCCAACTCAAATTCGTAAATTTAAATTTGAAATCGAGTTCGAGGTCGGGCTTAATAAAATTTATCAAGCTACAGCCCCAATTGAAGATTGAAGAACTATTTACGTATTGGGTGCACATGCAGTTCTACATGCGTACTCCCCGAAATAATTTCCTAATAACCCATTATTAGAGGGTTATTGAGAGGTTATTTGAGTATTAACTCTAGTAATCTCTCAATAAACCCCAATAATTTACCAATAATTTTCGTGGTTCTATTTATATATTATTTAGTATTATTCTAGGATTTTGTGAAGTTATTGAAATATCAACCAAAATAATATTGACATAACCCCCAAATATTTTCCGAATAATCTTAGTACGTACACAAAATTACTTGTGTATTCTATACATTAATATTTCTCCAAAGATTAGCTCAAGCTCGTCTGACCATAGATATGCCCCAAACCTGGTCTAACTCACTCGCCTATTTTCCCCTTCCGTTTTTTGGGAATGAAATAGCTTTTTTATGATTTGTGGGAAGTGGGAACGGCCCGTTCTACTCCTTCCGTGCTCGAAACCCTAGCGGTAAACTCGCGACTGGTGCTAGGAATGTAACAAGGGGATCGCGGCGTACTGAGATCTTCGAAACTCCCGTTTATCTCCCGTTTCACTCCGCTACTACTCGGCTAATCCTCGTATTGCACTTCTTTCCTGCCACCCCGCTTCGTGTGCATCAGCTCCTCTAAATCCCGTAAAATCACCTTCCCAATGCTGGATTCAAGACAAAACGGAGGTGAAACGGGATTTAAGATCCTGTAGGATTTGAGTTTTCATTTTTGCTGTAAATCTTTTATAAATCCTTCTTTATTCTTGCTACCAAACAGCCTTCAAGAGCATGATCTCTTCTGGTGACGTTCTGTGAGTTCTGCAAACTGCTCTGTATGTAAATATGAAAGTTTAGGTGTTAGATAGGGGTGTAAACAAACCGGACACGAACTAACAGAGCTAGTGTTCGTGTTCGAAATGTTCGAACACATCACTATTCGTGTTTGGTTCGTTTGCTAATCGAACGAACACGAACTTCCTGGCGAACCGAACACGAACGGTTCGCGAACAAGGATACTTTCTCAAATTGAAGCAAATTAATCAAGTATTCCGTACACATCAGGTAACCCATACTTCTTCAAAATGAAGCAAACCGAATAAGGCGTTTAGGATTTTGATTAGAATTTTATTTTAATATATAGTATAATATATTAATTATAATATTATAATATTTATATTAATATAATTAATATTATAATATTATTATTATTATGAATAAGTTATCATATATTATAATTTATAGAAGTTTAATTATTTAAAATATGATAAATTTTTATAATATATAATTATTTTTAAAATATCATAATTTTTTATATATAATTATTTTAAATTATTTTATATTTCGAACAATAATGAACCGTACACGAACGAACACATCATTGTTCGTGTTTGGTTCGTTTAACAAACCGAACGAAAAAAATTGTTCGTGTTCGTCTCGTTTGCTTATCGAACGAATTGAACACGAACTTTTTGGCGAATCAAACACGAACTGTTAACAAACAATGAGCTTCTTTTCACAGCCTTAGTGTTGGATATATATAAATAGATAAAAGAATTGTGTGCAAGGTATGCAAATTTCCTAAAAACTTCTACTTCTCTGATACAAGTGATCTTCTTCATTCTAGTCTCTGTCTCTTAACCTCATATATTTTTTTTTTCCCTTTTCTTTTCCACCATGGCCGAGAGACCTAATTTCTGGTAAGTTTGAAATGTCTACTCTCTCTCTCTCTCTCTCTCTCTCTCTCTTTATATATATATATGCATTTTACAGATGGGCTGCACCTTGATTTTACGTTAAGTAGGAT
Organism: Papilionanthe hookeriana x Papilionanthe teres; assembly: GCA_022702705.1. Classification (NCBI taxonomy): domain Eukaryota; kingdom Viridiplantae; phylum Streptophyta; class Magnoliopsida; order Asparagales; family Orchidaceae; genus Papilionanthe; species Papilionanthe hookeriana x Papilionanthe teres. Next base: position 46,365,517 of record CM040439.1, on the reverse strand, counting down.
TTATCAAATCCATCCCTAAATTTCGTTTAAATAATGAGACCAAACGCCGCCCAAAAGCCATCCCTAAATTCCGTTTAAATAATGAGACCAAACGCTGCCCAAAAGTTTTGGGGACTGAGGCATAACACTTTTATGAAATGGCCAAGGCATCGAGGATGGCCTGGTGGGGGCTTCGCACTTAACAGGCAACCCGTTGCAGCCATGATTTGAAGGGTGGATCGGAAGATAATAAAGCGTTATTTGGTATAATGGGATTTTAAATCCCGTCATTCTTAAGTTTTTACAGTTTTCTGCTTTTAATCCTCTCAAAATTTATTAAATCTGTGTTCGCTTGATTTACAAAATTCTACTGTGCCGGGCTGCCATTAAAGAAGATGAACCATGAGAAAGTTAAATGCAAAATAATTCAATAGTATGTATGTATATCATTTTTTTTTTTTTTTGAGATTCTAGATTTCGCTCTTCATCGAGGGAAGTGATGACGAACCATCAATATCTTGGAACTTAAGATGGAATTTTTCTTTGTTTACAGACTATCTTCGAGCTGGGTTCAGATTGCAACCAAAATCAGTTTTTTTTCTTTTTTATTTTCTTTTTTATCTCGCAAAGTGGTCCGGCCAAGAAAACATCTGTAGAAATGCTATTGTAGTCCGGATTTAGTTTGCTATGTCTGGACTCCTGGTGTAATATTTTCTTTCTATATGGACTTGCAAGTCTGCCATTAAATATGGTGAAACATGTGAAGTTTAAATGCATTTGACTCCTATGGTATGTATATGCCAAATTTTTTTAGGTTGTTGAAGCTCACATTGTTTGCAGGCTCATAAGATTTAGGAAAGACCTGTAAAGGAAGTGATGGAGGGGGAGGGAATGGAAGGAATAAATATGTATTTAGAGAGTTGATCTCCTGTTCTCAAAAAGGAATCAGAGAGATCGGATCCCCCTCTAAGGCGAGAGATCATCTCTATTTATAAGGCTTGAGATGGCTTCTCCCCACCAGTGGGTTACAAAACAAGAAAATTAATAGATTTTAGTAGAATACAATTATATGTGTGTCAAACGATTAATAAATAGGCATGACATACATTCTTTACTTGATGGTAGTTAATACCCGACAGCTTATACTCGCTGAGAAATACTCGACAAATGAGTTCAACAGGTCAATCTGGTTGATCAACCCGACAACAAGTATAGCAGCTAATACTCAGGGATAAGTTCGGCAAGTTAACCCGGCTAGCCAACGTGAAAATTGCTATTTAGAAAAATGGTTTTTTTTTTGTCCCATATGGCCCGTCCATATTTATTTGGCCCACGACTGCCATTTATGAGAATATAGCATATAAGTTTTTCATTTTTTTTAGATTATTTTTCTTATTCTTTTATTGAGAGAAATGATGATGAATCCTTTATTGACCTTTAACTAAGGATGGAAATTTTCCTTGTACTCAAGCTATCGAGGATAGCCTGGTGGGAGTCTTCTCAAGGCTGCCATTAAATAAAATGAATCATGTGAGGTCTATACATAAGAATTCGATGGTATGTATGTCAATACCCCATTTTCATTATTTTTTTTTAAATTCGGTTTTTTGGTCTAGCAATGAAGAGTCATTGATTTATCTTGTAATTATGATTGAATTTTTTAGATTTCTTTTCTTGTTCTTCAATGAGTGAAGCAATGATGAATCATCGATTATTCTTGAAATAAAGATGAAATTTTTCCTTGCACTGAAACTGTTGAGGATGACTTCGGCGGAGGCTTTCCAAGCAACCCAAATAGGAATGCAAAGATGCTGATAAATAAAGTGAACTATGCTAAAGTTTTAGTGTTACATATGTAAATACATAGGAATTGAGTGGTATGTTGACGAAAATGATGATGAATCAGTGGTTGATCTTGAAATAAAGATAGAATTTTTCCTTGTACTATAAGTATTGAGGATGGCATGGCCGGAGGGTTTTCAAGCAACTTGTATAGAAATGCATGGTTCTTATCAAATAAAGGGAACTTTTGTGAAGTTAAAATACATAATTCAGTGGTATGTATGTAAATCTCCCATTTTTTTATTTTAGATTTCATTTGTTTTCTTTCTTGAGAGAAGCAATGACGAATCAATAACTGACCTTGACCTAAAAATATTCAAAATTTTGCTTGTGTTGAAAATATCGAGGATGATCTGGGGGAGGCTTCTCAGGCAACCCATATAGACATGCAAGGTTGCTATTTAATATAATGACCTACGTGATGTTTAAATATATAAGAATTCATTGGTATGTATGTAAAACCTTCCCTTTTTTATTTTATTTTTAGATTTTATTTCTCGTTTTCATCCAGCGAAGTGATGATGAAGCACCGATTGAGTTTGAGTTGAAGCCATTTTTCTTTGTATTGATTTTATTGAGGATGGTCTAAGGGAGGCTTTTCAAGTTCCTTTTGCAGACATGCATGAATGTCGGTGAATAAGGTGAACCATAGTAGACTTTCCCAACATAAATCCAAACTGATTATGAGAAAACTTTGCATCACGTCTTAACCTATATTCAATTACTCTCTCTCATAATTTTAATGTATGACATGAAAGTTTAATGCATAATAATATAGTGGTATGTATGTAAATCGTTTTATATAGGAGTTGGTCTTTATAAAATGGAGCATTTAGGCCTATGTCACTCCCAGACTTTTAGGCATATGTGGTTGTCTTATTGGTCATATCCCCACCAAAGCTGTGGCCTTGAAGGAGTATTCTTCTAGCTGAATACTTTAGTGAATAGGGGTAGGTTTTCTACCTTTGTTAGTTCGCGTACTCATCCCTCCTTACTCAGCCTTTCGTACTCAGCATTTCCTACTCGAACTTTAGTGTTCGGCCCGTGAGTACTCGTCTGATTTCTGCTCGATCGTCTGATGCTCCGAGTTGCCCCATCTTTGCCTATCCGATTGGCTTGTAAGACGGGCTGAGGGTCATTTTGTCTTCACCAGTCTGTGTAGCCACTTTTGGTTTGTACAGATGGCCTGGGGGGAAGCTTCTCAGGCAGCCTTTATGGACATGCAAGGCTGCTATGAAATAATGTCAACCATGTGAAAGTTTAAACACATAAGAATTTTGTGGTATGCATGTAAATTTTCATTTCCTATTCTTAATTTTAGATTATGTTTTATGTTCATTGTTGAGGGAAACAGTGATGAATCATCGGTTGAACTGAACCAAAGTTGCAATTTTTCCTTAGACTCAAACTATTGAGGATAGCCTTGTGGGAGTCTTTTCAGGCAAAACGGATTAGACATGATAGGCTGCCATCAAGTAAAGCGAACCATGTGAAGTTTACATGCATAAGAATTCAATGCTATGTGTGTAAAGACCCCATTTTCATTTTATTTTTAAAATTTATTTCTTGATCTTATGGAATTTTTTTCTTTTAATGGAGCTATCGGGGATGGCCTTGTGGACATGCGAGGCTGCTATTAAATAAGGCGAATCATGTGAAGTTTAAATATTTGAGAATTCAGTCGTTTGTATGTGTCGGCGTTGTTTTGTGCGTGAAGTGCCCGTAAGAAGCTGTCGGTCGCCGGAATCGAAATCCCGCCGCCCGCTTCGGAAGGATCCTTCAAGAAAAGAAATATGAAATCAAACTGACCCCATATTTTTCATAGTTTAAATGAAAGAGCGCTACTACCTCAAGTCATGCATTTATCCAGAAGACAAACACAAGACTTGAGGGTGAGGCTCAATCAAATAAACTAAGAAATATATGACGTCCGTTTAATCTGCGAAACCATTTTATTTGCCGACAAGTTCCCTTATTTAATATGAAGAATTAAATAGGGTTTATTTTAAGTTGGGTTCGGAATGCTTCCTATAAGGGCGAGCACTCATAGTTAATTACATCTTAAATGACCGAAATAACTTAAGAAAACTTTCGATAAAAATCAGGAAATATTATCTTCAAGGAGATCAAAAGGAAAGGACTTTTCAACGTAATCAGACAGAGGTGTGAAAGGGGATTGGCTCAAATTTGGAACATTTTATTGTAGAATCCAAAGGAGGAAGAACTAGGGGATGTCAAAGATCCAGAGGCTAACCTCGGTGACTTCCCAAGCTATCCTATGATTTGGCTTTGATTTAGGAGATATTATTTAAAGGTTTCATCCTGCCAATTTTATTTAATTAGGGCTTACATTCATGTGAAACGATCACACGAATAGCCTAGAAGATGTGAGGATTTAGGTCGTAACGAACGACAACCTCGAAATCCTAAAACGAGTCGGGGCTTATATTGTACAACAGAGCTATACAAAGGCCCAAGAAAGGTTGAGGATTTATGTCGCGCTAGGCGAACGACCTCGAAATCCTATGGTTTGTTGTTTAATCACTAAGGAATGGTTTAGTTGTTGTAGACGTGTTTCTTCGTTGAAGATGGCCGTCTTTGCCTACCGCTAGCTCCAAGCTCCTCGCTCAGTGAAGAGGTCGAGTTTTCTAAGGTGGCAAGTCAAAATGTTCAATCAGGTGGCCCTATGGTCGATTTCACCTAAACATCCTATGCAAGTATGTTTAAATGTTGTACAGTTTATAGCAAGACATGCAGCACGGAAAAAATAGTAAAGCATGCAACAAGGTACAATATAACGTGCTGAAACGAGTAGACGCATACGATAGTAACGAGTATATAAAGGAACATACTGTAAAAATAAATAAACCCGTATACACTGGAGGTCCGTAGTCTTCTTATGTGTAGCCGGAGGAGTGTGTCACATAAAAGCCAAACAAGAGAAGGAAAAAGTCGTCGAAAAGCTCGAGAAAGCAAGGAGACTGACTCATAACAGAAAAACCCGAGAAAACAAACGAAAGTCAAAAAATAAAATCATCAAAACCTCGGGAAATCCCGGAAAAAGGACCACGAGTGCCCGAAGAAAACCGCAAGCACTCGGGTCGGGAGCTGAGGCTCGAAGCGTGCAGAATGCTTGCTCGAAGGGTCGTCGAAGGCTACTCGGTCACACGAGTGTATAAAGCCCGCCACTCAACGAAGAGGGTGCCAACTAAATCCGATTCGGAGAGTGTTCTAACCCAAAACTGATAATCAACAAGTGGACAACCAGATTTTATAATATAGTTTTTGAAATTTATATTTTTAGCATGCACATGAGTTTCAGGCATACAAAAGAGAGTTTTATCAATTTCCGATTGTAGTGGAAAGATATATATATTTTTTTGTTTCAAAATGTAATATCATATTTTTATCAGATTTTGAAAATTATGATTGTTCACGAGTCAATCAATTTGTCGGGTGAAGGATCACTAACAATCCTAAGAAGGTACTGGTGCCCCGCTTGCCTTGTAGCGGTGAATGATATCGGCATCCTACGGTTCACCGGTGCCTCGGAGCGAATCCCGATGTCGTAGGATGGGATATCATTCTACTCTATCACCGGCGTGCCTTTTGCATCATCGCCGTCATTGCCCCAAAACAAAACAAAACAAAACCGACTCCGAGTGAAGCGGGGAACACGTGTAAATCAATTAGGAGGGGAAGAAGAGAAGATTAACCTGCCTCCAGACCCGGAAAGACTAAAACGGGAGGAAGGTTAATCCACTCGCCCCTAAAATATGTAACAACAGAACGCTGAAAGCATGGCCCGAGGTCCTTGAATCAGTCCTGAAGACGTCATTTTCTCACTTGGACACAATTGGATCGGCCCCGAAATGGGTATCCCTTGCATTCAGATAAAATTAAACCAAAAGCAGTGACCTTCGAGAACCGTTTAAAAACTTCGCAAATCGAACGAGAAAAGAAAAGAAAAATGACTCGGGGAAAACTGACTACCAGACTCCAAACCTGCAGTAAAATCCGGATACGTCAAATCTCAAAAACAGACATCAGCCCCCAAGGCACAGACTCTCTCAATAGGTCTACCTACTGGCTCGGGGCCGGGGTCACAATAGGAGAATCAGGAGAACTTCCAATCCATAATAAAGTGAGTATACCAGCCCAAAAGTCTCAAAACTAGCACCAATCCCACCAAATAAAATCTTAAAGAAAGTGCCTCAAGTATCGATGCCCAATTCACTCCCATAAGCAAATAAGAAACAACTCTGAATTCATTTCCATCAACTCCAAGTTCAAACATAGCAATAAGCAAAGCCATAACCACATCAATCACCACCATGAGGCTCTCGGCCAAGGCCACAACAAAGGGGCAGCAATAAGTAAAGCCCCCATCCAGCCTCAAAATCACAAATCAACATCAAGAGGCTCACGGCCAAGCCCCAAACTGAACCCAAATCCTTCACAACACACTAGAGAGCCCTCACTAAATAGACATAGAGCTCAGCCCACAACACATCTCACCAAACTCCAACAACAAAGCCTTACACGAGCCACCGTAATCCAACTTCAAGGCCCAACTAAACACCCCCCCATAGGAGCAGCTACTAGCTCACAGAAAAGCCAAACCCGAGCCACCATGAGGCAAGAACCGAGCCAACAGTAAGCTACAACCCACTCAAAATAGAGCCAAGGCAGGGATAAATATCACAAGAGCAAAACCGAGCCACTGCAGGCCCAACCCGAGCCATAGCAAGGCTGGGAACAAGCCTAAAATCAGGTTACAACAATCTCAACTCAAAGCCAAAAACCAGAAATGCCAAAAGAGTCAAAACGAAGCCACATGAGGCTAAAATCAAATCATGGAATAAGCCAAAACAAAGGACACAACAAAACTCTACAAAAATCGAGCCACATGAGACTAAATTCAAGCCCAGCATAAGGCTACAACAATTTTCTTTAAAAGCTCAATTAAATGAAATACATATATATTTAAACATTACCTTGGCTTGAAACTAAGAAAGAGGTCGATCTTAGGCCACAATAACACCTTTATGCCTTTCATATATCAAACTACAAAACTATCACATACTTGCAAGCAAGAATGAGCATAGAAGCTTTTCAAATTAGTTAATCATGCTTCATGAAGGGCTAAAATACAAGAAGCCCAAGAATTAAGCTTCCAAATATTCAAAACATAGAGCCACAATATGCTTTACATAAGAACAAGCATGAAATAATCTTTCAACAAATAATTAAAGAGGAGGGCACTTTATGAAGGACCAAACCAAGCTATCAAAATAAGTTGCAATGCCTTCTAAACCAATTAGGATCTTTACAACATGCATCTTATCAAGACAAAGCTACAAGGAGCAAGAAATGAGCTCCACATGCATGTTAAAAAGCTAAATAGATCTTTCCATAACTCATGCCAAGCCAAAGTAAGCAAGGAGCTCTATAATATTCATCCTAACATGCTTGCAAGAAGAGCCAACTTGGCCTCAAGATCATGCTTCCAATATATCAAAAATAAAATACAAGTACATGCTTTCAGTAAGAACCCACATAGAATCCTTTTTTCAACCACCCTTTCTAGCATGCATTCTTGAAACAAATGAAGCTTAAGGCATTGGAACTAAACCATTCACATGGTTCACATGAGAACAAGTATAGAATCTTTTCCAAATCCATCTAAGCATGCACTCTTAAGCCAAAAAATGACTTAAGACACTAAAACTAAGCTTTCCCAACCTACTTAAAGATTTCACAACATGCTCTTATAAAGGACTAGGCTACAAGGAGCCCAAGAAAATCAAGCCTCCACATGTATATAAAAGAAGCAAAAGGGGAATAAGCAACTTACCATCCCAACCAAATTTACCACATGCTTGCAAGAGGAGCTAACATTGCTTTAAAATTATGCTTTCATGTTTCGAATTTGCTTTGAATAAAACGAAAGAGAGAGAAGAGTTCATAACATGCTATATTTCATCGTTCCAAGCAAGCCTACACCTAGAACATGCCCATAATCCTATCTTTCACATGCTTAAGTAATAAACATTCCCAAATATAGTCACGATAGTGAGTTAGCATTCTGTAACACCCCACAGAACCATCTCCAATGGCTCGACAGAGAGAACCAAAAGGCAACAGAGCATAAGAGATAAAAAGGTACCTTCCTGAAGCAAAAATGAGCAATATAGAAACTTTAAAGGTATTCTCCAACCTCAACTCTCCCTCCAACAGCAAGAGGACGCCAATCCAAGCACAGAAAAACTAAGGGAGTAAGCGAGAAAGAAAAAAGGCAGAGTTTCCCCTCTCAGAAACTTTTTTGGCCAGCTCTAAACTCATCCCAAAATGGGGTTTATATAGGCAAAGGAGAAGGATTCAAGGCAGCCACAAAATCACAAAAAAAAAATGATATCAAAACCCACTTGGCTGTCATGGATAAGAAGAAAGCATGGATGAGATCATCCACTTGCATCTCACGCAAGGAAGGAGAGCAGGAAGATGGCTGCGGCAGATAAGCATCGGGAGGGGAGAGGTATGGAGGAGACTCGTAGGATCGAGAGGAAGATGCGATAAGGCTCGCGGCAGAGGATGGAGCGCCTGTTGCCGCGAAGGAGATGAGGGAGAGCTCGGTCGAAGCTTCTCTCGCGCGAGTGCGGGAGAGACGGAGTCAACCGAGCGAATCAGAGGAGCGGGAGCACAGGCCGAGTCGCGCGTGAGAGGGAATTAGGGCTTAGGAAATGTGTTATATATAAATACATATATTAACAATAATAATATAAATATTATTATTATTAATATAATAATTATAATCATCTCGTAAGTTTCGTCCCCGGCGTGCTATCGTCGCAAATTGAATGTCAATTTTAGGTAAAATCGACATTCCGGACGCATCGGCGCAGTCCGTTTCGTCGTCCGAGGTCGTCTGGGCAACCTCGTCGACGGTCGCGTCAAAATTGCGTCGAAATTTAGTATCGTCGCAAAATTTTAACTCGAGCTCGATCGATCAGAATGGTGTAGGTGTGTAAGACGTGCACGAGGCTGTCCTAAAGTCCAGAGGTCCTATAGGGACTCAATTTGAACTCCTGACATCAATTTCGACCGGCTATAGACTAGCGGTACGGAATCTCGTACAGGATTTCAAAGAGTAACGAAGTGGCTTCCAGACATTCTAAAACGAGGTGGGTCCCATCGCTAGGAATCTAGGATCGTCGGGGAAGCTCCTGAGGCTAGAATCCTAAATCTAGGAGGAATACTAAACCTCGACGAAAAGTGAGGTCAACAGTATGTAAATACCGTCCTTATTTTTTCTTGCACTGAAACTATTGAGTGTGGAATTTTAAGGAACAATGTGTTGTCGTAGTAAATATGGAAGTTTAGATGTGAGATATGTAAATACATAAGAATTTTGAGCTAGGTATGTCAATTTCCCTATTTTTTAAAAAAATTCTTTCTTGTTCTTCATTAAGGGAAGCAATGATGAACCATTGATTGATCTTAACATAAAGTTGGAATTTTTCCTAGCACTGAAAACATTTGAGGGGATGGCCTTGGAAGAAACTTCTCAAGCAACCCATATAGCATGCAGGGCTGCCATTAAATAAAGTGAACCATGTTAAAGTGGGTGATATATTTGTAAATACATAAGAAGTGGTTGGTATGTTGAGAATAATCTATGACTAATCAGTTTTTGACTTTGAAATAAAGGTGGAATTTGTTCTCATTTTGAAATTATCAAGGATGGCCTGGGGGAGGTTTCTCAGGCAACTCTTAAGTAGTCTGTATGTAAATCTTCTTTTCTAATTTTATTTTTATATTTTGTTTCTTGCTCTTAATTGAGGGAAGTGATGGTGAATCATCGATTGATTTTGAATTGAAGATGAAAATTTTCTTTGTGCTAAAATTATTGAGGATCGCTTGAAGGATGCTGCTGAGGCAACCTGTATGGACATTCAATGATGCCAGTAAATAAGGTGACTCCTGAAGTTTCAATACATATGAATTCAATGGTACGTGTGCTTTATTTTTATTTTATTTTAGATTTTATTTCTTGGTCTTCATTGAGGGAAGGAATGAAAAATCTTGAATTGACGTTGATCCAAAGATGGTTTTTTTCTTTTTTTATTGCATTGAGAACTATCATAACATTGCCACTAACCTAAAGGCGAATCATGTGAAGCTTAATAAATTATGTAAAACCAGTCTTTGTTAATGCTGAAAGGGTTAAATCTTCTTGGCGGCGATTTTATCCTTCTTGCCCATTGGGAGAGTAGTGGATGGGGATTGAAAAGCTTTTTTTTTTTTCTTTTCTGAAGTGAGCTATGAGGGTGTAGGATTAGGAGGGGTTTATTTATAGATGAATGTGGGGAAAAGGGAGGTGCGATGGATTAGGAAGGCAGGTTAAGCTTCTTTTGGCGAAATAAATAAAGAAAATTCAATTCTTTCAAAGCTCCGCCTCTGCTATCTTCGCCACTGCCAACCTTTTCGGCCTCCTCAACACATTCAGTTTAGCCGGTGTTACTTCATCAGCTATTCCCCTGGCTTTTCGTTATAAAGAAGAAATACTTTTACATTTTACCGAAGAAAGAAAATTAACTGTGTATTTTGAATGATAAATTGTATAATAATTTGTTTTTCTTAAATAGGACATTCTATTCCATAGAAAATTTTGAGAAAAACCTTTTGAATAGGATTATTGTTACAGCATTAATTTATTATGTTAGAATTATCAGATTTAGTTTTTCCTTAGACTTCCGACACATAAATATAAGAAATGAACAATTATATATATATATATATATATATATATATATATATATATATATATATATATATATATATATATATAATTAACTCTACATACAAAAATAATCATATCGATTCAAATAAAATGTAAAGTTTTTTAAAAAATACTGGATATCTAGTATATGTAATATCTAAATTTGATAAGCATAGATTTTAAAATTATAAAATTTGCTTTAATCCAAATTTATGTTACACTTATGTGGAGCTAAACTTGATAATTCTAATATTTATATCAATTGAAATTAAATGTGTCGAGAATATATAGGCAAAGTTTTGTTTTTATCAGGATTTATCTATTTAATGTTTTTTCCTTTGAAAATTATAGTTCATGGTGGGCCTGCTTATAAGATATGTATGTAAACTTTGGCGGATTGCTTCATTAAGAGGACATATTACTGTGACATTTATCTATTTATGCTTGTCAGCCATGGGGAGGGGCCACGCTAATCTTCTCTGTATTGTTTCAATTTTATTGGATGCTCTGAAGAAACTAGAGCCTGTTTATTATGGATCATTACACGTGTTCCAAACTAAATAAAATGTCGGCCACTGATTGGGGGGAGTTATCATAGAATCCTTTGAGGGCCACATTTTAAAAAAAAACTGCTTGTTTTTATTATTTAGTTGGTTGTAATTAGGTGGATTGTTTTGTCTTTTTTTGGAAATATGGACTTTAACAGCGACACAAAGTTTTGCAAGAGCTTGAAATGGAATGTCATGGAAGATAAGCGGAAGCATGCATAGCCATTGGTATTGATTATCGGTTTTCTATTTCATTTTCATATTTTCCATGTTTATTTCATTGTAATTTGAAATGTTAAGAGAAAGGCAATTTTCTCAAACATAATAATTAGTCATTTCTTAGTTCATGAAATATTCTGTCTATTCTCTGTTCGAGCTTATTTGTTTTGTTGACTTCTTTATTGTTCAACAAATGAATTTTTCAGTATAAACTTAGTGCTTTGTGATCTTACTGTTGCAAGAAGGCGGTTTTTTGTGTAGGGGCATCCTACTGCAGCGATTTCTGTTAAGAGATTATATATGTATGTATGTATATGTATATTTATGTGTTGAATCTTTTTAGGATGTAGGATCCGGTTTCTTTCATGAGTATATACAACTTGATAAAGATCTTGTTTTGTAGAGGAAAGGTAGGAGAGAGAGATGAGTGTAAGCTGCAAGAGAGGTCTTAGAGATTATCTATTGTACTTGATCTTTTAGTTATGTTTTATGTTCTTTGTTGAGGGAAACAGTGATGAATCATTGGTTGACCTGGAACCAAAGATGCAATTTTTCCTTGGACTCAAAACTATCGAGGATAGCCTTGTGATGTCTTTTCAGGCAAGTCGGATTAGACATGCTAGGCTGCCATCAAGTAACGTGAACCATGTGAAGTTTACATACATAAGAATTCAGTGCTATGTGTGTAAAGCTCCCTTTTTCATTTTTTTTTTTAAAATTCATTTCTTCGTCTTATGGAATTTTTTTTTGTAATGAAACTATGGAGGATGGCCTCATGGACATGCGAGGCTGCTATTAAATAAGGCAAATCATGTGAATTTTAAATATTTGAGAATTCAGTCGTTTGTATCTAAATACCGTCATTATTTTTTCTTGCACTGAAACTGTTGAGTATGGAATTTTAAGGACCAATGTGTTGTGTATGTAAATATGAAAGTTTAGATGTGAGATATGTAAATACATAAGAATTGTGTGCTAGGCATGTTAATTTCCCTGTTCTTCTTATATTCCATTTCTCGTTCTTCATTAAGGGAGGCAATGATGAATTATTGATTGATCTTAATATAAAATTGGAATTTTTCTTTGCTCTGAAAACATTTGAGGATGTCCTGTGAAGAAACTTCTCAAGCAACCCATATAGAAATGCAGGGCTGCCATTAAATAAAGTGAACCATGTTAAAGTAGGTGATATATATGTAATAGATAATAACTTGGTGGCATGTTGAGAATAAGCTATGACTAAACAGTTATTGATTTTGAAATAAGGATGGAATTTTTTCTCGTGTTGAAATTATCAAAGGATGGCCTGGGGGAGGTTTCTCAGGCAACTCTTATAGACATGCAAGGTTGCCATCAAATAAAATGAACCATGTTATGTTTAAAAATATAAGAATTAAGTGGTCTGTACGTAAATCTTCCTTTCTTATTTTATTTGAATTAGATCTTTACTTTTATTTTCTCTTTGTTTGCTTGTTTATACATATATTTTTCACCCTCTTTAGTATCTAATCTATTATACAAATCATTTAAAGTAGAATTCTTAGCGTCACAAATTGTTCTCTTAAAATTCATACAAGGCACCTTCTATTTTTTCCAGTTCTCTAAGCTTTTACATTTAAACCAATTGTTATAACAAAAATTCTTAGATTTTAAGCATGATTATTCCACCGCCAGTTGTTTTTATTATAAAATTTTTTTCTTTTGATTATCTATGTACATATTTTGTTACTTCTTTAATAGTGTTTGTTATGTTATCCCACATAGAATATCTATGTATTTAAGATGGATATTTTTCCTTGTAACAAAACTATTGAGATGGCCTTATGGACATGCATAGCTGCTGCAAAATAAAATGAATCCTGTGAAGTTTAAACATAAGAATTCACTATTGTGTATGTAAATGCCCCATTATTATTTTTTTAGATTTCATTTTTTGTTCTTCATTGAGATAAGCGCTAATGAATCATTGACTGATTTTAAAATAAAGATGTAATTCTTTTTTGCTTTGAAACTATTGAGGATGGCCTCGGCGGAGGCTTCGGAGGCAACCCATATAGGCTTGCAAGGTTGTCATTAAATAAGAACCATGTGATGTTTAAATGCTTAAGCATTCAATGGTATCCATGTAAATGCCCCTTTTTATTTACTTCTAGATATTGTTTCTTGTTCCTCGGCTAGAGAAGAGATATCGAATCAATGATTGACCTTCAACTAAAGATGAAAATTTTTCTTGTGTTAAAGTTATGGAGTGTGCCTTGTGGTAGGCTTCTCAAGCAATCCCTGTTGGCGGAGAACCATCTGATGTTTAAATACATAAGAATTCAGTGGTATGTATGTAAATCTCCCTTTTTTATTTCTTTAGATTCCATTTCATGTTCTTTGAGGGAAACAATAATGAATCATTGATTGAATTTGAACTAAAGATGGGAGTTTTCATTATTTTCAAACTATTGAGGATGGTCTGGGGAAAGGCTTTAAGGCAATTATTTTTAAGTGGAGCTTGATTGTGTAGATCGTTTATCAACTCAGAGCCCTCAATTTCATCAATCAAGCTTGGCGATGGACTGAAGTTTTTTTTTGTACATTGAGCCATTACATTGTTCTTGCAGCGCCTCGATGCTGTAACCACAGTGCTATGAAACCAATGTTCTTGTTAAGATATTTTTTCTGCAATATTTTTTTGGTGTTGGATTTCAAGACTTTTGTGCAAGGAATGAAGTGCAAGTATTCTAGTGTTTCCAAATTGTGAAGAGGCTTGAGTGTAATATAATTTGTATTATTCCTCTCATTTTTGCTTCATTGGTGGATTTCTTGGTGTGGTGTGGCCTCATGATTTTGTCCATTTTTTTTGTTTTTTCACGTTAAATTTGGTGTTTTGCGTGTTTTCTTGCTTTGTGAGCTTCTGTTCAAAGTTTTATTTCGGATCTCTCTTATTGGCTTTTGCACTTTACATCTCATAACCTATATAGACATGTGAGGAGCGAAAGGTTGAATTTAAAAGATTATTAGTCTCTCTCTCTCTCTCTCTCTCTCTCTCTCTCTCTCTCTCTCTCTCACCTACTCTTTCTTCCACACATTTGAGGCATTGATAATGCCCTGGGGTGGTTTCTTAGTGTCCTGTTAATGGAACTTCTAGGGGTGTGGGTGAGTTTCTTCTCTCTTTATCTCTTTCATAAGTTTGAAAACCATTTGCGTATGTTACTCTTTCACTAGTTAACCGGTTGAAGTTGGTATGGGTTCGAGTTTGATTTCTATCCCGTTTAATATTCGGGTTGGGTTTCGTCATCTAGTTTCCGGTTTGGTCAATTTCACGTTAGACCTGAGCCTGGAACATTCTCAACCTTTGGCTTTAATTGTCAGTTGTCTCTTTCATTTTCATATTGTCCATGTTAATTTCATTTTAATTTGAAATGTTAGAGCAAAGCCTATTTTCCCCAACATAAGGACTTATGATTTCTTAGTTTTTGATATAATTAGTTTATTTTCAATTCCAACATATTTTGTTTTGGTGACTTCTTTATTGTCTAACAAATGAATTATGTCATCATAAACTTCATTTTATGATCTTATGCAAGATTTTCTAGGCGGCCTTTTATTGTGGAGGCAACCTTCTGTTGCCATGTATATATGTTTGTGTATGTGTATGTATATTTATATTTATATATACTTATGTACTTACGACTGTACCTTCTCTTTGTCAAATTTAAGAAACATTTTAGCTTGCCTGTCTTCAACTTCTATTTCCTCCAAAAGGAAAATAATTGTTAAAAGTTTTATATGCATAAACTCATTATTCAAAACATGATGGGCATGTGGGTCACCTAATTTTTTCTTTTATTTCTTTTGATAAACTAATGATTATGACCAATTAAAATATTTTTGTTTGACATCGATGATATGATTAAAGAAGCAAATCATTTCATTATTTTGTATTTTGAGACTGTTTGGATTTACTGTTCTTTGGTTTATTTACTACCTTGTTGTTTATATGTATATTTTTTTATATCACTTTTAGTTTCTTGTTTTCTCTCTCTCCAGTTGCCTTTGCTAATCTTCATGGTCCTCTTCACGATTGACCACATCTATAATGTCATCATTTTTAAGAAATCTACTTACTTCCCAACTCTTCTATCAGCAAACCTTGCCTGCCTCACTTCACCCCTCCTGGCTTCATTCAAAACCATCGCCTACTTTCCCCCTTCATTGTCCTCCTGCACCTGAAACCTCACAGTAGTCATGAATGGGGCTAGCTGGGAAGGAAGGTGACGACGTGATTGTGGCGTACAAAGATCTCCAAAACTCCCTTGTTATCTCCCTTTCCTCTCTGCTCTGATTTGACTCTACATAATATATCTCTTCATTCCTGCCATGCCCTTCGCACACTTCAGCTCCTATAAATCCCGTGAATCCATCTTCCTGAAGGATTCAAGGGGTTTGGTTGCAAGTAGGATTTAGTAAATCTGAAAATCGCAAATCCATTAAATTGACCCTACTCCTGGATTTTGTGTTAGTAGGATTTGGGCAGAAAATCTTATATGGCATGTATGTAAATATTCCAAAATTTATTAGAGCTCTGCGAGATGAGAATAATGAGACGTATTTTATTCTCTTCTCTGACTCCTGAACTTCATATTTTTTTCCCTTTTCTGACATGTTTGAAATTTCTGGTGCACTTGAATTTGTAATAGTTTTGTTTTTTTTTTTTCAAATCTCCGATCAATGAGGTAAATTTGACTTTATATCCGCATAGCACAGCTGGATTTATTTGGTTGTTCGATATGTAAATTCACAAAAACTGTTTCACCCCCCCCCCCCAAAAAAAAAAAAAAAAAAAAAAAGGAGGGTGATTTTAGAAGATCCAAAACTTTGGGGATTGTAGCATAACAGTCCTTCCGAAAATGGTCAAGGTATCGAGCATGGCATTGTGAGGGGCTTCACACTTTTCAGGTAACCCCTGTAGCCATGTTATGACTCGAAGGGTGAATCGGAAGATCATAAAGGGTTATTTGGTATCCTATTAAGCAAGGATTAGCTTCTGTTCCAAGAAAACAGATGTTTGGGATTTTAAATTCAATCGTTCCTAGGATTTAACAGGTTTTAGATTGTAAACCTGTTGAAATTTACTATATCCGGGTTCACAGGATTATACTGGACTGCCATTAAAAAGGTGAGCGATAAGAAAGTTAAATGCATAACAGTTCAGTGGTATGTATATAAATCTTTCTTTATTTTATTTTTAGATTTGTTTTCTTGTTCTACATTGAGGAAGTGATGACAAAAGATCATTTTACTTTGAGCTTAAGCTGGAATTTTTCCTTATTCTCGAACTATTGAGGATGGCATCCTGGGAAGCTTCTCAGGTTGGCTGTATCGACATGCTACGGTGCCATTCAATCAGGTGAACCATGTGAAGTTTAAATACATTAGATTCTGTGGTTTGTATGTAAAATTTCCATATTTAATTTTTATTTTTAGATTGTGTTTCTTGTTTTTTGTTGAGGGAAATGATGATTAATCATTGATTGATCTTGAACTAAGGATGGAATTTTCCCTAGTGGGACTCTTCTCAGGCAACTCGTATAGACTTGTGATACGTTCCAGAATCAAAATCAGCAGGCCAACGACAGCAAAATCTAAATAAGTAGGCGAAGAAAACTCAAACGAGGGCTGCCCTTATGAAAATCGAAAGAAAACAAGGAAGATACAGCATAATGTACTGTTGAGAGGTAAATTGTTTCTCCAACAGCCCCAGATGTCTCCGGGAACACCACACGAAAAGAAGAAAACTGCATCCAACATAAAACAACACATAAGAACAATCCCTAGCCCAATTTTCCCCCCAAATATTCCCTAGATCCTTTCCAAACTTTTTCACCCCAAATCCCCCTTAATTCCTTTCCTTCTATAGGTGAGCTGTGGCCTCAAGACTTCTGCCTTGGCGCTGGAATCACACCCCATCTCGTGCGATAATCGCATTCCCGCATAAACCGGCCATCTCGTGCGATAATATGTCCAGACCTGTTTTTCCTGGACCGGTTCAGTTGGTCTGGGAAGAAGTGGCTCCATATCAACTTGCTTATGCTGCCATCAGATAGCATGAACCATGTGAAGCTTAAATACATAAGAATTTGTTGTTATGTATGTAAATCCTTTATTTTCATTTTATTTTTAATTTCCTTTTCTTGGTCTTGGTTGAGGGAGGCAATGTCGAATCATTGATTGATCTTGTACTCAAGATGAAATTTTTTCTTGCAATGAAACTATAGAGGATGGACTCATGGGCATGTAAGGCTGCTATTAAATAAGGCAAGCCATTAGAGGTTTAAATATTTAAGAATTTAGTGGTATGTATGTAAATCCCCCATTGTTATTTTTTCTTGCACTGAAAGGATGGAATTTTAAAGCACCAAAGTGCTATGTAGCTAAATGTGAAAGTTTAAATGTGAGATATGTAAATGCATAAGAATTGTGTGCTACGTTTGTAAATTCCCCTATTATTTTTTCTAGATCTTGTTTCTTGTTCTTCATTGACGGAAGTGGTGAAGAATGATGGATTGGCTTTGGAATAAAGATGGAGCTTTTTCCTTCCGTTGAAACTGTCTATTGAGGATGGGCTGGGGGAAGCCTTCTTAGTCAACCCATATAGACATGCTAGAGGGTTCTTAGCCAGCCCATATAGACATGCAAGGTTCCCATTAAAAAAGTGAACCATGTTAAAGTTTGGGCGTTATATCTAAAGCGCGCACTCCTTTTAATGATTTGATCACCCATTGTTACAACCCTGCAACTATATCTACTACTAGAATTACATTCGATGTATTCAGTTTTAGATCTACTCAAATGAAAGCCTTTAGACTCTAAAGTTGACTCTCATGATTGAACTTTTTTTGAACTCTCTCTCATCTTATCCACAAGAAGGAATATAATCAATGAAAAATATACACTAGGGTACATCCTCATGTACTCGTCCAGTAAGAACATAATGTCTTTTTGGTATGTATTTATAGTCCGGATTTTATTCAAATTTTAGACTTTTATTTTTTTAAGATTTTGCTTATTTCTCTTCATTAATGGAAGTGATGATGAATCGTTGATTGATCTTGAAATAAAGATGGAATTTTTCCTTGCCCTGAATCTATTGAGGATGGCCAGGGCGGAGGCTTCTCTGTCAAAAACATATACACATGCATGGCTGCATTTAAAAGAAAAATGAGCCATGTTAAAGTTTAGGTGTTATGTAAATAAATACATAGAAATTGGGCGATATGCATGTAAATGCCCCAAAAATAGATGCATAATAATTCAGTTATATGTATGCATCGTCCCTATTCTATTTATTTTTTAGATTTCATTTCCTGTGGACTTTAAATGTTTAAGAATTCAGTGGTATGTATACAAATTTGCCATTATTGCTATTTTTCAGATTTTGTTGCTTGTTCATTGAGGTAAGTGACGATGAATCATCTATTGATCTTGAAATAAGATAGAATTTTTCCTTCACTGGATGGCCTGGCTGGGTGAAAACTTCTTAGACAACCCATATAAACATGCATGGCTGCCATTAAAAGAAGTGAACCATGTTAAAGTTTAAGTGTTATGCTATGCAAATATATAGGAATTGGGTGCTATGTATGTGAAGGTCTAAAATAGATGCATAATAAATTAGTGGCATGTATGTATACTCCCTATTTTATTTAATTTTTAGATTTCATTTCTTGTGAAATTTAAATATTTAAGAATTCAGTGCTATGTATATAAATACCTCATTATTATTATTATTTTTTTTAGATTTCATTTCTTTTTCTTTATTGGGGGAAGCAGCGATGAAGCATCAATTGATCTTGAAATAAAGATGAAATTTTTCTTTGCACAAACTTTTGAGGATGGCCTGAGGGAAGCTTCTCAGGCAACCCATTAGGGCCTGCAAAATCATACTAAAGTTTTGGTGTTATATTTGCAAATACACAGGAATTGGAGACTTTTTAAGCAACACATATAAACGTGCAAGATTGCCATCAAATAAGGTGAACCATTTGAAGTTTAATCATATAACAATTCGGTGGTATGATGTAAATCTCCCTTTTATTATTTTATTTTTAGATTTCGTTTCTCTTTCTTCGTTGAGAGATTCAATGATAAATCAATGATTGACCTTGAATTAAAGATGAAATTTGCCGTGTGTTGAAATTATTGAAGGCCTGTGGGAGGCTTCTCTAGCAATCCGTGTGGACATGCATGGTTGCATTTAATTTGATGTTTAAATATGTCCTTCAAATTATGTATATCTACAAATTAATATTTCTTGTAACTTCGTTTCTTAAATTCCCATTTAAATACCAAAATTAACAACAAATCCTAACACGTATATTCCTGCATTGACATCAAGGGGATGTATATGTTACACCAGTGCAAATTTGTCTTTCATTAGGCCTAGGGCAATTTAGTCTTTTATTATTTATTATTATTTGGTTTAATTTGGGCTTTATTAGTTTAGGTTTAGGGTTATGCATAAGATTATTATTGTGAGTTTTTGGTTTAGGGTTTGGGAGAGACTTCTCATATCCCTGTAGGAATTGGGAGAGATTGCATGCATCTTGAATCATAGGTGTTTATCTTTATATATTTGCATTGTTTTGTTTGGTGTTCGTGAAATAAAATATCTGTAGCCTAATTTTTATGTGAAAGCCTGTGTCGGTCTTATCAATGTATTTCATATTAGCATGAAGAATAGGTTTAGCTGCCACATTATTTCGCCATTTTGATGAGAAGGGATCGTCTCACAACTCGAGCACAGAGGAACTGTTACTGCCACCTATTTAGTGCTGCCATTTTACATTTTTGTTGTGAGCTCGGTTTCAGTTTGCCTGCAATGCATGTCTGAAAAATTTTAACTAGCAATTGGTGTGTTTCTAGCGGCAGCACATTGATATTTCTTGTGTGAATGTGATTTAACTCGGACGGGGCTCTACTAGCTAAGCTTAATGGGTCGTAAAGGCCTGCTGATATGATATGTGGCTGTTAAAATTTTGTTAATTGCATTTCATTAGGAGGATTATATTTGGTGGCAGTTGTTATAAATGAGACAAGTGTCAAAATAGTCGTTTGACATTTTACATGTCATTTTAGTACAAGAGTCTACAAATGTTTAAAATTACAAATTCTTCTGCAAGGCCTATTTGATTGCTTCTAAACAGAAAGCATAATTTTTAAAATGCTAAATTTGCTTGATTTCCAGAGAAATGTTTGATCTTTTTTTTCTTTGGCAAAGTCTAGTTGATAGAGATGTGCCAAGTGTTTATGTAAATATGAAAGTTTAGGTGTGAGTAGGGGCATAAACGAGCTGAGCTTGAGCGTGCCCAACATCGGCTCGTGTTTAGTATATTAAAAAATACTGTTGTTCGTATTTTGATTGTTCATATATCAAGCACAAAAAAATTGTTTGTATTATGCTCATTCTGCTATAGCAGTCGAACATGAGTTGGTTTTGCGAACAATGAGCCGTTTTGACAAATCTGAGTTTACGCAATTGTAAGATGTTAAGAGTAGGGTCAAAATTTAAATCTTATTATTTATATTAAAATATTCATTTAAATAGAATTTAATATTTTTTATTCTAATTTTTAAAATTAATAATTTTAATTGATTATAAATCTTTGTAGCTTTGCAGTCAATTACATTATTTAAAAATAATACTAAACATATATATATATATATATATATATATATATATATATATATATATATATATATATATATATATATATATATATATATATATATATATATATATATTTTGAGTCAAACGAGTCGAACAAGAACAAAGATTTGTTTGTTCTTGTATGGCTCGTTTATGTATTGAGCTCAAAAAAATTATATGCGTTCGGCTCGTTTGTTTAGTGAACAAATCGAACACAAGCTAATTAACGAGCTGAACATGAGCTGTTTGCGAATAATGAATCGTTTCGACAGTCCTAGATGTGAAATATCTAAATACATAAAGATTTGCGGGCTATGCATGCAAGTTTCCTTAAAAATAAAAACAAAAAGAAAAAGCTTGTTTCACCAGTTGATTGGATTTGCTTGGTTGGAACTAAATTGAAGGAAAAATTATTGCGTCTGGACAGCGTACGTAAAGTTGTGTTCGGACTCCAATTATACGACGACACGTGTTCGTGTCGGCCTCATTCTTCAAAACACAAAAATACAACCCGCGGGTTGTATTGGCATATTCGGATACTACCATAATACTAACCGGAATATTCCAATACAACCGCTGAATATTCGAATCATGACCGCGGTTGTATTGTATTACGGAATACTTATTACGATAAAACCATAATACAATGGGAATATTCCAATACTGATCGTGGAATATTCGAATACAACCGCGGTTGTATTGTATTACGGTATTTGTCGGTTGTATTATGGTAGTATCCGAAATATTCTAATATAACCCGCGGGTTGTATTTTTGTGTTTTGAAGGATGAGACCGACACGAACACGTGTCATCCTGTAATTGGAGTCCGGACGCAACTTTACCTACGCTGTCCGGACGCAATAATTTTTCAAATTGAAGAGGCTAGGATGATATGCCAAGAGGATTCTTCTATGTTTCTTTGGCAATAATGACCTTAATGACCACAAATTTTTTTCCGGGGCTCAAACCAGAATTTCATGGAAGATCGGCTGAAGTACTCTCAGCCAGTGGTGTTAATTGTCAGCTCTATTTTATTTTCATATTTTCCATATTAATTTCATTGTAATTCAAAATGTTAGATCAAGGCCATCAAACAAAATAATTTTAGCCATTTGTTGGTTTTTGAAACATTTCGTTCACTCTCAGTTTAATGCATATTTTGTTTTGCCGACTTTTTTATTGTTTAACAAATGAATTTCTTCATCATAATAGTGTTGTGCGACCTTACACGTGCAAGAATTTGTAGGCAGCCTTTTGCTATATAGGCATCCTACTTTTGTCATTATTATGAAGAAATTTTGTGTATATGTATGTTTGGATATGTATATGTATATTTATATTTATATATACATATGTAGTAAATATGAAAGTTTAGGTTTGAGATACTTAAATAAGTAATAATTGTTAACATGTCACTATAACACTTTGATATAAAAAATTAATACTTCAAAAAATATAGGGCCCGTTTGGGGTAGTTTATTTGGTGCGGTGTCGTTTTGAAAACGCACTAGGCCTTCTCGAGTAATCTGTATTTTGGCGGTCTATAGGTTTACAGTACACCAAAAAGAACATTTTCACACCGCACTTATGAAGGTGTTGTGATAACTTTCTACACTGTTGTTTGGCTTTTCTAAAAAATAAAAATTTGTAATACCCACAACATCTAATTTATCAGCAGATTATTTCTAATCAACTTATCAACATATTATTCAATAAAGTGAAGCTGCCCAAACAGACTCATAATTTACTTATAAAATTTTAATAATAGTGGCATTTCAAACATGATTTATAAAGTTTTAAGTTTATGTATGTATATATAAAAGTATATTCCCTAGATATCTTTACATATGTAGTAAGAGTTGTGTGGTTTATTGGTAAATGCCCCCATCAAAAAACAAAAAACACAATCAGCAATATTAATTAATGCAAGAATTAATGAAATAGATGAAATCAATGCTAGAAAATGACAGTCTACAACCCCAATAACAATAAAAATAAATATAAAAAATAAAAGGGATAAATAACAGCTGCAACTAATTAGAATTTTAATCACCTCCATCCTTAAACTCCTCCTTCATAGTATCACTCATCCCCCTCCCCCTCGTCTCTGGCAAACACGCCGCAAACATCACACAACATCCAATCACTAAACCAAACACCCCAAAGGACATAACCTTCCTCCTCCTCTCCTCCGCCGCTACCACCACCACCATCGGCGCAACCACGCCTACCACCACCAAGGCCTGCCTCACCATCGCTATCACCGAATTTTTCACGCAAAAGAAGCTCGATGCTGCTTATCAACACGAAGTTGAACGCCGTGCACGCCGAAAAGAAAGCCGCGAGCTCCGTCGCCATTTCAGCCCACTCACCTCTGCCGCCCATCGCCACGCAAGCAATGCTGAATAACCCGCTGGCTGCAATGAAAGCGAGGGTGGAGCTGCGGCGGTTCATGTGGGTTATGAGACAA